>JAHIAL010000014.1:2436747-3636747 GCA_021605145.1 Aegilops bicornis | reverse complement strand
TTGAAAGGTGTTTTTCAATGGAAAACCTGGATTAAGCTACTTGAACATTGAGCATCAAGATCTATGAGGATAGATCAAAACGCTAAATGGTATTTTCAAATGAGCACATACCTTGACATAATCTTGAAGGTGTTCAAGATAGATCTACCAAAGAAGGAGTTCTTGCCTGAGTTGTAAGGTATGAAGTTAAGAGTTAAAGCTCGACCACGGGCAGAAAAGAGAGAAAGGACGAAGGTCGCCCCTATGCTTTAGACGTAGGCTCTATAGTATGCTATCTTTGTGTACCGCCGGGAAGTGTGCCTTGCCATGAGTCAGTCAAGGGGTACAAGAATGATCCAGGAATGGGGATCATTGGACAGCGGTGTGGAGTAAATAAGGACATGTTTCTCGATTACGGAGGTGATAAAGAGTTCGGCGTAAAGGGTTACGTCGATGCAAGCTTTAACACCTATCCGAATGACTCTGAATAGCAAACCGGATACGTATAGTGGAGCAACCATTTGGAATAGTTTCAAATGGAGCGTGGAAGCACCATTTATAATATGACCTAGAAATTTGCAAAGCACACACGGATCCGAAAGGTTCAGATCCGTTGACTAAAACCTCTCTCACAAGCAAAACATGATCAAACCCCGAACTCATTGAGTCTTAATCACATGATGATGTGAACTAGTTTAATGACACTAGTAAACTCTTTGGATGTTGGTCACATGGCGATGTGACCTGTGAGTGTTAATCACATGGCGATGTGAACTAGATTATTGACTCTAGTGCAAGTGGGAGACTGTTGGAAATATGCCCTAGAGGCAATAATAAATTAGTTATTATTATATTTCCTTGTTCATGATAATCGTTTATTATCCATGCTATAATTGTATTGATAGGAAACTCAGATACATGTGTGGGTACATAGACAACACCATGTCCCTAGTAAGCCTCTAGTTGACTAGCTCGTCAATCAATAGATGGTTACGGTTTCACGACCATGGACATTGGATGTCATTGATAACGGGATCACATCATTAGGAGAATGATGTGATGGACAAGACCCAATCCTAAGCCTAGCACGGATCGTGTAGTTCGTATGCTAAAGCTTTTCTAAATGTCAAGTACCATTTCCTTAGACCATGAGATTGTGCAACTCCCGGATACCGTAGGAATGCTTTGGGTGTACCAAAGCGTCACAACGAATCGGGTGGCTATAAAGGTGCATTACGGTATCTCGAAAAGTGTACATTGGGTTGGCACGAATCGAGATCGATTTGTCACTCCGTGTAAACGGAGAGGTATCTGGGCCCACTCGGTAGGGACATCATCATAATGTGCACAATGTGACCAAGGGGTTGATCACGGGATGATGTGTTACGGAGCGAGTAAAGAGACTTGCCGTAGCGAGATTGAACAAGGTATAGGGATACCGACGATCGAATCTCGGGCAAGTACAATGCCGCTAGACAAAGGGAATTGTATACGGGATCGATTGAGTCCTTGACATCGTGGTTCATCCGATGAGATCATCGTGGAACATGTGGGAGCCAACATGGGTATCCAGATCCCGCTGTTGGTTATTGACCGAGAACGCCTCTGGTCATATGCGCATGTCTCTCGAACCCGTAGGGTCTACACATAAGGTTCGGTGACGCTAGGGTTGTATGAATATGAGTATGCAGCAAACCGAATGTTGTTCAGAGTCCCGGATGAGATCCCGGACGTCACGAGGAGTTCCGAATGGTCCGAATGTAAATATTTATATATAGGAAGTCTTATTTTGGTCGCCGGAAAAGTTTACTTTTATCGGTATTGTACCGGGAGTGCCGAAAGGGGTCCGGGGTCCACCGGGGGGGTCCACCTGCCCCGGGGGGCCACATGGGCTGTGGGGGGTGCGCCTTGGCCTATATGGGCCAAGGGCACCAGCCCCAAGAGGCCCATGCGCCAAGGAGACTTGGGGAGGGAAGAGTCCTAAGAGGGGAAGGCACCTCCGAGGTGCCTTGGGGAGGATGGACTCCTCCCCCTTGGCCGCACCCCTTCCTTGGAGGAAGGGGCAAGGCTGCGCCCTCCCCCTCTCTCTTGCACCTATATAAAGGGAGGGGAGGGAGGGGTGGCCACAGACACAGAAGCCCTTGGCGCCTCCCTTCTCTGCTACACCTCCTCCTCCTCCCGTAGTTGCTTAGCGAAGCCATGCCGGAGTTCTGCTGCATCCACCACCACGCCGTCGTGCTGCTGGATCATCATCAACCTCTCCTTCCCCCTTGCTGGATCAAGAAGGAGGAGACGTCATCCGCTCCGTACGTGTGTTGAACGCAGAGGTGCTGTCCGTTCGGCACTAGGTCATCGGTGATCTGAATCACGGCGAGTACGACTCCATCATCCCCGTTCCATTGAACGCTTCCGCACGCAATCTACAAGTGGTATGTAGATGCAATCACTCTCCCTTGACGCGTTGCTAGATGAACTCATAGATGGATCTTGGTGAAACCGTAGGAAAATTTTTAATTTTCTGCAACGTTCCCCAACACTAGTCACAACGACCGACAAGAATGGCAACCTTGGGCGGGAATTCGTGAAATGCGAGAGCAAACCAGAGCAGGGAAAGGTGAGATTTTACTTCTCAATATGCCAATTTTGGTTTTTGTCTCCCAATTTCATATTTGCCCATTTTCCCCATTTTTCATCGGATTTGGGGATTTAGGGTTCATCTTTCCCAATTTCAGAAATTGAAGCAATGCACCCATTTTGAGTGGCTAGCTGAGTACATAGAGCGGATTCAACTGGAGAGTGCATCAGGGGAGCTCGATCTACCGTTGGAGGCGGAGAAGTTGGGCAAGTTTGGATCAGGCGCGTCTGGATCTGGGGCCCCTAGATCTGCCCATTCCATTGGGGCTACTGTGGGGGTGCGATGGTAATGGCGGTGAAGAAGCTGAATAAGCAGATGAAGAAACTCATCGAATTGCGAAGCGGGGGCAATTTGATGGGGCTGATGGCCGGACTTTTTTATGTTTGTGTAATTGCTCTCGCATTTGTTTATGTGATGATAATTAGTCGTAAGTGAATAGATTGGGCATCATTTGTAATCGTAATGATATGTATATTTGAATAAAAAGTGTTGCGATGTACGAATTCAGCATGTCCTCTCCACTCTGTTTCGGTCCCGTATTTTTAGTTCTTCAGTTCGTCATCAGTTTTAGTTTCAGTGGTAGAGGGAGAAAAGGAAAAAAAGGTTCATCCACAGCCCGTTGCCCAAAAAGGCCAGGCCCGTATAGAAGTTAGGCAGGGCCGAATAGAACATATCTAGGCCCGTTGATAAAAGAAGTGTAGCTAGTGCAAAAAAAAGTACACACGGTCATTGACATCGATATATCTTTTCGGCTTTAGGTTATTTCACAAATTTTAAGTTTCCTGCAGTCACCTTTTTGACATAACTCATCCGATAATTATTTGAGCTATTTTTATGCATAAGCTATCGTGTCCGATGGTAGGGTCCCGTGTTGTTTGGCTAAAACAAAAGGTTGGTTCTAGTTAGCAGTCCAACTTGCAGTCTTTGTGAACCAAAAAGTTGCAATTGTTTGGTTCTAGTTTATTTCAACCAAGCACCATTTTTAATATTTTTCCGACTTGTGCTATGGTGTTTTCAAAGTTTTTACTCGTGTGTTTCAACCGAAAAGGTTGTGCCCTCTCAAAAAAGAAGACATCTAGTGTGCCCCTAGTAGCATCTCCTTACAACATAGAGGGGCATCCCCTTACAACATATAGTGCATAAAACACAAAAGGAAGATAATTAACTAGACACGTGCTAACAACAACTTATATGATTGGATCATGTTTTAGTGCATTTTTTAGTACACATGGCCACATAAATAAAATGAAATGGAGAAACTATAGGACCGGAAAAACATATAGATAGATAGAGGGGCATCGGGTACCCTAGTAGCATAGATAGATAGAACATATAGAGGGCATCCCCACTACATATAGTTCATAAAACATGAAAGTAAAATAATTAAAACTAGATATATAGAAGACACGGGCACACACGCCGAACCAACACAAACACAAACTAAATAGACAGAAGACTCAAGCACTTGAACAACTCCTTGGCCCCTCCTCCTTGCCACTCCTTGGCCCCTCCTCCTTGGGCCCCTCACTGCCGTTCTCCAGGCATCTGGTAGGGGAGGGTGTGCATGCCGTTAGGGGTGAGGGAAGATGTTGTGGAAGTTGGTGAAGATGTTGTAGGTCGTGAACGCGATAAACTCGCATCCACACAGAACACCTCCCGAGGAGGTGGTGAGCGTCGTAAAGGGGTTGGTGAAGGTGGCGAGAGGCCGGCCGATGGCCAAGCCGTTGGGCCCGGCGTTGCCATCGTCTTGCTCGTGGAGGTGGAACATGGGCGGAGTGCGGAGGAGGTGGCGGTAGCGGCTTGGAGGAAGAAGCAAGCCAACTCTCTAGGGCCCCTCCACCTTGAGATGGCCCACATCCTCGGGCTATTCTCGTGACGACTCCGGCGGCACGCCTCTCCAAGACGGTGCGAGGGCGACGGTAGGTAGGGCCGTTGAACTGCATGGTCGCTCAAGTGGTGGATTTTGCTCGAAAAGAAGAAGGGGAGGAGGCTTGAGAGATGAGTGTGAGAGGATGAGGAAATGGTGCCCTTTTATAGCCACGTTGCAGTCGTGGTCAATGTGTACACGGTGCCTTCTCGATCGTTTTCTCTTCTCCGTTCGCACTGGCATAAGTAATTGCGGGCATTGATTCAAAAAACGGCGGGCGAGCATCCAAAGAGGCACGGGCGGCAAAGTAGATGCATCGTTTCGTGCACTTGCATCGGCGGTGACGCAGCGTGGGAAACTGAACCCGTTCATCCGCGCGTGACACTGAAAAAGGAGCTGCACCACCGACGCGTCCGTCTCGTTCAAACATGCATTTGTTAAAATAGCTTAGATGCGACGTAGACATACCTATACGCTGCGCCCCTGCCGTGCTTTGCCCGTGCTTTACTGCGTCGAAGCGTGCATCCAATCCCGCATGCAAATGGCTAGGTGTTCACGAGCAAAGAATAGCTAGGCTGCCACGTTGCATGGCATGCATGGGACAGGGATGGCCCACATGTCATTGACCCTCTCGCATGCAGCCCATCCCCTCTCGACGGCCAGGCGACGCGACGCCAGCTCTCTTAGGGCCCGATCCGCTCGCCCAACGGTCACTTATATGCTCCCCGCTCAACGTTATACATTCGTCAAAGAGAAAAGCGGTGGCCAATCGATTGGAGCTCACGGATCGCCCCGGAATCCTTCTAGAAAGGCCTATCCGACGGCCGTAGCTTGGCGTTAGGGTTAGATCGACGGTGGACATTTGGCGCTAGGGTTACATGGGGTTTGGAGGCGGTCAATGTGGTTTTGAAAGGTTTGACGAACATTCAAATGTGTATAACTAATTCAAAAAAAATCTAAAAAATGAAAAACCTGCGCATATAGCCTTTTTATGTTACATAGTTATGATATAAAATGATAAACTTGATCTAATGATCTTTGCATGAAAAAACCTTCACAAATTGGACTATCTCGACTGAGGTTGCATAGAGTTCAAAGGAGTGAGAAGAGGGTTTGAGGTTTTGAAAATGCAAAAAAATCAAAAACATCACCTTAGCTTCATTTTAGAGTGACTAAGGAGGATCTGAAGTTATTTTTGCATTTAAAATTTTTAAACTTGTTTTATTGTTGACTTTGTATTAAAGGGTGTTTTTCAAAAATAAATTAAATAATATGAATACTTATTCAAAAAAAAGGTGAGACTTCGTATTGATCCTATATAGGTATAATATAAGCTAAGAAAATCTTTTTTGGGTGATTTTGAGAAGGTCGAAAAAAACTTGCTTAGAAATGGGGCCGTTTTCCCTTACTTTGAAGCCTGTTTGGACACATTTTCAGTGACTAAGAGTTGGACTTCACAAAAAGGGTTGGATTTATGAACTAAAGTGCATAGTAGTACATAAAACGATGCAACATCACAGAACAAACAAATGAACTCAAAAAATATTGGAGATAGGTTCAAATTTGAATGTCGGTTCAAATTTGAATTTTATTTCAGGTCAAATCAACATCATAGCACATAAGTTTTCACATGAAGAACATAAGTTTTCACATCAAATGACAACAAACTTAAGTTTTCACATCAAATTTGAATGATTTCGACTCTATTTCTTTTGCTTCTTTCTACCACTCGATTTCTTACGCTTTTTTCCACCGCTTTGGTTCCACAGTAGCATAGTTTGTTGATGCTGATGCTCTTGCTTTTGGCCCCTTGAAAACTCCACTAGGCCCCCTCAACTTTTGCACTGACCATGTCCCACTTCTTCGCTTTGCACTTCCGCAGATTGAGTAGATGGCACACATTGTTCAACTATTTCGGTTTGCAAGTCAACACTTGGCAAAGACAACCTCCAAACATGGCAACACAGGTTGTCAAAGCAGGTCGCATGGCAAGACAACAGTTGCTTCATACGCAACAGTTTCAGATTGCCCTAAGCGTCGCAAAAGCAGATTCAAGATGCATCACATCGTCCAAAAATGAAACACTTAGCTCATGTTCAAGAAGAATAGCTTGATTAGCTCCATATCTTTGTCACCAAACATTATCTCGCTTAGTGCTCTTCCTTCTATAGCCATTGAGTCTTGCTTTTTCATCGGCCACATTGTTCAACAACAAGAGGTGGGGCTTTTTCTGCATGCTTCCTCCTAAAAAATAAAGCATTTGACTTGGTTAGATACTAGAACAAGTAGCAAAATCAAAAACTTGCAAAAACAGTAACATAAACATACTTTGGCCTTTGAGGAGTGTAGATGCACTTGGATGAACCAATTCTGTGCCCAAGTACCTCACACAACTTGCACCTATTTTGTTACCTTTTTGAGCCCTTTTGGGCTTATCATTCTTTTCCTTTTCCTTTTTCCCCTTCTTACTACAACCACCTTTCTCAAACCAAGCTTTGAATCTTCTAGTGACAGGGGGACACAAGGTAAATTCTATTTCCACCTCAGGCCAATGAGATTGGTCAGTCAGTGCAGGAATTGGACTTGCATATGCAGCTTTGAATTTTTGTACTGAATAATACTCATGCAAATATGGGTGGTTTAGATGCCAAAAAAAGTATGGAATGCTCACATGGTTTTCCAGTGTGTTGCCACTCTTGGCAAGTGCACTCATGCAACTCAGTATTTACCGCATGCCTCTTGCCAATCTTTGTATCTCTAACTTCAGCACTTACAAGGAAGATTTTTCAACAGATAGATGTGAAAGATTTCTACTCTGTTGTTGTACCCTTCTTTGGAAGCTTGTCCCCTTCAAAATATTAGCAATTTTTCCTCTCAACTCCCACAAACGCATGATCATGATCCTTATTTGGTCCACCATGTCATGCACAGGCAAGTCTTTCAAATCCTTCACTTTGTTGTTAAAACTTTACGCCAAGTTGTTATCGATATGATCACATTTTATGGCAGTATTAAAACCTGATCTATACCACAACGAGAGAATGGTGGGTGTTCAACCATGAAGCAAATTCATTATCACTACATGATGCCAATATCTTACCAAGGTGATAGGAATGTGTCTGTTTGGTGTAGGATCTTCTTCTTTGACCACATGCGCCCAAATTCATCTCCTCTCGAATTTTTTTATCAGATTCATCCACATATGTCCAAAGCACTCCCTCTTGCTCAAAGCATGGGGAAAACATTTTACTGCATTTTCCAACTCTTTACATGCATCTGTGTGGATGGCCAAAGGAGAAATCGGCCCTATGCATCTTTTCGGTTGCATCATGAACCATATCCATGATGCCTCATCTCGATTGAAACATTCCTATTGCAATTGGGAACATCCAGTTGTGTCCATCTAGAGCATTGCATGTACCAACTGACCATTCCACTTTCCAAATAAAAAAGATGAGTCTATGCTCAAATATGGACGACAACCTGCTTTGAATCCATCTATGCAAGGCTTCAAACACATAAAAACTTCTGAATAAAACCTTGCCATCCTCTGTTACCTCTGTATCTATCTCCACCACACTCCCAGTGACCTCTTCTCCACCTCACGCTTTAAAACTATACAACATCCTAAATGTATTTGCCCAGTCACCATACAATGATTTCATGGCCCTTTGTTTTGCTTTCCACACTGTGTGGTATATTGCACTGGATGGGGTACAGCTTCTCCAAGTCAACTTTAAGCCTCTTTGCAAAGTAGTGTTTGGAGTCTTGGCTAAAATAGGAGTAATCTTCTCTGTAACCCAAAGCTGTGATGTCATCTTTGAAACTCTCTGTGAAGTGGTCATACATGTATCTTTGGTGTGGTATTTGATTTACCTCACTGTACTTCCATCGAGGTTGTAGTCTGGCGTATAAGTACCATTTGCAAGGATTGCCACCACCATCATAACCTTTGCACCGAGAGCATAAAATTTCTTTCGATCAGTCCACATAGTCTTGGCATCAAACTCTTTTTCACCGCGTGAGGTCCCGAAAGACATCCTAAACTCCTTCATGCTTGGCCACAACTTTCCCACCTCAATAACTAGGTTCTCTTTGTCATACAAACAAACCAGCTCATTATCATCTGCATCATCCACATCATCTGCGGCCTCTCTCATCGCTTGTTCTTCATCCTCATTTGCATTTCTAGGGCTGTGTTACCTTCAGCAGTAAAGAAGCATCATCCTTCTCCTTATCTTTGTCATCAACTTGAATGCCAAACATTTTGGCCATATCAATGTCGAGATATTGGTGTAATGACCAAATCTGTTTTTTCATTCAACTCTACTACATTCCGGTCAACAACAATCTTCCTAGCACCATGGGTTCCCTCCTCTCCATCTGCATCAATCCTGTATCTTGACTACTACAAATGGTTCGGTCAACAATGCCAACATCTTCTTTTGTGAAACCCACTCATCATCTTCCATCTGTGCAGCCATCTTTGATGGCACATAACCAACTTCTGGAATGAGTTTGCGAGATCAATTAGCTCTGCATAAAATGTTACTTGTTTGCTTGCCCACCCTTCTTGGTCGATCAATTTCAGCAACCATGGATTCTCCATCTTCAATTCTCACATATTCATCATTATAGTTATCGAAACGCGTTGCGAGATACCTCTTGTTACGGACCCCAAACAATACTCTCCCAATTCTTCCACCAAATTGCCCACGGCCTTCTCCTTCATGCTCTCCAATTCCGGGGATCAACATCGCAAATTCGACATCCAACCTCACGGTGGTATCTCTATCAATGTCTTGGACACTGCCATCACTGAGCTTGGCTTTACAGGGAAAAAATTCCACTATAATTGCGAATGTGGTGGTAGAACCTGAACCTCCCCTGTTTTGTCAATGGCAGTCACTACCAAATCGAGTTCGATTCTAAATCGCCAATAAAAGAGGGTGGCATTACCGATTTGAAGCACATCTCCTCGCTCCATCTCATCCAACCTCGCTCCATCTCCTATCCAATCGAGATTCTAAACGCCAAGCAACAGGGCAGATGAGGCCACAGATTTATCCAAAATTGGTGGAATAGGAGTAGTGTTTGGAAAATACTCACTCGCAATAGTCAGCTAGAGATAGGCGCCCACCACCGGGCCGCGGAGAAGAAACAACCCGGATCCAATGGAGCCCGATTCTAAATCGCCAAGAAACAGAGGCAAGATGAGGCCACAGATCCCCAAAATTCAGGGAGTGGGACTAGGGTTTCGGGCTCACCTTGCAATAGCTACTGCCATTGCCGAGAAATGTGCTCCACCACCGCGGAGAAGAAACCGCCGGAGAAGATGCTTACAGTGGCGGGCCGCCCGATCCGGCCGCAGGCGGAGTCAAGCCTGATCACCACTGATCACCGGTCGAGTCGTGGACGGTTGACTCTTGACTACGTGGCCATAGGTGGACCCCACCGATCAGAGCACATAACCCCGATGTCCTAACCAAATCTCGGCCTAACGGACAGCCAACTAGCCGCGTAAATGGTGTGTCGCATGGGAGCTATTTTTTCCAACGCAGATGTCGCATGAGAGCTATTACAGCCAACGGCGCCGCATGAGAGACAGTTCACACCAACGACGTCGCATGGGAGCTATTTGCCCGTATAAAAGGCTCTGCCCCATCACTTTTGGATCTCACCAATGTGTTTGCCGCACCTCACCAAACTAGCGAGCCCATGTCCGACCTCGCCACGGACCGCTGCCTTGCCGGAGCTCCATCGTTCGGTCTCCATCGGCCGCCATCGCATTCCGGATGGCGCCCACGCCATGCGAGGCTCGCGTGGAGAGCACGATTGGGGAGAGGAGGCAATGGTGGCGTGCATATGGGCGTCATAGCCAGGCAGACCTCAAGCCGCGGCTTCTCGGCTCAAGCTCGCTCCCGCCTAGCGAGCCATCGGCCCCGACGTCGCATGCCATTTGGGCATACGTCGATCCGAGTAGCTTGGCAAGCGTGCATCGCCGCGTGTTGTGCGCTTGACATGGCGATTGCGTTCGCAGGACGTTGGTGGTCGCGTGCACCAACATGATCATGGCGTCCACGGCGACGCTGGTGGTCCCGTAGTGCATGGGGCGTCAGAGTCCATGGGCGCCGCATCAATATCGATGGCGTCCACGGCGAGGTGGTCCCGTAGTGCGTGGGGCGGCAGAGTCCATGGGCGCCGACGCCGCGGAGTGCGGTCAGCCGAACACCTCGTCGCCGCCGTCGGCGGTTAAAGCCAGGCCCCCGTTGACATCCTCACCATCACGGCTGCCGCCGCCACTGGTGAATTCATCGTCTGCACACAATTCATGATCACAATGGCCATCAGCGGAAGACATGGACATGCGCCCGTCGCCGGGTCATTCCTTGGAATTCAAAGGTTGTTATTAGTCGTCGTGTGTCATGATCGGGTTGGTACTAATGGACCGGGTTCGCCGTGCGGCTCTGCGGTGTTACGTTGCTGCCCATGATTCTTCGTGCTCTTTTGTCATGGCGGGTCCGCTCAGGCCGTCGGGCGTTGTCCGCTCGATCAATTCTTCCGTTGTTGGTAAGTTTGATTCGACTCATGCGTCCATTGATCTTTGAGGACTTGCAAAATTGTTGAGGGCGCTGTTGGAGTCGGATAGAACGTGGTCGTCGTTTCTCCTCCCGCCACGGAGCATGCTTCACTAGCTGCATATGTCACTTTGTGCCGCCCGTCGGTGGAACCGCTGCTAAGCGATCCGGTCGCGGATCAAGAAGCACTTACGGTGCAAGCATGGTAGTCGTGGCGGTGGATGTGCGCCACGCGCGCCAAGGACTACACCGTCCGGTTCGATTACAAGGCACACCTCAAGAACTGCGGCACCCAGCGGTTACTCCTGGGACGTGGTCGCATCTTCTCCCGATCGCTACACCCATCGAGCCAGAAAAATATATAGGAAACAGCTGTTGCATGCATGTAACCAAACCATGCATGCATGCAGCCACTGCATGCAAGCACGTCCCCACATTCTAGAAACCAACCACCCGGCAATTCTTGGTCCAAGTAATTAAGCCCTGACGTAGTCACATCACCTCCACATGCATGCAGCTGACAGCAAATATTAAAAAAAAGTTCCAACGGTATATGCAAAGGGATGTCAAACAGACCATCAATAATTCCTACACACACCGGAGAATACCCAGCCAAATCCCGAATTAAAGCACGGTGTCACTGTATATTAGCACAATCAACACATAAAAAACTTACGAGAATATACAAAACATAAACCCTCAGATGAGCACCATGGGATGCTCTCTGGCTGAAGTACGAATCATTTATCTTCTTTGATTGAAAAGACACAACTCACCTTCAACAATAACAGATTTGCACCTAGATTTTTTTTTCACATGGGTAATTTTTCTCTCTCTTGGGCTCCTACGTACTCTGCTTAGAAGTCTCCCTGGATTGCACAAATGACCATTTGTGGAAAATTTCCTCTGCATTTTTTTAACCATATAAGAATCTGATGCATTCAAAACTAAGTAGTACGATATATACATCATATCCTTGGAATCATTATTTTCTTAATTGTTTTTACATGTTTTCTTGCAAACAATTACTCACGGATGCATGGTAGAGTCCAATATTTGTTCTTTTATCCCTGCACTCATACCATCAGTTGGAAACACTACAGAGCCCATATTGTAGAAGCATAAAAAACTAGGCAAACATCCTGTGAGGTTCTCTTTCTTTTAACCCCGTACAGTACAACAAATGTTCTAGAGGTTCTCTTCCTTCAATTCTTTTAAGAATACCTACAACTCACAATAATTCAACACTAACATTGGCACGTCATAGTATTTGTCCAGAGCAAAAACAAGATACTACATGAAGTTGGATAAATGGTTTAAAAATATATTGCACAAATAATAGCAAACTTATCATAAAATATGCAATTTGAAGAGTGCTATTTGCCAAATCTAAAATGGCAACATGATACCTCACTATCGGTAAGGCATTTTGCAGAAAATTCGTGTGCACAGTATATAGATTAAGTTGCATTTATGCCCTATTACCTGATTTTGCACCCTCAGCTAATGATCTCTACTAATTTCGTAATTTTGTATGTTTTCGGACGTGTAGGATGTAAATACTACTACACAAATATTTAACCAACGCAACCAGCATTTCTGCATCGAGAAACACTTCAGACTCAGACGTGTAGGGAGCACCTGGCATTTGCTATTTAGCAATTTATTATCGAATGCCCCTGCATTTGTCCTTTGTAACTCAACTGTCAAGGGCTCCGAACCCAAAATGATATGTCTGACACTAGCAATAAAGGTAGTAAGGCTTGCTTGCAAACAAAGGCCACCATTTAAAAATGTACATGGAATTGCCACACCAGTTAAGTGATAGCATCAACACTTACATGGACACAAAACAAATGCTCATTACTCCCACCATCCTTATAACATAGTATATGTAGTCATTACAATAGTATCATCAACATGTACAATTATTGTGTCTTTGAAGCTACAAAGAGAAGTTTGATTTCTTTTTTTTTCTTTGGATCGAAGAAGACTGATTCCCTCACATGAACGGGCCCATACCAAACAGTGGCAATTTAACATGGCCCATCAGCAGATAAGCACTCAACAGAAGCAATCCACGAGGCAAGTTAAAATCTTAGCAATGATATGAGACGGATTTTTAGACATCATACCATTATGCATTGTATCCTCGGCACCCGCAAAGTGAAGATTCACTAATCATATACACCGGTGCCAATCGACCCCATGGCCGCATGCAAGAATTTGCAAAAGCTTTGTACTTCATCATGGCACCAGTCCTACAGGAGGCTCTAGATAATGAATAAGTATGTCTTATAATCCAAATTTGTATGCCACTTGCTTTATTGTAATAAAACGGTTACATGAACATAATTCTTAGGTAAAGCCTCAATCTCTAAAATTATGTGACACACCTGGCAGCTTCGCATCAGCAGAGCGTGGCGTGCCACTGCGCGGGCATGGCCCATGCAAGTGGTCGATTTGGCCAATGTGTAATTGAAATAATTTATATATTTGATAGCTATTCAGCAGACCGAATTTGGTCTACTCGGCAGACCGAATTTGCAAGACAGGCAAGAATACTGGCACACAGATATGTGACAACTATTCTGATGTTGTGCCACTCCACATGTACCCGCATCATCCAGATTCCGATGACCCTATTATCAGATATAGTGGTGCACATCCACCTGTGGGACGTGCACAACAGTTCACAAAAGCTCTATCATTTCATTGCTGGTATACCAACCCCGCAGGTGGTTATACCAGAATGATTTGATGCAGCGCCAACAAGTCATGTACTCTTGATATTACCGTAACGTGGGCATTCCATGGCATGTGATCTTCCATCAGGCCATGCTTAGCTAAAATAAGTGAACCCTCTCCTAGGTGTACTACTATGTATTTCCTTTATTTAGCAGTGTAGCGCATGTACAATGTTCATGAATAAATTTCGCGTTTCTACTTAATTCAAACGTATCAACAGGCGCAGCGTGCCGCCGCGCGGCTTCTGCTAGTATAAAGGCTAGATGTGGAGTGTTCTTCATCTCTTCTCTACTACTATTAAAAGAGCAAACTAGACTTATTTTACAACCACCCTAATTTGTGTACACAGAACAATCATCTCTTCTCTACTACTATTAAAAGAGCAAACTAGACTTATTTTACAACCACCCAAACAAGTGTACACAGAACAATCAGAACCCTCAGATCTAATCCATTTAGTCAAATCTAACAGTATATAATGACCCGATGGTCTGCCAGCCGACTGAACGGTTGGGATTCAATGTTCTGCCGCGGCAGACCATGGTCGCGCACTCCCCCCTGATGACCGATGTGATCCGTAATTTTAGGATCATCCTCAACCTCCCTCCCCTCGAATTCGCACAGATTCGCTCCATCCCCAACCTCCCCGGTGCCCTACCGCCTCCTCCCCTCATGGCCGCCCCTCCCTAGCCGTCCGTCCTGCACGCAGACTCTCGCTGCAGACCCCGTCTGGTCTGCCCGCAGACCCGCCGCTCCCTCCTCGCCGTCCTTCAATTATGCCCCTGCCGCCCCTCTCTCTTGCAGCGGAGCAGAAGCGGAAGCGCCGGGAGAAGATCAACCGACGATTCATTGAGCTATCCACCGTCATCCCTGGCCTCAACAAGGTCGGCTCCTCTTCTTACACATACGTACATATCCAACAAAATAAATTTCTTAACTGATTGGCCCAACTAATTCGCTCAGATGGACAAGGCGATGATCCTTTCAGACACCATGAAGTACGTCAAGCAGTAGCAGGAAAATCTCAAGGCACTCGAGGACGCGACCTCCAGAGCATCCAGTCCGCGGTGCTCGTCATGAAGTTGTGCACAGCCGCGCCAGAAGACGTCGGCGGCTGCTGCCCGTCATCGTCCGCCGCGCGTAGCTGGAAGCACAACACCGACGACCAGGAAAGTGCTGCTGGAGGTAGAGCTCCCCTCTTATTGTTTCCCATATCCCCTTTCTTTCAAAATTCTGAACCCAAAGATACAGATCCACCGACGTTGCACTCGGTCATGAATATTGCATCCACCTGCATCAACAAGGCGTCTATAATATCTACCTGCATGCTTAGGCTAGCGCTTGTGTACCTCCATGTTGCCATATGCTTCCAATCGGTTCAGAAGAAATCCATCTTATATGTGCATACCTGTCAGAAACCATAAAGCACTCTGGTGAATCACTTTGGGAGTTCATGGTTGTGCCAAAATTGGTACCAGATCACGGTTGTTCGTCCATGATTTTCAAAAAGCAAGTACAAGATCATGGTGTTACTGAAGTGAGAAGATGATTGATCTATAACCCAGTTGTGCGTCAAGCCTCGCGCCAATGGTGTTTCCAACGATCAACTATCCCCCTCTTTTGTAGTATTGACAAAAACCGTGCCAATGTTGCCACAGTTTCATCACCTTTTAAGATAATCCAGTTTTGTTAAATTAATTTATGTAATAATATGTTCATTACTGATCCTGAACAAGGAGTAGACAGATTATAGTTTCTAAAGCTTCTTTGTCGAGATGCATAGGCGAGAAGGACAGCTGGAGTCCCTGCCGTCGCTAATGGAGCTCCACACCATTCCCCAGTTGTACAATAGCATGTGCAATCTTCTCCATTCAAGACTAAGTGCAAATGGTGAACTCTTTGCCAAACAAGAAGATATGAGGATCAGGCATATAGGCTCCCATAAGGTAGCTATATAGTAATTCATGTGTAGTAGTGTGGATTATGGTCACATTTTGTCTAGGACTGCAGATAACTATGTCAATAAAAATGGATATTCTGCATATTTTCTGAATTTTGAGTAAGGGCTTCGTGTATAAGGTATGCAGTAGTTTTGACTTGGGGCACTGATCAATTCTTCACATGCAGGAACATGGAGAGATGAATCTGGTCGATTGTAGCCACAAGGTGAGTGGCTTGATCCTTAATTAATCCAGTTAAATTTCATGGATTATTGATTAGTTTTTCAGCAAGCAAATTTTTGTACATCTGATTGTAGGGATACTGCTGTAGTATTTGGGAGAAAGAGTACGTCTGCACCTGATGGTGATATGCCAAAGTTTTGTATTTTCTAGGTAAATTTGCTACATGGGAAGATTCCTCAATGGCAACAATACACCATGATAGTGATAATGATATACATCCTATGCTGAACAAGAGCAAGACAGAAAAGAGTAAAAGATTCTCCCCGAAGTAATTACGGATTGCTATTTTCAATTCTAAGTAATAAAGAATATAAGGTTACAATTCATCACCTGAAAAAACATATCTTTGTAGTCATAGTAATGTCTTCTCCAACTGAACATACCCTTAAGCATTTGATGAAAGTGGATATATCATCAAGAGCCTTGCAAGCAAATTTATCTACAATAGGAAACACACGATGATGAAATATCAGATATTCCAAATCACTATATGAAATGTTTAATGTTTACTTCCCCTTGTAACGTTAGCTTATCTAGCAAATTTCTGTTATTCTGTACATCGGATTGTTAAATTTCAAATAGTACAGGAACCAGATATCCAGATATAAATAGAGTAGGGATCGACACTAACTAAACCTCTTGACACGCTCATTTGAAAGTTAAGTATATTTATGCAGCAACGCCTTATTACTCCTACAGAAGATACCATTACTGCTGCTCATAGAAGAGATATTACACCATCAGTTGAGTTTAGCTCAATCTGCAGTTTTCATTACAATGCATGAATCTTATTTATCTTGCTTCAAATGAACAAACAAGAGAGGATGAAGTACCCATCTTCCAGTCATCTGGCAAGCAACAGTCCAGTGCATATTGCAGACCTTCTTAGCAATCATCATCGAGTGCCATTGTATCTTGATTAACATAATTGTACAGGGATCTTGAATAGCACATCAAACAGAGGCACGCCTAATTGAAATTACATTGGTACATTAGTACACGGTAAACTGCACAGTACGAATTAAAATTTAAGTGCAAAGATAGGATAATCCAGAGTAGACACGTAATAATGTCTAAGAACTAAGATCAAATGAGAATTAAACCTGACGGACAATACAGCAATGAAAATTCATTTCACAATAACATAGCTCATACCAGTGGAGGCATCGAACTGTGCCCATATATTTTTGCGCATCCACGCCCGCTCCTTGTTGTCTTGTTGCGGGCATCCGCGCTGGGTCTCCCGCGAGCATGCTGAGCTCGAGCACATCCTTCGGCACTTCGGCCAGCGGATTCGAAGAAGGACGGGGAAGAACAGGGGCGTGGAAGTCTCGCACCTCCAACGGAGCCTAGCGCTGGGATGCTCCCGTGCATGCCGAGCTCGGGGACCTCCTCGGCCACTTGGGCGACCGGATTCGACGAAAAGGCGGGGAAGAGCAGGGGTGGCCCCAGGAGGCGGGGAGAGGGAGCTGGCGACGACCAAGGAAGAATGGGGAACGACGGGGAGAAATGTGAGGGCCGGTGGGATTTTTTTTTTTTGAGGTGAAGCGGTGGGTGGGTAGGTAGGTGACGGTGTGAGGGGCCTAACTGAGGGGAACCGTCTCCCTGTCCATTGATATGGGCTAGAAAATTACTAAAAGTCCGATCAATCCAGCCCGGCCGTTCGTCTGATGCCCGATGCCTAGCGCTCGGCTGAGTTTCTTTACCTGCTAATTAGCGTTCTTGAAGCAGAAACCAAGCTAGCTGCTAGGTAGGCAACAAATGAATCATCCGTGAATCATATCCAAAATTAAAGTATTTGTAAAGTTGTTGTTATATTTCAGTTGACTTAGACTAAGTTGAGTGATATTAGTATGTTTATTTTTTTTTAAAAATCACCTTTTTCATTGGATTTATGTTTTCTAAATTTTGATACATGAATATATTTGTCATTTTTTCAATCGAGACTCAATAATTATTTTTATCTCTCTAAAAGCAATCCAATATTTTATTATCCCTCTAAAAATACATGAAGACAGAGGAGGATCTCCTTGATAAATATTACCTCTGTACGTTAATATAAGACATTTTTTCAGTTTAGTTTACAGAGGGCGTAGTACATAATGTTGTTTAGTTATTGTTTTTTAAAAATTATGTAACAAATTATAACAAAGTTATGTGATCGTGAATTTTTTGTGAAGACATGTCTGTCTGTCGTGTATTACACGTGCGCTCTCATTGTTGGGCATGAGACATATTTCAATGGCTCGGTAAAAAAAATCACTAAAAAAGATTTAAAATGGATTTTTTTTATAAATTATGATACGTGCGTTGCACGTGCACGCCTACTAGTGAGTTATAATAATCTGAGGCGAGATAACAACTCTATTAAAGTGACATTTTCATCCAAAAATCGATATATCATGGTTATTATGCCGATCAGGCCATATGTCTAGAGTTGCTCTAAGCGAAGCCATCCAACGGACAAATTGATGGATTATGGATGGGCTTAGGCCCATATAAGACGCTAATCCCTGGTTAATCTTGAGGCCCATGTATGAAATGGCAGGTGGTGAGAAGTTTAGTCCCACCTTGCTAGTTGAGGAGAGTTGAGACCCCTTTATAAGGGTTGCTCTATCATTTGCCACTGGGAGCTTGGAAAAAGGAGTAGTTCACACGCGCTCCTCCTCCGCCGCCGCCGCTCGCCTCGCCACGACGCGCGTGCGCGCGTCGCGGGAATGAGCCGAAGCTTGTTTTTGCCACTCAGGAACGGATTAATTAACCAGGGATTAATTAACGAGTCGCTAACAAGTGGGCCACTGTCCGATATGTTGGACTGTGGGATGACTTTAATTAACGAGTCGCTAACAAGTGGGCCACTGTCCGAGACGTTGGACTGTGGGCTGACTTGCCTTGCCGGGATTCGTCGACTTCCTTGCCGGGAGTGTGACCCTTCTGTTGCGTTGCCGGTATTCGCCGACTCCCTTGCCAGGATTCGTCGACTCCCTTGCCGGGAGTGCGACCCTTCTCCGACTCGCATGCCGGGAGTGCGTCGACTCGGTCGTGGGCCTCCGGCTAGGCCTACGACTTCCTACCCGACGGCCTATATAAAGGCTCTCCCCAGTGGAGTGACCTAGTTCGGTTCACTCACTCACTCACGCGTAACCTGGCCGTCATCTACTGTTCCTTGCTCTGTGCTGCCTCTGGCGATTCCATCCCGATGACCGCGTGCACGGTTGGTCGGGAGAGCAGGTGCCCCCGGAACCCTGCTGTTCGAGATCCTGCCCGGGAGATCGGCAATAAGGTTTTTGGGGAGCGTCTCGACGCGACTGCTCCCGATCTGTCCACTAATTCCCCTGCATCGACACCATGGCCGATGCCGCCGCCGCCAAGAAAAAGGCTACGGACGACGTCGAGGCTGCTGCTGCCGCCGCCGCGTTGGCCTGGCCAACCGGAGGGTATAATCTGTTCATCCCTCGTTTACTCGTACTTGTACTGGCCGTATATGTGCTGCTCATAGATGGTTTGCTTCTATGTTCTGTACATGCTAGTATGCTTAGGTATCGCTATGAGATGCATACCATCTATGCCATGCTTACCGTATACTCGTGGATTAAATTAACCAAGAAAATGCTAATATTTCTAACACAAATCAGCATGCGCTGACATTCATGACAGAGTCCAACGAAGTAAAATTTGACTTGACGCAAATGAATATCAGTCGACTGAAAATTAAGAAAACAGTGAAGAATTGAAGGAGGAGCTAGCCAACAAAACCCAAACTGCAAGATCAAGGAACTGTAGGTCTGTAGCTAGCTTCTTCAATAGGTGACAGCGGCAAAAGTTGGTTGAAGTAAACACGCCCCATCTCCAGACGCGCAAAGCCGATGAGGCGTCTGGATGAATCATACGTCCGGCTCCAAGGTTTGAATAATCCCGATGGCGACGAGAACCCATTTCATAAACGTTTTTCCGGTTGTGGGGGTGCCCCGCTGGCCAGGGCGACGTCGAACCGATCCTTGGTTCGGGTGATCCGTGCACATCCACAAGAAAATCATCTACGTACATGCGTAAGTGAGGATTGAGATGGGATGATAAGATATTGCACAAAAAAGAAGGAGATGAAAGCACACGGGGCCATGGGTACGTTCAACATCTTGATCTGCATCAGGCGCAAAAAAAGATTGAACTAGATATATATCCGCTGGCGTACGTCTAGACATTCCGCTAGCTTCTTTTTTTCCCTTTGCAGGGAACTTTTTTTTTTGCGGGGAAATGAGGGCTTTATTCATTTAATTTTTTTTCTGACAAAACAACATGCACTGGCTCCCTTGTTCTTCTACAAAAGAACTTGCCGCTTGAAGCATATTTTTCCGTCTTCTCTCACTCTGTCCCAGATCTGTCTCCTGAACATTTGTTTACTGATGCATCTAGCATTCTTTTTTTCCTGGCGAATATCTTGCAAGTTGACATGGGTTGTTTATACATGATGATTGTGGTTTCCCGAGCAGACCTATGAAACTTGGATTATGTTTTGTGTAATCCTGCCTTCTTGATTGTGAATATTATCTTGCGTGCTGACTTGTTGAACTGTCCCATCCAAAGCTCTTCTCCAGGTAGTAGTATCTTCAGTTTTCAGTGTCAACTGAGGCCAGGTCTCATGTGTAGATAGATTCAGTTTTTCAAGGAAAAGTTTGATCAGTTTTTGCATAATTTCCTGAATCAGGTAGCTCCGCCGCCAGCAACGTCGTCCTCGCAAAGGTTAGATGTATCTGGTGAAGGACATCGGCGGGGCCATCGGAGGGGCGATGAGGTTTTTGGGAGTGCACTCGCGCGATTGCTGGCAGCAATGACTGTGCCAACGACGACTTCTTCCCCGACCTGAGCAACCTCGTCCTCAACAACATGAGCGACAATATCAACGCCGGCGGTGCTGCTCCCGCTGCAACGTATGTGATTCTATCCTTTTTGTTCGAGATCGTGGTAGAATTCATGTTTCTTGTATGTGCCCTAGATATGATCTGTTCATCTATTATGCTAGTTCGCATGATTAGTTTAATTTCTGCTAGTGCCATCATGATTTATCTTCTGTTTATTCGGATTAAAACTCGTAGTAATTTGCTCATATTTCCAACAATCCAAAAACCTGATTATAGGCAATTTACTCTGAGTGATTTTGCTGCGCATCTGAAGCCGCCTGCCTTTAAGGGGGTGCAATATAAGAGATGACGCACGAGAGCAGTCTACTGGTTCCAAACCATGTGCTGCTATGACGCCACTAAGGGCAAGCCAGAGGGCGATCTTAATCCTGCACAACATGAAGCTTTTGAGAAGATCGATACCCTCTTTAAAGGCGCCCTTCTGAGTGTTCTTGATGATTCCATTATGGATTCGTATATGTCGTTTGACAACGGCAAGGACACGTGGGCTGCGCTCGAGGCCAAGTTTGGGGCCTCGGACGCCGGCAACGAGTTATACGTCGTGGAGCAATTCTATGACTACAAGATGACTGATGAACGCTCTGTTGTACAGCAGGCTCATGAGATACAGTCGCTCGCAAAGGAACTTGAGTACTTCAAGTGTGTGTTGCCGGAGGCATCATCGCCAAGCTTCCACCTTCGTGGAACAATTTTGCTACTTCCCTGAAACACAAGAGGCAGGAGTTTTCCGTTGCGGATCTCATTGGTAATCTTGATGTTGAAGAGAAGGCGAGAGCAAAAGACACACCTGCTCGAGTTGCTGAGGGAGCTTCTAGTGCCCACATGGTACAAAAGAAGAACTTCCAGCCCAACAAGTTCAAAAATAACAAGAACAAAACTCAGGGCAAAGGCAAGTTTGATACAAAGAACAAGACGTCACATTCTACCAACTTCAAGAAGAATTCTCACAAGAAGGGCAAGGGACTTTGCGATGTCTGCGGTGGCCCTAATCACTGGGCTCCAAAGTGTCCTAACCACTTTGAGGAGCGCGAACATGAGAAGAGCGGCAAGTCCACTAATGTTGTCATCGGTGATACTGATATGAAGGAATCCGGGTACGGTATTATTCCTACCATCCTTTCAGTATTTCAATCTCCTGATTGGTTAATTGACACCGGTGCCAATGTACATGTTTGTGTTGACGCCTCTATGTTTTCTTCTTACCAGGTCACAAAAAAATTCTGCTGATACATTCGAATAATTAAAAGTTTCACAAGTAGTGAACTAAATTTCTTGTTATTACAACTAACAACCATTTCCACGGGTTCAGGGACTTCTCCCGTGCTGATGGGGAACGGGTCACATGCTATCGTTCAAGGTGTCGGTACGGTCGATCTGAAGTTTACTTCGGGGAAGACCGTATGTCTGAAGAACGTTCATCATGTGTCGTCCATCAATAAAAATCTCGTTAGCGGTTCCCGTTTATGTCGAGATGGTTTTAAGTTGGTTCTCGAGTCCAATATAGTTGTAATTTCTAAGTATGGACAATTTTTTGAAAAAGGCTATGAGAGCGGAGGCTTGTTCCGCCTGTGTCTGATATTTGCATTAAAGTTATTAATAATGTTTGGCACAATAATGAGTCTGATATTTGGCATTCATGACTTTGTCATATTAACTTTGGTTGCATGACTCGGCTAGCCAGTATGAATTTAATTCCGAAAATCTCTACTCTCAAAGGCTCCAAGTGCCAAGTATGTGTGCAAGCTAAGCAACCTCGCAAGTCCCATAAGACTGCAGAGGAAAGAGACTTGGCGCCACTAGAGCTTATCCATTCTGATCTTTGTGAGATGAATGGCGTGTTGACAAAAGGTGGAAAGAGATACTTCATGACGTTGATTGATGACTCCACTAGATATTGTTATGTGTATCTTCTGAAATCAAAAGATGAGGCTTTAACTTTCTTCAAAAACTATAAAGCTGAAGCAGAGAACCAACTTGATCGAAAAATTAAATGGCTTAGGTCTGATCATGGTGGGGAGTACTTTTCCAATGAATTTGATTTGTTTTGTGCGTAACATGGTATAATCCATGAGATGACGCCTCCCTACTCACCTCAGTCAAATGGGGTAGCCGAAAGAAAGAACCGAACTCTAACTGATATGGTTAACACCATGTTAGACACATCGGGTCTCTCCAAGGAATGGTGGGGGAGGCGCTAACGACTGCATGTCATGTCCTAAACCGAGTTCCCACAAAGCATAAGACCATGACTCCATTTGAGGAATGGGAAAGGAAAAGGTTGAAACTCTCTTACCTACGTACTTGGGGTTGTTTGGCAAAAGTCAATATACCAATTCCCAAGAAGCGCAAGCTTGTCCTTGGATTGTGTTCTTCTGGGCTATGCTTTTCATAGCATTGGCTATAGATTTTTGATATTAAAATATGAGGTATCCGACATGCAAGTTGGTACGATTATGGAGTCGAATGATGCAACTTTCTTTGAGGACATATTTCCTGTGAAGGATCTGTCAAGTTCATCGAATCAGGAGATACCTACTCCATCTAGTGAGGAATTCACTGTAATTCCTGAACCCACCATTGCGTTGGAACACGTTGAGAATCCTGTTGAGGGTGACAATGAAACTCATGTGAGGAGTAAGAGATAGAGGACTGCAAAGTCCTTTGGTGATGATTTCATTGTGTACCTTGTGGATAACGCACCGAGGACTATTTCAGAAGCCTATGCATCTCACGATGTCGACTCTTCGGAAGGAAGTTGTTCAGAAGCGAGATGGATTTCATCTTAGCTAACGGAACCTGGGAGATCACTGATCGTCCTTATGGGTGAAAACCTGTAGGATGTAAGTGGGTGTTCAAGAAGAAGCTTAGACCTGATGGTATGATTGAAAAGTACAAGCACGGCTTGTGGCTAAGGGTTATACCCAGAAACAAGGTGAAGACTTCTTTGATACATACTCACCCGTGGCTAGACTGACCGATATTCGAGTGCTACTATCGCTGGCTACCTCACATGGTCTTCTCGTTCATCAAATGGACGTTAAGATGGCTTTCCTCAATGGAGAGTTGAAGGAGGAAATTTACATGGATCAACCAGATGGCTTTGTAGTACCTGGTCAGGAAGGAAAGGTGTGCAAGTTATTAAAGTCTTTATATGGCTTTAAACAAGCCCCTAAGGAGTGGCATGAGAAGTTCGAAAGAACATTAAATGTTGCCGGCTTTGCAGTAAACGATGGTGACAAGTGTGTATACTATCGCCATGGTGGGGGCGAAGGAGTTATTCTTTATGCGTATGTCCATTTACATATTGATCTTTGGAACCAAACTTGATCTAATCAAGGAGGTTAAGGATTTCTTATCTTGCTGTTTTGAGATGAAGGATCTAGGAGTAGCTGATGTTATCTTGAACATCAAGTTGTTTAGAGATGAGAATGGTGGGATCACACTGCTTCAGTCTCACTATGTGGAAAAGATCTTGAGTCGTTTTGGGTATAGTGACTGCATGCCTTCTCCAACTCCATATGATGATAGTGTGTTGCTTTGAAAGAATCGATGGATTGCTAGAGATCAACTGAGGTATTCTCAGATTATTGGCTCGCTTATGAATTTGGCGAGTGCCACGAGGCTTGCCATCTCTTTTGCTGTGAGCAAGCTGAGTCGGTTTGTGTCAAAACCGGGAGATGATCATTGGCATGCGCTTGAGAGAGTTATGCGCTACTTAAAAGGCACTACGAGCTATGGGATTCACTACACCGGGTATCCAAGGGTACTGGAGGGTTATAGTTACTCGAACTGGATATCTGATGCTGATGAGATTAAGGCCACAAGTGGTTATGTTTTTACACTTGGTGGTGGCGTTGTTCGGAAGTCTTGCAAGCGAGACTATCTTAATGAGGTCAACTATGGAAGCAGAACTCACAACATTAGACACCGCCACTATTGAAGCGTAGAGTGGCCGTGAGCTATTGATGGACTTACCTATGGTTGAAAACCAATACCCCTATCCCGATGAACTGTGATAATCAAACTGTGATCGCTAAGATAAACAGTTATAAGGACAATATGAAGTCCTCAAGGCATGTGAAGAGGAGACTAAAATCTGTCGTAAAACCGAGGAACTCCGGAGTTATTACGTTGGATTATATCAAACGTCAAAAACACGGTAGATCCTTTCACAAAGGGTCTATCACGTAATGTGATAGATAATGCATCGATGGAGATGGGTTTGAGACCCAACGCATGAGTTGTCCATAGTGGTAACCCACTCTATGTGATCGGAGATCCCGTGAAGTAGAAGTGGGAGACAAGCTGTTGGTCAGCTGAGGGGAGAGTATCCCTATTTTAATTATCCCACTTCATAAGGATGCAATACTCTCCTGATCTGCATGGCAGGTTGATATTTATCTTAATGTGTTCCAAGTGGTTTATTTGAGTAAGCAGAGATGTTGTCCTGTAGAGCATCTCCTGAGGAACACACCTATATGAATTTGACTGTTAACGTCGCAGTCTGTGAGAATTGGGTGTTCTCTAATAAATTCATGAAAGGCCCTAGAGTATGACGTATATGCTCCACCCGCGGGGAAGCCTTGCGGCAGCCCAGTATCGGTCAAGAATTTTTGTGAAACTAGTCTCGCAGAAAACTTGTAGTTCAAGGCATAGTCCACTATTCAAGTTGTGATCTAGTGTAGCATAAATCTCTACATGGAAGTTCAACTTTACAGTCTCCACTGAGCACTGGTATATAAACAATGTTTTGGAACTAAATGATGAGATGTGCCAATGAGACTTTCTGGGGGATTGTTGGAATTTTGCTAGTAGGCCTTTGGCCCAAAGCCCAACTAAAATTCTGAAATTCTCTTGGCCCATTCATGCACACATGTGAGTGGAGTGAGTGAGACTAAAGTTTAGTCCACCACGGAAGTTGAGTGAGAGTTGCACCTCTTTATAAGGTGAGCTCTTCTACCACTTGTATGAGCATGAGAAGAGGAGACCTACACGCGCGTTCCTCCTCCTCGCTCGCCTCGCCACGCCACGCCTCATCATGACGCGCTGCGGGTTGCGGGATTGAGCCGAGCCGAGGACGGAGCTATGCACATTGTCTATATTTTTGCTGCTCGGGAAAATTAATGAGTCATTACTTAATAATTAACGGACGCGTTAATTCGAACTGCTTCAATTCTTTTGGATCGCGACTCGGACGTGGGGTTTACTCCCGTGACCTACCCAGCTCACACTATATAGTCAGGCAGACGTCTACCCTAGCCGCCGCCACTTCGTATGGTTTCGCACCACCGTTCCAGATCATTGCGTCGCCACGCAAGTGTTCTCCGTCCCTCCTTTCGGCATGCACCGCGAGAAGGGACAGCAGGTCTCCAGAACCCCGCCTCTCGTGATCCTGTATGGGAGAGGGGCGATCAGGTATTTAGGGAGCGCACTCACGTGACTGCTGGCAGCGACGACTTCACCAACGACGACTTCTTCTCCGACCTCGGCAACCTCGTCCTCAACGACATGGGCGACAATATCAACGCCGGCGGTGCTGCTCCCGCTGCACCGTATGTTATTCTATCCTTTCTGTTCGAGATTGTGGTAGAATTCATGTTTCTAGTATGTGCCCTAGATGTGATATGTTCATCTACTATGCTAGTTCACATGATTAGTTTAATTTCTGCTAGTGCCGTCATGATTTAGCTTCTGTTTATTTGGATTAAAACTCGTAGTAATTTTCTCATATTTCCAACAATCCAAAAACCTGATTATAGGCAATTTACTCCGAGTGGTTTTGCTGCGCATCTGAAGCCGCCTGCCTTTAAGGGGGTGCAATATAAGAGGTGGCGCACGAGAGCAGTCTACTGGTTTCAAACCATGTGCTGCTATGACGCCACTAAGGGCAAGCCGGAGGGAGGTCTTAATCCTGCAACACAGGAAGCTTTTGAGAAGATCGATACCCTCTTTAAAGGCGCCCTTCTGAGTGTTCTTGATGATTCCATTGTGGATTCATAAATGTCGTTTGAAAATGGCAAGGACATGTGGGCTGCGCTCGAGGCCAAGTTTGGGGCCTCGGACGCCGGCAGCGAGTTGTATGTCATGGAGCAATTCTATGACTACAAGATGACTGATGAGCACTCTGTTGTACAGCAGGCTCATGAGATATAGTCGCTCGCAAAGGAACTTGAGTACTTCAAGTGTGTGTTGCTGGAGGCGTCATCGCCAAGCTTCCACCTTCGTGGAACAATTTTGCTACTTCCTTGAAACACAAGAGGCAGGAGTGTTCCGTTGCGGGTCTCGTTGGTAATCTTGATGTTGAAGAGAAGGCGAGAGCAAAAGACACACGTGCTCGAGTTGCTGAGGGAGCTTCTAGTGCCCACATGGTACAAAATAAGAACTTCCAGCCCAACAAGTTCAAAAATAACAAGAACAAAACTCAGGACAAAGGCAAGTTTGATACAAAGAACAAGCTGTCACATTCTACCAACTTCAAGAAGAATTCTCACAAGAAGGGGAAGGGACTTTGCCATGTCTGCAGTGACCCTAATCACTGGGCTCCGAAGTGTCCTAACCGCTTTGAGGAGCACGAACATGAGAAGAGTTGCAAGTCCGCTAATGTTGTCATCGGTGATACTAATATGAAGGAATCCGGGTATGGTATTATTCCTACCATCCTTTCAGTATTTCAATCTCCTGATTGGTTAATTGACACCGGTGCCAATGTACATGTTTGTGCTGACGCCTCTATGTTTTCTTCTTACCAAGTCACAGGGACTTCTTCCGTGCTGATGGGGAATGGGCGACATGTTATTGTTCGAGGTGTCGGTACAGTCGATCTGAAGTTTACTTCGGGGAAGACCATGCGTCTGAAGAACTTTCATCATGAGCGGTTCCCGTTTATGTCGAGATGGTTGTACACTACTAGGGAAGACCCTAGTAGCAGCGTTGGTTTTAGAGTTACTAGTAGCGCTTGAGCCAAATACATTACTACTAAGCGCTTATAGCTAACTCTTAGCAAGAAGGCGCTGGATTGCCACGCTATTGCTATACCTAGTTAGTGATAGCGCTGCGTGCTGAAAAGCACCACCGATAGTTGTAAGTAGCAGTAGTGTTTCTATAGAAAAGCGTTGCTGCTACCTTTTCCTGTATTTTTTAAATTGCAACTTATTTTCGTTGTGGTTTTATATATAGTACTTTCATCATATGATTTTATGACCATGGTTAGTTATTATATATAATAGTGGGTGAAATGAACGTGGAGTAGATTCAAGTGGAGGTAACATGTGGTGCATGTCGAGAGTACTACTAATCCAAACTTGATCTAGTTTGGATCAGTAGTACTTTCGATGTGCACCACATGTTGCCTCCACTTGAATCTATTCCATGATCATTTCACCTACTGATATATATAATAACTCATCATGCTCATATAACAACTTAGCATCATGCATCATCGATCATAATAATAAATAACTCATCATGGTATCATAGTAACAAGTCCTACTCATCATCATCGATCATACAACTTCTACTCGATACCACATCATCATCATAGTCATCTAACCAATCCTACTTAGTTGTTCTTAGCACATGATCGCACATGATCATGAGTATTAGCTAGAACCTACTACCTTCTCTTAGGTAAAATAGCATAAAACAAGATAGGCCCTGACTCTCCATTATGGAGAATGGAGATTATCCTGTCTCCAATTCTTTCACTTCACCTAATGTTGCTTCCAAGTACCTCCTTACGAGTGGCCATACATTTGTTCCAATCTTTGATGGTCATGTCTTCATTGCTTTTAGAAATCCGATATAAACAGAAGTGATTCGTAGGATGACCTGGCTGTATATTCAAAACATCAAGGCAACCTTTGGGAAACATCTGTTGAAAAACATAGTAATAACTTTGTAGTTAGCAATGTAGTTCAGTTTTAGAAGAATTTGTGCAAAAGATGCACAAATGTCGTAATACTTAAAAATCTTACCATGAAATCTCCATGGATGTTACAATAGTTCAACTCGTGCACTAGTGGCACATATTTACCATAATGTGGAGGAGTTTGATAATAGACATTGTAATTCTCAAGATCAGTACAAAATGCGACCAGATGATTTTTCTCCTGATAAGTTAACTCAGAGCCATCGGTGTAGTAGGTTCTTTCTACCATCTTCCGCACATTCTTTGAAGAATGAAAATAAGCTATCAATGGAAATAAGTTGTCAACTATTTTGAAATAAACAATGTAAATTACTTAATAACTATGTTTGAGAAACTCACATAGCGGTAGAATTGGAAGCGTATGAACAAGGACCCAAATGTCCAAATTGTCTACCTCGATCTCAGGATCACCAAGATCCATGGTGATAAACATACCCTCTTGAAAATCATACATCTTGCAAAGTGCTTCCCGCTCCGGGCAACCAAAATTGGATACGCTCTCAGAATTGTATAGATTAACCTCAAAATCCATACCATGATGGGTCCTTAGGTGAATTTTCTTTGTTTCATTCCTCTCATGATCTTCAAAACCCATCCTCTCCAAGACATAGCGTCTTGCATGGCATGGGATAAGCTAGTCAAGTTGTAAAAGACGAAAATTACACATTGAAGTAGTAGAAGTCGAGCTTAATTACGAAAAAAACACTTTGTGTCATAGCGTACCATTTCACAATCGAAGGCCTCCTCGAGCTTAATGCTGAAGCGCCGACCTTCTACCAAGTGAGGCATGTCGCAGAAACCCCGGTTGTCGCCGCACCAGGAGCACTCCCCAGAACTTTCGTCTGACGACATTTCCTATGTTCATAATTCAAATATTAAACTTCTAAAATTCAATATATGTACTACAAAAGGACATATCGAGCGGAAAAATCCTATGTTCATAATTCAAAGATTAAACTTCTAAAATTCAAAACTCCTATGTTCATAATTCATGGAAAAATCCGGCATGACGTTTGCTAAAAAAGGACATACCAAGCGCCTGAAATTTGCCGGAACGGAAATTAATCAACACTCCGGCAAAACATAGGCCACTAGGAGGACATACCCTATTTGCATTCAAACTTGATGGTCATTGCATTCAAACTTGATGGTCATTGCATTTCAAAATATCTTATAAGAGTCATATTGACATGGAGATTTGGCTAGTCTCACCTCGAGGTTGGAGGGGTCCTGTGACGGGGACGACGGCGGTGACGACATGGGCTCCTTTATTTCTACAAAAACAAAATATAAACAAAAATATTATTACCATCATACTAGGACTTAGTGAAACCCTATGTCTAAAACTTTCTCCTAAACTTATAAAACCTAGTTCTAACCCTAATAATTTGTACTGCCCATCTATCCATCCATTTGTCTAAACCTAGTTCCAAATCTAAAAATTGGTAAAACCTTGTTATAACACTAAAAAATGAAAAGACCTATACATTTACTAAAAATCCCCTAGTTCTAACCCTATCATCTATCCATCCATCCATCCATCTATATATCCATCCATCCATCCATCTATATATCCATCCATCCATCTATCCATCCCTTTGTCTATATATGCAATATATATAAAAAACCCATTGTTCTAACCATCTATCTATCTATCCATTCATCTATCTATCCATCTATCTATGCAATGCAGGAGGGACAGAGGGAGGGAGAGGGTCAGAGGGAGAGGGCTGGGAGGGAGAAGGGCGAGGGATGAAGGGAGGGAGCAGGGAGGGAGAAGGGCAGTGGATGGAGGGAGAGGTAGGGTCGGAGGGAGGAAGGGAGAAGGGAGGGATGGAAGGATAAGGGAGGGAGGGAGACATACTAGGCGACAGCGGGACGACGGCGTCGGGCGGTGGCAGCGCACGGTTGGACAAGATAGAGAGAAGAGAGTGTGGGAGGGAGAGTGATCGATTGGGCCGGCGGGGGAGTGGATAAGGTGTCATTAATAGTAGCACTGGCTGGAGGCCCAGCGCTACTGCTACATCTCTAGCAAAGAAGGCTTGGTTCCAGCCGGCCATTACTACTACGGTAGCTCGCCGGATTGCCATGGGTCCACTTAGCAGTAGCGCTACTAGGGGGCCCATCGCTACTACTACTCTGGTACCTATAGCGCGTGTTGCCAACCAGTGCTACTACTAAGTTGCAGTAGCGCTGGGCCCATAACCAGCTCTACTACTAAGCTCCTGTGTATAGGAATTTCCCTAGTAGTGGTAGGACACAGGTTCCCCGCGGGAAGAACTTTATTATGTAGATACTTCAAATGCTCATCGAGGCTTTTGTCTGTCCATTTGTTTTTGGCCTTCATCTTTAGAAGTTCGAGCATGAAACTCAAGCGGGTCACCTCGGGATCACAACCGTCATATAATGGAGTCCTCGAGTCTACTTCAAGTTGAGCCAGCTTGTCTCCTCTCTAGAAGCAGCTCTCTCGCTAGTCGTACTCTTGCGAAGGAGGTCTTAAACATGAGGGTCTTGCACGACTGCACTCAGTAGCGTCGAAGACTGCAGCGTGACCGCCGCCTCTTCTCTGCCATGTCCGGACTCTTCTTCGCCGTATCTGGAATCTTCTCCGCCGCCGTCATTTCCGGACTCTTCCCCGCCGCCATGTCTGGCACCATCGTCTTCGTGTCGATCGGTCATCTCTTTGTCTAGCCCCATGTCGTTATTCCCTGCCATTTGGACGTCCTCATCATCATCTTCTTATTCACTTATCCACTGAGTATAGCCATCCATGAAACCATTCATTAGCAGGTGCGCCTTAAAAGTGCCACGATCAAAAGGGTCGAAAAGGACTCCTTCCTTGCATCTTGCACACGGACATCTAATCCTAGTCCGATTATTTGCATACATGTCCATCACCGTGGATTGCATGTACCGCTCCACCTTCCATCCACTCACCTTCATGACCGATTGCACGGTATAACAAGCAAAAGGGTTATAAAATAAATAATGCATGCATGCTTCAAAGTCATATAAAATTTTGGCGTGACCTTGCCTAAAAATAAGACATATTGAGTTTGCTCGAAATTCACCGAAACGGAAATAAATCAACATTTCGCAAAACATAAGCAACTCGAGGACATGTCACACTCGCACAAATCTCTCCATATATATATATATATCCCAAACACACATATTCTCATTCACACACATATTCCCATTCTTGAAATGAACAACTATTTTTACTCACTTATACATCTCCCGAGAGAGACCGATAGAGAGATGATGAGAGATACCGATCGAAAGAGCATGTGTGGATGGCTAAATAGCTAGCTAGATCTAGTTGTTGGGGAGGAGAGGTGAATCTAGCTATCTAACTAATGGAGAGGGAGTTACGGTGGAGGGGGGCATTAATGGGGAGAGGAAGAGAGGTAGGACAAAGAGAGATGTGAGAGAGGCCATTTCTGAAGGAGAGTTATGGTGGAGGGGCATTAATGAGGAGAGAAGAGAGAGGTAGGAGGAAGAGAGAAGAAGAGCAAAAATGGTGGAGAGGGGAGAGGGGAAAGGAGGGGGAGAGAGGGCAAAGTGGGGGAGAGGAGGGGAGGGGGTGAAAAGGTGGCACCAGCCGCAACTAGCAGTAGCGCTTGATACGTCTCCAACGTATCTATAATTTATGAAGTATTCATGCTATTATATTATCTATTTTAGATGTTTAATGAGATTTATTATACACTTTTATATTATTTTTGGGACTAACCTATTAACCGGAGGCCCAGCCCATATTTCTGTTTATTTGACTATTTCAGTGTTTCGCAGAAAAGGAATATCAAATGGAGTCCAAACAGAATGAAACCTTCGGGAGAGTTATTTTTGGAACGGAAGCAATCCAGGAGACTTGGAGTTGAAGTCAGGGAAGCTTCGAGGTGGCCACGAGGCAAGGAGGGGCGCCCTACCCCCTGGGCGTGCCCCCACACTCGTGGGCCCCTCGTGGCTCTCCTGACCGACTTATTTTGCCTATATATGTCCATATACCCTAAAAACATCGAGGAGCACAATAGATCGGGAGTTCCGCCGCCGCAAGCCTCTGTAGCCACCAAAAACCAATCGGGACCCTGTTTTGGCACCCTGCCGGAGGGGGGATCCCTCACCGGTGGCCATCTTCATCATCCCGGCGCTCTCCATGACAAGGAGGGAGTAGTTCACCCTCAGGGCTAAGGGTATGTACCAGTAGCTATGTGTTTGATCTCTCTCTCTCTCTCCCTCTCGTGTTCTTGATTTGGCATGATCTTGATGTATCGTAAGCTTTGCTATTATAGTTGGATCTTATGATGTTTCTCCCCCTCTTCTCTCTTGTAATGGATTGAGTTTTCCCTTTGAAGTTATCTTGTCGGATTGAGTCTTTAAGGATTTGAGAACACTTGATGTATGTCTTGCCGTGCTTATCTATGGTGACAATGGGATATTCACGTGATCTACTTGATGTATGTTTTGGTGATCAACTTGCGGGTTCAATGAACTTATGCATAGGGGTTGGCACAAGTTTTCATCTTGACTCTTCGGTAGAAACTTTGGGGCACTCTTTGAAGTACTTTGTGTTGGTTGAATAGATGAATCTGAGATTGTGTGATTCATATCGTATAATCATGCCCACGGATACTTGAGGTGACAATGGAGTATCTAGGTGACATTAGGGTTTTGGTTGATTTGTGTCTTAAGGTGTTATTCTAGTATGAATTCTATGATAGATCGAACGGAAAGAATAGCTTCATGTTATTTTACTACGGACTCTTGAATAGATAGATCAGAAAGGATAACTTTGAGGTGGTTTCGTACCCTACCATAATCTCTTCGTTTGTTCTCCGCTATTAGTGACTTTGGAGTGACTCTTTTTTGCATGTGTGGGATAGTTATATGATCCAGTTATGTTATTATTGTTGAGAGAACTTGCACTGGTGAAAGTATGAACCTTAGGCCTTGTTTCCTAGCATTGCAATACCGTCTATGCTCACTTTTATCGATTGCTAATTTGATGTTTTTATAATTTCAGATTGCAAATACCTATATATACCGTCCATATTGCACTTGTATCACCATCTCTTCACCGAACTAGTGCACCTATACAATTTACCATTGTATTGGGTGTGTTGGGGACACAAGAGACTCTTTGTTATTTGGTTGCAGGGTTGTTTGAGAGAGACCATCTTCATCCTACTCCTCCCACGGATTGATAAACCTTAGGTCATCCACTTGAGGGAAATTTGCTAATGTCCTACAAACCTCTGCACTTGGAGGCCCAACAACGTCTACAAGAAGAAGGTTGCGTAGTAGACATCAAGCTCTTTTCCGGCGCCGTTGCCGGGGAGGTGAGTTCTTGAAGGTATATCTTTATATCTTGCAATCAAATATTTTTGTTTCTTGTTTTATCACTAGTTTAGTCTATAAAACAAAACTACAAAAAAATGGAATTGAATTTGTCTCATACGCTTCATATTTTAATATCTTTCGTGAAAATGATGGAAAGGAAAATTGTGCTCAAGTGCTAGAAGAAGAAATCTATAAAATGTTTGGCACTAAATATTTGAATGAAGAGCATGATTGCAATGTTATTAGTATGGATTCTTTGAATACCCATGATGCTAATGATATGCAAAGCCACAAGCTTGGGGATGCTATGTTTGATGAATATGATATTTTTTGTCCCCCAAGTTTTGATGAGAATATTTATTATGATGAAAGCATTCCTCCTATTTATGATGATTATATTGATGAAAGTGGATTTGGAGAGGTCATGACTTTATTTAGTGTTGAATCCACTATTTCGGAAGTGGTTCCAATTGATTATGAGAACAAAGTTGCTATCTATGATGACTATTGTGATGAATTGTATGCTATTAAGAATAATGATAACCATGAAACTTTTCATCATGATTTTAGTTTTCAATTGGATTATGCCTCACATGATAATTATTTTGTTGAGTTTGCTCCCACTACTATTGATGAGAATGAATTTGCTTATGTGGAGAGTAGTAAAATTTCTATGCAAGTAGATCATGAAAAGAATGCTTTATGTGCTGGTTATATTATTGAATTCATTCATGATGCTACTGAAAATTATTATGAGGGAGGAACATATGCTTCTACAAATTGCAATAATATCAAGTTTCCTCTCTATGTGCTTAAAGTTTTGAAGTTATGCTTGTTTAGCCTTCCTATGCTAGTTGATTATTGTTCCTATAAATTGTTTGCTCACAAAATCCCTATGCATAGGAAGTGGGTTAGACTTAAATGTGCTAGTCATATTCTTCATATGCTCTCTTTATGTTTCAATTCTTATCCTTTATGTGAGCATCATTGAAATCAGCATGCCTAGCTAGGGGCGTTAAACGATAGCGCTTGTTGGGAGGCAACCCAACTTTATTTTTGTTCTTTACTTTTTGCTCCTGTTTAGTAATAAATAATTCATATAGCCTCTGGTTAGACATGGTTTTATGTTTTAATTAGTGTTTGTGCCAAGTAGAGCCTTTGGGAAGACTTGGGTGAAGTCTATATGATCTTGCTGTAAAAAAACAGAAACTTTGCGCTTACGAGATTAGCTGCCATTTTTTACTGGAGAGTGCTTTTAGGTTGATTATTTTTGAAGATGATTAATAGAAAAATTCCTCAGGTCCAACAATTTATTTCAGAATTTGTGGAGTTCCAGAAGTATACGTTTGATACAGATTACTACAGACTGTTCTGTTTTTCACAGATTCTGTTTTTATTGTGTTGTTTGCTTATTTTGATGAATCTATAAGTAGTATCGGAGGGTATGAACCATCGAGAAGTTGGAATACAGTAGGTTTAACACCAATATAAATAAATAATGAGTTCATTACAGTACCTTAAATTGGTGGTTTGTTTTCTTGTACTAACGGAGCTTACGAGTTTTCTGTTGAGTTTTGTGCTGTGAAATTTTCAAGTTTTGGGTAAAGATTCGATGGACTATGGAAGAAGGAGTGGAAAGAGACTAATCTTGGGGATTCCCAAGGAACCCTGAGGTAATATTCAAGGACAACCAAGAGGCTAAGCTTGGGATACCCCGGATGGCATCCCCTCTTTCGTCTTCGTTCATCGGTAACTTTACTTGGAGCTATATTTTTATTTACCACATGATATGTGTTTTGCTTGGAGCGTCATTTTATTTTGTTAGTATTTGCTTTATGTTATTTAGAATAATGTTTTGCATCTGTATTTTCAATAAAAATGTCAAGGATAGCCTTTACCATGCTTATTTTGCAAGTATACATGTTGCTGTTTCAAAACAGAAAGTTTACCGTTGTTGCAAAAATTCCCTAGAGAAGTCAGAGAATGATATAATATTGAAACTTTTTGCATATTGAGCTCTGATAAATCTTATACAGTGTAGTATGTTTCTCATATTTTTTGAAGTTAGGGAAGTATGATGAATCTTGCATTCTTTACAGACTATACTGTTTTGGCAGATTGCTGTTATGTTTGCATTGTTTGCATATGTTTGCTTGTTTAATGATTCTATTTGAGGATAGGAGTATTAAACATGCAGAGACATTTAGTATGCAATGTTGAATAATAATTTTAGTGATTTGTTACAATAGAAAATGATAAGTTTTTTGCATTGGTTTATACTAACTTATCTCACGAGTTCTTGTTGAGTTTTGTGTGGATGAAGTTTTTTAGAAATAGGAAAACAGTGATATGAGAGGAAATAAGGAGACACAAAAGCTCAAGCTTGGGGATGCCCAATGCACCCCAAGATAATATTCTAAGAAGTCTCAAGCACCTAAGCTTGGGGATGCCCCGGTAGGCATCCCACCTTTCTTCTTCAACAATTATCGGTTAGTATTGGTTGAACCTAAGTTTTTGCTTCTTCACATGTGTTGTGCTATCCTTGCAATGCCATTTTTTTATTGCTTTTTGAATAAAATACTAAGATCTGAAATTCTTAAATGAGAGAGAGTCTTCACATAGTTACATAATTATTTAACTACTCATTGATCTTCACTTGTATCTTTTTAGAGTAGTTTGTCATTTACTCGTGTGCTTCACTTATATCTTATGAGTAAATGGTTGAATGATATGAATGTCATAAATAAGAAATTATATATGTTTCATATGCTTATCCCATGGGGAGTAATGACTTCACATATAAGAAGTAGAGGTTGTAAATTTGTTGAAGGTTAGCAAACATTGTATTGGTCATTTGAACAATTCATGAAAGAGTATTGAAGGAAGAGAGATTTCATATATAAATATACTATCATGGACATCTTTTGTAGTTGTGAGCACTCATTAAAATATAACATGCTAAAAGGTTGATGTTGAACAAGCAAGACAACGTAATGGGTTATGTTTTCCTATATCTGAAAAGTTATATTGTCTTGGATCATCCAACATGCTGAGCTTGCCTTTCTCCCTCATGCTAGACAAATTATTTGCACTAAGTAGAGATACTACGTGTGCTTCCAAACATCCTTTAAACCAGTTTTGCCATGAGAGTCCACCATACCTACCTATGGATTGAGTAAGATCCTTCAAGTAAGTTGTCATGTTGCATGCAATAAAAAATTGCTCTCTAAATATGTATGACTTATTAGTGTGAAGAAAATAAGCTTTATACGATCTTGTTATGGAAGTAATAAAAGCGATGGACTGCATAATAAAGGTCCATATCACAAGCGGCAATATAAAGTGACGTTCTTTTGCATTAAGATTTTGTGCATCCAACCATAAAAGTGCATGACAACCTCTGATTTCCTCTGCAAAGGGCCTATCTTTTACTATTATCTTCTACCCTTATACAAGAGTCATCGTGATCAACACCTTTCCTTTTTACACTTTTTGCCTTTGGCAAGCACTTTGTGTTGGGGTGATTCAGAATATATATATATATATATATATATATATATATATATATATATATATATATATATATATATATATATATATATATATATATATCCACTTGGATGTAGGCGTTCATAAATTATTATTGTTGACATTACCCATGAGGTAAAAGGTTAGGAGGCGAAACTATAAGCCCCTATCTTTCTTTGTGTTCGATTAAAACTTTGGACCCATAGATATCACGTGAGTGTTAGCAATTGTAAGTTGAGTATGTGGAGTTTGCTAGATCAAATCTCTGACATAGACCCTTCCTGAAAATAAGATGAATTGCAATTGTTCGATGACTGAGAATGAGTTTGCTAGTTTTCAAGAAAGTTTATGGTCTATGCTTTAACATGTGAATAGCTTGTTACTTGATCATGAAAAGTTTTATGAGATGAGCTACTGTTATGATATATAATGATGCTAGAAAAGGTGACTAGAATTATCATTAATCAAACTTGTGCACCTGCTAGCATTCACACTTCATAAATTCTTTCTTTTATCATTTACCTACTCGAGGACGAGCAGGAATTAAGCTTGGGGATGCTGATACGTCTCCAACGTATCTATAATTTATGAAGTATTCATGCTATTATATTATCTGTTTTAGATTTTTAATGGGCTATATTATACACTTTTATATTATTTTTGGGACTAACCTATTAACCGGAGGCCCAACCCATATTGCTATTTTTTTGGCCTATTTCAGTGTTTCGCAGAAAGGAATATCAAACGGAGTCCAAACAGAATGAAACCTTCGGAGAGTTATTTTTGGAATGGAAGCAATCCAGAGACTTGGAGTTGAAGCCGTGGAAGCTTGAGGTGGCCACGAGGCGGGAGGCGCGCCTACCCCTAGGCGCGCCCCCACCCTCGTGCGCCCCTCGTGGCTCCCCTAACCGACTTCTTTCGCCTATATATGTCCATATACCCTAAAACATCGATGAGCACAATAGATCGGGAGTTCCACTTGCAAGCCTCAGAGCCACCAAAACCAATCGGGACCTGTTTGGCACCTGCCGAGGGGGGGATCCTCACCGTGGCCATCTTCATCATCCCGGCTCTCCATGACGAGGGAGGGAGTAGTTCACTCTCGGGCTGAGGGTATGTACCAAAGTAGCTATGTGTTTGATCTCTCTCTCTCTCTCGTGTTCTTGATTTGGCACGATCTTGATGTATCGTGAGCTTTGCTATTATAGTTGGATCTTATGATGTTTCTCCCCCTCTACTCTCTTGTAATGGATTGAGTTTTCCCTTTGAAGTTATCTTGTCGGATTGAGTCTTTAAGGATTTGAGAACACTTGATGTATGTCTTGTCGTGCTTATCTGTGGTGACAATGGGATATTCACATGATCTACTTGATGTATGTTTTGGTGATCAACTTGCGGGTTCAATGAACTTATGCATAGGGGTTGGCACAAGTTTTCATCTTGACTCTTCGGTAGAAACTTTGGGGCACTCTTTGAAGTACTTTGTGTTGGTTGAATAGATGAATCTGAGATTGTGTGATGCATATCATATAATCATGCCCATGGATACTTGAGGTGACAATGGAGTATCTAGGTGACATTAGGGTTTTGGTTGATTTGTGTCTTAAGGTGTTATTCTAGTACAAACTCTATGATAGATCGAGCCAGACGAATAGCTTCATGTTATTTTACTCTGAGACTCTTGAATAGATAGATCGGAAAGGATAACTTTGAGGTGGTTTCGTACCATACCATAATCTCTTCGTTTGTTCTCCGCTATTAGTGACTTTGGAGTGACTCTTTGTTGCATGTGAGGGATAGTTATATGATCCAGTTATGTTATTATTGTTAAGAGAACTTGCACTAGTGAAAGTATGAACCTTAGGCCTTGTTTCCTACCATTGCAATAATGTCTACGCTCACTTTTATCGCTTGCTACCTTGCTGTTTTTATAATTGCAGATTACAAATACGTATATCTACCATCCATATTGCACTTGTATCACCATCTCTTCATCGAACTAGTGCACCTATACAATTTACCATTGTATTGGGTGTGTTGGGGACACAAGACTCTTTGTTATTTGGTTGCAGGGTTGTTTGAGACAGACCATCTTCATCCTACGCCTCCCACGGATTGATAAACGTTAGGTCATCCACTTGAGGGAAATTTGCTACTGTCCTACAAACCTCTGCACTTGGAGGCCCAACAACGTCTACAAGAAGAAGGTTGCATAGTAGATATCAGCGCTACATACTAGAAAGCGCTGCTGTTATGCTACTTGTAGTTGCGCTTGTCTCCTGCGAGCGCTACTACTATGTGGGGCCCACTAGCAGTAGCGATGCTGCAAAACAAAGCGCGACCGCTAAGCACTTAGCAGTAGCGCTGGATTTTGGGCAACGCTGCTAGTACAACTACCGTCGGTGGCATCGTCTGGTCCCACATACTAGTAGCGCGTTTTTCACAACCAGCGCTACTGCTAAGGTGTTAGTAGTAGCGCTTACCAGGACCAACGCTATTGCTAATTAGCATCAGCGTTTTCTTTTTTCCAGCACTACTACTGAGGTCCTGCCTATAAGCATTTCCCTAGTAGTGTTAAGTTGGTTTTCGAGTCCAATAAAGTTGTAATTTCTAAGTATGGACAATTTGTTGGAAAAGGCTATGAGAGCGGAGGCTTGTTCCGCCTGTCTTTGTGAGATATTTGCACTAAAGTTATTAATAATGTTTGCCACAATAATGAGTCTGATATTTGGCATTCACGACTTTGTCATATTAACTTTGGTTGCATGATGCAGCTAGCCAATATGAATTTAATTCTGAAAATCTCTATTGTCAAAGGCTCCAAGTGCCAAGTATGTGTGCAAGCTAAGCAACCTCTCAAGTCCCATAAGACTGCAGAGGCAAGAGACTTGGCACCACTAGAGCTTATACATTCTGATCTTTGTGAGATGAATGGAGTGTTGACAAAAGGTGGAAAGAGATACTTCATGACGTTGATTGATGACTCCACTAGATATTGTTATGTGTATCTTCTGAAATCAAAAGATGAAGCTTTAACTTTCTTTAAAAACTATAACGCTGAATCAGAGAACCAACTTGATCGAAAAATTAAACGGCTTAGGTCTAATCGTGGTGGAGAGTACTTTTCCAATGAATTTGATTTTTTTTGTGCGGAACATGGTATAATCCATGAGAGGAGGCCCCCCTACTCACCTCAGTCATATGTGGTAGCCGAAAGAAAGAACCGGACTCTAACTGATATGGTTAACACCATGTTAGACACATCGGGTCTCTCCAAGGAATGGTGGGGGGAGGCGCTAATGACTGTGTGTCATGTCCTAAACCGAGTTCCGACAAAGCATAAGACCATGACTCCATTTGAGGAATGGGAAAGGAAAAGGTTGAAACGCTCTTACCTACGTACTTGGGGTTGTTTAGCGAAAGTCAATATACCAATCCCCAAGAAGTGCAAGCTTGTACCAAAAACCGTGGATTGTGTTCTTCTCGGCAATGCTTTTCATAGCATTGGCTATAGATTTTTGATATTAAAATCTGAGGTATCCGACATGCATGTTGGTACGATTGTGGAGTCGAATGATGCAACTTTCTTTGAGGACATATTTCCTATGAAGGATATGTCGAGTTCATCGAATTAGGAGATACCTACTCCATCTAGTGAAAAACTCGTTGTAACTCCTAAACCCACCATTGCGATGGAACACGTTGAGAATCTTGTTGAGGGTGACAATGAAACTCCTGTGAGGAGTAAGAGACAGAGGACAGCAAAGTCCTTTGGTGATGATTTCATTGTGTACCTTGTGGATGACACACCCAGAACTATTTCACAAGCATATGCATCTCCTGATGCTGACTACTGGAAGGAAGATGTTCGTAGCGAGATGGATTCCATCTTAGCTAACGGAACCTGGGAGATCACTGATCGTCCTTATGGGTGTAAACCTGTAGGATGTAAGTGGATGTTCAAGAAGAAGTTTTGACTTGATGGTACGATTGAAAAGTACAAGGCACGGCTTGTGGCTAAGGGTTATACCCAGAAACAAGGTGAATACTTCTTTGATACTTACTCACCTGTGGCTAGATTGACCACTATTCGGGTGCTACTATCACTGGCTACCTCACATGGTATTCTCATTCATCAAATGGACGTTAAGACGGCTTCCTCAATGGAGAGTTGAAGGAGGAAATTTACATGGATCAGCCAGATGGTTTTGTAGTACCTGGTCAGGAAGGAAAGATGTGCAAGTTATTAAAGTCTTTATATGGCCTTAAACAAGCCCCTAAGGAGTGGCATGAGAAGTTTGAAAGAACATTAAATCTTTGTCGGCTTTGTAGTAAACGATGGTGACAAGTGTGTGTACTATCGCCATGGTGGGGCGAAATGAGTTATTCTTTATGCGTATGTCGATGACATGCGATCTTTGGAACCAAACTTGATCTAATCAAGGAGGTTAAGGATTTCTTATATCGCTGTTTTGAGATGAAGGATCTAGGAGTAGCTGATGTTATCTTGAACATCAAGCGATTGAGAGATGAGAATGGTGGGATCACACTGCTTCAGTCTCACTATGTGGAAAAGATCTTGAGTCATTTTGGGTATAGCGACCGCACGACTTCTCCAACTCCATATGATGCTAGTGTGTTTCTTCTAAAGAATCGACGGATTGCTAGAGATCAACTGAGGTATTCTCAGATTATTGGCTCGCCTATGTATTTGGCGAGTGCCATGAGGCCTGACATCTCTTTTGCTGTGAGCAAGCTGAGTCAGTTTGTGTCAAAACCGGGAGATGATCATTGGCGTGTGCTTGAGAGAGCTATGCGCTACTTAAAAGGCATCATGAGCTATGGGATTCACTACACCGGGTATCCAAAGGGTACTTTGGAGGGTTATAGTATTTCGGCCCGGATATCCGATGCGATGACATTAAGGCCACAAGTGGTTATGTTTTTTACACTTGGTGGTGGCGTTGTTTCCTAGAAGTCGACAAGTAGACCATCTTAACGAGGTCAACTATGGAAGCAGAACTCACGACATTAGACACCTTTGCCACCGTTGAAGAAGTGGCTTCGTGAGCTATTGATGGACTTACCTATGGTTGAAAAACCAATACCCCTTATCCTGATGAACTATGATAATCAAACTGTGATCGTCAAGATAAACAGTTCTAAGGACAATATGAAGTCCTCAAGGCATGTGAAACGGAGACTAAAATCTGTCAAAAAATTGATGAACTCCGGAGTTATTACGTTGTATTATATCAAAACGTCGAAAAACTTGCCAGATCCCTTCACAAAGGGTCTATAACGTAGTGTGATAGATAATGCATCGATGGAGATGGGTTTGAGACCCACCGCATGAGTTGTCCATAGTGGTAACCCACTCTATGTGATCGGAGATCCCGTGAAGTAGAAGCGGGAGACAAGCTGTTGGTCAGCTGAGAGAAGATTATCCCTATTTTAATTATTCCACTCCGTAAAGATGCAATACTCTCCTGGTCTGCATGGCAGGTTGATATTTATCTTAATGTATTCCAAGTGGCTTATTTGAGTAAGCAGGGATGTTGTCTTGCAGAGCATCTCCTGAGGAACACACCTATATGAATTTGACTGTTAACGTCGCAGTCTTTGAGAATTGGGTGTTGATACGTCTCCGTCGTATCTATAATTTTTGATTGTTCCATGCCAATATTATTCAACTTTCATATAATTTTGGCAATTTTTTATACTATTTTTTGGGATTAACATATTGATCCAGTGCCTAGTGCCAGTTCCTGTTTGTTGCATGTTTTATGTTTCGCAGAAAACCAATATCGAACGGACTCCAAACGGGATAAAAACGGATGGAGAATTATTTTGGAATATTTAGGATTTTCCGGAGGAAGAATCAACGCGAAACGGTGTCCGAGGTGGCCACGAGACAGGGGGCGCGCCCACACCCCCTGGGCGCGCCTGGCACTCTCGTGGGCCACCCATAAGGCGGGTGATGCCCTTCTTTGCCGCAAGAAAGCTAATTTTATGAGAAAAATCTGGGCGAAATATTCACCCTAATCGAGATTACGGATCTCAGGATATTAAAGAAAGCAGTAAAGGGGTAGAATCTCGAGAACGTGGAAGCAGAGAGATAGATCCAATCTCGGGAGGTGCTCTCGCCCCTCCCAAGCCATGTGAGCCAAGGACGGAGGGGAAACCCTTCTCCCATCTAGGGAGGAGGTCGAGGAATAAGAAGAAGAAGGGGCTCTCTCCCTTGCTTCCGGTGGGGGGAAAGGCTGAGGGGCCATCATCATGACCGCGATCTACACCAACACCTCCGCCGTCTTCACCAACATCTCCATCACCTTCCCCCTTCTATATTCAGCGGTCCACTCGCCCGCATCCCGCTGTACCCTCTACTTGAACATGGTGCTTTATGCTTCATATTATTTTCCAATGATGTGTTGCCATCCTATGATGTCTGAGTAGATTTTCATTGTCCTATCGGTGATTGATGAATTGCTATGATTGGTTTGAGTTGCATGCTTTATTATTGGTGCTGTCCTATGGTGCCCTCCATGTCGGCATAAGCATGAGGGATTCAGCTGTAGGGTTTGCAATATGTTTATGATTTGCTTATGGTGGGTGGCGTGAGTGAGCGGAAGCCACAGAGACCCGAGTAAGTAGGTTGTTTGCGTATGGGATAAAAGGGACTTGATACTTTAATGCTATGGTTGGGTTTTACCTTAATGAATCTTTAGTAGTTGCGGATGCTTGCTAGAGTTCCAATCATAAGTGCATATGATCCATGTAGAGAAAGTATGTTAGCTTATGCCTCTCCCTCAAATAGAATTGCAATAGTGATTACCGGTCTAGTAACGTAGTCAATTGCCTAGGGACAATTTCACAACTCCTACCACCACTTTTTTACACTCGCTATATTTACTTTATTGCATCTTTATCTAAACAGCCCCTAGTTTATATTTACGTGCTCTTTATTATCTCGCAAACCTATCCAACAACACCTACAAAGTACTTCTAGTTTCATACTTGTTCTAGTAAAGCGAACGTCAAGAGTGCGTAGAGTTGTATCGGTGGAACTTGAGGGAATATTTATTCTACCTTTAGCTCCTCGTTGGGTTCAACACTCTTACTTATCGAAAACTGTTGTGATCCCCTACACTTGTGGGTTATCAAGACCTTTTAAAGCGCCGTTCTTGGGAGTCATAGCATGGGGTGAATATTCTCGTGTGTGCTTGTTTGCTTTATCACTAAGTAATTTTTATTTGCTGTTCTAAGTTGTTCTCTATCTTTAGTTATGGATATGGAACATGAAATACCAAAAAAAATTAGGTGTACTTGCTACTCATGGAGATGGGGAACCTCCTAAAACCCTCGATGCTGGTTATGTGAAAACTACTATGTACTACTTTGATAATCCTGAGAAAACCCCATTCAATTATGTTATGGGAGACACCTTGGATCAACGTGAATACTTTAGGGATTATTGCTTGACACAAAAAGGGAAACTATTATGGGATCAAATTTCTATGTTGCCTTGGTATGCTCGTCAACTATGCTTGATACATGATTATACTTGTTGCTCTAGGATGAAGGCTCCACACCTTCCCTTTTCATGCAAATTCAATGATAATGAAACCTTAGCTTCTTATGCTAATGGTAGATATGATTACTATGATGTGGATCAAATAGAAGAATTTGTTTGCTTTTATGGGTGCTTATGAGATTGAATCTATGTTTAAAGCGTTTGTGATTTTGATGATTCAGTTTATAGACGAGAAAATTTTGCTATACTTAGATATTTCTATGAAAATTATGAATACAATTACAATATTAATGCATTTATTGAGAAAGTCTCCGTTGTCCAAGAAGAGACTAATATTTTGCAGGAAGCTATGGAAGAAGAAATTGATGAAACTGTGAGCTCATTGGATGAAAAAGATGATGAAGAGAGCGAAGAACAAAAAGAAGGAAGATGGATTAGCTACCCGTGCCCACCTTCTAATGAGAGTAACTCTTCAACTCATACATTGTTTAATTCCCTTCGTGCTTACCGAAGGATGATTGCTATGATGATTGCTATGATCCCTTGAATTTGTTTGAAATATCCCTTTTTGATGATGCTTGCTATGCTTGTGGCCAAGATGCTAATATGAATTATGCTTATGGAGATGAACTTGCTATAATTCCTTATGTTAAACATGAAATTGTTGCTATTGCTTACGCATGATAGTTCTATTATCTTTTGAATTCTCCCAACTACACTATATCGGAGAAGTTTGTGCTTATTAAGGATTATATTGATGGGTTGCCTTTTACCGTTGCACATGATGATTTTGATAGATATAATATGCATGTGCTTGCTGCTCCTACTTGTAATTATTATGAGAGATGAACTACATCTCCGCCTCTCTATGTTTCCAACACGATAGAATTGCAAGAAACTGCTTATACTATGCATTGGCCTTTACTTGGTGTGCATGAATTGTTCTTTTATGATATGCCGATGCATAGGAAGAGAGTTAGACTTTGTTGTTGCATGATATATATTACTTTGTGCTCACTACTAAATTACAAATCATTGTTAATTAAAATTGGCTTTGATATACCTTGGGATCCGGGTGGATTCATTACTTGAGCACTATATGCCTAGCTTAATGGCTTTAAAGAAAGCGCTGCCAGGAGACAACCGGAAGTTTTAGAGAGTCATTTATTTCTGTTGAGTGCTTTCATATAGTTTAAAAACAAATAAATAAAGAGGGGAACCCTAAAACTTTTCAAAAAGGAAAGTGAAAGTGAGAAAGACAAGCATTGTTGAAGTGGGAGAGCTCCTTGAACTTTGTTCATGCTCATGGAAACTTTGTGAATCTTAATTACAGAAACTTTTCATCAAAAATAATTATCCCCTTGTACAATTCCATTGTATTATAAAAATAATGTGCCAAGGTTTGCCTTTAGGATGTTTACAATGATTGTTGGTTTGTACGGTACAGGACAGAAACTTTGGCTGTAGTGCGCGATTTTACATTTTTAACTGGAACGTCAAACGGTTCTGATTCTTTTTGAACTGTCTTGCTATACAACTCTTTAGTTTTCCTAATTTTGGTAGAATTTTTGGGTTACCAGAAGTATGGTGAATGTTCAGATTTCTACATACTGTTCTGTTTTTGACAGATTCTGTTTTTGATGCATAGTTTGCTTGTTTTGATGAATCTATCAATTTATATCAGTGGATTAAGCCATGGAAAAGTTATATTACAGTAGACACAATGCAAAAACAAAATATGAATTGGTTTGGAACAGTACTTAGAGTGGTTATTTGCTTTATTATACTAACGGATCTTATCGAGTTTTCTATTGAAGTTTTGTGTGGATGAAGTGTCTAATCGAGGAGGTCTCGATATGAGGAAAAGGAAGAGCAGCAAGAGCTCAAGCTTGGGGATGCCCAAGGCACCCCAAGTAAATATTCAAGGAGACTCAAGCGTCAAAGCTTGGGGATGCCCCGGAAGGCATGCCCTCTTTCTTCAACAAGTATCGTATGTTTTCGTATTCGTTTCGTTCATGTGATATGTGCAACCTTGGAGCGTCTTTTGCATTTAGTTTTCATTTTATTTCTGCACCATGCTGATATGAGATAGTCCTTGGTTGATTTATAGAATTCTCATTGCACTTCATTTAAATCCTTTGAGTATGGCTTTATAGAATGCTTCATGTGCTTCACGTATATCGTTTGAAGTTTGGATTGCCTGTTTCTCTTCACATAGAAAACCGCCATTTGTAGAATGCTCTTTTGCTTCATTTATATTTGTTAGAGCGTGGGCATATCTTTTGTAGAAACAACTAAACTCTCTTGCTTCATTTATATCTATTTAGAGAGATGACAGGAATTGGTCATTCACATGGTTAGTCATAAAATCCTACTTAAACTTGTAGATCGCTAAATATGATATGTTTGATTCCTTGCAATAGTTTTGCGATATAAATATGGTGATATTAGAGTCATGCTAGTGGGTGGTTGTGGATTGTAGAGACACTTGTGTTGAGGTTTGCAAGTCCTGTAGCATGCATGTATGGTAACCGTTGTGTGACAAATTTGAAGCATGGGGTGTTTCTTTGATTGTCTTCCTTATGAGTGGCAGTCGGGGACGAGCGATGGTCTTTTCCTACCAACCTATCCCCCTAGGGGCATGCGTAGTAGTACTTTGCTTCAAGGGCTAATAAATTTTTGCAATAAGTATATGAGTTCTTTATGACTAATGTGAGTCCATGGATTATACGCAGTTTTACCTTTCCATCATTGCTAGCCTCTTCGGTACCGTGCATTGCCCTTTCTCATCACGAGAGTCGGTGCAAACTTCGCCGGTGCATCCAAACCCCGTGATATGATACGCTCTATCACACATAAGCCTCATTGTATCTTCCTCAAAATAGCCACCATACCTACCTATTATGGCATTTCCATAGCCATTTCGAGATATATTGCCATGCAACTTCCATCATCATCATATACATGACTTGAGCATTCATTGTCATATTGCTTTGCATGATCGTAAGATAGCTAGCATGATGTCATTGCTATGCTAGATCATTGCACATCCCGGTACACCGCCAGAAGCATTCATATAGAGCCATATCTTTGTTCTAGTATCGAGATGTAAGTAAATAAAAGTGTGATGATCATCATTATAGAGCATTGCCCCATGCATGGAAAAAAAAGAAAAAAAGAAAAAAAAAAGGAAAGACCAAAGAAGCCTAAATAAAAAAGGGGGCCAAAGAAGCCCACCAAAAAGAGAAAAAAAAGAAAAAAAAGAAAATGAAAAGAAAAGAAAAGAAAAGGGGCAATGTTACTATCCTTTTTCCACACTTGTGCTTCAAAGTAGCACCATGTTCTTCATATAGAGAGTCTCTTATGTTGTCACTTTCATATACTAGTGGGAATTTTTCATTATAGAACTTGGCTTATATATTCCAACGATGGGCTTCCTCAAATGCCCTAGATCTTCATGAGCAAACAAGTTGGATGCACACCCACTTAGTTTTCAGTTTGAGCTTCCATACACTTATAGCTCTTAGTGCATCCGTTGCATGGCAATCCCGATGGGCATCTCCATAGCCCGTTGATTAGCCGCGTCGATGTGAGACTTTCTCCCTTTTTTGTCTTCTCCACATAACCTCCATCATTATATTCTATTCCACCTATAGCGCTATATCCATGGTTTGCGCCCATGTATTGCATGAGGGTTGAAAAAAATGAAGCGCGTTAAAAAGTATGAACCAATTGCTCGGCTCGTCATCGGGGTTCTACATGATGGGGGCATTTTGTGTGACGAAAATGAAGCATGGCCAAACTGTATGATTTTGTAGGGATAAGCTTGCTTTGGCCTTGTTGTTTTAAAAAGACATGATTGCTTTATTGGTACGCTCGAAGTATTATCGTTTTTTATGTCAAATGATAGACTATTGCTTTGAATCACTCGTGTCTTAATATTCATGCCATGATTAGACATATGATCAAGATTATGCTAGGTAGCGTTCCACATCAAAATTTATCTTTTTTATCATTTACCTACTCGAGGACGAGCAGGAATTAAGCTTGGGGATGCTGATACGTCTCCGTAGTATCTATAATTTTTTATTGTTCCATGCCAATATTATTCAACTTTCATATACTTTTGGCAACTTTTTATACTATTTTTTGGGACTAACATATTGATCCAATGCCCAGTGCCAGTTCCTGTTTGTTGCATGTTTTATGTTTCACAGAAAACCAATATCAAATGGAGTCCAAACGGGATAAAAACGGATGGAGAATTATTTTGGAATATTTGGGATTTTCCGGAGGAAGAATCAACGCGAAACGGTGTCCGAGGTGGCCACGAGACAGGGGGGTGCGCCCACACCCCCTGGGAGCGCCTGACACTCTCGTGGGCCACCCGTAAGGCGGTTGATGCCCTTCTTTTGCTGCAAGAAAGCTAATTTTATGAGAAAAATCTGGGCGAAAGATTCACCCCAATCGGAGTTACGAATCTTCGGATATTAAAGAAACGGTGAAGGGGTAGAATCTGAGAACGCAGAAACAGAGAGATAGGTCCAATCTCGGAGGGGCTCTCGCCCCTCCCAAGCCATGGGAGCCAAGGACCATAGGGGAAACCCTTCTCCCATCTAGGGAGGAGGTCAAGGAAGAAGAAGAAGAAGGGGGGCTCTCTCCCCCTTGCTTCCGGTGGCGCCGGAGCGCTGCCGGGGGCCATCATCATCACTGTGATCTACACCAACACCTCCGTCGTCTTCACCAACATCTCCATCACCTTCCCCCTTCTATATTCAGCGGTCCAGTCTCCCGCATCCCGCTGTACCCTCTACTTGAACATGGTGCTTTTTGCTTCATATTATTTTCCAATGATGTGTTGCCATCCTATGATGTCTGAGTAGATTTTCGTTGTCCTATCGGTGATTGATGAATTGCTATGATTGGTTTGAGTTGCATGCTTTATTATTGGTGCTATCCTATGGTGCCCTCTGTGTCGCTCAAGCGTGAGGGATTCCTGATGTAGGGTTTGCAATATGTTTATGATTTGCTTATGGTGGGTGGCGTGAGTGAGCGAATGCAGACCGAGTAAGTAGGTTGTTTGCGTATGGGATAAAGGGGACTTGATACTTTAATGTTATGGTTGGGTTTTACCTTAATGAATCTTTAGTAGTTGCGGATGCTTGCTAGAGTTCCAATCATAAGTGCATATGATCCAAGTAGAGAAAGTATGTTAGCTTATGCCTCTCCCTCAAATAGAATTGCAATAGTGATTACCGGTCTAGTAACGTAGTCAATTGCCTAGGGACAATTTCACAACTCCTACCACCACTTTTCCACACTCGCTATATTTACTTTATTGCATCTTTATCTAAACAGCCCCTAGTTTATATTTACGTGCTCTTTATTATCTATGAAACCTATCCAACAACACCTACAAAGTACTTCTAGTTTCATACTTGTTCTAGGTAAAGCGAACGTCAAGCGCAAATGAGAGTTGTATCGGTGGTCGATAGAACTTGAGGGAATATTTATTCTACCTTTAGCTCCTCGTTGGGTTCGACACTCTTACTTATCGAAAACTGTTGCGATCCCCTACACTTGTGGGTTATCAGGTGTTCTCTAATAAATTCATGAAAGGCCCTGGAGTATGACGTATATGCTCCACCCGTGGGGAAGCCTTGCGGCAGCCCAGTATCGGTCTAGAATTTTTGTGAAACTGGTGTCGCAGAAAACTTGTAGTTCAAGGCATAGTCCACTATTCAAGTTGTGATCTAGTGTATCATAAATCTCTGCGTGGAAGTTCAACTTTACAGTCTCCACCGAGCAGTGGTATATAAACAATGTATTGGAACTAAATGATGAGATGTGCCAATGAGACTCTGTGGGGGATTGTTGGAATTTTGCTAGTAGGCCTTTGGCCCAAAGCCCAACTAAAATTCTGAAATTCTCTTGGCCCATTCATGCACACATGTGAGTGGAGTGAGACAGACTAAAGTTTAGTCCCACCACAGAAATTGAGTGAGAGTTGCACCTCTTTATAAGGTGAGCTCTTCTATCACTTGTATGAGCATCAGAAGAGGAGACCTACACGCGCGCTTCTCCTCCTCGCTCGCCTCGCCACGCCACGCCTCGTCACGACGCGCCGTGGGTTGCGGGCAGGGGCATAACTACGTACAGCTAGCCGGTGTCACTGGCACCGGGTCCAATCTACACTTGCTTAATATAATCCATTGATTTAGTGTGTAGGTCATTGATTGTTTGACATGTAGGTATGTGTTCTTCTATGTGGACACCGGGTAATTTTCAGTCTGGGTCCACCCCTGGTTGCGAGATTGAGCCGAGCTGAGGACAGAGCTATGCACATTGTCTATATTTTTGCTGCTCGGGAAAATTAATGAGTCATTAATTAATAATTAACGAAGGCGTTAATTACTGAACCGTTTCCGATTCTTTTGGATCGTGACTCGGACGTGAGGTTTACTCCCACGACCTACCCAGCCCGCACTATATAGTCAGGCAGACGTCTATCCTAGCCACCGCCACTTCGCATGGTTTCGCACCACCGTTCCAAATCATTGTGCCGCCACGCAAGTCTTCTCCATCCCTCCTTTCGGCGTGCACCGTGAGAAGGGACAACAGTCCTCCGAAACCCCGCCTCTCGTGATCCTCTACGGGAGAGGGGTGATTAGGTTTTTGGGGAGTGCACTCGCGCGACTGCTGGCAGCGATGACTTCACCAACGACGACTTCTTCCCCGACATCGGCAACCTCGTCCTCAATGACATGGGCGACAATATCAATGTCGGCGGTGCTACTCCCACTGCACCTATGTGATTCTATCCTTTCTGTTCGAGATCGTGGTAGAATTCATGTTTCTAGTATGTGCCCTAGATGTGATCTGTTCATCTACTATCCTAGTTCGCATGATTAGTTTAATTTCTGCTAGTGCCGGCATGATTTATCTTCTGTTTATTCTGATTAAAACTCATAGTAATTTGCTCATATTTCCAACAGTACCTCGACTACTCCATCACCAACTTCCTGGCTGCCGTGCTCATCGCCCTCACATTCAGCCAAATCAGCAGCGACACACCGGAAACGCCCAATTTGTATCGAGGAGATGAACAACTCACTAGGTGGGTGATGCTCACACAGGTTCTTGGATCCAACACGCTGGTGGGGCTGGCGATCGTGACGTTCGGCGGGTGTGCCATTTCGCTGGCCGGCGTTCAACTTTGGCGACCAACGACCCGATGCACGCTCGCATGACGGCATGCCGCACCTGATGGACTACAATCCTCACACATAGTCACAGGGAAAGCATCGCCTCCTGCCACTGCCCGACGTCCAAGCCCCAAGTCCAAGTCGCACGCGCATCCCGCATGCAGATGGATAACTACCGCTTGTATATATAAGAGAACATGGTGGCATGGTGAGGAAGGAAGTGCATGGTACATGTACAAAGGAAAGGTTAGGCCGTGCCGCGGATCGATGAGGTGGCGCAACCAAGACCCTCCCTCACATCACTGACGGCCATCCCTAGGCACACATTCATTTCATTTACCACATGAAAGTGAGTTAAGTGACACCGGTTTCTCATGGGCACGTCATTCAATTGCGTATATATTTTTATTTCCTTCATTTATGCCCTCTAAATACTTGTCATTTCTCTGGTAGGTTAGATAGTACCATGGATATAACATCATTTTGAAAATTCGAATTTTGCTAATCCATGTGTACTGAACCTGCTTTTGAAGCTATCATGTATCATTTTTGTGAAGGTAATGCCACTTAAATGCTAAAACTTTGCGCAATATAGTTGACTAATCTAGATTAATGAATACTACTTGAGTTTTGTGAGGAGGCGCCCATAGGGATTGTCATCAATTACAAAAACCAAACATGGGGGCATCGTGCACTGATCTCTCTTTCTCAACCTCATCTTTGCTTTTGATCTCTAGGTGGGGCTGTGCGTTTGATTGGATTTTGTGGGTGCCCTGGTTGGGGGAAGGAAGGTGCATCTATTTTTGTTTTTGTTTTTTCAATTCTCCCTTTTGGATTGAGTTGTTGCTAGCTTCCGAGGAAGTTCCTTTACTTATAAGAAATGCTAGTTTGAAATATATGGTCATTGGGAGTTCAGAAAATGTGGCAAGCAGCGAAGTCACTCCTTTGTTCTTGTATTGTTTTATTTTACTCAAGTGCCTTCATACAAGATATTAAGTATTTTTTAGTTTTAGCCCATTCCTTACTAAAACACAATAGTACTATGAACTTGCACGTACCAGTGCTTCATGTTGCTGTACTCTGAATCTGACGAAATAATATCACGTAGTACAGACAAGAAAGTGGAAGGGGCGCTTACCTACCTTAGGCTACCTGTGCTTCATATGGCTATAATGAATATTTTATATGGCTACATCCAAGAGAGCAAGTTGTCCTATTGTTATAGCATACACCCATATTGATATACATGAATGAGACTGAGGATCAAATATGACATCTAAATGTGCGGAGACAAAGATAAGTGCGTACATGTCCGCCTCAGGAGGCGCCCCATCCTCTAGTAGTAACATAGAAGGGAATGCTAATTCGATAATTCTTACTCTTCTGTATATGATCGAGGAATGACATCTACCCCTAATAATAAAGACGCTATTGCTTCTGATGGTACATCATTAAAATTGCCCCCAAACTTGTAAAATATTACCCACCAATGCCATCTATAAGTGACAAAAAACGATTTGCAGGGAATCCCGCCTGGGCCGGCCCAAACATAGAAACCTACCATACTATGCTCTGCGCGTTTGAGAAGACACAATGCGTCCATTTGGCCGGCCCATGTGCGGGCGCTTGTTTTTTTAGTATCATTTTTATTTTTATTTTTCTGTTCTGTTCTTGTTTTCTTCTCCTTTAAATAGTTTTCAACTTCAAAAAACATTTGAATTTTAGGAAAACAGAGAATTTTGAAATAAAATGTTCAAGCAAACATAAAATGTTTGTGAATTCAAAAAATGCTGATTTTTCTAAAAATGTTCGCATTTTTTAAAACATTGTTGGTAAAATAAAAAATAGTCCATGATTTTGGAAAAAAAACTCCATGTATTAAAAATTATAAATGAAATTGAACAAAAGTTTACTAATACAAAAAATGTTCATGCATTTTCAAAAATGTCCTAAATTTTTAAAAACAGTTGGTGAAATAGAAAAGAGTTTATTGATTCATAAAATGTTTGCTCATTCTGAAAATGTTCATGCATTTCAAAAAATACTCTTTATTTTTTTTTAATATCCAATTTAAAAAAAGATGTTCGTCTATTCTAGAATTGTTCACCGATTCAAAATAAAATGCTTAAAAATCATTCGAAATATAAAAATGTTCACAATTTTAAAAATTGTTTGTAAATAGTAAATTTGTTCAACATTTTTAAAAATGTTCCTGTATTTGTAAAAATGTTCACGAATGATCGATCGTGTGTATTTAAACAATAATGCTTCTAAGTCTTTGTGACTATATTCATGCGTGATTTTCGAAGAATTAACTGTTGGGGTGGATCGGAATATTGTAATATGTTCAAAAACTGTTTCTTGAAATTTAGAATAATTCTTTGAATTGCCAAGTTTTTTGACAACCACAATATTTTGTTGAAAATTTGAACATTGCTTCAATTCGTGAATAAATTAAAAAAAGAAACATTTTCTTGCATATGTGAACAAATTTTTAAAATCATGCGATGAGATGTGAACAAAATGTGATCATCACCATAGGAGATTATGAATTTTTTTTCTCCGGTTGCAGTGCATGGATCCTTTTGCTAGTCTTTCCCTAATCTCTCCCTAATAATAAAGCAGGGATTGACTTTGTCGGGTTCACCGTCTACGCTTTTAGTTTGAATTTAAAACATATTTGAGGTGGTACTAAATTTTCGTTCTATCTGTTTAGCTGCGTCTGGTTTTTGTTTTCCCGTACTGGGCCTCGGCTGGGCCTGCGTGCATGCTCAATTGCGTCCGTCGTAGGCTGGTTCACCGTGTTGGTTGCAGCGTAGCAGACCACTCAGGCTAGGCTCCTAAGCTTGCTAATTAGGGCGTCTGGAACCTTAAGAATAGAGACAGGCGTACTCGGGCCGAGATAAACGGGCACGGTCGTGATGGGCATGTGCGAGTGCTACGGCTCACTGGACGGACAAGGGACCAGGCTGGAAGTTGTTATCCATATTCTTTTACTTATCAAATAGTCCCACCTTGCTATTTTACATTAATTTTTACCAGTTTATATACGTTTTTTAGGTTGTCAGGCATCAAGAAGCTGCTTTGGAAATTAAGCAAAGAAATAAAGAAAGGAAATAGACATTCTTTGCATGAGAAATAAAGAAGTAAGATGGTAATTATGTAGAGCCGGCAAGAAAGGTAATATGTATTGAATAAGAAATAAAGAAGGAAGAAATGCCATCTTATGAGTAAAAATGACGTGGCATTTTTAATCCTCACTAAATTCATGTCATTTTTTTCTTCCATTATGTTTTCCTTGCTCTTATAATCTTTATTGAATTTGCGCCAAATTTGTAGCACATTGAACATGATGTTTGCACATACAATCCTCACTAAATTTATGTCAATTGTTCCTACCGTTCTAACCCACAGGCATATATACTATTTTTAATATATAAATGGAGGTATAATATTATTGGTCCTCCCATTTCGTATGTCCATGGTGTTTCCTCATACTGAGCTAGGCTATTCTACCAATCGTCTGTCTTGGGTCACTTGGCCTCTGTCATGTTTGCCCGTGTAACGTTCACCAGTAAAAAAACGGTGCCCTCCTAACATGTCCGTGCGACCTGACCCAACAAATCAAACCCACCACCCCTTTTAGGAGATGAGGCAAAAAATAGTTGACAGTTACTGGAATCAAACTCACAACCTCCAGTGTTTTTGGCGTTGATCGTGTTACCCTACAAAAAAGTGTTGACCATTTTAAAATAAAATTGAATTTAGTTTTTGTTTGTATCCTTCACGGATTGGTACTAAACTATTACGATGTAAATCCCAGATAACATAAACATAATGCATAAGTATTTGATTGTGCAGATCTGGGTCATGTGGCCGGGATCTCAAACGCGACAGTTCGCTGTTCTGTCCATGCAGGTGATGCAATTCTTTATTGGTTCCAAGCTTAGGTGGAATGTTCACCGTGTAGTGGACATCGTTACCGACAATGACGACGACGAAAAGAAGTGGTAATAGGGATGGGGGCGCTAGGGGTGATAATTTATTTCTCCCGTTGCAACGTACGGGCATTTTTGCTAGTAATAATAAAGCACTGGTTGGGTCCGGCAGGTTCACCGTCGCGTCAATTTTTTAAAACAGTCCTTGAAGTCTTTAATAATTAACCCGCCCTCCAGATTAAAGTTAGTAAGCAAAGAAAACGATTCGCTCACACCCGAATGGACGGACGCAACGCCCGGTCTCCGCCTGCCTCAATCCCGACTACAGGTCGTCGTCCCCAACCCACCACGAGGACGAAGATGCCGAACTCAGGCGGCGGCGCTGGTCCGGCCTCCAGGGGGATCGGATTGTCCTCCGGCGACCTCGGCTTCCTCTTCCTCAACACCTCAGCCGCCTGGGCCACGGGAGATAGCAGCTCTGCGCCCCAACGCCTGCCTGATCCTCCTACTGCTCCTCGCGCTGCTTTTCCCCTCCCCTGCCCCCGCCAGTGCCGCCTCGCTGTCCCCGCTCACGGCCACCTCCAACGCCTCCTCCCACGCCTACGCATTCGCGGGCCGCGAGCCGGTGCCGGCCCTGGATCCCACCTTCTTCGACGATGTCATCGTCGATAAGTATGGTCGGACCCCGACGCCGAGGTCCGGGTCTGGCCGCTCGACGCCAACGGCGCGCTCGTCAGCGCCGTGCAGCGCTACGAGTTCCCTGCCCGCATGGGGCGCCGCGGTCGCGCTGGCGTGGGCCTCTGACGGGGCCGTTGACTGGAGCCGCCCCGACGCCCCCGTAGTGGAAGGTGGTTGGGTCCGACGGGGTCGACTTCGTCACCGGCTCCGGCGCCCTGGCGTTCGGCCCCGGCGTCAGGGTCCATGACATGGTAGAGCCGTTCGAGCTGGTGGTCTCCGATGGTGCTGGCAGGGGCCGCATAGAGCTCCAGTTGCCGTTGGTGAGTATCATGAATCGGGTGCAGTATGCTTTCTACAAGTCTTTTCCTTATTGACTAAACCTTAGTAAATGACTATTTCCAGTTTTCTCATGTAACCTGAACTGCTGCTGGTTTAGATTTCAGTTCAGCAAGCTGCTACACACATGGTCTGCCTCCATGTCGTCCTACCTGCTTCAGGGCCCTCTACTTCTTCCCCCTAGATTGCTATTATGATTAACAAATCTGACGAGGGCAATTTAATTGGTGACCTCCCCCTCTCCACTTCCCCTGTAAGGACCTCCTTGATCTTGTACCTAGCCAAATCCAAATCCTAGCAAATACACTTCAGAGCAAGGTACTGTTGTAGACCTCCTTCCAATCCGCGATGACCCCTAACCAATAGATGTGCAGGCATTGTCCCGTTGCTATTAATACACTTCAGAGCAAGGTATCAGAAATAGTACGTGCATGTTGCATAGAGATGTTATGTGGCATGCATGAATTCTAATTTAAGCTTAAAGTTAGGCATGTCTAATCTCACACACCACAGAATTTCTTTACTGTTCACTACATCTTTTATCTCCAATTTGGATAGAGTCCAAGTGATAACTCTTTAGTCTGATTTATCTTGAAAAGTTTGCTAGAGGCTATAGATGATCTTGTGGGTTTTCTTCAATAATTTTTTTGGAGTGCAACAGTATGAACTTGTTTCCCCATCAGGGCCTGTATTTTCTTTTATTTGATAGATTCTATAGTCATGTACTTCCATTTCATGTTTCCATGTTTGCCATTATATGTGGCTTTCTTGCTGAACTCTCTTTGGATGAACTTTTGTTGTTGTGTGATGTCGCTACATGGATATGTCTGACCTGGTTTGAGATGTTCTTTTATGCTGACTCAAGCACTCATCTACGTGTGGTCAGTGATGATAATCGACGGAATCTCTGTTAAAAAGTATTTGTAATTACTAGCAGCATTTCATAATTTATACAGGGTTGTCCTGTTGCCACAACCTAGGAAGGACAAACAGGGTCGGTCGTCACCACAGATAAAAACATTGTCGAGCCTTACTTTTTGCAAGTTGCCTTCTTTTTGCTTCTTTTAGAGGAAAGATAGCAATTTCAGTCATTACAGTCCTGTTGCACGAACACTGCTAGATCGCGGTGCGTTGAGATCGTAATTGCTACACTCAAAGGTTACATTGACCTTATTTCTGACGTTTGCAAAAATTATATGAAAAAATGTTACATAATGGCACGTGGAGCAATCTATACTTAATATTTTGCCCGGTGCAACGCGGGCATTTGTACTAGTAGTAACATATATACGTAGTAGTACAATGATAATGATCACACAGCTAGGAAGCACCACAAAGAATATGACTCATTATACGGTGCCGGCCGATCGATCAGACATTTGCCTCACCGGAAGGTATCTTGGCATAGCCATCAAAAGCCAGGACCTCCTCCTTGCTCTCCATGGCCTCATAGTAGTACACCGTGGCCGCCGCCATGTAGAACAGCTCCACCGCAGCAGACACAAGAGCATACCCAAACAGCAGGCACAGCCCCACCGCCATGCTCTTCTTGGCGTACACGAGCGCTAGCGCATACACCGGGCTCACAGCGGTCGACAGGAGGACCATCACCGCCGCCAGCAGGGCGCCCTCCTTCCTGCTCACCTGCGTCATGAGCCGCCACGCCCGCAGGAGCGCGCGCACGCCGCGGCACCCCTCGTCGGCCACCGACACGGCGACGCCCACCACGGCCACCACCCCGAAGTACATGAAGGCCAGGAAGGCGAGGACGAAGAGCGCGCCTTGCACGGAGAGCGCCCCCGCGTGGCGCATGACGGTGGAGAGGTAGGCGCCCAGGAGCGCGATGAACGTGAGCTGGAGCGCGGTGACCACGCCCATGGTGACGAGAGGGCCTCTCAGATTGCCCCACTTGGTCACCCTTCGGAGGAGCTCCGCGAGCGAGTAGCGGTCGCCGGAGTAAGTCGTGGAGGCCGCGGAGAAGGCGAGGATCTGCTTGGCGAAGACGAGCGCCAGGGTGACGAAAAAGAGGCCGACGGCGATGAGGACGAGCTCCCTGGCCTCCTGCCGTATCTCCTCCAGGAGCCTGGCGAACGCGGCGCTCGAGGGGTCGGTGGTCTGCATCTCGGTGACGTGGCGGAGCATCTCGGCGGTGAGCGGCTGGATGAGGACCACGTTGACCGCGGGGACGAGGAAGGCGATGATGGCCAGGAGGATGAGGATGGGGGCGAAGAGCTTGGGGTTTCGCGTGGGGAGGACCAGCGCTTCCTTCAGGAAGGTGAAGCATGAGGTGGTCTTGGCACCCATGGCTGGTAGTAACTGGAGAGCTGTGATCTGGTCGAAGCCTGAAGCGTGAAGGAGGTGGAGGAAGAATGGATGAAGGCCTAAAGCCTGACGAAGATGTGTAGATTTGTACGTACTTGGGCGATGATGTGTGTGTTCACTGCTCACTGCCAAGCTGGTCAATGGAAGACTTTGAAAATTAAGGGCATGCAAGTCGTTGCATGGCCAACAGCCACAGGCAATTGGTTGGTTTTTCCAACAAATGGTGCCCCACCAATGTTACTTTCAGGATTACTTTCGCTCACTGCCATCTCTCGTGCTCCTTCTGATTAGCCTTAAACCGTTATATGTTTCCACATCGGTAACTAATTAGTGCATACACTAAAGAACAATACAAGTATTCTTTTTGTGAGAACTATATGAGCATGTTCGACAAAAGAAAAATCTCCTTCTAAAGTTATCCCGCAGCGATTTATGAAATTCTCGATCTATTCATAGTTTGATACCAAGGTTTCACCGTGCTAACGTGTTGCAAAATAGGCTGCTGACCGGGTGTTGTTAGGCGGTAATAAATGGTGTTTTTTTTTGGAAAACATAATTGCCATCTGGCAGTTATATGAATTTGTCACTACATTTCACTATATTGGCGTTAAATTTACATGGTAACTTGTTACAAAATAATCGCAACTAGCAATAATTCAAAACGGTGCACAGACTCATCTACTCCCGGTAAACACTAAAATTGAAAAAAAGTAGCAAACAAAATAAAAAAAAGTCTGGAATTTGGTCTACAAGGTGCGCCTCTTGAAAGTTTCTTTGACAAGCCAATTTTTTAATTTCTTCCATGAGCTCCTCGGATGTTCAAACACCTTGAAATTTGGCACGCGCCTAGAAGACGCTCTCAACTTTGATGTGTAAAAAAATCTAAATTTATTTGAGTTTCTTTTATTTTTTTTTTCTATTTTACTGTTCATCAACGGGTGCAACTGAGCTTGGGTGTAGAAACGCCCCACATGGCAACTAATATATTTTTGTGTGGAAAGCAAAAGAGCAAAAAAAATGTTAAAATATGTACAAGTATTAGTTTTGAAGCTCTCGTTGAAATGAAGCTAACAATGAAAACGAATCGTTAATCTGATAAACGATTTGAGCTATAAAATGTATTGTCTTATTTGAGAATTGGTTTTATTATATCCGATGATATCATCGTTTGGCCCCCCTGTTTTGTGTGGATTTAGTAATTCTACATGTATTAGAACGTGCACCTACTAATTCTTATGTCTTCAGTGTCATGTATGGATTTAAAGCGACATGTATGACAATTTAAAGGTTGGACGCGTCTAGAGGACAAATCGTTTGTTGAAAAGTCTAACTAAGCACACGCCACATGTATAAATTGCCCAACCCCACATCCTAAAATGGAAAAACCCGGCCCAAATTCCACATTGCACTCTCTCCCCCACTTGCCACATACAAAAAGACAAAGTTTGGATTTTCTTATGTGTTTTGTGATTTCAAAGGGCAGCATTCTGAATTGAGAGTCAAAATTATGATCAATATTGACCATTCGACTTCTTGCAACAAGCTCTTTGAAATTGATTCTTCATAAAAATTTGCACGCGTTTAGAATACTACTAAAAGTATTTAGATTTTGACAGTTATCCACATACATGAGAACCGAGGAGAAAAACGGGTTTGACATTTCGTTTAGAAATTTATCAATACCTGATCAAGATTCATAAATTTGACAAAATTTAAAATTTTTCAAAGAAAATTATCAATATCTCCAGAAAGACTTAAGTCTGGTGCTTAAATTTATCACATGCTAAAGTAATTAGAACACTTTGGTATTGAACCTGATGTAGGCGGAGTAGTTTATTGCATCGTTTCAGCCCATGATAAACTTATGTATCATCAATGTTTTAGTTACCGGACACTAAATTTGGTTATGTATTGGCAACCGCAAATCTCTGTAGCCCAGAAGAAATTGCATTACTGAATAGAAAATCCAAAACTTTTTGCTACGAATGAATTTGGAGTAAATTTTGTTCGGATTTCAAATTAATTAACCTTTGTAGGGGATTGCTGATTTCTCATCGGGCATTAAGATAGCGTGTTGTTTATTGCTCCACAATATAACTTTTCCAAATTTGTTGCCCAACAATCATACTTCACCATGAGCTTATTTGAGCGCAGATCTCTTTTCGCGTTGTTCATATGATGCTCCTTCTTCTACAATATAACAAACACTATCTCAATTTTGCCTCATTAAATACTTCTTTGTATTCATATTCTTGGTTTGGTGGCTACCCAATAACAGGGTAACAGTTACAGATAAATTATCTTTGAATAATCCTACTCATTTTGATTTGCTACCATTTGATGACAGGAGTATCATAGAAGCAATCTTGCTTGTTTCCTCTTAGTCATGTTTATGCTCATGCTGGGTTAGGGTAATGCTGAGCTGTGAAATCCTCGGGTTTTATTTGCGGAAATCCGAGACAAAAATCGAGGGAAAAAAAACTAACCGTCCGGTGCTGGAACAAGAGGCCCAAGAGCCCACCTGCCGCATTCGGCCCGTATAGGCCCATTCATGATGGGCCTGCCGTACCCACCCAGGCTATTATACAAGGGCAAAATCGTCTTTTACCCAGCGGGATCGATCCGTGGCATGGCTCGCCGACTCTGCCGTCTCCCTCGCCTCCTCCTCCCCCTCGCCGCCGCCCCCAAGCCCCAGCCCCGCCTCCCCGCCCTAAACCCTAGCCCCGCCGCCCACCTCCGTCCCTCCTCCTCCTCCCCGACGCCGACGCGCTCGCTCTCCGCCTTCCCCCGCCTCTTCTCCTCGTCATCCGCAGGTACGCCTGAAACGCCTCCTTCCCCCAAATCCTTCGCTCCCCCGTGGCCCTGGACCGGCGCTGACAGTTCCCTGGCTCCCGCAGGCGATTCCAGCATGGTGGTCGTCGGCTCGGCGGACTCCTTCGAGGACATCCACGCCAAGGTGCAAGGTGCGGCGCTGATCCCCTCCCTTCTCCCTCCGGCTTTTCTGCCGATTCTTCGCACCAAAGGTGGCAGGATGCGTGCGCAAGTTTCGTTCTCACGTGTGTGCGGTGGCTCTTGCCTTTTGCAGTGGAGAAGCTCCCCGCAGTCTTCTACTACACGGCGGTCTGGTGCGGGCCGTGTAAGTGCCCTCTCCGTGCCATGAATTGGGATTTGAGTGTGTGAGCTACAATTCTGTTGTTTGGTGTTGCAGGTCGGATGATGGCACCTGTGATTGAGAAGATGAGCAGGCAGTACCCCAAGATACCCGTGTACAAGGTCGACATCGACATGGTAATCGAACGGATTTCAGTCTTGCTGTAATATTCATCTGCTAGCATATTCCATGTTAAAGTGTGCTCTGTTTGGATATGAATGGTAAATTTGCATGAGTATGAGGTTGTCCTAGGTTGTAAACTTATTTTAACCAAAGATCATTGTATTACACTGCTTGTTAATTCGTCAAGTTCTCTCACCTGAACCATGATGTTTGAAATTCACCAAGCCTTGCTGTAATTGGGATCACTCGGGGTCACATTTTTTTAATTTCACTTAGCTTTCTGCTTTGAGTTTGAGATTGAAGTCAGTTATTTATCAGGTATTCAGGATCATTGTGAAAGTTGTTTCATAACTGGTCGTCTAGTCCACTGTCAGTTATGTTAGATCATTTACCTTCGCTAACATGGATAATCTGGACATATGATCTATGTGGTGTCACTTCGGAAAAAAATGTGGTCTGAATGCTGGATCCAGTATGGCCCCCATTGGGATTTAGTAAACCCTATTAAAAGAATTACTAAACAACAATGTGTTCAGTTGCGTAACGACCACTAATTTTTTTAGATCCTAGACCAAGCATGCTGAATGGAAGCCTCTAGTTGTACTTTCTTTGATTGGATTTGCATAGTAATATTTGTCAGCTTTCTAGCGTTGGGATAACTCAGAGCCATGCCCTCCTTTTCTAACTAGCCTTCTGTGTAGAACTTTGATAACACATGAAGTTAGCACTTAGCGGCATCCATTATTGACAAGGATGATTGTAAAAGTTGCTTCATAGCTAGTGTGCTCTTAGTTCTGCAAATTCGTCTAATCATCTAGACCATTTACCTTCACTAACATATTATAGACGTCCTGATGCAATTTAGTAATCCTATTAGAACACTGCGGTTCATGGTTTCCATGTATTGCGGTGCTCATTTGTTTACAGTAGGCAGATTGACTTGAGAGTTGGTGCATACCTGCATGGTACTTTTAAGTAGAAATGGTCTTAAATCCGGAATCAACTGTTTGTTAATCTGCTGCACTGGTTTTACTCTTGTGAATTCGTGATTGCGTGTAAAGGGGACAAATGTTACACTGGTTTGATCAGTTTATTAACTGGATGTCTTGTTGGATAAACACCACGACAGCTGTCAGTACATGCAAGGTAGAATGCATCCATAGGAATTTTTCCATAGGATTCACCTGTATTAGTTTTCATAGGAAAATTTCCATCCACTCCAACCTCGTGCGAAAAATCCTACGTTTTTCCTGCGCACAATCAATCGCTCATCCTAATCCTGTAGGATTGAGGATGACATGCCACTCTATTCCTCTATTTTTCCTATTCCCGCATTTTACAAATCCTGCGAATCAAAGAGGCCCTAAAAGTCCTTGCTGTTGTCGCTATATTTATTTTTCTCAACAGTATATCTGCTCCCTCACTTTTGGTTATTGATACACGATTTCTTTTCCTCTTGTGCTGCAGGAGGGGCTTGGGAACAGACTTAGTACTCTGAAAATATGCTCTATTGTAAGTTGCATGCCTGAAACTGTAATTCATGACATTTTGTTCTTAATATAAATTTTAGTATTACTTTCATTCTATTTCATGGTAATGATGTGTTGCATATGTTTTTGTGACTGGAGGAGTCTGAGAATATGTAGTGATTCAACCTTACTTTGTTAAATGTGTACATGCATGTTTGTTCAGTTCACTTAAAGAGGGAGCTATGATTATAGAAATACCCTTCTCCCAGCATGTTTGTGTATTCATATAAACATGGTTCTTATTGGCGGAATCTGAGAATATGCAATAATTCAACTTTACTCTGTTGAATGCTTGAATGCATGTTCAGTTCACTTAAAGATAGCCATGATTACAGGAATATTGTTCTACCAGCATGTTTCTGTATTTGTATAAACATAAACATGGTTCTTACCAACCTTCATCCTAACTCATAATCCAAATATTTGACTCATGCTTAATCTTGCACAGCCAACTTTCCACTTTTATCACAAAGGCGAGAAGAGCAGCGAAGTGGTTGGTGCTGACGTGAAGAAGCTTGAAGCTGCCATGGAAAGTCTTCACAAGTAAGATCTTATCTTTGTTCTCGTGCTTCTTTTAATTCTTACACAAACAGTACACTGCTGTTTGAATGATCTCATCTGCGGTGAATGAAGTAAACGAAAATAAACAAGCCTGGCCATGATAGTTTGATTCTTGTACTCAACTACAAATGTAAATATGCTACGGGCCTATATTAAACATGTCTCCAGCACTTTGTATTGTGATGCTCTTGACATTATACTTTATATTGCCATGCTCTTGACATTATACATTGTACTTGCACAGGCAACAGTGAAGTTGACTTGGAAGGGGGGACAGTTCCTTTGCATGAAGAGTTGAAGACGCTGTAATGCTTGTGATTTTGCGTGTTTGACATGCAAACTTCTGCCTTACGATCTTGTTTCGATATCTGGATACACCTTGGCTGCAAAACATCGATACCTGGATTTATGCCACTCTAAGCACAGGTTTTGTGCAGTTTCTGCATGTCTATTTAGGAGCATCTGCGATTGTGAATGTGTCTATATCGTGGCGCTGCTCTCCATCTCTGATGGTTGGGCCTGACTTGCGTGTGGTCTCGGCCTTTGGCACAAACTGTGATCTTGAACTGTCATGTTCTTCTCTCCTTGGTCTTCCTTACAAGTAGTTTATGCTGCTGCTTGTATGATCTCATCATTTACCAGAGTAAATGAAACTAAAACATGATTAGCGACTATGAGTTGAGCCCTCCAACGGAACAGCTCTTGCGATAATGCGACAGTGGAAGATTCAAGTCTAGGACCTCGTAATACTTGTCATCAGAATCTGCATTGACGTGGAGGCTCCAGGTTTTCTTGGTCGTTATGATTGGTGGCTATGAAAGAAACATCGATGCGGCTTTTGCAAGCATGATCTGCGAATCTTTCTAACTGGCAGTACCAGGCGCCGGTGCCTCTGTGGCTCTGTCCGATGGTCCGGCTGGACTCGCATGACAGCCTGGGTTTCGGTCTCGACTGTATGAATAATTGTTCAAACGGCGCTTGCTGGCCTATCATTCAGTGTTTTCTTTTTATAAGCACAGTACAAATGCAGACGAATACATACACAAATGCGCCTAGCTTCCTCTAAGCTTAGCCAAAAGCGCAGCACTATATGCAGTGGTGAAACCAACGGGAATATTCTGTGGGATGTTGGTAATTTTTAAAATAATTTTCTTCATAATGTACAGTAACCGTACAGTATTTGTAGGCTATTTTATTTTCTCTGTGAACGAGATCCTCTAACATCACGAAGGGATGTGAGGGAAGCTACAGTACCCTGACATCCCTTCTTCACACCCATATGATTAAGGCTAAAATGAGTTGAATTAGTTTGTAAATTACAAATCTACTGTATACATTTACAAAAACTAGATACAAACCAAATTATGGTGCAGTAAAATTAATTTCAGATTTATTTTCTATGAACAGTAACTGTCTACAGTACATATCGCTACAGTACCGTGACATCTCTTCCCTGCTTTACACTGGATTTGCACTGTAGCTTCGTGACATCCCTTCGTGATGTTAAAGGATCCGTTCCCTTTTCTCTGGGAGCTGTGGGGTAATTGACCCGTGGATTACACGTAGAATCGCCACTAACTGTATGGTATTTGGGTACATCCTTTTGACTGGTTCCACAAAGATACTAATCAAGTTAATAATGTCATTCATGAAAGGAATGTCATGTAGGGACTAATTATTGTTTAAATCGAAATAAAAGGTTTGGATGCTCGGAGCACCCTGAAGAGACCGAGGAGGCATATATCTTGAGATTAACGGATGCCTCACCCAAGAAGCTGAAATAAATTCTATCTTATATCTATATATCTACTAATAAAGCAAGGTGCATTTCTCCAACGAAAAGATTTATTTTTAACCCGAGGTGGTATTAAATTTTTGCACGTTCGTCTGCTAGAAAAGAAAAACGGTTCGTCCAGGATTTCGTACCTGGGCCGCGCGCCATGGTCCTGCGAAGCCAGACCGCTTATTTTCCTGTCCCCACAACTGGAAGAACCCTATTAGCCGCAGGGAGCGTCAAATACCCAGACCTTCGCACTGGTCGCCCAATACTGTCCGGCCCATTTTTGTTTTATCTTCTGTTCAGTCTCTTTTCTGTTTTTTCTAATTTTCTTTTCTATTTCATTTTACTTTTTTCACTTTCTAGTTTAATTTCATTTTTCGCTTTTCTAATAAATTCGAAATTTTCGAAAAACCTCAGAATTTTCATTTTTGTTCAAGTTTTCGATAAATGTTTCAAATTCTAAAAAAAGTTTCCGTTTTGAACGTTTTTTGGCAATTTAACTTTTTTCTCAATTAGCCAAAAAAGTTTGCATTTTTCCACAATTATTCGTGATTTCCAGTATTTCTTTTTGCATTTTAAAATGTTTCAAATCTGAAAATGTTGTTATTTTAGTGAAATGTTTACAAAAATTAAAATAACTTTTTTATTTGAAAAACACATTTTCAAAAATTGTTCTGAATGTTCAAAATGTGTTACCATTTTAAAAAGTTGTTCACTAATTCAATTTTTTTAATGTTATTATAAAAGGTTCATGTTTTTAGAAAATGTTTGTGAATTTTGAAAAATATTCAAATTGAAAATGTTTTCCATGTTTGTCGGAAATATTCAGAATTTTCAAAAAAACTGTTTGGAATTTCAAAATTTGTTCACGTTTCAAAGAATATTTTCAAAATAATTCTTATTTTTTGATAAGTTTAAAAATGATTTGAATCTAACGCTGCGTGATGTTCTTAAATATTTGCGCTGGTCATTGGTTATTAGGACGTGTTTGTTCGACTAGCTAGCAGCACGTCGTCGGGTGTTTGATTTATGCGCTGCAATTAGTATTCCATCTGGTTAAGCCGTGATAAGAGACACCGTCCAACCCCACCACTATCACGATCTTGTAGGCCAAATATGACCCGCAAGAAGATCGCAGCTCCTAGCTTTGTCGGCCACCACTGCGGAGACTATTTTTGGAGGACACATCATTTTTCTCCCATTGCTTCTTGTAATAGATATCTTTTCCGTTACAATGCACGGGCATATATGCTAGTATAGACCTAAGAAATTCATCTCCACTATCTTATTTATCTTAACATGCAATCTATACACTCATCACATATGTTCACACATGCCCCCTCCTATTTGAATGCACATGCAAGCCATCCACATCATCAAGCGCATGCAATCAATTCACCTTTTTTTTATGGATGAACAATCAATTCACTTTCCACCACATGCATGCCGTCCACATCATCAAAGAAGATCGAAACCTCCACATCATTTAGTTTTAAATTTAATTTTTCAACAATAAATAACTAAACTTCAATGTCACATGACAATATAACATGCATCCACCCTCCATTTATCTCTAGGTTGAATGTGGTGCGGTACTATTATCATATATTCTGATTTTAGTTTTGATAATTTCACTGCTAAAGAAATCTACTGCAACACGCGGGGCGTTACCTAGTTTATGAAACATGGGACATCCATCCGTGCCAAGTCTATCTAGGGACTTAAACCTGGGCGGGTTGGACTCGTTTCACTACACTAGTAAGTACGCACGTGCAACGCACGACTGATTAGCATGTTATTTTATATCTTAATTGAGCTTCGACACCACAAAACTCAAACCAAGAAAAGCAACATAGAAAGAAGTCTTACAAGGATATAAACCATACTTCACAAGATAGCCAAGGCAGCCAGAGCCAAGGTGTAAGGTGGATGTGCTTCTTCGGCCGCCTTCAATAACCCAGTCGTACTCATTTGCTAGATATACTTAGCCGCATTGGATGATACAAATACATGGACTAAAGGGGCTAGAGCAGATAGGAAATAATCACCTGGGTGAGTCTGCTCATAGATTATGATGGTATGGGCATTAGTTAATGACAATCTAAATATTCGATAGCAGTGAAATAGGAGGTACTAAATATAGTAAGATGCGGTCAATGAGCTGATACCTGCGATTCAAAAAACAGTAATATTCTTGGGCTGTTGTACTCTTTATTGATGGTGCCCAAAAGAACAAGGTAATACAAAAATCACAGTAGAGATATACGTTGCTCTCTGCCTAAGCCTGCTAGGGATGATGTATGCAACATATTTCATATAGGGAAGTGGAAAACGGTAGAAAACACCCACGTACATCTTGAACAGAAAGATATTGCCTATTATCGCAAAAAGATGTTGCCTAGATAGAATGTTTTGCATGGCAAATCCAATACGTAAACTGCAAGCAAACAATGAAATGAGTTTGGTAATAATATCAAATTTGTATACAGTCACCAAAATGTACAAAGAAAATCAAACGCTTCTGGACAATGGTCATCGTTCAACCGAGTCTCGTACTGCGTGGGCGCTCGCCTCGGAAAGAAGATTATCAGCAAGAAAGGACCAAAGGTGCAGATATGTCATTGTGTGTGTGAGAGAGAGAAATATTAGAGAGAGACAGAAAAAATGTACCTAGAGGTTGCATTCGTATTCGACTGGTTTTGGGGTGGATTATTGCTACGCGTGTTCCAGAACATGAATGGTTGCGCCGTCCCTTCTCCATTGGATGCATGCAGCTGATCACCAGCACTAACAGACGATTGACGATGGAGGCCGCCCGCCGGCGAGGGGAGGAGCACCTACCCACAAACAAAGAGAACGAAGCGGCAGAATCGGCGATACCAACGGCATCGATACATCGGGGAGAACCGTGGCCTAGGATAGAGACGGCGAGCAAGGGCAGAGAAAGGTAGACTTGAAGGCCTGGAGGGCGGAGAGTCGTCGGGAGGAAGAGATGCAGCGGGCAGAGCAGCACAAGGGATGGCGGCGGCGGTGAAACCCTATCGCTCGTGTGCTCAGAGGATAGTGACGTGAACATCAGATCCATGATTTTTGCACAACGTAACATGAATAGCAGGCCCGTAATTTTAGCACTCCTCCAGTCAGGTTTATTAGTCTGTTCGTGATCCTCAGATAATTCAAGAATACAAACCGTCTGCGTAATTAATCAGCCCTTAATCAGCCCTTAATCACATGCATCCGCCTCGCTCTTTCCTAGTACTACTCAAAATCTAATTATCTCTTTTAATACGTTAGTGCATGCCCCATGCGTTCATTAGAGTTAATTACACCTATGGTACACAAACTTGCACGATGCGTATAAATTCATACAACAACTTGCAAAATGACACAAATTGATCATATAACTTGAGTTTCAGCAACATTTCAAAGATAATTCCGTCACTTGCCGTTAGTGCTCCGTTATATTCGTCTACATTCCACGCCAGTATGTCACCAGGCCCACACTCTCTCCTTTATCATAACGTGGGTCCATGTGTCAGCCACGGGGAAAAATTAGTTTTAACTAAAAAAGGTTCTGACCAGGTTTCAAACCAAAGACGTCCCCTCAAACTAGAAAGGTGCTAACCACAAATTCCGTCCGTTTGTTTCTGTTAAACAAGGATACAAAGTTATCTATATCCTTTTAGGCTGCGTACGCTGCTTTCTTTTTCATTACTGTATTATTTTTGGAAAACGATCAGAATCAACCAGATGATCTTTCACTCTCATAAACCTGCTCCTCCGCTCGACACGTGCCCTCGTGGGCCTGCCCATCGCATCCACCCGGCCTTATCCTCTCCACCCCCTCTCCAACTTATCCTCAATCAGCCTCCCTCCTCTCTCGAGCGCCTCTCTCCCTCCTTTTTTTGCGGGTAGTGTACGCTGCTTTCTCAAAGCTATAGTTACATACATGCATTCAGAGTAGGAAACGACCCTGGAAGCATGAGCATGCGCTTGTTCGTATGTTTTTATTTAGGTCCCTTTTTTTAACATGGTACTCAGATACATGAGCATACACCCATCCCTATGAACACACCGACGCACATCCTACCCCTATGAGCACCTTCGAAGATCGAGTTTACATAACATCTTAGGATTTACAAAGTCACCACAGGCGCCTCATGATCGTGAAACGTGTCATCCCAATTTGAATAACCATTTTATCCACTTGATGAGCACAAACATTATAGTCGCACAAACGGAGTGCGAAGTTGTGGTTGGCGGGCTTCCTGGAGCCTTTTTTTGAAATTTTCTAAAAGCATATTTAAAAGTTTCAAAATATATATTTTGTGAACACTTGTATGTGCTCAATACAAATCTGTAAAAAATGGTTTTAAAAAATAATGATTTGTAAGCCTCACACACAAAAAAATCTCACCCAACTGCAAATATACATATTTATCTTATTTTTACACGCTGAGCTGAGTATATTTGACATAAATTTATTTTATTTTTAAAAGATTCTAAATATACTTTTTAATTGTTTTAACGCCCAACGAGGGCCGTCCACAACCACAACTTAACACTACTCTTCTCACAATTTTATTTTCATTTTCTTTCTGTTCCAGCTGGTAGGTGGGACCCTCTTGTGATGGTGGCCTGCATATAGGCAGACTGGCAGAGTTTGATGGTGAGTAACGGAAATGTATGAAAATGTTTCCGGAACTCAAGTTAGTGGATCAATTTGTGTCATTTTTCAAGTTGTTGTATGATTCATTACATACCGTGCAAGTTTGTGTACTATATGTGTAATTAACTCCGTTCATTATCTCTTCTCTTCATCTAATCTTTTCTCTCTCTTTTTTGCGTGGTACGTAATCGTCCTTTTTAATTCGTCATTAATACCTGAGCAGACCGAACCAATCCATGATAACGCCGCAGCATGCAGGCCATAAATCACGCGAATCAATTTATTCCTTGGTTGCGGATGCGGTGGTTTTCAGCCTGGTGGAGTATGGTCAGCTTAGGTAAATTGCTAAGCATACACCAGATCGCGATTAGATTAATGATGGCTGTCAGATTAAGTCGTCTGGGCTTAATCCTGTGGTGGTAATGTGTCCATGAACGTTTGCTTGGGTGCACGTAGGAAAGATAATGTTGGATTGTTTTAGCGGGCGGCGACAGGGCGCTCACGGACGACGAAACCTATAGCATTGCCAAATAAACCCGGTCTCGCTCTGCTCCCGTTCGTTACCGGCCTGTCGTCGTGTCTGCAGACGCGCACGATACCGAGCCAGGAGAGGGGTCCGGCCCGGCCGGGTCTGGCACTGCCACCACACATGCATGCTCCCCACTGTGAGCCTGTGACGCCGCTGCGCCGGGCACGCTCCCGCCCGCTGGAGGCTGTTCCCCGAGGAGAGGAGAGGAGAGGGTCGGCAACGGCCCGCCTGCGTGTCTCCCGTTCAAGTGACAGTAACACCCATCGGCATCGGCATCGGCATCGGGCGAGGTGGTGTGGGGCGTCGGCGCCAGGCGTGGGCACGTGAAGGAGCTAGCCAGTGATCGAGGCGATCTACTACGCAGATCACGCACGCGCGCACGTACGCCCGGTTCGTCACTGTGCGATGAAGACGGTGATGCGATGCAATTACCGGCCGGCCGGCCGGCCGGTCCCGTTGCAATCTGCAGCTGCACGGCCTGGATTCAAAACCAATAATGCACGCACGTACTATATCTGCGTTGCATTTGCATGCGTACGCGCGCTGCCGCTGGTGCGCTGGCGGGCAGGACCACCCGCACCCACGACGACGACTCTTGGCCTCTTCCGGCGACCGGCGGCCAGGCGGCCGGGCCCGCCGTCGTACGGACGATAAGGGGAAGGGAGCGGGACGGCCGTGGAAGGAAGCGCTACGCTGCTCACATGGCGCCCACGTCCCAGGGGCGCCATGGCTGTCGCCACGCGGGGTGGCTGCACTGTTGCTTGCCTTATCTGTTTCTTGCCATCTCTAGCAGTTGCTGCCCTCGACTGGTCTCCATCGACTCGCCCTGCAATCACATTCTCCGGTCCGGTCTCTCGCTAATGGCAACTTGCTTGCAAAGTTGCTAGTCTCTGTCATGCCTTCTCTCTTTTCTTTAACTAGAAACTAGAAAAAAAAGTGTCTGTCATGCCTCCTGCCCACGGCCCAAAACGTGTTTCATCGTGGGCTAGGTCCGTGACAGTTTCAACAAACGACATGTCAACTTTGGGAGGTGGAGGTGGATAACCAAAGATAACAACCAGCAGCTAAAGAAACTGAGGCCATAGCGTGAGCCGGATGTTATTGGTACTCCCTCTATAACGAAATATAAGGACGTTTAGAGCATCTACACTAGGTCGCCTCAAACATGCCTTATACATTCGGGCGGGCCGCCCGGTCACAGTCCAGTCATAATTTTTTGACACAAAGAGGCCCCTCAAACAAACGGGCTGACCGGCATCCCCATATCCAGCCCAAATATTGAGCGGATATGAGGGCGCCCGGGCGCGTCCGTCACGTTGTACCCGACCCACGCTGTCCCATCCAACCCCATATAAAATTCTCCCCATCCGCTCGCCAGACCAAACCCTAGCCACTTCACTCCCCTCCCCTCCACTCACCTCCACCACTCAAGCTCGTCTCCGGCTCCTTCCGGTCGTCTTCGGCATGTCGGGCAGCGGATCCGCCGACCCCGAGGAGGAGATGGCCGTTCGGCTTGCGCACCGCCGCGCCCGGGAGGAGGCCCGTGCACGGCTGCGCTCGGACTCCATCCATCAGGAATCCATTGCGTCCTCCCAAATGGCGCATGGATTGGACGCTAGGCCGGCCATAGCTGCCTCGACGGAGGCCGTGTGGCCGTCTGGCATCCGAAGGCGCTGGCGGACACGCAACCCCTCCGGTGATGCGCCGATATTCAGGACGTAACATCGTCCCACGAGGCCATGGCACGACATGCCCGCCGTGCAAGGCACAGGGCGCAGGAGGTGGCGGCGGACGTCAGCGAGGCGAAGTTGCATTCTCCGGCGCCCCGTATGGCGCATCAGTCTGGGTGCCGCAACCGCATCGTGGTGGATGTCGGCGACTTGTCCCCAGACGGATCCATCATCGATCTGACGTCCAGAGGCACCGTTCGGATTCCGGGCTCCGATGAGGACGAGTAGCATTGGGGACTACGTCGCCTTGAGTCTCGTGAGCCGGATCGTGTCCCATGCCCTACCCTACCTTGCCGCCGACCTGACCAACACTCTGAGGAGCGCAGCCGGCCGCGGGACATGGCCAGGGCGGAGCCGGGTGAGCAGGGAGCTGAACCGGACGAGCTCCGGTTAGATTAGGTTTCACGTTGCATGTAATAATATGGATTTGAGGTATTCGGATGTGGAAAGAATTTTTTGAAGGGTGACGGTCAGCATCCTTGTCCATGACGCCAGCGGGCGCGCGTCAAGCGTTGAGGGTCGGATTTGCCAAGTCTGGCTGTAGATGCTCTTAGATGACTAAAGTTCTTTACAGAGGGGAGTACTTAATAAGAAATGGTGGTAACCCCTAAAAAAGGGTAGAGCTTATGTAATGCTATGTATGTAACCTCTGATTGTCTTATGTATACGCCCTCTGATTCACAATATACTAAGTTCATTTTTAAGAATATTTATAGCAATAAGTACGTTGAATATTTTTTTTCTCAATAAAGGGAGATAATCACAGACTCGCAGAGTCTTTGAAGTAACAGTTTGACCAAAAATGCTGATAAAATATTTTGTTTCAAATAAAAAAAATCTAATACAAAAGTACATTTCATGACAGATCCATAGCCATAACTTTCATATTATGGTATGGTTGCAGTGCTACATATTTTTAATCTTGGATTCTTGAACCTCCAAGAGTGCATCAAACAGTATATTGTTATACCGGAAAACATTTAAAAATACTTCTGAACTGGTTTTTATCAATTGAAATTTCCGTCCGATATATAGTTCAAGTGAATATTAGCAAAATATAATTGTATATTTGGTCACACAGCGGGAACACCGTCTGGAGTGGCATATTCTTTCAAGTAAGAGTTTGACCAAGAACCATAGATTGTTTCAAATAAAATAAATTTGTAATACAAAAGTACATTCATGTCAAATCCAATGGCATAACTTTCACACTACTGAATTTATGATTTCAGCCTTTTTTTGAATCTTGGATTCTCAACTCTCTAAGCACACATCAAACGGTATATTCTTATCACGGGAAAACACACACAAAAAAAAAAATTTGGAGCTTGCGCTACTTTACTCATGCAAAAAAACATCGAAGGTGGTATGAATCAATTGAATTTTTGTCGCTTCATACATGTTCAAGTGTATTAGAAAAATAATAATGATGTACTCCCGGGGTAAAAAAATGTAAGACGTTTTTATGCCCTATCCAAAACAAAAAAATGTCTAACATTTTGGTACAGAGATAGCATGTATTAGGCACACAAGAAAATCCATAATATTGTAGTTGCTTAGAATACCTCTTTAAACATTTTGAGACACAAATTGTGACCTTGTTGTGCTCTTCAGAACATTCCTATCATTTTTTTGTGTACATGTCATCTCCCACACACATGTGGACAAGCCCTTAGAGCATTTACAGTCGGAATTGAAAAATCCGCCCCCCATACGTGTGCGGACGTGCCCGGGCACGCTCGCGGACACGGCCAGACGACCCATATATGTCGTGCCCGGCATCCACATACCTCAAATTCATACTCCGAAATACATGCAAATCTACGCACGTCCATCATACATGTCAATGTCGCACGTAAATAAAAAATATTTGTACCGAAAATACATAATTCTTACATGAATTTTAATTTAAATGCACAACACAAACATTAGCTCTTTGGTTTTCATTATGGGTTCACATATGCTCCACAAGATCACTGAGTAGCTAAGCGTGCACCTGATGATCTCGAAGATTCTGATGCATCTGCAGAAAATTCATAAGCTAATTTGCATCTTGATCTTCTGGGATTTGAAGTTGTTCTCCAGGTGCTTCAAAATCATTTGTTTGGCCAACACCATCACCGTCGTCCTCAACAATCATATTATGCAAAATAACACAACATGCCATCAGCTACCACAAAGTTTATGATTCCCACATCATCGCAGCTCCACGAACAATTTTCCAACGAGCTTGAAGCACTCCAAATGCCCTCTCCACATCCTTCCTAACGGCTTCATGCATTGTGGCAAAGTTGCTTTGTTTGTTGCCGTGTGGTTCGGATATGGTCTTAACAAACGCCATCCACTGAGGATAGATGCGGTCGGCAAGATAGTATCCCATTTTGTAGTCAGGGCCATTGACAGTGTAGTTGCACGGTGGCGATTCCCCATTACAAAACCTCCTGAACATGGGAGATCGTTGAAGCACGTTGATGTGGCTGGGATAACTCGACATTCTAAAGAAAGCATGTCAAATCCACAAGTCATATGATGCCACTGCTTCCAATATGATGATAGCCTCTTTGGTGTGACCTTTATACATTCCCTGCAAACCTTTGGTGTTGTTCTTCCATTGCCAATGCATGCAATCAATTGATCCGAGTATTCCTTGGAACCCTCTAGCCTCTCCAGTAGCCAACAAATTTTCTGTGTCCCGCACATACATTTGGTTCTCTCAGATAATCTGCTCCAAACACCTGCACCACGGCGCGGGTAAACTTCACAGTAGTCTTCAGGCATGTGCTCTTCCCCATCCGGACCATTTCACCAATGACATCTGTGGATGTACCAAGCGCAAGCATCCTCAGAGCAGTTGTGCATTCTTGCTTAGCAGAGAAAGAAAGTTGGCCTTAGCAATCCCTTGCGAGCTTGAAGTAGTGAGCTTGAAGTAGTCATCATGTGCCTCCACTCCCTCCACAATACACAAAACAATGGTTTGCGCATCGGAAAATGGCGATGAAACCATGGATCATCCAGGAAAGTTGGGTCCGAAACAAAGTAATCCTTCTGCAATAGTCGTGCTCCGGAGAACCTATCCCAGTTGATCATTCTTCTTCCTGTGATTGAGCCCTTGAAGTTGAGAACATGTTCCACGTACCGGTCAAATTTATCTTGCTTGCTCATGAGCATGATCATGTCCAGTTCTTCGTCTGAATCCAACGAATAAAAGAACTGAGCTTCAATCATTTTATCAGGCTCCATCGATCCATACTTATCGTCCAACGAAGCATCAGAATTCATCGCTTACCCTACAAATAAATCACAAAAACCCGGGTCAGACAATGTGTCGAACACATAGAGCGCAAGGGACAGCCCGATAGTTGCCGGACGTACCGCTGTGGCGTCTGGGTTGGTAAAGATGTCCACGACGATGAGCACGGGAGAGAGGACTATTGTGTTGGTGCTGGTGTTGGGGCACGTTGCATGGAAAACAAAAAAATTCTACGCACACGCAAGATCTATCCATGGAGATGCATAGCTACGAGAGGGGGGACTATGTCTATGTACCCTCGTAGACCGTTAAGAAGAAGCGTTCATTAACACGGTTGATGTAGTGGTACACCTTAATGATCTGCTCGATCAAGTACCGAACGCACGACACCTCCGCGTTCAACACACATTCAGCTTGATGACGTCCTCGCCTCCTTGATCCAGCAAGTTGGGCGAGGTAGTAGATGAGTTCCGGCAACACGACGACGTGGTGACGGTGGTGGTGCAACTATATCTGCAGGGCTTCGCCGAGCACTATGAAAATTATGACCGAGGACGAACTAGAGGGAGAGGGGTGCCGCACACGGCTTGGGGATCATGGTGTTTGTTGCCCCTCTCCCTCCTCTCATATATATAGGTGGGAGGAAGGGAGCCAGCCCTAGGGGCACGCTAAAGGGGCCGGCGGCCGCCTTGGGCTCCTGCCCTAGGTGCTCCCCCCTTTCCTTCGTAAGGTACATGCAAGAAGGAAGCAGGGGAGGCCCCCCTTTCCTCTTCTCATGAAGGAGAGAAGGTAAGAGGGGGCTAGCCCTCTCCCCTTCCTTCCCTAGGGCTGGCGCCTATGAGGTGGGGCGCACCAGCCCCTTGTGGGCTGGTGTGCTTCCCTCGTTGGCCCAATAAGCCCAATAACTCCCCGTAGGTCTCCCGGAACTCCTTCCGGTGATCCGATACATACCCGACGCATTCCGAAACCTTTTCGGAGAGAAAATAGCATCATCCTATATATCAAGCTTTCTGGACCATTCCGAAGCTCCTCGTCATGTCCATGATCTCATCCCGGACTCCGAACAACATTCGGTCACCAATTCACATAACTCATATAATATTATATCGTCAACGAACGTTAAGCGTGCGGACCCTATGGGTTCGAGAATGATGTAGACATGACCGAGACGCTTCTCCGGTCAATGACCAATAGCGAGACCTGGATTCCCATATTAGTTCCTACATATTCTACGAAGATCTTTATCGGTCGAACCTTTATGACAACATACGTAATTCCCTTTGTCTGTCGGTATGTTACTTGCCTGAGATTCGATAGTCGGTATCTCCATACCTAGTTCAATCTCGTTACTGACAAGTCTCTTTCCTCGTTTTGTAATACATCATATCATAACTAACTCCTTAGTCACTTTGCTTGCAAGCTTCTTGTGATTTGTATTACCGAGAGGGCCCAGAGATACCTCTCCGATATACGGAGTGACCAAATCCCAATCTTGATTCACGCCAACTCAACAGACACCTTCAGAGATACCTGTAGAGCATCTTTATGATCACCCAGTTACATTGTGACGTTTGATAGCACACAAGGTATTCCTCCGGTATCTGGGAGTCGCATGATCTCATGGTCGAAGGAATACGTGTTTGACATTAAGAAAGCAATATCAATAAACTGAACGATCATATGCTAAGCTAACGGATGGGTCTTGTCCATCACATCATTCTCCTAATGATGTTACTGTTACCAAGTGACAACACATGTCTATGGTTAGGAAACCTTAACCATCTTTTGATCAACGAGCTAGCCTAGTAGAGGCTCACTAGGGACACGGTATTTGTTTATGTATTCACAGATGTATTTAAGTTTTCGGTCAATACAATTCTAGCATGAATAATAAACCTTTATCATGAATAAGGAAATATGATAACAACAACTTTACTATTGCCTCTAGGGCATATTTCCATCAGTTTCCCACTTGCACTAGAGTCAGTAATCTAGTTCACATCGCCATGTGATTAACACCCATAGTTCACATCGCCACGTGACTAACACCCAAAGAGTTTACTAAGGTGTGATCGTGTTTTGCTTGTGAGAGAGGTTTAGTGAACGGGTCTGCCACATTCAGATCCATATGTATTTTGCAAATTTCTATGTCCACAATGCTCTGGATGGAGCTACTTGATACGTCTCCAACGTATCTATAATTTTTGATTGTTCCATGCTATTATATTATCTGTTTTGGATGTTTTACATGTATTTATATGCTATTTTATATTATTTTTGGGACTAACATATTAACCTAGAGCCGAGTGCTAGTTTTTGTTTTTTCCTTGTTTTCAAGTTTTACAGAAAAGGAATATCAAATGGAGTCCAAACGGAATAAAACTTTTCTGATGATTTTTCTTGGACCAGAAGACACCTACGTAACTTGGAGATAGGGCCAGAGGAGTCCCGAGGAGGCCACAAGCCTGCAGGGGCGCCTAGTGGGGGCCTAGCTTGTGGGGCCCTCGGAGGTCCTCTAACCCTAGTTTCACCTCTATAAATTCCAAAATATTCCCCAACATCAGAAGCATCCACCAAAATACTTTTCTGCCGCCGCAAGCCTTTGTTCCCGTGAGATCCCATCTTGGGGCCTTTTCCGGCGATCTGCCGGAGGGGGATTCGATCATGGAGGGCCTCTGCATCAACCTTGCTGCCCTTCAGATGATGCGTGAGTAGTTTACCACAGACCTACGGGTCCATAGCTAGTAGCTAGATGGCTTCTTCTCTCTCTTCGATCTTTAATACAATGTTCTCCTCTGTGTTCAGGAAGATCTATTCAATGTAATACCTTTTTGCGGTGCGTTTGTTGAGATCCACTGAATTGTGGATTTATGATCAGATTATCTATGAATATTATTTGAGTCTTATCTGAACTCTTTTATGCATTATTAACATATCTTTGTATTTCTCTTCGAACTATCGGTTTGGTTTGGCCAACTAGATTGGTTTTTCTTGCAATGGGAGATGTTCTTAGTTTTGGGTTCAATCTTGCGGTGTTCTCACCCAGTAACGGAAGGGGTAGCGAGGCACGTATTGTATTGTTGCCATCGAGGATAAAAAGATGGGGTCTATATCATATTGCTTGAGTTTATCCCTCTACATCATGTCATCTTACTTAAGGGGTTACTCCATTCTTATTAACTTAATACTCTAGATGCATGCTGGATAGCGGTCGATGTGTGGAGTAATAGTAGTAGATGCAGGCAGGAGTCGGTCTACTTTTCACGGACGTGATGCCTATATTCATACTAATTGCCTTAGATATCATCATAATTATGCGCTTTTCTATCAATTGCTCAACAGTAGCACCGTATGCTATCTTCAAGAGAGAAGCCTCTAGTGAAACCTATGGCCCCTGGGTCTATTTCTCATCATATATTTTCAGATCTATAAACCAAAAAACCCAAAAATACCTCGCTCCAATTTATTTGTATTTACTTTAGTTTGCTATTTTATTTATCTTTTATACCAATGTCTATTAGATCTCACTCTTGTACGTGACCGTGAAGGGATTGACAACCCCTTTTTCGCGTTGTGTGCAAGTGTTTGTTTGTTTGTGCAGGTGCATAGATTGGAGACTTGCTTGTGCCTCCTACTGGATTGATACCTTGGTTCTTAACTGAGGGAAATACTTATCTCTACTTTGCTGCATCACCCTTTCCTCTTCAAGGGAAAAATCAACGCAAGCTCAAGAAGTAGCAGGAAGAATTTCTGGCGCTGTTGCTGGGGAGGTTAAACTCTCATCTCTTGCACTACATTATTTGCCATTTGCCTCTCGTTTTCTTCTCGCCCACTTCTAAAATGTTTTTAGAAAAACAGAAAAATATTTTCCTTTTTATTCGCCCTTCTTTCGTTCGTCTTTTCGTTTGCTTGTGTGCTAGGTTGCTTGCATTGCCACGATGTCTCAAGAAAATACCAAGTTGTGTGACTTTTGCAACACTAGTAATAATGATTTTTTTAGTACTCCGATTGCTCCCGCTACTAGTGCAAAATCTTATGAAATTAATGTCGCTTAGTTGAATCTTGTTATGAAAGAACAATTTTCCGGCCTTCCTAGTGAAGATGCCGCATCCCATCTAAATACTTTCGTTGTGTTGTGTTATATGAAAAAGAAAAAAAAATATGTGGATAATGATATTGTTAAATTGAAGCTATTTTCGTTCTCACTACGAGATCGTGCTAAAACTTGGTTTTCATCTTTGCCTGAAAATAGTATTGATTCATGGAATAATTGTAATGATGTTTTTATTTCCAAGTATTTTCCTCCCACTAATATCATCTCCCTTAGGAACGATATAATGAATTTTAAGCAACTTGATCATGAACATGTTGCACAATCTTGGGAGAGGATGAAATTCATGATAAGAAAATTGCCCTACTCATTGTTTAAGTTTATGGATGATCATACAATTTTTTTATGCCGGATTGTATTTTGCATCTAGAAATCTTTTATATTACACCGCGGAGGTACTTTTGTGGAAATTACATTACAATAAGGTACTAAACTCCTAGATAATATTATGGCAAACTACTCTCAATGGCATACCGGAAGATCTTCCACTAGTAAAAAGGTGCATGCAATTGAAGAAATTAATACTTTGAGTGGAAAGATGGATGAACTTATGAAATTGTTTGCTAGTAAGAGTGATCCTATTGATCCTAAGATATGCCTTTGTACACTTTGATTGAGAATAATAATGAATCTATGGATGTGAATTTCGTTGGTAGGAACAATTTTGGTAATAACAGGTATAGAGGTAATTTCAATCCTAGGCCGTTTCCTAGTAATTTCTCTAATAATTATGATAATTCCTACAACAATTCCTATGAAAATTATAATAAAATACCCTCTGATCTTGAGAATAATATTAAAGATTTCATTAATTCACAAAAGAATTTCAATGCCATGGTAGAAGAAAAGTTGCTTAAGATTGATGATTTGGCTATGAACATTGATAAGATTTCTCTCGAGATTGATTCTTTGAAGATGAGATGTAAGCCACTCCAGCATGATATTAATGAATAAAAGCTATTAAAATTTCTATGGATGAATGTAAATAAGAATCACTAGGATGCGTGCTAAGCGAGATTGGTTTGTAAAAGTGTGTTCTTCTATTTCTTGTGACACTAATGATGAAGATCTTAAAGTGATTGGTGTGACTCCTATTGAATCTTTGTTTGCTAATATAAATCTTGATAAAGATGGGACTGGAGATGAGTCAACCTTAGCTAGAAGGCGTCCCAATAATTTGGAGTTTAAAGATCTTAATGAAAAATTGATAAAAGTGGGATTGGAGAGGTCAAAACTTTAAGTAGCGATGAACCCACTCTTTTCGATTCCAAGGACTTTAATTATGATATTTTTTCTTTGATAGATTGTATTTCCTTGTTGCAATCCATGTTAAATTCACCTCATGCTTATAATCGGGAACCAATATCCCAAACGGATTATTTATTCGAACCGTGAGCGTTAGACCAATAATGGATATGTGACATGCTTTGGTTAAGCAATAAAGCGGCAACATTAATCATCCAAATAGAAAAACAATATACGCGCCGCCACGTGACCCGTGTGCCATGCGAGCAGGCGTGAGTTGATGGGATGCATGAGAGAAGTCCGCCGCGCAGGCAGATCGGGAGCATGCGTGATGATGACATAGACCTGGGGTAGGGTCATAGGCCTGACCTATAAGCCCTGTCCAGGGTCATTATCCTAAAAGACAACAGGAAGGGCCCAACCAAGGCGTCGAGTGCAATCCACTCGACCGATCAATCACTCGGAGATCCATCCTTCCTGTAGTCATTTGACCAATCAACCACTCGACCATACAAGGAACCACTCGACCTACTAACGACCAGGAGTCATCCAGCACTGGAACGGTCAGGCGTTCACTCCGTAGTCTTTAAGGTCATTTATAGCATTTATGGCCGGCGTTACCAGTAACGCCCTATCTTTATGTACATTGAACCCTGTGGCGGAGGAGGCTGGTGTCTGGCGTACTCTATATAAGCCACCCCTCCTGCAGGACAAGGGTTCGCACTTCGTAACATTCACACGCATAATCCAGTCGACCGCCTCCGGGCTCCGAGACGTAGGGCTATTACTTCCTCCGCGAAGGGCTTGAACTCGTAAAACTCGCGTGTACAACATCGCCATAGCTAGGATCTTGCCTCCTCATACCTACCCCCCATTCTACTGTCAGTCTTAGAACCACGACAGTTGGCGCCCACCGTGGGGCCGGTGTCTTAGCGACTTTCTGGTGAAGTTGCGATTTTTCCGATTCCCATCATCATGGTTTCAATGGGATTGGTGAGGGCCGCGAGATCCGTCTCGGCGCGCTCGTTTTCATTGCCGACGACTCCGCCTGGCTCCAGGAAGCTCCACTCGACGTCGAGGCGCTCCCCGTCCGTGGGGCAACGCACTTTCGCGCGTGCGTCCGCGGCGTCCTCCTCCGGCAGCAGTCGACCCAGCACCGGTCGGATCCCATGGTGTCCTCGCTCCCCGCTGCCTGCCATTGCAAGCGATCTGGTCGGTCGCGTCTTCAGCGATGGGTGAGGCATGCGGTGGCCCGTCAGTGGGCCACCCCACAAGTCACGACAATCGAGCCCGACGAAACTCTCTACGGCCTGTTCGACTGGCTCCGTAGAGACCGCATCCGAGTGCGACAGCAGCGATCCCGCGGCAGAAGTCTTAATGGTCAACGGACCATGCAGTCCTCCTGGCTTCCCCCGCGACGACGACGGTGATGGCAACGGCAATCCGTCGCGTGCTCACGAGGAGTACCTCCCCGAGCCACTTTCTTCGCAGCAGAGGGAAGAGCTTCGCCACTGCAATATGGATGCACTTCACACTCCCATCGCTGGGGAGACCCCCGAGGCCCGGGCCTTGGAGGAGGTGCGCTTGGCTAAATGGCTGAACGCACTCGACTGGATAACCTCCAACAGGTTTCTCTCGATTTAGCGAGCTCGGGCAAATGGATTCTTGATTCCAGTCGACAAAAACTTTTTCCACCTCCACCGCAGGTATATCGCACTCCGATTGAAAATCTCACTGCTGCAGCCCGTACAGCAGAGTCAATTCAGCCCTCCCAGTCGGAAGCTGGCCGAGGTTTGATGCATATTCGAGCCTTACTCCAGGCAGCAGGAGAGCAGAATACAACAGTATCTCAGTCGCGGAATAGGATTCACAGCAGATCTGTGATGGCGGATACAGTTCTGTTGGCCGACAGCCCAAGATCGCCCCCGAGGCGTGAAGGGCGTGAGCCCCGGCAAGATCGGTACAGAAACCATGAGCAGTACGATCCTCGATTCGGTCGTGATGACCATCGTCGAGTGCCCACACCTCCTCCGAGGAGTGGATCGAGTATGCCTCGGCAATATGATGACAGACGCCCTCACAGTGGTGAGCGCAGAGGTCCAGTCGACCCCAGAGAGCCAGGCTTTGATGCGAGATCAATTCTTGTTCAAGGTCTGGTTGACAGAAACAGGGCACACAGAGAAGGCCGTGATAGAGACCAGCCGACTGGCAGCAGGGTTCATGTTTCAGGTCCTGAGTGTTTCAGCAGAGCCATCAAAGCTGAAGTGATTCCTCCCAACTTCAGGTTGGCGACTGGAGTCAGCAAGTTCACTGGTGAATCCAAGCCTGATACTTGGCTTGAGGATTACCGAGTGGCGGTGCAGATCGGTGGCGGCAATGATGAAGTGGCTATGAAGCATCTTCCTCTGATGTTAGCGGGCTCGGCCATAGCATGGTTGAATCAGCTGGCACCTGGCAGTATATACAGCTGGGAGGAACTTTCCCGAGTGTTTGTTAGAACCTTTGAAGGAACTTGCAAACCATCAAATAGGCTGATCGAACTACGGCATTGCAAGATGTAAACCGAATGAAACTTCGAGAGATTTCATTCAGAGATGGACCACTTTGCATCACACAGTGGATAATGTGTCTGAGCATCAACCAGTTTGTGCCTTCAAGGAAGGCGTGAAGTATCGAGAGCTGGTCCTGAAATTCGGTCAGGCAGGAGATATGTCTTTGACTCGGATGATGGAAATAGCCACTCGGTACGCTAATGGAGAAGAATAAGATCGACTCCGCAGCGGGAAGGGCAAACCAGTCGGTCAGGACACCGGTGGTACTTCCAATCGGAAACAGAAACGTAAAGCCGAGCCAGCTGCTCCTGGTGAAGCTTTAGTTGTGGCTCAAGGAAAGTTCAAGGGGAAGCCCAAAGGGCCCTGGACCCCCAAGAAAGTAAAAGATCAAGCCGAAAATGATGTGTTGGATTTACCATGTCACATCCACACCAAGAAAGATGAAGAGGGTAACCTCATTTACCCTAAACACTCCACTCGACAGTGTCGACTCCTGATCCAGCAGTTCCGAGAGAAGCAGCCCAGTGACAAGGAGAAGGGGTCAGACAAGGGTGAGGACAAGGAAGAGGATGATGATGGTTTCCCTAACATCGATTCCACTCTGATGATTTTTGCTGATGTTGAGAGCAAAAGTCGACTGAAAGTTATCAACAGAGAAGTGAACATGGTTGCTCCCAAGAACACCCGCTTATTTGAAGTGGTCCCAAACTGCCATTACATTCGACAAATTCGATAACCCATCACGATAGCCACCCACAGGAGGCAAGTGTTGGTGGTCGACCAGCTTGTTGAAGGCACTCATTGACCAAAGTCTTTGATGGATGGTGGCAGCGGCTTGAATATCCTTTATGCTGAGACCTTGAAAGGGATGGGTATTCCGTTGTCCAAGCTTAGTGAAAGCAAGATGAGTTTCCATGGCGTTGTACCTGGCAAGAAGGCCGAATCACTCGGTCAGATCGCCCTTGATGTGGTTTTTGGTGTTCTAAGAATTACCACAAGGACAAGTTGACATTTGAAGTTGTGGATTTCCAGAGTGCTTATCATGCCATTCTGGGCAGGCCTGCTTATGCATGTTTTATGGCTCGACCATGTTACGTGTACCTCAAATTGAAAATGTCTGGTCCCAGAGGAGTGATCACTATCACTGGCAATCTTCCTAAGGCAGAGGAATGCTTTCAAAAGGGTTCTAAAATTGCCGATGCACAAATGGCAGTGGTTCAATTGCTAGAGTATCAGAAAAATGCAGATCCGAGTGATTTGTCATGCAGCCAAGAAGCTCACATAGACTTCTGCGTTTCAGTCATCCGGTGAAACAAAGTTGATTCATATTCACCTGACCGATCCCAATGCTGCTCGGACTCATATATCAACAACACTCGACAGCAAATAGGAAGAAGCGCTCATCCAGTTCCTCCGTGAGAACTAGGACATCTTTGCATGGAAACCTTCTGACATGCCGGTGTGTCCAGGGACTGGTGAGCACCGCTTATGCAGTCGACCGAAAGCAAAACCAGTCAAAGAACATCTTCAATGGTCCGCCGTGCAGAAGAGAAAAGCAATTGGTGAGGAAGTGGCTCGACTCCTGGCAGCTGAGTTCATCCAAGAGATTTACCACTCCGAGTGGCTCGCCATTGTTGTCATGGTCCCCAAGAAAGATGACTCACTTCGCATGTGCATTGACTTCAAGCATATCAATCGGGCCTGCCCGAAAGATCATTTTCCTCTCCCCCGCATCGACCAAATCGTCGACTCGACTGCGGGGTGTGAGCGACTGTCTTTTCTAGACGCCTATTCCGGGTACCATCAGATCCGACTGTATGGACCCGACGAGATAAAAACAGCTTTCATCACTCCATTCGGGTGCTTCTGTTATGTCACCATGCCATTCGGCCTCAAGAACGCCGGAGCCACATTTATGAGGATGATTCAGAAGTGCCTGCTCACTCAAATCAATCGGAATGTGGAAGCATATATGGATGACATCGTGGTCAAGTCGCGTAAAGGTTCCGACCTGTTTGGCCGACCTCGGCCGAAACCTTTGCCAACCTAAGAAGGTATGATATCGCTGAACTGGCCGAAGTGCACATTCGGAGTCCCAGGTGGAAAGTTACCCGATTTCCTCGTTTCCGAACGGGGGATCGACGCAAACCCGGAGAAAGTTGGTGCCATCCTCCGAATGAAACGCCCTGTGCGTGTGCATGACGTCCAGAAGCTCACTGGATGTTTGGCTGCCTTGAGTCGATTCATCTCTCGTCTCGGTGAAAAGGCCTTGCCTCTTTACCGACTGATGAAGAAATCTGACAAGTTCGAGTGGACTGATGAAGCTGACGCAGCGTTTGCAGAGCTCAAAGCCCTGCTTTCCACCCAGCCGGTGCTCACTGCCCCAATCGACCAAAGAACCTTTCGCATTTTATATTGCAGCCCATCGGACAAGTTGTCGACAAAGACTCACGGTCGAGCGGGAGGAAGAAGGAAAACCTTATAAAGTTCAACGCCCAAAGATACTATCTTTACAAGTTTTGACTCCATCCAAGCAGAGATATCCGCATTATCAGAAGCTTGTTTATGGAATCTACATGACCATGAAGAAGGTTGCTCATTATTTCTCTGACCACTCCATTACAGTCGTCAGCGATGCACCATTGTCCGAAATTTTGAACAATAGAGATGCAACTGGTCGAGTGGCCAAATGGGCGATTGAACTCCTTCCATTGGATATCAAGTTTGAGGCAAAGAAAGCTATCAAGTCCCAAGCAATAGCAGATTTCCTTGCCGAGTGGATTGAGCAACAATTGCCGACTCAAGTTCACTCGGAGCATTGGACCATGTTCTTCGATGGCTCCAAGATGCTGAATGGTTCCGGTGATGTGGTAGTATTGGTGTCCCCCCGAGGAGACAAGCTCAGTTATGTTCTCCAGATCCACTTTGATTCCTCCAACAATGAAGCTGAATATGAGGCACTCCTGTACGGGTTGCGTATGGCCATTTCACTCGGCGTCCGTCGCCTCATGGTCTACGGTGACTCGGATTTAGTGGTTAATCAAGTGATGAAGGAGTGGGACGTCAGAAGCCCGGCTATGACTGGTTACTGTAATGCAAAGGAGAAAGTCGGAAAAGAAGTTTGAGGGGTTAGAGCTCCATCCTATACCCCGACTGAAAAATCAAGCAGCTGATGATTTGGCAAAGATAGGTTCCAAGAGGGAAGCCGTTCCCAGCAATGTATTTTTGGAACATATTCATACACCTTCAGTTCAGGAAGATCCTTTCACTGAAGAGCCCCCACAACCAAAGAGTGCCACCGATCCGACTGAAGTCGAAGTCCCAGCCGTGGTCGACTTGATCATGGAGGTTTTGGTCATCACTCCCGACTGGACAGTGCCATACATCGCGTACATTCTTAGGAAGGAACTCCCAGAGGATGAAGAAGAGGCCCGACAGATCGTCCGTCAATCCAAAGCCTTTACTGTGATAAGAGGACAACCGTTCAGAGAAAGTGTAACTGGAGTCTGCCAGAAATGCATAACACCAGAAGAAGGTCGAGTGATCCTCAACGACATCCACTCGGGGACCTGTGGTCACCATGCGTCCTCTCGGACCATCGTGGCCAAAGCATACCGAGCAGGATTTTATTGGCCACGAGCAAATGAAATGGCAAAGGAAATAGTAGACAAGTGTGAAGGTTGCCAGTTCTACTCCAACATGTCTCACAAGCTTACATCTGCTCTGAAGACCATTCCAGTCGTCTGGCCTTTTGCTGTCTGGGGATTAGATATGGTTGGACCTCTGAGGACTGGCAGGAGTGGCTTCACTCATGTGCTCGTGGCAGTCGACAAGTTCACCAAATGGATTGAAGCCAAACCCATCAAGAATCTTGAAGCCAGTACTGCTGTTAGCTTCATCAGGGAGTTAACATTCAGATATGGTGTGCCGCACAGCATCATCACTGACAATGGGTCGAACTTCGATTCTGTTGAGTTCAGAGCTTTTTGTGCTTCCCAAGGCACTCGAGTCGACTATGCTTCAATACCGCCCATCCTCAAATCGAATGGACAAGTTTCTAAAGAGCAAATGATTGATTCTCAAAGGACTGAAGCCCCGATTGATGCGTGATCTCAAGCACGCAGTAGGCGCCTGGGTCGATGAACTTCCATCAGTGCTTTGGGGATTGAGAACAACTCCTAATCGATCGACTGGCCAAACTCCATTCTTCTTGGTCTATGGAGCTGAAGCTGTACTTCCGTTTGACTTGCTTCACAATGCACCCCGAGTCGAGTTTTTCTCAGAAGATGAAGCAGAACAGGCTCGGCAAGACGCAATTGATCTCCTGGAAGAGGAGAGAGAGAGATGGCCCTAATCTGATCGACCATTTATCAGCAAGACCTGCGTCGATTCCACGCCAGAAATGTGAGGGGTCGAGCGTTCCAAGAGGGAGACTTGGTTCTTCGAGTGGATCAGCAGAAACCACACAAGCTCGCTCCTGCTTGGGAAGGCCCCTTCATCATCACCAAAGTGCTCCACAACGGAGCATACCATCTTTACAATGTCGAGCACAAGAAAGACGAGCCACGCACTTGGAATGCGGAGCTGCTCCGCCTTTATACTTAAGCATTCGATACGTTGAGATGTAATAAGAAATGCCTGTTTAGTTTGTTCATCAAAGACAGTTTCTGATTATCTAAAAATGATTGTCATTATGAACTCTTGTGTCTAAAATCCCCCAGTGGGTGACTTAGCTGCGAATCTGTTTCGCCTAAGTTTCAGAAAATCCTACCGAGTGGTGAGCCAGCCTCTCACTCGGAGGCTTAGCTGCAAATATGTTTCGCCTAAGTTTCAGAAAATCCTACCGAGTGGTGAGCCAGCCTCTCACTCGGAGGCTTAGCTGTGAATCTGTTTCGCCTAAGTTTCAGAAAATCCTAGCGAGTGGTGAGCCAGCCTCTCACTCGGAAGCTTAGTTGCGAATCTGTTTTGCGCTAAGTTTGTAAAATCCTAGCAGTGGTGAGCCAGCCTCTCACTCGGAGGCTTAGCTGCGAATCTGTTTCGCCTAATTTTGAAAAAATCCTACTGAGTGGTGAGCAAGCCTCTCACTTGGGGGCTTAGCTGCAGTCCAGTACTTGCCTAAGTTTCAAAAATCCTACCGAGTGGTGAGCAAGCCTCTCACTCGGGGCTTAGCTTCTTGATCCGATTACTCGCCTAAGTTTCAAAAACTCCTACCGAGTGGTGAGCAAGCCTCTCACTCAGGGCTTAGCTGCGGTCCAAGACTACTAAGTTTCAAAAAATCCTCTTGAGTGGTGAGAAAGCCTCTCACCCGGGGGCTTAGCTGCAGTCCAGTACTCGCCTAAGTTTCAAAAAAATCCTACCGAGTGGTGAGCAAGCCTCTCACTCGAGGGCTTAGCGGCAGTCCAGTGCTCGCCTAAGATTATAAAATCCTACCGAGTGGTGAGCAATCCTCCCATTCGGGGGCTTAGCGGCAGTCCAGTACTCACCTAAGTTTGTAAAATCCTACCGAGTGGTGAGCAATCCTCCCACTCGGGGGCTTAGCTGCAGTCCGATGCTACGCCTAAGTTTAGTAAAATCCTACCGAGCGGTGAGCAATCCTCCCACTCGGGGCCTAGCTGTGATCCAAGATTGCTACGCCTAAGTTTGTAAAATCCTACCGAGTGGTGAGCAACCCTCTCACTCGGGGGCTTAGCTGCAGTCTAGTACTCGCCTAAGTTTGTAAAATCCTACCAAGTGGTGAACAACCCTCTCACTCAGAGGCTTAGCTGCAGTCCAGTACTCGCCTAAGTATAAAACACGTTCCGAGTGAGAACTGGTCTTCTCGCTCGGGGACTTGGCCACACGCTCCGTTCTGATCCGCAAGGACGACGAGGTGTAGGTCGACTGTGACCTTCTCCTCAGAGTTGCGCCATAAATACAATGTGCGCTCCGTTCCAATCCGCAAGGACGACAAGGTGCAGGTCGACTGCCACCTTCTCTTCGAAGCCGCGCCACAAGTATAACGTACGCTCCATCCCTATCCACAAGGACGAGAAGTGCAGGTCGACTGACACCTCCTCCTCAAAGCCGCGCCTCCCACTCAAAGATTATTTCGAGTGAAGAAATAAGTACCACTCGAAGACAAACACAAGCATATTCAGAGATAAACCAAGTTCGTATAAATCCTAAGGTTACGGTCCACGGATTAAAGTACTCGAGCATCAAGCGCGAAGGAGTTTAACGATTACACAATCACTCGGCATTCTGAGGCAAATAAAGGTGAAGCATAAAGTTTTTTGGATCACTCGTCAGGAGAAGGACTGGCTGGATCGCAGAAACTGTCAAGATCTATGTTGTCTGCAATGCGAGTGGCGGCGTCAAGGAAAGTATCCATGAAGGACTGGAAAGTGTGCTTTTTGGTGTTGGCGACCTTGAGCGCCGCCAGCTTGTCCTTGTTGACATCCTTGCGATGCACCGAACCAATTACGAGGCGACATCAGCACCGCAGCGGCAGATGATTTCTTCCATTCTTGCACTCGGTCGGGTATTTGATTCGGTCGAGCCATAAGAGACTCGAGATCTTGAGACGATTACGCTTGAGGCCGTAGTTCAGCATCAACCCGAAATATCGCCTTTCGCCTTGATTTAGCAAGATAAGCGATCGCACTTTCCACCGAGATTCCAACCAGAAAGTATCGTTCATCGCGACATCATCCTTGACTGGACAATTTATGGGATCGAGACCCGTCTCGACCCGTCCAGTTTCTTCTTCAAAGTCCTGGCAAAGTTCTGCACAGTCGAGTGAATAGTGAGTCGACAGGATGGTAAAGCTTATCAGTCGACAAGAACAAGTCAATCGAACAACAATACCTTCAAGCTTTAAGACCAGTTTTGCGGCAAGCTGGCCTAAATAAGATTCTAACTCGCCCTTCTTGGCCTTGAGGCCTCCAATCTCGTCAGTTAGCTTGTCCTTGTCTTTCTTTAGTTGCTCGACTTCCCGGTTGGCATCAGAGACATCGGTCTTGAGTTTGGAATTCTCTACTTCTAACTTACCGACTGAAGCCAGCTTCTTGTCAGCAAGCGCCGTTTTCTCTCGCGCCTCCTTAGCAGCAGCAAGATCCAGATCCTTCTTCTCCAGAGCCTGCTTCATTTTCTCTAAAGAAACAACATTCTTCAGACGAGCTTGAAGTTGATGGTTTTCACTACGCACATCTGTTCGAGTGAAGTCACTCGGTTCAAAGTGACTAAAAAAACACACAGAAAAGTGCGAGTCGTTAGTTGGACAATTGACGATTGGTTACGTCCCATGGCAGTTACTTCTCACGAGCGGTCTTGAGGTTTTTCTGGGCCAGCTGCAGGTCAAGATTGAGGCTGATTTGCTGCTTGTTCGGTGAAAATTTGAGCCCCAAGATCACAAGATTTGCGGTGACATACAAGTTATATCAGTCGACAAAAACAAAAGAGCATCACAATGAAAGTTACTCTAAGACTACCGCCGAATCAAACATTCAACGGCAGTCTCGGGGACTACACCTAGTGGGTGCACTTAGCGTGCCCCCACTGGTTTGATTCAACACTGGGCATGGTCTGCCCAGCTTGAGTATAAAAAAGGTTGTTCTCAGACCATAGTCGACTGCCCGCAGTCGACCACGGTCTCGGGGACTACACCCAGTGGGTGCACTTAGCGTGCCCCCACTGGTTTGGGTTCCACTCGACTTGGTCCGACCAGGTCGAGTGAGAAAATTCAAATTCTCAGACCAAAAGTCGACTGCCCGCAGTCAACTATGGTCTCGGGGACTACAGCCAGTGGGTGCACTTAGCGTTCCCCCACTGGTTCAAGAGCTACAACCGGGTGGGTGAACGTATGCAAGGTGCAAACTCATGATAGATGCACATAAAGTTCCAAAACGCTCATCCACGGGCATCTTACGAATAATAAAGTAGTTTTTCAAAGACTCAATCGACTCAATCCTAGTCGACTCAAGTGGACCTATACAACTTTAAGACAGACACACCCCGGTGGGTGATCAGACGTCAGACGAGAAATAAGATCAGTCGGAAATCAACGAACCTGGACATTGGTCTGCAGAGAAGCGCGAGCATTGTAGGCCACCTGACTGGCCTCGTGCACCACTTTCATCTGCCCCATCACAAGATTCAGCTGAAGAAGAGCCTCCTTGGCAGCACTCGGCGGGTCGTCTGGAGTTTGATACGCAGTAAAAAGTGATGACGGCAAAGCGGTCGAAGCAGCCACTGGGTCGGATGCAGAGACTTGCACTGGAGCAGCAGGAGCCAGATCAGTTGACCTCGACGGGCGATCAGTCGTCAGCGGGTCGGCGAATGTGACGTTGGTCCGAACCAGATCTCCGGATCGCTCGACCACCGCCTCAAACACCGGCGTTGACTGAGGGACTAGAACTTCAAGCACCTTCTTGCTCGAGCCATTGCTTTTCCTCCTCCTCTCCTTCGGAGGCATTTCTTCTTCTTCTTCATCATCTGGAAGCACTACGATGTCATGTGGAGCTGCAACGAACAGGAAAAATCAGATACAATCAATGAACAATCCAATCGATAGAATAAATTCGAGTCGAGTGGACTTACTAGCTTTGGAGGTGGCTGCGTCATCGATCTCCTCGTCGTTCAGGCCCTTGTCAATGTCCATATCAGTCGCGGTAGAGGCAGGGTTCGACAAGTTTGTGATCCATTCGGTCAGAACGGAGGAATCAATCGGTGCAAGAAAAGCACAGAAAGAACATTTACCCAGAGGCGACAGGAACATCCATCTTAATCTTTGGCAAAGTCTTCCGAGCCTTTGAGGGGTTGATCTTGGGTTGCTTGGTGACTTTCTCCGCCAGCTCCGGAGTTGAAGACCGAGCGTGCTTATGCGTTTGAGCGCTCGAGGCCACAGCCTTACCGCGCCCGCCCGCTGGATCATGGTGCTGCTTGGATCAACGTTCTGAATGAGGCGGCGAGTCGGCTTCCTCCTCATCGACTGATTCATCGCTCTCGTCTTCATCATCGTCGTCTGGTGACTCCCATTCACCGCTCTCCTCCGCGCTGTCCTCGCCCTCATGGTCCTGCTCCGGAGCTTGTTTACCATTGGGCATCGAGTACATCTCGATATAAACCTACGAAACAAGGAGTCGAGTGAAAGTTAGTCGGGATCAAGCACAGTCGGAATGTGAATTCAAAAACGGTCGGAACGAAGGCCATACCTTGTCAGGCTGGTTGTCATCACTAAAGGGGACGACTCTCCTGGCTCCTCTGGGGTTGTCCGTGTTGCCCGTAATGCTCCTCAACCACATGGCCACTATCTTGGCCAGTACCTCTTCAGGATGAACTCGGCGGTGTCACGGGCCCAGGTGTACATCCACATGGGGTGGTCTCGATGCTTGAAGAGGCTGGATGCGTCGGCCGAGGAATACTTCCCAGCAAGTCCATGCCCGGTGGCATCGATTGATCACCGGACTACCCTCTCAACTAGCATATTCGTCTCCACGCTCTCAGCAGTAGTTACTTTCAAGGAAGGAGTCTGAGCACGGTCAAAAGTGAAGTGGGGGAGTCCGATCGACTGACTTGGAGTTGCGAGGTCCTGACAGTAGAACCAGGTCGACTGCCAGCCCCTAACCGATTCAGGAAGGGTCATGGAAGGGAAAGAGCTCCTCTTCCTCTTCTGGATACCTAAACCGCCACACATCTGAATGACATGCGTTTTCTCATCACTTGTGTTCGCTTTCTTCACCGACTGAGGACGGATGGTGAAAATATGCTTGAAAAGACCCCAATGCGGTCGACACCCCAGAAAGTTTTCACACATGGATACGAATGCAGCGAGGTACGTGATGGTATTGGGAGAGAAATGGTGGAGTTGGGCACCAAAGAAGTTCAAGAAGCCCCTGAGGAAGGGGTGCGGAGGAAGCGCAAAACCCCGGTCGACATGGGTGGCGAGTAATACACACTCACCAGGCTGGGGCTGCGGCTCCATCTCCCTCCCCGGCAGCCTCGCTGCGTCCTTTGCAATCAGCCCAGACTCCGCCAGCTCGTCCAGATCTTCCTGCCGGAGCGAAGACCGGATCCAATCGCCTTGGATCCAACCTGGCGGCAGCGCCAAGCGCGACGACGACCCGCGATTCTACTTCTTGCCCTTCACCGCCCCCTTCGCCTTCTTTGCGCGTTCCAGCGCCGCCGTCTTGTCCTTCACCATGGTGGCGGGGCGGCGGCGTCGAGAGCGGAGGAGCCGGAGACCGTGGTGAAGCAGAGGAGGAAGAGAGAAAATAGACGCGCACAGTACCGACGCCTCGGCTCCGTCGCCTTATAAAGGGCCGCTCCCGAGTACAACTGTCAAATCCGCATAGCGATCGCGCGGCGACGTTGTGAAAAAAAAGGTGGCCTTGAGGATCGAGGCGCTCCTGTTTATCCACCTCGCTTACTTCGGCACGCCCTGTCCCGCCCGCTTCCCCGAAATTTTGAATCCCATGAAATCCGGGATACACTGCAATCAATTGCGCCAAAGGTTCCGCACACCGAAACAACACTCGGCAGATGATGTTACAAATCAATCAACAACTTCGAATTGATCAAAGCGATCAAACAAAGCCGAAGTTCCAACATTAGCCTCTGTACAAGCATGAATAGTTGTGAAACACAAGAGTCGAAGCGAGATCAACTTCAACCTTCTTTCACTCGTACCTCAATCCATTCGGGGGCTAATGATGATGACATAGACCTGGGGTAGGGTCATAGGCCTGACCTATAAGCCCTGTCCAGGGTCATTTTAGAATCATTATAACTGTGCAACTTTCGAGCCCTCCTAGGCCATCAACGCTCACAGACGTCCCATCGCCGGTTTTTGCCTTTTTCGGCCGTCATATTGGCCCTGGATCGCATGTGTGCTCCGCTTCGTTCGCTACAATTGAGCGCTAACCGGCCTGGGCCGCTGCTCCGGTGACTTTTTTGGGCCTTAGTCGTTAAATTGGGCTTAATGGGCTTTTACCAGCGTCCCATCCGTGCAGCCGAAGGGGAGAAAAACGCGACCCTCGCAACTGTCGTTTGGCTCACAAGGTCGCAGCAGGATCCTCGCGTTGCGGCTCCTCGCGACCATGCCGGGCTCCGATCGATGCGTTAGCGACGACTCCCATGGCCACCACGCTGGGTTCTGACCGACGCGACAAACGGCCTTGCCGGGCGACGGCGCGGGATCCGCTGGGTTGTCTAGGTTCGATTGCACTTGGGCCAGCACGACGGGAAGATGCAGTGGCGGCGAACAGCATGCAGTATGTCGATTGGAGTTCTATCGCCAGCGATTGATTGAGTGGTTAATTGCCGTTAAAAGCAGGTCAGTTTTGTTTGTCCATTCATTTTTCCTTTAAGTCACGGCGCCCATATAATCCCAATCTGGCCGCTGCTCCTTCCCCACTTTCCTCACTTCCATAAACCATTCTCCCATAGCCATTGGTGATGCTTATAGGTCTCTAATTTATTCCAATCCCCCCTCCTTCATACGCCCCCTCTCTCTCTTCCCCCAATTCTTCATCCATTTTCAGAATTTGTTTCATTGATGTTGTCCTTTCTGTTCACAAACAATGCATGTTCGTTCTGCTAGGTTTGCTCATTATGCTGGATTAAACGGTTTAGGCATTACCCATTTGGAATGTGATATTGTGATGTGTTGATTTCATTTTTGTTCGAATTGTTGCTACAATAGTTTAGAGACTGGTCCATGTGTGCAGATTAGTCCCTTGCTGCTCGCATTATTTTTTCACCAAGTGCATAGTGCACTTAGGGTAATCATCTGAGTTTTTGCAATCTGCTGCAATGTTATCCCTTTTACGGAAGTCTTCTTTGGCTAATAATTCGAAATGATTACAGGTTTTCCAGAAGGGCGGATTTCTTTCTTTCCTGCAGCTGAATCTGCCAATATAGTGGCCAACGGACAGGTTAGTATGAGTATGCTCCTATGCTGTTATGCCTCATTTAACTTGTGCCCCATCTCACTATCTATGCGTACTATATGATGCCACTTTGGCACTCTCTATTCATACAATATGATGCCACTCGCGACTGATTGAAATAATTGCAATACTGCCTGTTGTTCTTGCCCTATGTAACAGGTTAGTTAGCAAGTTAAAAATGAACAAACGAAATAGGAATATTGTTCAAGGCGACTTTCTTTCTCCAGTCGATTGATCCAGAGAACCTGCTTTAATTTTGGGGGTGAATAGAATAGCATCAATAAAAAAATCCATAACTTGAGCAGAATTGAGAAGAGTGTAGATAGGAAGGAGGGAACACCGCAAAGGGCTTAACTCCATCATCGCCCTAACTGTGTGGGCAATTTGGAAGCACCGGAACAGGTGCATCTTCGATCACCTTCAGCCTTCCATCACTAGACTGCTACAATCCATTCAAGAAGACGCGCCTTTGGGCTAGCGCGGCGTAACGACTTGGCGATCATGCTACCCGAGAGATAGAGTTCTTGTGATGTATTAGGGACGAGCAGCCCTCCCCTCCCAACTGCTCCAGTTCTTTGAGCCCCCACTGGCTCGGCTTGTGTACGTGTGGCTCTTGTAACCGACGTTTGTACTATTTCACCCCCTCCTATCAATGCAATGATACACAATTTTTGCGTATTTGCGAAAAGAAAGGAAAGAGGGAACACTTGCACAGAGGGAAGATGAATTATTGACTTGGTGTGAACATGCCTGCTGGTGAAGGATTTGCGTAAGTAAGGACGGGAATGAGGAAGGAGAACTGGACGATGGAAGCCACGCTGCCTGTATGTGTAATTCTATTGGTTTTAGTGCGTCTGACATATTCTTTATCCTGCCATTCATTTAACAAATTGAGCAGCCCACAAAACTGAGGCCCTTATCTCAGCCTACAATGAATTGATCATAACTATGCTTAATGAAGATCTACATAACTATGCTTAATGAAGAAGTAAAATATAAATTTGTTTATCTAGACCGATATGATTTATTATTGGATCAAATAGCATAAGCATATTAACCCATGGTAATGTAACTTAGACTGATATGTTACTAAGATGATGCACACTTACCTTATTTTGCCTGATTTGTTCTTTTCATTGTGTATGTCTGAATAATCGATTTATAGTTTTCGTAGTGTATTAGCATGATGGAATCAAAATAAATTAAATTAAAGAAAAAAATTCTCAGGCTCGTGTGCTATATTCCCTACCTCTCTCGCCCATGCAGGTGGATTTCACAAGTTTTTATTCTGCTTGCTAGCACAGCTGTGATAATTTGAGACATGCATAGAAGCCCCTGTCTTCTTAGATGGACTATATGTATATATGATCATAGTTAGCGTAATGTGTTGGAACGATCCGAATGATTTGTCACATTTACGCAAATTCAAGTCAATATTCAAGGATACATTCCACTGTTTTCTAATGTGAAAAGTGAACTGATCATATGACTGTTACTCCGTTAAAGTCTCTACTGATATATGCTATTAAGAGGTACTATATATCAATCCTCACATATTTGTTGATTCAATAATGTTATTACTTCCATTTTCGTTATTTATTTTTCCATTGTGCGCTCATCTATGTCTAATATCTAATTTTAACAAATCTGATGCATGCCTGCAACAATGCATAGCAACAATTACAGTAGGCTATTTATATCACCATCATCGCTATGTTCTTCTGTGTTGTTAAGCTATTTTTTTTTTCAGAAATCTTCATGGTGATGCGAATTAGCGAGATCATGAAGTAACCATAAGTTCTAGATATTCGAATAAAGATTGTCTACAAGATGATGCATTAGATTTTTGTAGTTAACTACTTTAGATTTGAAATCAAGAGTGTATATACTCATCATCACTGCTTTAGATGATGCATTAGATTTTTATAGTTAACTGACTAATATAGCTGGTATGCCATTTCACGATTCTGAAATCAAGAGTGTATATACTCATCATGGTGATTTGGTAAAAACAAGTGACCCTACTACTTTAGATTTGTGGTTACTTTTGGTTAACACATAGTAACTTACATTTCCATGTCTCAATATATTTTTGAATTCACTATCATTCTATTGGAAAAATGGACGGGCGCAACAACGCGCGCCATCATGGTTTAGTTATCCTAAAAGACAACAGGAAGGGCCCAACCAAGGCGTCGACTGCAATCCACTCGATCGATCAATCACTCGGAGATCCATCCTTCCTGTAGTCATTCGACCAATCAACCACTCGACCATACAAGGAACCACTCAACCTACTAAAGACCAGGAGTCGTCCAGCACTGCAACGGTCAGGCGTTCACTCCGTAGTCTTTAAGGTCATTTATAGCATTTATGGCTGGCGTTACCAGTAACGCCCTATCTTTATGTACATTGAACCCCTGTAACGGAGGGGAGCTGGGGTCCTGGCGCACTCTATATAAGCCACCCCCTCCTCTGGGACAAGGGTTCGCACCCCCTGTAACATTCACACGCATAATCCAGTCGACCGCCTCCGGGCTCCGAGACGTAGGGCTATTACTTCCTCCGCGAAGGGCCTGAACTCGTAAAACTCGCGTGTACAACTTCGCCATAGCTAGGATCTTGCCTCCTCATACCTACCCCCATTCTACTGTCAGTCTTAGAACCACGACATGCGTGCAGGTGTGTGAATTGACGGGAGGCGTGATCGCTGTGCAGCATCATCGGGATGCGTGCGAGTAATTGTGTGAAACGACAGTAGGCATGCAAGTAGTCCAGTGCGCATGCTCACCAGGAGGCGAGCCAGCGGTTTGACCGCCGCCCGCCTCTCTCCCACTACTCCATATTAATGGCGCGCCTGAGCGGCCGCACCCCCCATCCTCGCCACACACACAATCCTCTATCTCCGCTTGCATCCTCGACGCCGCTCTCAGTCCCAATCTGTCAGTGTATGAGGATGCCCCCGAAGCGCCCCACGGAGGGAGTGGCAACACCGGGGCTGCCAAAGCACCGGAGAATGGCATGGAGATGGAGATAGAGGTTGCCGTCACCGCTGGCGAGGTATCACTGCACCCTGACGTTGTCGACGTCGTTGAGCTTCCACAGCCGGAGGCAGAGGTTCACACCGACTCTGGTGACGACTTAGGCGACGACTCCGACGATGACAGACAACTGGTTAGTCATCTATACCCATTTATGTGTCAAATAGATCCTAGGGTTTCTCTGGTTACTCCCGCCCCCCTTTTTGGAATAGAAATCCTATGGTTATGTCCTCCCAATCCATGAAAGCTGAGTAAGTTCCATTAGATCCGTGTAGTGTATTGATTGTTTGAATGGTACAAGTGATAAGGATTAGTTGTTTCATTCGTGCAGATGATTTCTGCTAGTAATCCGACTAGGGTTAGTGTTCGTGCTAATAATTCCTAGCTAGGACTTGACAAATGATTTTAAATGACCTACATATATGTTTGTGCCATTATTTTCTTCAAGATTGGTCTGTACATAGACGACTATGCTTATAAATCAAACCATAATCTCTGGATATGTATTAAAAAAATATCCATAAATTCCTAATCCTACTTCACGACATGTAAAACATTGATTTGATGCCAAATTTTGGCAACTGCCAAATGTTCGTTAGAGATTAGTTTGTAAACATCATTTTGATGCCACATTTTTTACTATTTGTATAGGTGCTGTCTGACGATGTGGACAACGAGGATGAAGATGGCCAGATGAGGTACAAGAGGCAAATCCTGAGGGAACTTTATGCAAAAATGCATAACAGGCGTATTAGGACCTGGGATGGCGGCTATCGATGCCCATTTTGCAACCACAAGCTTCATGATGCGTATCAAAGTGTTCTGGCACATGCAAGAGGGCGGGCCGTTGGCTCCTTCAAGCAGAAGTATTCTTGTAGGGTGGCGCATGACGCATACGCCGAGTACATGGTGAAGCTTCAGGATCATGCCGGCAGATGAGATGAGATGTGGGCTCAAACTATGTATGGCTATGTAGTGTCTTAATGATGGTTGAACTATGCTTTTTTATGCTTATTATCTATGTCTGAGTATGTTTAATCTATGTTTACATATGTCTTAATGTGGGATATGTATGCAATCAGTTCAGTTGATGGAATCTACCTCTGTCCTGGTTTATTGGTCCCCTTTGTAGTTTGTGTTAGATTTTGACCAAAGATTTAACTGACAAAATGTTAGTGCAGGCCAGCAAAAATTATATCGTTGGATGCATATTTGAACATAGTGTTCAATGATATAATTTTTGGTGACATGCATAAACATTTGTTAGTTAAATATTTGGTCAAAATTTTGTACAAATTACAAAGGGGACCAATAAACCAGGACACATGTACGTAGTACGCCAATCACACACGATTATCAAAATTGGAACCGTGTGCAATGACTTTCATTTTGCCTGTTACGTCTATCACACATGGTTGGCTCTTGCAAACCGGTGCCTCCGAAACTCTTTGTGGGACAGAAAACCCTCACCACCCAATTAAAAAAAGAAAAAAGAAAACCCTCACCATCCCCACGTCACAAAAACCCTCACCCCGCTTGAGGGAGTCCTGGATTAGGTGGTCCTCGGACAGCTGGACTATATACTTTGGCCTGACTGTTAGACTATGAAGATACAAGATTGAAGACTTCGCCCCGTGTCCGGATGGGACTCTCCTTTGCGTGGAAGGCAAGCTTGGCGATTCAGATATGTAGATCTCCTTCTCTGTAACCGACTCTGTGTAACCCTAGCCCACCCGGTGTCTATATAAACCGGAGGGTTTAGTCCGTAGGACAAGAACAACAATCATAATCATAGGCTAGCTTCTAGGGTTTAGCCTCTATGATCTCGTGGTAGATCAACTCTTGTAATACTCATATCATCAAGATCAATCAAGCAGGAAGTAGGGTATTACCTCCATCGAGAGGGCCCGAACCTGGGTAAAACATTGTGTCCCTCACCTCCTGTTACCATTAGCCTTAGACGCACAGTTCGGGACCCCCTACCCGAGATCCGCCGGTTTTGACACCGACACCGCCCGCCACCCCTCCGGTCCCCATTCGCACCTGCACAAGCTTCTCCACGTCTATGCATGGCACCGCCTATCGCGGCGGCAACCACTTAGCTCGACGCCTGCCGCTGCCGCCAGGCTGCCGGCAAACCCCACCGCATTTTGCCACTTCCGCTTGCCACCGCCTATCGCCATTGACTTTCTCGATGCTTCACGCGGTCGACCCAGCTCCGCCTGGTTGGGGAATCCACCGTACTGAGGGTTTTTTCTCATGGACAACAAGGTAACTAATTTAATGAATATTATCTCATCTCTTATCCCAGTTCATCTGCCTCCTTTAATCAGCCGGCCGAAATCGCCATGAATTCATTTTTAGTCGAGCTGATTTGAGGGTTTTCTTTCATTCATAGAGTGTATAGTGCGTGGCCACATCAGGACTTTGCGGCCTCTGCCAGACATCCATGGAGTTCCATCTCACCGTACCAGATGAATTGAGGATGTGCGTGATATGTTTAATCTCACCCTAAATCGGTTGGCATGGCCTACTTTCCTGAACATATTCTCAATATTGCTACGTTTGGATAAAAGGTGCCACATGCACCATATATATCAAAGGGGATTTCCCCCCTTCTTTCTATATTAGGGAAATTAATGATGTATCGTTCTTTCGATTACTCTCATATTTCCATGACATCATGTTTACCCTCTCTATTTTATTATAGATTTTTGTCCTTCGATTTCAACTGCTGTACAATTCTTTCAATTTGGGCCCATATTTGCATGTTACCATATTTTCTTTAACAACCCTACCATTTTCTGCAACGCGTCCCTTGCTATGCAACAGAATCTGTAGTGCACAATCTTTCCCTTTACATAATTCAAGACAGCAGGGATGTCATACTGAACACAAACCATGGATTTACAATCGTTGCTACTATAAGACTCGACGAATGTGGTGACTCCTGTTTTGGCACTGGCCTTTGGAAAGAAATTTCTAAGTTTTATGTACTGAAAGCTGGCACTAAAATTGCACACACATAAAAGAGCCTGGTCATGAGATATACGCTAACTTCCCCGACGATATCATCCGTCCAGACTTTGTTCGAAGTAATTTTTCTTTTCAAGTATCTGCATGTTGACTTACCAGCAATATAAAATGAATTGTGTAGTATTTAAGCAACCAATTGTTATAATATTTTCTTATTATATTCCTACCTACTAACTTCTAGTTACCAATACACTTTTCTATTGCCATGTTTTAACTAATATTCCCTGTACTCCTACTTCTATCAAAAAGCGCCACTGACAAGGAGACTCTGGAGGTGGAGAACATGGCTTCTAACAAGCGGAGGTGGGGCAAGCAAGAACCGCAAGCGACTCTAGTAGGCCTAGACTTCATCAGCAGCCTCCCCGATAATATGTTGACAGTCATCATCTCCCTCCTCCCAATCGAATATGGGGCGTGGACAACCGTCCTTTCCCGGCGGTGGCGCCCCCTATGGAACTCCACCCCTCTCGACCTCATCGACACCCACGACCTCTCCCATGGCTATCGAATAAGCTTGGATGCATTCTCCAAGATCCTCGGCAGTCACCCTGGCCCAACCAGAGGCCTTAGAATGGGCAAGTTGCGTTCCAACGGCAAGGACCGAGCCAAGCTTGACGACTGGTTCCGATCCCCCGCCCTAGATCAGCTCGAGGAGCTCACTTTTGATGATGGGCATATACATCGCTGCCAATGTCCGCGCTCCGCCTCGCGCCCACGCTGCGCATCGCGAAGTTCAGGAACTGCCATCCCCCCTTAAGGACGCGCCCGCTCTTATTCTACCATGACAGAAGCACCTCGAGCTCGTCGTCATCTGCCTCCCAAACGGTGACATGCAGCGCCTGCTCCGTGGCTGTACTGCACTCGAGTACCTTCGTCTTCAAGCGATCAATGGGTTGAGTAGCTTCCACATCACCTCCATGACTCTCCGGACTATTTATGTGTGTTGCTGGTGCGCCAAAAAGACATTACAAGATGTGTACCATGGTATGGTCATTGAGGACACACCTTCACTTGAGTGATGACATGTAATTGATCAAGATGGTCCAACAAGAATCATTGTCATTTACTGGCGAAATTGACGTGGTGGGCTACCTAAATCGAAAAATACTACCGAACTTGTTATTGGATCCACACCCGTTAAGGTAAAATAGCCGCCTTCTATCTCTCCTTCTAGAAATTAACACTATTTCTAATTTTGAAGATGTATGTTCGTCTGTCATCCGGAAAATGATTCCGACAAGCTTGACCCCGAAACTGCGCACAGTGAAGGTCTTGGCAATAGAATATATCGGCCCCAACCTGGAGCAAGTTGTCAGTTTCCTGAGATGCTTTCCATGCCTGGAGAAGCTGTATATCGAGGTGGTGTTTCTTTCCTGTTAAATGTTAACCATAAGGGAGTTCAATTTGTGACACCTTTTTCCAAGTTTACAATGGCAATGTACTACAATTTCTGAAGGACTTTTTGGAGGATTTCAGTACATACATGTTTCCCCCCATATTGGTTGCTTGATCCATATAGTTACAATCCATGCCCGGTGGTGGATAATGTGAAACAATATAACAATCACGTCAAATGCCTAGATCTGCATCTCTCAGAAATTACTTTGAACTCCTAGCAAGGGACCTTACCGGAGATTATATTCACTAGGTTCTTTGTTGTCAGATCAAGGGTGCTGAAGGTAATGAGGTTTGCCCTACATTTATTTCACAAAAATGAATGGTTTGTTGATTAGCGCCGGCGGCTGCGGCAGAATGGAATATGCTCCAAAAATGCTGAATTTCATTTTGGAACTTCAGATGACAGAGTAATCGGAAGTCAAAATATCAACCCCATACATGACTTCTCAGTGGCTGACCCCTTTGCAAAAATTATGACGTTTCGAAACCAGACTTAGAAGTGGTAATATTAGTTTGAACCTTTATGATATCCATGTTTAGCGGATCACCGTGAGCGTTTGCAGCCGATGAGTTGAATTTCATTTCTAATATCAGTTTGAACCTTGTAATCTTTGAATTTGAGCCATATAACTCTGGAATTTGAACCTTGTAATATTTTGAGCTTTTGTGTTACAATCGTTGAAATGGCATCGTATGAGACTCGTATATTGGTAGTACTATTTTGACCTTAATATGCAATGGACTTAGATTTTATTAACCATTGTCGAATCTGTTTACCTTGTCGATCTCATAGCACATGATCTGTATAGCTAACTCGACTGCGATCTTCGACATTATTGCATGCAGTTGGTTTCTTCAACTGTGTGCCTTGTAGAGCGCAGAATTAATTTCGCACTCGAGTGTCCATCATCACTCTTCTGTGTAACTTTTACCTCACCACCCACGGGTAAACTTATGACCGAAGTCATTCCACACACTTCATTTTTACAAGGCATTTTGCCAATAAACGCCCATGATTTGTCCCTCTTCTAGCCGATGCATGGCCAAACTAGCCGGTCGGGAAGCTTGCACGGTAAACTGCGCGGTAGTAGGGGAACAGGCTCACCAATGATACATTTGGCGCCTCTTCGAGCCCACGCGTGGTCAAACAAAACGCGTGCGGTGCGTTGTTGTCAAGCATGCACTGGAATCCTCCGCCATGAACACCGTGACAGGACGTGACGATTACAGGACTGCCAACGATTACAGGACATTTATTACAGCGGCCATTTAACCCTAGTGTCTCTACAACCTTTCGATCGCGCCCCAACATTGCAAGAAGCACACCCACCACGACAAATTCTTAGAGGGTATCCTGCGCGGCTTCAATGGTGCTCCAAGCGGCTGCCGACGGCGAGCAGCAGTTCACTATGCATGCCATGGTGGACACCCATAGATGGTTCACGGAGCTCTCAGGGGTGTACACCAACAACCCGGTCCGGGTGGAGCACTCCATCCACATCAAGGAACTATTGCTTGCCGAGGAGAAGTACAAGGTGGTCGGGTTCGACCTCGAGTACACCCGCGGTCGTGCCGGGTCTCGTCCCAAGGTTGTCGTCGCCCAGATGTACGGGTGCAACCATGTCCTCGTCTACCACTACTACCTGGCCACAAGGCTTTGCGAGCGTTTCACCAGGTTTATCAACAGCCCCCACAGATCTACGGGTCCATAGCTAGTAGCCAGATGGCTTCTTCTCTCTCTTTGATCTTCAATACAATGTTCTCCTTGGTGTTCTTGGAGATCTATTCTATGTAATACCTTTTTGCGGTGTGTTTGTTGAGATCCAGTGAATTGTGTTTTATGATCAGATTATCTATGAATATTATCTGAGTCTTCTCTAAACTGTTTTATGCATGATTAAGATATCTTTGTATTTCTGTTCGAACTATCAGTTTGGTTTGGCCAACTAGATTGGTTTTTCTTGCAATGGAAGAGGTGCTTAGTCTTGCTTTCAATCTTGTGGAGTCCTCACCCAGTGATAGAAGGGGTAGCGATTCACGTATTGTATTGTTGCCATCGAGGATAAAAATATGGGGTTTATATCAGACTGCTTGATTTATCCCTCTACATCATGCCATCTTACTTAAGGCGTTATGATACGTCTCCATCGTATCTACTTTTCCAAACACTTTTGCCCTTGTTTTGGACTCTAATTTGCATGATTTGAATGGAACTAACCCGATGAAGCCGCTTTTCAGCAGAACTACCATGGTGTTATTTTTGTGCAGAAATAAAAGTTCTCGAATGACCTGAAAATCCACGGAGCAACTTTTTCAGAATAAATAAAAATATCTGGCGAAAGAATTAGCGTCAGGGCCCCACACTCGTCCACGAGGGTGGGGCGCGCCCTACTCGTGGGCCCCTGAACGTCCACCGACCTCAACTCCAACTCCATATATTTGCTTTCATGGAGAAAAAATTAGAGAGAAAGTTTCATCGCGTTTACGACACGGAGCCACCGCCAAGCCCTATTCTCTCTCGGGAGGGCTGGTCTGGAGTCCGCTCGGGGCTCGGAGAGGGGATTCGTCGCCGTCGTCATCATCAACCATCCTCCATCACCAATTTCATGATGCTCACCGCCGTATGGCGTGAGTAATTCCATCGTAGGCTTGCCGGGCGTTGATGGGTTGGATGAGATTTACCATGTAATCAAGTTAGTTTTGTTAGGGTTTGATCCTAGTATCCACTATGTTCGAGATTGATGTTGCTATGACTTTGCTATGCTTAATGCTTGTCACTAGGGCCCGAGTGCCATGATTTCAGATCTGAACCTATTATGTTTTCATGAATATATGTGAGTTCTTGATCCTATCTTGCAAGTCTATAGTCACCTATTATGTGTTATGATCCGACAACCCCAAGTGACAATAATCGGATACTTCTCGGTGATGACCGTAGTCCGAGGAGTTCATGTATTCACTAAGTGTTAATGCTTTGGTCCGGTTCTCTATTAAAAGGAGGCCTTAATATCCCTTAGTTTCCATTAGGACCCCGCTGCCACGGGAGGGTAGGACAAAACATGTCATGCAAGTTCTTTTCCATAAGCACGTATGACTATATTCGAATACATGCCTACATTGCATTGATGAATTGGAGCTAGTTCTGTGTCACCCTATGTTATAACTATTGCATGAAGAATCGCATCCGACATAATTATCCATCACCGATCCAATGCCTACAAGCTTTTCACATATTGTGTTTTGCTTATTTACTTTCTTTGTTGCTATTCTGTTACAACTACTACAAAACTGCTACCATTACTTTTGCCCTTTGTTACGTTATATTTCCATACTACTTTGCTACCAAATACTTTGCTGCAGATACTAAGTTATCCAGGTGTGGTTGAATTGACAACTCAACTGCTAATACTTGAGAATATTCTTTGGCTCCCCTTGTGTCGAATCAATAAATTTAGGTTGAATACTCTACCCTCGAAAACTATTGCGATCCCCTATATTTGTGGGTTATCAAGACTATTTTCTGGCGCCGTTGCCGGGGAGCATAGCTATATTCTTTGAGTCACTTGGGATTTATATCTGCTGGCCACTATGAGGAACTTGAAAGACGAAAGAACTAAGATTTATCCCTCAACTACGAGGGGAGGTAAGGAACTGCCATCTAGCTCTGCACTAGATTCTCCTTCTGTTATGAGTAAGCTTGCGACACCTAAACCTGCTTATGCTATTAATTCCGATATGTCACATGTTATTGATGATGCCACTTCTACTATGCATGATACTTATGATGAAACTACTTCTGTGCTTGAAACTACTATGACATTAGGTGAATTTCTTGATGAACAACTTGCTAGGGTTAGAGAGAATAAAATTATTGAAAATGAAATTATTGAAGATAGTGATGATGAAGGTTCTCCCCCTAAATATGAATTACCTGTTGTTCCTGAGGGTTATGTTATGGATGAAGAAACTGCTAGAGATTTTCTTGCTTGCAATTATAGATCTGATCTTAAGAAGTTATTAGCTAAGCTGAAACAGAAAACTCTGAATGCTAGAATGAAATATGACCCTGCTTTTGCTACTTCACCTATCTTTATTACTGATAAGGATTATGAATTCTCTGGCGATCCTAAGATAATTACTTTGGTTGAATCTTATCCTTTTTATGGCTATGAATCTGAAACCGTTGTGGCACATCTTACTAAATTGAATGATATAGCCACCCTGTTCACTAATGATGAGAAATCTCGTTACATTATATTCTTAAGATATTTCCATTCTCATTAAAGGGTGATGCTAAGACTTGGTTTAATTCTCTTGATCCTGGTTGTGTGCATAGTCCCCAGGATATGATTTATTACTTCTCTGCTAAATATTTCCCTGCTCATAAGAAACAAGCTGCCTTGAGGGAAATATATAATTTTGTGCAAATTGAAGAAGAGATTCTCCCACAAGCTTGGGGAGGCTTCTCCGTTACTTAATGCTTTGCCTGATCATCCTCTTAAGAAAAATGAAATACTTGATATCTTTTATAATGGACTAACTGATGCTTCCAAGGACCACTTGGATAGTTGTGCTGGTTGTGATTTCAGGGAAAGAACAATCGATCAAGATGAATTGCTACTGAATAATATGTTGACTAATGAAAATAATTGGACTCTTCCTGATCCAATTCCTGAGCCAATTCCTAAACCAACTCCGAAGAAAAGGGGTGTTCTATTTCTCAGTCCTGAAGATATGCAAGAGGCAAAGAAATCTATGAAAGAAAAAGGTATTAAAGCTTAAGAAGTTAAGAATTTACCTCCTGTTGAAGAAATACATGGTCTTAATTTACCACCTATTGAAGAAACACATGGTCTTGATAACCGACACAGGTAGTAAAGGTAAATTCTCTCTATAGATATGATAAAGTTGAAATCCCGTCTACTAAGTTTGCTAGCCAATGCTTGGATGAATTTGATGATTTTATGGCTAGACAAGAAAACTTTATTGGTTATGTTGGTAGAGAATTAAAGACTAATGCTTACATGATTGGACGCTTGAGTGATTATATGGCTAGAGTTAAAGGTGAACTTAAGCTCATTAGTAAATGTGCTTCTATGGTTACCACTCAAGCAGAACAAGTACTAAAGGCTCAAAGTGATTTGCTCGATGAATTAAATAATAAACATGATTTTGCTGTTAGAGTGGCTACTAGAACTGGTAAAATGACTCAGGAACCTTTGTATCTGGAAGGCCACCCTGAGAGAATTGAGTAGGATTCTCAGAGAAATAATTTAGATGCACCTAGCCCTTCCAAAAAGAAGCAAAAGAAAAATGATAGGACATTGCATGCTTCTAGTGAACCTGTTGTAGAAACGGCTGAGAATCCCAATGATATTTCTATTTTTGATGCTGAAACACAATCTGGTGATGAACATGAACCTAGTGACAATGTTAATGATAATGTTCATGTTGATGCTCAACCTAGCAATAACAATGATGTAGAAATTGAACCTGCTGTTGATCTTGATAACCCACAATCAAAGAATCAACGTTATGATAAGAGAGACTTTGTTGCTAGGAAGCACGGTAAAGAAAGAGAACCATGTGTTCAGAAACCCATGCCTTTTCCTCCCAAGCCATCCAAGAAAAAGGATGATGAGGATTTTGAACGCTTTGCTGAAATGATTAGACTTATCTTCTTACGTATGCACTTAACTGATATGCTTAAAGTGAATCCTTATGCTAAGTACACGAAAGATATTATTACAAATAAAAGAAAGATACCGGAAGATGAAATTTCCACCATGCTTGCTAATTATACTTTTAAAGGTGGATTACCTAAGAAACTTGGAGATCCAGGAGTACCAACTATACCATGCTCAATCAAAAGGAACTATGTTAAAACTGTTTTATGTGATCTTGGAGCCGGTGTTAGTGTTATGCCTCTCTCTTTATATCGTAGACTTGAATTGAATAAGTTGACACCTACTGAAATTTCTTTGCAAATGGCTGATAAATCAACTACTATACCCGCTTGTATTTGTGAGGATGTGCCTGTTGTGGTTGCAAACGTTACTATTTTAACGGACTTTTTTATTCTTGATATTCCCGAGGACGATAGTATGTCGATTATCCTTGGTAGACCCTTTTTGAATCCTGCAGGGGATGTTATTGATTGCAACAAAGGCAATTTCACTTTTCATGTTAATGGTAATGAGCATACGGTACACTTTCCGAGGAAAGAACCTCAAGTTCATAGCATCAATTCTATTGGAAAAATTCCAACTATCATTATTGGAGGTTTTGAATTTCCTCTTCCTACTGTCAAAAAGAAATATGATATCCTTATTATTGGGGATGTTCATATCCCCATTGAGGTAACCTAGTGTTATTCGAAATTTCTCCGGTTCCTTGTTATTCGGAATGAGTTTGTTAACAAGACTTGATCAACCTTGTTAGTGGATTCCTTTTGATGAGCATGAGATGGATGAAGTTAGAAGGCACAACCTTCTGTACCCTCCTTTTACTTTCTGTTATTTAGATTAAATAAAGTAAAAAAATAGTATTATCTATCTATTTTCTGAATTATCCATGCAATAAAAAATATCCCGAAAATAAAAGTTCTCCAAATGCAGTGCGAATTTAGTATGATTTTTTCTGGAATATTTGAGAATATTTGGCACTGAGAACACAACAGGGGAGTCGGCACAGCCACGAGGGTCCAGGCGCGCCCACCTCATGTGGCGTGCCCCTACCTCGTGGGCCCATGGTGGCCCCCTCCACTTAATCCTGCACCCACACACTTCATCTTCCTCCCAAAAAAAATCACCATCCAGCTTAAGCACGAGTTCTAGCTCACTTTGCTGCCATTTTCGATGTCCTTGCTCAAAGCTCCATTCATAAAACTACTTTGGAAGATTGTTCTTTGGTATGTGACTCCTCCAATGGTCCAATTAGTTTTTGTTCTAGTGCTTTATTCATTGCAAATTTTTGCCGCATAGGTGACCCTGTTCTTGAGCTTGCATGTCAATTTTATATGGTCCCAAGTAATTCTAATGCATGATATAGGCTCTAGGCACTTGTGGGAGTAGTTGCTATCATTTTTGTTGAGTTTGATTCACTTTTATTTTGAGTTACTAAAAATTTCAGAATTATGCAGAAAATGATTAAGAGATTTTTGAGGGGCTCTTCTAGCCAAGGCTCTAAGGGTAAACAAGCTAAGGAGAATGAAAAAGCCAAGTATAATCTTCCTCGCGTTGCGGAAGTACGGCCGTGTGAATGGCCTTGTGATGATTTCTTGAGAGCAGCCGGGATTTATGAAGACTTTTATTCTTTGGCTGATAATGCGGGCCTCACCAACTTCCTCCACGACCAGGCTGAATAGTATCTCTTACTCACCAATACTTTCGTGCAAAACTTCTACTATTATCCTAAGAAATCACCTCCTTCAGTAGCTTTTCATTTATATGATGTGGCTAGGGAGGTGTCATTACGTGATTTTTGCACGCTTTGCAAAATATCCTTCGAGGGCAGCTTAGAGGAACCGCATCGTAAAGACGTGGATGGTTTTATTGATACTATTACTGTAGGGGAATCGAAGAGAGTTTCCGATGCAAGAATTACTGGCATACATTTTCCTGTTTTATGCTACTTTGCCATATTTGCTAGGCAGTGCTTAATTGGTCGCGGAAACTGTGGAAACCTTAGTGTTCCTGATATTATTATTTTGTTCCATGCTTTATTTCGTGTAACTCTGTTAGTATGGGTGCCATTATTGCTAAACGATTAAGCCTGAACTGCACGAAGGCCCGTCTTTGGAGGTATCTATGCTTCACGCCTTGCTAGACACTTCGAGATACCTATTAGGCATTTTGAGAAAGAGGAAAAACTGCTACCCCCTACTTTTCTAGACTATAAGAGCATGGTAGCACATGAGATTATTGTTAATAAGGATTATAAGATGCTTTTGTATAATATGAGATTTCATAAGAAACACACTAAGATCATTATCCTGCCTGTGCCCTCTTTGTTTGATTTAACTGCAGGCCTGCTACATCTTGAGCTTGCGTTGGTTTTGCTTGAAGAGGAAAGGGTGATGCAGCAATAGTAGCGTAAGTATTTCCCTCAGTTTTCGAGAACCAAGGTATCAATCCAGTAGGAGGATCCTCAAAAGTCCCACGCACCTACACAAACAAACAAGAACTCGCAACCAACACGATAAAGGGGTTGTCAATCCCTTCACGGCCACTTGCGAAAGTGAGATCTGATAGAGATAATATGATAAGATAAATATATTTTGGTATTTTATAATGTAGATCGGAAAAGTAAAGATGCAAATAAAAGTAGATTGAAAGCTTATATGATAAAAGATAGACCCGGGGGCCATAGGTTTCACTAGTGGCTTCTCTCGAGATAGCATAAGTATTACGATGGGTGAACAAATTACTACCGAGCAATTGATAGAAAAGCGAATAATTATGAGATTATCTAGGCATGATCATGTATATAGGCATCACATCCGTGACAAGTAGACCGAAACGATTATGCATCTACTACTATTACTCCACATATCAACCGCTATCCAGCATGCATCTAGAGTATTAAGTTCATAAAGAACAGAGTAACGCATTAAGAAAGATGACATGATGTAGAGGGATAAACACATGCAAGATGATATAAACCCCATCTTTTTATCCTCGATGGCAACAATACAATACGTGCCTTGCTGCCCTAACCACACCGGGAAAGGACACCGCAAAGATTGAACCCAAAGCTAAGCACTTCTCCCATTGCAAGAAAGATCAATCTAGTAGGCCAAACCAAACTGATAATTCGAAGAGACTTGCAAAGATAACTTAATCACACATAAAAGAATTCAGAAAATATTCTAATATTTCTCATAGATAAACTTGATCATAAACTCACAATTCATCGGATCTCGACAAACACACCGCAAAAAGAGTTACATCGAATAGATCTCCAAGAAGATCGAGGAGAACTTTGTATTGAGATTCAGAGAGAGAGAAGAAGCCATCTAGCTAATAACTATGGACCCGAAGGTCTGTGATAAACTACTCACAACTCATCGGAAGGGCTATGGTGTTGATGTAGAAGCCCTCCATGGTCGATTCCCCCTCCGGCGGAGCGCCGACGAAGGCTCCAAGATGGGATCTCGCGGATACAAAAGGTTACGGCGGTGGAGTTTTTCGTGGGCGCTTCTGATGTTTTCGGGGTACATGGGTATATATAGGAGGAAGAAGTAGGTCAGTGGACGCCCGAGGGGCCCACGAGACAGGGGGGCACGCCCAGTAAAGGAGGGCGCGCCCTCCACCCTCGTGGCCGCCTCGATTGCTTCTTGACTTGCACTCCAAGTCCTCTGGATCACGTTCGTTCCAAAAATCACGCTCCCGAAGGTTTCATTCCGTTTGGACTCCGTTTGATATTCCTTTTCTTCGAAACACTGAAATAGGCAAAAAAACATCAATACGGGCTGGGCCTCTGGTTAGTAGGTTAGTCCCAAAAATGATATAAAAGTGTAAAGTAAAGCCCATAAACATCCAAAACAAGTAATATAATAGCATGGAACAATAAAAAATTATAGATACGTTGGATACGTATCAAGGCCATTACCTCGTCTTGCCGGAGGCCATCTATGCTTTCCGTGGCCAGACATCGGCTCCAGAGCCCGAGCTAGAACCACCACCGGACCCTTATTGTCCATCCTGTTATCAGTGGGATCCGGAGGAGATCGCCAGCCAGTGGCAGTACGATGACACTTCTCAGTACATCGGGGAGAATAGCCGCGATCCATGGCCATAGACCAACTTAGGCCAAAAGCCTAAGCTTGGGGGAGTACGTATTTCTCACCGACATAACATTCATGTTCACACACTCATTCTAGTTGTCGGTGCTCATACTTTTTCATTGTACTATCCATGCTAGTTTATTTTCTTTTTCTAGCTTTCTTCTTGTGTGTTTGATAAACCTTAAGAAAAACCAAAAAAATTAGTTAGCTTACTTTCCATGTCTGTAGTAGTAGTAATTAAAAGAAAATCCAAAAAGATTTCTCGTTCTTCTTTTTCTTGTTGGGAGCTTTCCCGTGTAAATAGTTTTATTTCTTTTCTTTCCTTTGGGGGTCGAGAGGAGAAGACCACAATGAAAATGTTTAGTGGCTTTCATATGCTTGATTGTTGATTTAACCAAGAGCCCATATTACCTTGTCTTCTCCCTTGAATTGAATGCTTGCAGATTCCAGCTTAGTCCAATGCACGTGCACTATTATTATTATACACATCGTTCGGTCGTGGAAGTGAAAGGAAATAATGACGATATATGATGGACTGACTGAGATGAGAGAAGATGGTATGAACTCGACCTCTCTTGTTTTTGTATATATGATTAGTTCATCGATTTCTCGATTGGGTCTATTATGAATAAACATGTTTGCAATGACAATTAGAGATTATAGTTGCTTATGCCATGCTTAATTAGCTAGGAGCTTATAATGGTTTACCTCGCGTGACAACATGCTATTAAAATGGTTGTGATGTGGTATGATAGGGCGGTATCCTCCTTTGAATGATTCGAGTTACTTGACTTGGCACATGTTCACGCATGTAGTTGAAACAAAATCAACATAGCCTTCATGATATTTATGTTCATGGTGGATTATATCCTACTCATGCTTGCACCCGGTGTTGATTAATTTTAATGCATGTTCATGACTGTTGTCGCTCTCTCAGTTGGTCGCTTCACAGTCTCTTTCTAGCCTTCACCTGTACTAAGCGAGAATACTGCTTGTGCATCCAAACTCCATGAACCCCAAAGTTATTCCGTATGAGTCCACCATACCTTCCTATGTGCGGTATCTACCTGCCGTTCCAAGTAAATTTGTATGTGCCAAACTCTAAACCTTCAAACGAATTCTGTTTTGTATGCTCGAGCAGCTCATGTATCAACTAGGGTTGTCTGTATCTTCCATGCTAGGTGGGTTATTCTCAAGAGGAGTGGACTCCGCTCCTCATTCATGAGAAAATGGCTGGTAACCGGGATGCCCAGTCCCATGATCAAGAGATCAAATCAAATCAAAATAATTAAACAAAACTCCCCCAGGATTGTTGCTAGTTGGAGGCACCCGTTGTTTCGGGCAAGCCATGGATTGATGCTTGTTGGTGGTGGGGGAGTATAAACTTTACCATTCTGTTTGGGAACCGCCTATAATGTGTGTAGCATGGAAGATATCGAGATCTCATAGTTGTTATGTTGACAGTGAAAGTATACCGCCCAAAAAGTTATTCATCTCTATTTTAAAATCGAGCTCTGGCACCTCTACAAATCCCTGCTTCCCTCTGCGAAGGCCTATCTGTTTACTTTTATGTTGAGTCATCATCCTCTTATTAAAAAGCACCCGCTGGAGAGCACCGCTATCATTTGCATGCATTACTATTAGTTTATATTGGGTATGACTTGACTGGATCTCTTTTACCATGAATTACAATGTTTAGTCAGTCCTTGATCTTTAAAGGTGCTCTGCATTTATGTTTTGCGGTCTCAGAAAGGTCTAGCGAGATACCATCTTGTTATATAATATTATGATTGTTTTGAGAAAGTGTTGTCATCCGAGTTTTATTATTATTGCTCGCTAGTTGATTATGCCATTGATATGAGTAAACATGAGACCTAAGTGTTATTGTGAATATGGTTAGTTCATAATCTTTGCTGAAAACTTGAATGCTGGCTTTACGTATTTACAATAACAAGAGCAAATAGAGCTTGTAAAAGTTTTTCTTTATCACTTTCAGTTTGTCAACTGAATTGCTTGAGGACAAGCAAAGGTTTAAGCTTGGGGGAGTTGATACGTCTCCGTCGTATCTACTTTTCCAAACACTTTTGCCCTTGTTTTGAACTCTAATTTGCATGATTTGAACGGAACTAACCCGGACTGACACTGTTTTTAGCAGAACTGCCATGGTGTTATTTTTGTGCAGAAATAAAAGTTCTCAGAATGACCTGAAAATCCACGGAGCAACTTTTCAAAATAAATAAAAAATACTGGCGAAAGAATTAGCTTCAGGGGCCCCACACCCTGTCCACGAGGGTGGGGGGGGGGGGCGCCCCCTGCCTCGTGGGCCCCTTGAACATCCACCGACCTCAACTCCAACTCCATATATTTGCTTTCGTGGAGAAAAAATCAGAGAGAAAGTTCCATCGCGTTTTACGATACGGAGCCGCCGCCAAACCCTAATCTCTCTCGGGAGGGCTGATCTGGAGTCCGTTCAGGGCTCCGGAGAGGGGGATTCGTCACCGTCGTCATCATCAACCATCCTACATCACCAATTTCATGATGCTCACCGCCGTGCGTGAGTAATTCCATCATAGGCTTGCTGGACGGTGATGGGTTGGATGAGATTTACCATGTAATCGAGTTAGTTTTGTTAGGATTTGATCCCAAGTATCAATTATGTTCGAGATTGATGTTGCCGTGACTTTGCTATGCTTAACGCTTGTCACTAGGGCCCGAGTGCCATGATTTCAGATCTGAACCTATTATGTTTTCATGAATATATGTGAGTTCTTGATCTTATCTTGCAAGTCTATAGTCACCTATTATGTGTTATGATCCGACAACCCCGAAGTCAAAATAATCGGGATACTTCTCGGTGACGACTGTAGTTTGAGTAGTTCATGTATTCACTAAGTGTTAATGCTTTGGTCCGTTCTCTATTAAAGGGAGGCCTTAATATCCCTTAGTTTCCATTAGGACCCCGCTGCCACGGGAGGGTAGGACAAAAGATGTCATGCAAGTTCTTTTCCATAAGCACGTATGAGTATATTCGGAATACATGCCTACATTACATTGATGAATTGGAGCTAGTTCTGTGTCACCCTATGTTATAACTATTACATGAGGAATCGCATCCGACATAATTATCCATCACTGATCCAATGCCTACGAGCTTTTCACATATTGTGCTTCGCTTATTTACTTTACTGTTGCTACTGTTACAACTACAAAACTGCTACCGCTACTTTTGCCATTGTTACCGTTACTTCCATACTACTTTCCTACTAAATACTTTGCTGTAGAAACTAAGTTATCCAGGTGTGGTTGAATTGACAACTCAACTGCTAATACTTGAGAATATTCTTTGGCTCCCCTTGTGTCGAATCAATAAATTTAGGTTGAATACTCTACCCTCGAAAACTGTTGCGATCCCCTATACTTGTGGGTTATCACGTTACTCCATTCTTATGAACTTAATACTCTAGATGCATGATGGATAGCGGTCGATGTGTGGAGTAATAATAGTAGATGCAGGAAGGAGTCGGTCTACTTGTCACGGACGTGATGCGTATATTCATGGTAATTGCCTTAGATATCTTCATAATTATTCACTTTTCTATCAATTTCTCAACAGTAATTTGTTTACCCACAATATGCTATCTTCAAGAGAGAAGCCTCTAGTGAAACCTATGGCCCCGGGGTCTATTTTGCATCATATATTTTCAGATCTATAAACCAAAAAACCCAAAAATACCTTGCTGCAACTTATTTGTATTCACTTTAGTTTGCTCTTTTATTTCTCTTTTATACCTATCTCTATTAGATCTCACTCTTGTTCATGACCGTGAAGGGATTGACAACCTCTTTTTCGCATTGTCTGCAAGTGTTTTTTAGTTTGTGCAGGTGCATAGATTGGAGACTTGCTTGTGCCTCTTACTGGATTAATACCTTGGTTCTTAACTGAGGGAGATACTTATCTCTACTTTGCTGCATCACCCTTTCCTCTTCAAGGGAAAAATCAACGCAAGCTCAAGAAGTAGGAGGAGGAATTTCTGGCGGCGTTGCCGGGGAGGTTCTACATTAAGCCTACCAAGTACCCATCATAAACTCTCATCTCTTGCACTAAATTGTTTGCCATTTTCCTCTCCCCCACTTCTAATTTTTTTTAGAAAAACAGAAAAATATTTTCCTTTTTATTCGCCCTTTTTTCGTTCGTTTTTTCGTTTGCTTGTGTGCTAGATTCCTTGCTTTGCCACGATGTCTCAAGAAAATACCAAGTTGTGTGACTTTCCCAACACTAATGATAATGATTTTATTAGTACTCCAATTGCTCCCGCTACTAGTGCAGAATATTATGAAATTAATGCCGCTTTGTTGAATCTTGTTATGAAAGAACAATTTTCCGGCCTTCCTAGTGAAGATGCCGCATCCCATCTAAATACTTTCGTTGTGTTGTGTGATATGAAAAAGGAAAAAAAATATGTGGATAATGATATTGTTAAATTGAAGCTATTTTCGTTCTCACTACGAGATCGTGCTAAAACTTGGTATTCATCTTTGCCTAATAATAGTATTGATTCATGGAGTAAGTGTAAAGATACTTTTATTTCCAAGTATTATCCTCTTGCTAAGATCATCTCCCTTAGGAACGATATAATCAATTTTAAGCAACTTGATCATGAACATGTTGCACAATCTTGGTAGAGGATGAAATTGATGATAAGAAATCGCCTTACTCATGGCTTAAGTTTATGCATGATCATACAAATTTTTATGCCGGACTGAATTTTGCATCCAGAAATCTTTTAGATTCCTCCGCTGGAGGTTCTTTTATGGAAATTGCATTACAAGAATTTACTGAACTCCTAGATAATATTATGGCAAACTACTCTCAATGGCACATTGAAGGATCTTCCACTAGTAAAAAGGTGCATGCAATTGAAGAAATTAATACTTTGAGTGGAAAGATGGATGAACTTATGAAATTGTTTGCTAGTAAGATTGACCCTATTGATCCTAATGATATGCCTTTGTACACTTTAATTGATAATAATAATGAATCTATGGATGTGAATTTTGTTGGTAGGAACAATTTTGGTAATAACGGGTATAGAGGTAATTTCAACCCTAGGCCGTTCGTAGTAATTTCTCTAATAATTATGGTAATTCTGATAACAATTCCTACGGAAATTATAATAAAATACCCTATGATATTGAGACTAATATTAAAGGTTTCATTAATTCTCAAAATAATTTCAATGCCATGGTAGAAGAAAAATTGCTTAAGATTGATGATTTGGCTAGGAACGTTGATAAGATTTCTCTTGAGATTGATTCTTTGAAGATGAGATGTATGCCACCCTAGCATGATATTAATGAATCTCTAAAAGCTATTAATTTTTTTATGGATGAATGTAAAGAAAGAATCGCTAGGATGCGTGCTAAGTGAGATTGGTTTGTAAAAGCGTGCTTCTATTTCTTGTGATAATAATGATGAAGTTCTTAAAGTGATTGGTGTGACTCCTACTGAATCTTTGTTTCCTAATATAAATCTTGATAAAGATGGGACTGGAGATGAGTCAACTTTAGCTAGAAGGCTTCCCAATAATTTGTAGTTTAAATATCTTAATGAAAAAATTGATAAAAGTGGGATTGGAGAGGTCAAAACTTTAAATAGCGATGAACCCACTCTTTTGGATTTCAAGGACTTTAATTATGATAATTGTTCTTTGATAGATTGTATTTCCTTGTTGCAATCCATGTTAAATTCACCTCATGCTTATAATCAAAATAAAGCTTTTATTAAACATATCATTGATGCTAAGATGAAATCTTTTGAAGAAAAACTTGAGTTGGAAGTTTCTATCCTAGAAAGTTATATGATGAGTGAGAACCTACTATTAAGATTAGAATTAAAGATTATGAGTCCAATGCTTTGTGTGATTTGGGTTCTTGTGTTTCCACTATTCCAAAAACTTTATTTGATGTGCTACGTTTCCATGAATTTGATAATTGTTCTTTAAATTTGCATCTAGCGGATTCCACTATTAAGAAACCTATGGGAAGAATTAATGATGTTCTTATTGTTGCAAATAGGAATTATGTGCGTGCAGATTTATTGTGACCGATATAGATTGCAACCCTACATGTCCTATTATTCTTGGTAGACCTTTCCTTAGAACAATTGGTGCAATTATTGACATGAAAGAAGGAAACATTAGATTTAAATTTCCAATAAGGAAGGGCATGGAACACTTTGCAAGAAAGAAAATTAAATGGCCATATGAATCTATCATGAGGGCTACTTATCGATTGCATAAAAAAGTTGCCATATGAATCTATTATGAGAGCTACTTTATACGTCTCCAACGTATCAATAATTTTTTAGTGTTCCATGCTATTATATTATCTGTTTTGGATGTTTATATGCATTAATATGCTATTTCATATTATTTTTGGGACTAACCTATTAACCTAGAGCCTAGTGCCAGTTTCTGTTTTTTCCTTGTTTTTGAGATTTACAGAAAAGGAATATCAAATGGAATAAAACTTTCACAATGATTTTTCTTGGACCAAAAGATGCCTACGTAAATTGGAGAGAGGGCCAGAGGAGCCCCGAGGAGGCCACAAGCATGCAGGGCACGCCCAGGGGGGGCCCTGGCTGTGGGCCCCTCGGAGGTCCTCTAACCCTAGTTCCACCTCTATAAATTCCAAAATATTCCCCAAACATCAAAAGCGTCCCCCAAAATACTTTTCCGCCACCGCAAGCCTCTGTTCCCGTGAGATCCCATCTTGGGGCCTTTCTCAGTGATTTGCCGGAGGGGGATCCGATCATGGAGGGCCTCCACATCAACCCTGCTGCCCTTTCGATGATGCGTGAGTAGTTTACTACAAATCTATGGGTCCATAGCTAGTAGCTAGATGGCTTCTTCTCTCTCTTTGATCTTCAACACAATGTTCTCCTCGGTGTTCTTGGAGATCTATTCGATGTAATACCTATTTGCGGTGCGTTTGTTGAGATCCGATGAATTGTGGTTTTATGATCAGATTATCTATGAATACTATTTGAGTCTTGTATGAACTTTTTTATGCATGATTAATATATCTTTGTATTTCTCTTCGAACTATCGATTTGGTTTGGCTAATTAGAATGATTTTTCTTGCAATGGGAGAGGTGCCTAGTTTTATGCTCAATCTTGCGGAGTTCTCACCCAAAGGATGTGAAGCGGTAGCGAGGCACGTATTGTATTGTTGCCCTCGAGGATAAAAAGATGGGGTTTATATCATATTTCTTGAGTTTATCCCTCTACATCATGTCATCTTACTTAAGGCATTATTCCGTTCTTATGAACTTAATACTCTAGATGCATGCTGGATAGCAGTCGATGTGTGGAGTAATAGTAGTAGATGCAGGCAGGAGTCGGTATACTTGTCACGGATGTGATGGCTATATTCATGATAATTGCCTTAGATATCGTCATAATTATGTGTTTTTCTATCAATTTCTCAATAGTAATTTGTTTACCCACCGTATGCTATCTTCAAGGGAGAAGCCTCTAGTGAAACCTATGGCCCCCAGGTCTATTTTCCATCATATATTTTTAGATCTATAATACAAAAAACCCAAAAATACCTTGCTGAAATTTATTTATATTTACTTTAGTTTGCTCTTTTATTTATATTTTATACCTATCTCTATTACATCTCACTATTGTTCGTGACTATGAAGGGATTGACAACCCCTTTTCACGTTGTGTGCAAGTGTTTGTTAGTTTGTGCAGGTGCATAGATTGGAGACTTGCTTGTGCCTCCTACTGGATTGATACCTTGGTTCTTAATTGAGGGAAATACTTATCTCTACTATGCTGGATCACCCTTTCCTCTTCAAAGGAAAAATCAACGCAAGCTCAAGAAGTAGCACTACTCTAGCTAATTGCTCCCATGTTCAATACATATCCAGATTGAGACTCAGAGTCATCCGGATTGGTGTCAAAGCTTGCATCGACATAACCTTTTACGACAAACTATTTATCACCTCCATAACCAAGAAACATTTCCTTAGTCCTCTTTAGGTACCTAAGGATAATTTTGACCGCTTTCCAGTGACCCACTCCTGGATCACTATTGTACCCCCTTGCCAAAGTCATGGCAAGCCACACAACAGGTTTGGTACACAACATGGCATATATACTTTATAGAACCTATGGCTAAGGCATAGGGAATTATATTCATGCTCTCTCTATCTTCTGCCTTGGTCGGACTTTGAGTCTAACTCAATTTCACACCATGCAGCACAAGCAAGAACCCTTTCTTTGTTTGGTTCATTTTGAATCTTCAAAACTTTGTTAAGGTATGTGCTTTGTGAAAGTCCTATTAAACGTCTCGATCTATCTCTATTGATCTTGATGCCCAATATATAAGCAGCTTCACCGAGGTCTTTCATTGAAAAATTCTTATTCAATTATCCTTTTATGCTATATATCATTTCCAATCAACAATATGTCATCTACATACAATATCAGAAATTCGACAAAGCTCCCACTCACTTTCTTGTAAATACAGGCTTCACCATAAGTCTATATAAAACCATATGCTTTGATCACCTCATCAAAGCGTATATTCCAACTCCGAGATGCTTGTACCAGTCCATAGATGGATCGCTGGAGCTTGCACACTTTGTTAGCACCTTTAGGATAAAAAACCTTCTAGTTGCATCATATACAACTTTTCTTTAAGAAATGTGTTAAGGAATGCAATTTTGACGTCCATTTGCCAGATTTCATAATCATAAAATGCGGCAATTGCTAACATGATTCGGACAGACTTAAGCATCGCTACGAGTGAGAAAGTCTCATCATAGTCAACCCCTTGAACTTGTAGAAAACATTTCATGACTAGTCGAGCATTGTAGACAGTGATATTACCATCAGCGTCCGTCTTCCTCTTGAAGATCCATTTATTTTCAATGGCCTACCAATCATCGGGCAAGTCCACCAAAGTCCACACTTTGTTCTCATACATGGATCCTATCTTAGATTTCATGGCCGCAAGCCATTTGTCGGATTCTGGGCTCGTATCATAGCTTCTTCATAGTTCGTAGGTTCGCCATTGTCAAACAACATGACTTCCAGGACAGGATTACCGTACCACTATGGTGTGGAACGTGTTCTGGTTGACCTACGAAGTTCAGTAGTAACTTGATCCGGAGTTTCATGATCATCATCTTTAGCTTCCTCTCTAGTTCGTGTAGGCATCACAGGAACGGTTTTCTCTGATGTGCTACTTTCCAATTCGAGAGAGGGTACAATTACCTCATCAACTTCTACTTTCCTCCCACTCACTTCTTTCGAGAGAAACTCTTTCTCTAGAAATGAGCCATTCTTGGCAACAAAGATCTTGCCTTCGGATCTGTGGTAGAAGGTGTACCTAATAGTTTCCTTAGGGTATCCTATGAAGACACACTTTTTCGATTTGGGTTCGAGCTTTTCAGGCTGAAGCCTCTTGACATAAGCGTTGCATCCCCAAACTTTAAGAAACGCCAGCTTAGGTTTCTTGCCAAACCATAGTTCATACGGTGACGTCTCAACGGATTTAGACGGTGCCCTATTTAACGTGAATGCGGCTGTCTCTAATGCATAACCCCAAAATGATAAAGGCAAATCAGTAAAAGACATCATAGAACACACCATATCTAATAAAGTACGGTTACGACATTCAGACACACCATTACACTGTTGTCTTCCAGGTGGCGTGAGTTGTGAAACAATTCCACATTATTTTAAATGAAGGCCAAACTCGTAACTCAAATATTCACCTCCGTGATCAGATCGTAGAAACTTTATTTTCTTGTTACGATGATTCTCCACTTCACTCTGAAAAAATTTGAACTTTTCAAATGTTTCAGACTTGTGCTTCATCAAGTATATATACATACCTACTCAAATCATCTGTGAAGGTTAGAAAATAACGGTACCCGCCGCATGCCTCAACACTCATCGGACCGCATACATCTGTATGTATTATTTCGAATAAGTCATTAGCTTGCTTCATTGTTCCAGAGAATGGAGTTTTAACCATCTTGCCAATGAGGCATGGTTTGCAAGTATGAAATGATCCATAATCAAGTGATTCCAAAAGTCCATCCGCATGGAGTTTCTTCATGTGCTTTACACCAATATGACCTAAATGGCAGTGCCAAAAGTATGTTGCACTATCATTATCAAGTTTGCAAATTTTGGCATCAATATTACGAATATGTGTCATTACGATCGAGATTCAACAAGAATAGACCATTCATTAAAGGTGCATGATCATAAAATATATTACTTATATAAATAGAACAACCATTATTCTCTGACTGAAAAGAATAACCGTCTCGCAATAAACAAGATCCGGATATAATGTTCATGCTCAACGCTGGCACCAAATAACAATTATTGAGGTCTAACACTAATCTCGAAGGTAGATGTAGAGGTAGCGTGTTGACGGCGATCACATCGACCTTGGAACCATTCCCGATGCGCATCATCACCTCATCCTTAGCAAATCTTCGTTTATTCCGCAGCTCCTGTTTCGAGTTACAAATATGAGCAACCGAACCAGTATCAAATACCCAGGCGCTACTACGAGCATTAGTAAGGAACACATCAATAACGTGTATATCAAATATACCTTTGTTCACTTTGCCATCCTTCTTATCCGCCAAGTATTTGGGGCAGTTCCGCTTCTAGTGACCATTTCCTTTGTAGTAGAAGCACTCAGTTTCAGGCTTGGGTTCAGCTTTGGGCTTCTTCACGGGAGCGACAACTTGCTTGCCATTCTTCTTGAAGTTCCCTTTCTTTCCCTTGCCCTTTTTCTTGAAGCTAGGGGTCTTGTTAACCATCAACACTTGATGCTCCTTCTTGATTCCTACCTCTGCGGCCTTAAGCATTGTGAAGAGCTCGGGAATCGTTTTCGCCATCCGTTGCATATTATAGTTCATCACGAAGCCTTTGTAGCTTGGTGGCAGTGACTGAAGAACTCTGTCAATAAAACTCTCAACTGGAAGATCAATTCCCGGCTGAGTCAAGTGGTTATGATACCCAGACATTTTGAGTATGTGTTCACTGACAAAACTGTTCTCCTCCATCTTACAGCTATAGAACTTGTTGGAGACTCTATATCTCTCAACCCGGGCATTAGCTTGAAATATCAACTTCAGCTCCTGGAACATCTCATATGCTCCGTGGCGTTCAAAACGTCTTTGAAGTCCCGATTCTAAGCCGTAAAGCTTGGCACACTGAACTATTGAGTAGTCATCAGATCGAACCTGCCAGACGTTCATAAGAATTGCAGTAGCTCCTGCAGCAGGTGTGTCACCTAGTGGTGCATCAAGGACATAATTCTTCTGTGCAGCAATGAGGATAATCCTCAAGTCATGGTCCCAGTCCATGTCGTTGCTACCATCATCTTTCAACTTAGCTTTCTCCAAGAACGCATTAAAATTCAAGGGAACGGTAGCACGGGCCATAGATCTACAACATAGATATGCAAAAACTTTTAAGACTAAGTTCATGATAAATTTTAGTTCAAATAATCAAATTACTAATGAACGCCCACTTAAATCAACATCGCTCAAGTTGTCTAATTGATACATGATTCAAATGAACTAACCCATGTCCGATCATCACGTGAGATGGGGTAGTCATCAATGGTGAACATCTCTATGTTGATCATATCTACTATATGACTCATGTTCGACCTTTCGGTCTCTAGTGTTCCATGACCATGTACGTACATGCTAAGCTCGTCAAGTTTAACCCAAGTATTCTGCATGTGCAAAACTGGCTTACACCCGTTGTATGTGAACGTAGAGTCTATCACATCTGATCATCACGAGGTACTTTGAAACGACGAACTTTAGCAACGGTGCATACTCAGGGAGAACACTTTTATCTTGAAATTAAGTGAAGTGATCATCTTATAATGCTGCCGTCGTTCTATGAAAAATAAGATGCATAAAGGATAAACATGACATGCAATCAAAATATGTGACACGATATGGCCATCATCATCTTGTGCTTTTGATCTGCATCTCCAAAGCATCAACATGATCTCGACCGTCACCAGCACGACACCTTGATCTCCATCGTAGCGTCGGGGTCGTCTCGCCAACTTATTTCTTCTACAACTATTGCTAACGCATAGCGATAAAGTAAAGCAATTACATGACGCTTAGTGCTTGACACGCATGTCATGCAATAATAAGCTAAGGCTCCTGCCGGTTGTCGTACTCATCGACATGCAAGTCGTGAACTTATTACAAAACATGATCATCTCATACATCAACATATATAACATCATATATTAACCATATCACATCACAACATGCCCTTCAAAAACAAGTTAGACGCGTCTACTTTGTTGTTGAAAGTTTTACGTGGCTGCTATAGGCAAGTAGCAAGAACTGTTCTTACCTACGCAAAACCACAACATTGATTATCAAGTTTGCTGTTTTTGAAGGAAATATGCCCTAGAGGCAATAATAAAGTTGTTATTTATATTTCCTTATTCATGATAAATTTTTATTATTCATGCTAGAATTGTATTAACCGGAAACTTGATACATGTGTGAATACATAGACAAAACACCGTGTCCCTAGTATGCCTCTACTAGACTAGCTCGCTGACCAAAGATGGTTAAGTTTCCTAGCCATGGACATGTGTTGTCATTTGATGAAAAAGATCACATCATTAGGAGAATGATGTGATGGACAAGACCCATCCATTAGCTTAGCATAATGATCGTTCAGTTTTATTACATCGCTTTCTTCATGTCAAATACATATTGCTTCAACTATGAGATTATACAACTCCCGGACACCGGAGGAATGCCTTATGTGCTATCAAACGTCACAACGTAACTGGGTGATTATAAAGATGCTCTACAGGTATCTCCGAAGGTGTTTTTTGGGTTGGCATAGATCGAGATTATGATTTGTCACTCCGAGTATCGGAGAGGTTTCTCTGGGCCGTCTCGATAATGCACATCATATGAAGCCTTGCAAGCAATGTGACTAATGAGTTAGTTACGGGATGATGCATTACGGAACGAGTAAAGAGACTTGCCAGTAACGAGATTGAACTAGGTATGAAGATACCGACGATCGAATCTCGGGCAAGTAACATATCGATGACAAAGGGAATACCGTATGTTGACATAGCGGTTCGACTGATAAAGATCTTTGTAGAATATGTGGGAACCAATATGTGAATCCAGGTTCCGCTATTGGTTATTGACCAAAGAGGTGTCTCGGTCATGTCTACATAGTTCTCGAACCCGTAGGGTCCGCACGCTTAACGTTCGATGACAATATGTATTATGTGAGTTATGTGTTTTGGTGACCAAAGGTTGTTCGGAGTCCCGGATGAGATCACAGACATGACGAGGAGTCTCGAAACGGTCGAGAGGTAAATATTGATATATTGGCAGGTGGTATTCGGACACCGGAAGTGTTCCGAAATGAATCAGGTACATATCGGAGTACCGGAGGGGTTACTTTAACCCCCCGGGGAAAGATATGGGCCATATGGGCCATAGGAGGGAGGCTAACCAGCCCACAAAGGGCTGGCGCACCCCCCACAAGAGAGGAGGCCTAATTGGACTAGGGAAGGGGGCGGCGCCCCCCTTTCCTTCTCCTACTCCATCTCCTTCCCCCTTTCCTCCTCTGGTAAAAGGAAGGGGGCCGAATCCTACTAGGAGCCCAGTGGGACTCCTCCCATTTGGGGCGCGCCTAGGGCCGGCCTCCTCTCCCTCCCTCGTTTATATACGGGAGGGGGGGGGGGGGGCTAGAACACACACCAATTACTCCAAGCCGAGTGCGACGCCCCTCCACAGTTTACGCCTCCGGTCATATTCTCGGGGTGCTTAGGCGAAGCCCTGCGCGGATCACATCACCATCACCGTCACCACGCCGTCGTGCTGACGGAACTCAACTACCCTTCGACCCTCTGCTGGATGAAGAGCTCGAGGGATGTCATCGCGCTGAACGTGTGCAGAACTCGGAGGTGTCGTACGTTCGGTACTCGATCGGTCGGAACAAGAAGACGTTCGACTACATCAACCGCTTTAAGCAAAGCTTCCAATTTTGGTCCACGAGGGTACGTGGACACACTCTCCCCCTCTCGTTGCTATGCATCTCCTAGATAGATCTTGCATGAGCGTAAGAATTTTTTTGAAATTACCTGCTACGTTTCCCAACGGTTTTAACTTTCTTCAAGGACCGGCCATAGTAAAATTCGATTCAACTAATGCAGGAGAAACATACACCGCCAACCACATTTATGCAAAACAAGTTGCATGTTAGTCGTTGGAACCGGTCTCATGTGCGTGCACATGTAAGGTTGGCCGGGGCTGCTTCATCCCACAATGCCGCCGAATCAAAATAAGACGTTGGTGGTAAGCAGTATGAACATCACCGCCCACAACTCCTGTGTGTTCTACTCGTGCATATCATATACACATAGACCTGGATCATGATGCCACTATTGGGGAACGTTGCATGGAAAACAAAAAAATTGTACGCACACGCAAGATCTATCCATGAAAATGCCTAGCTACGAGAGGGGAGAGTATGTCTACGTACCCTTGTAGACCGTTAAGAGGAAGCATTTATTAACGCGGTTGATGTAGTGGTACATCTTCATGATCCGCCCGATCAAGTACCGAACGCACGACACCTCCGTGTTCAGCACACGTTCAGCTCGATGACGTCCTCGCCTCCTTGATCCAGCAAGTTGGGCAAGGTAGTAGATGAGTTCTAGCAACATGACAGCATGGTGACGGTGGTGGTGCAACTATCTCCGCAGGGCTTCACCTAGCACTATGAAAATTATGACCGAGGATGAACTAGAGGGAGAGGGGTACCGCACACGGCTTGGGGATCGTGGTATTTGTTGCCCCTCTCCCTCCTCTCATATATATAGGTGGGGGGAGGGGAGCCAACCCTAGGGGCGCCCCCAAAGGGGTTGGCGGCCGCCTTGGGCTCCTGCCCTAGGTGCACCCCATTTCCTTCCTAAGGTACAGGGGAGAAGGCAGGAGGGGAGGCGCCCCCCTTTCCTTTTTCACATGAAGGAGAGAAGGTAAGAGGGCGCTGATACGTCTCCAACATATCTATAATTTTTGATTGTTCCATGCTATTATATTATCTATTTTGGATGTTTTATAGGCATTTATATGCCATTTTATATTATTTTTGGGACTAACCTATTAACTGAGGGCCCAGTGCTAGTTTCTGTTTTTTTGCCTGTTTTAGAGTTTCGTAGAAAAGGATACCAAACGGAGTCAAAACGAATGAAACCTTCGCGATGATCTTTCTTGGATCGAAAGGAAACCAGAAGACTTGGAGATGAAGTTGGAGACGCAACGAGGCGGCCACGAGGTAGGAGGCCGCACCCAGGGGGTAGGTCGTAGCTCCCCTGACCTAGTTCCTTCGCCTATATATACTCTTATACCCTGAAAACTTCCAGGGGAGCCACGAATCCACTTTTCCACCACCGCAACCTTCTGTACCCGTGAGATACCATCTAGGGACCTTTTCCGGCGTCCTGCCGGAGGGGGATTCGATCACGGAGGGCTTCTACATCAACACCATTACCTCTCCGATGAAGCGTGAGTAGTTTACCACAGACCTACGGGTCCATAGTTAATAGCTATATGGCTTCTTCTCTCTCTTTGATTCTCAATACCATGTTCTCCTCGATGTTCTTGGAGATCTATTTGATGTAATATTCTTTTGCGGTGTGTTTGCCGAGATATGATGAATTGTGGATTTATGATCAGATTATCTATGAATATTATTTGGTTCTTCCCTGAACTCGTATATGCATGATTTCATATCTTTGCAAGTCACTTCGAATTATCGGTTTAGTTTGGCCTACTAGATTGATCTTTCTTGCAATGGGAGAAGTGCTTAGCTTTGGGTTCAATCTTGCGGTGTCCTTTCCCAAAGGATGAGGGGGCAGCAAGGCACGTATTGTATTCTTGCCATCGAGGATAAAAAGATGGGGTTTTCATCATATTTCTTGAGTTAATTACTCTACATCATGTCATCTTACTTAATGCGTTACTCCGTTCTTTATGAACTTAATACTCTAGATGCATGCTGGATAGAGGTCGATGTGTGGAGTAATAGTAGTAGATGCAGAATAGTTTCGATCTACTTGACACAGACTCGATGCCTATGTTCATGATCATTGCCTTAGATATCGTCATAACTATGCCCTCTTCTATCAATTGCTCGACAGTAATTTGTTCACCCACCGTAATATTTGCTATCTAGAGAAGCCACTAGTGAAACCTATGGGCCCAGGGTCTCTTTTCCATTATATTGAATCTCTTTTACATCTTATTACTAGTTTCCGATCTACTATTTTGCAATCTTTTACTTTTCGATCTATAAACCAAAAGTACCAAAAGTATTTACTTTACCGTTTATCTATCTCTATTAGATCTCACTTTTGCAAGTGAACATGATGGGATTGACAACCCCTTTATCGCATTGGGTGCAAGTTGTTGATTGTTTGTGTAGGTATTTGGTGACTTGTGCGTTGTCTCCTACTGGACTGATACCTTGGTTCTCAAAACTGAGGGAAATACTTACGCTACTTTGTTGCATCACCCTTTCCTCTTCAAGGGAAAACCAACGCAAGCTCAAGAGGTAGCAAGAAGGATTTCTGGAGCCGTTGCCGGGGAGATCTACGTCAAGTCAAGCCATACCAAGTACCCATCCTAAACACTTCTCCCTTGCATTACATTATTCGCCATTCACCTCTCGTTTTCCTCTCCCCCACTTCTAAAACGATTTTGGAAAACCTTTGCCTTTTCTTCGCCCCTCTTTCGTTCGTCTCTTTTCGCTTTCTTCTTGTGTGCTTGTGTGCTGGATTGCTTGCTTTGTCACGATGGCTCAAGATAATACTAAATTGTGTGACTTTTCCAATACCAACAATAATGATTTTATTAGCACTCCGATTGCTCCTACTACTGATGTTGAATCTTGTGAAATCAATGCCGCTTTGTTGAATCTTGTTATGAAAGATCAATTTTCTGGCCTTCCTAGTGAAGATGCCGCATCCCATCTAAACAATTTCTTTGATTTGTGTGATATGCAAAAGAAGAAAGATGTGGATAATGATATTGTTAAATTGAAGCTATTTCCATTTTCGTTTAGTGCTAAAACTTGGATTTCATCTTTGCCCCAAAATAGTATTGATTCGTGGAATTAAGTGTAAAGATGCTTTCATCTCTAAGTATTTTCCTCCCGCTAAGATCATCTCCCTTAGGAACGATATTATGAATTTTAAGCAACTTTATCGTGAGCATGTTGCACCATCTTGGGAGATGATGAAATTGATGATACGCAATTGCCCTAAACATGGTTTGAATTTGTGGATGATTATACAAAAATTTTATGCCGGATTGAATTTTGCTTCTAGAAATCTTTTAGATTCAGCCGCGGGAGGCACTTTTATGGAAATAACTTTAGGAGAGGCTACTAAGCTCCTAGATAATATTATGCTTAATTATTCTCAATGGCACAATCGAAAGATACACTAGTAAAAAAGTTCATGCGATTGAAGAGATTAATGTTTTGAGTGGAAAGATGGATGAACTTATGAAATTATTTGCTAATAAAAGTGTTTCTTCTGATCCTAATGATATGCCTTTGTCCACTTTGATTGAAAATAAGAATCTATGGATGTGAATTTTGTTGGTAGGAACAATTTTGGTAACAACGCGTATAGAGGCAATTTTAATCCTAGGCCGTTTCCCAGTAATTCTCTAATAATTATGGTAATTCCTACAACAACTGTTATGGAAATTTTAATAAGATGCCCTCTGATTTTTAGAATAGTATTTCCTTATACTAACGGAGCTCATGAGATTTTCTGTCGAGATTTGTGTTGTGAAGTTTTCAAGTTTTGGGTAATGATTTAATGACTATGGAATAAGGAGTGACAAGAGCCTAAGATTGGGGATGCCCAAGGCACCCCAAGGTAATATTCAAGGACAACCAAAAGCCTAAGCTTGGGGATGCCCCAGAAGCCATCCCCTCAATCGTCTTCGCCTATCGGTAACTTTACTTGAGGCTATATTTTTATTCACCACATGATATGTGTTTTGCTTGGAGCGTATTATATGATTTGAGTCTTTGATTTTTAGTTTACCACAATCATCCTTGCTGTACACACCTTTTGGGAGGGACACGCATGAATCGTGATTTATTAGAATACTCTATGTGCTTCACTTATATCTTTTGAGCTAGGCAATATTGCTCTAGTACTTCACTTATATCTTTTTAGAGCACGACGATGGCTTTATTTTATCGAAATTGTTGAACTCTCATGCTTCACTTATATCATTTTGAGAGTCTTTTAGAACAGCATGGTAATTTGCTTGGGTTATAAAACTAGTCCTAATATGATCGGCATCCAAGATGGATATAATAAAAACTTTCATATAAAGTGCATTGAATACTATGAGAAGTTTGATTCTTTATGATTGTTTTGAGATATGAAGATGGTGATATTAGAGTCATGCTAGTGGAGTAATTGTCAATTTGAGAGATACTTGTGTTAAAGTTTGTGATTCCCGTAGCATGCACGTATTGTGAACCGTTATGTGATGAAGTTGGAGCATGATTTATTTATTGATTGTCTTCCTTATGAGTGGACGTCGGGATCGGGCGATAGTTAACTCCTACCAACCCTTCCCCTAGGAGCATGCGTGTAGTACTTTGTTTTGATGACTTGTAGATTTTTGCAATAAGTTTGTGAGTTCTTTATGACTAATGTTGATTCCATGGATTATATGCACTCTCAACCATCCACCATTACTAGCCTCTCTTTTGCCGCGCAACTTTCATCGGTACCATACACCCACAATTACCTTCCTCAAAACAGCCACCATACTTACCTATTATGCCATTTCCATAGCCATTCCGAGATATATTGCAATACAACTTTCCACCGTTCCGTTTATTATGACACGCTCCATCATTGTGATATTGCTTTGCATGATCATGTAGTTGACATCGTATTTTTGACAAAGCCACCGTTCATAATTTTTTCATACACGTCACGCTTGAATCATTGCACATCCCAGTACATCGCCAGAGGCATTCACATAGAGTCATATTTTGTTCTAAGCATTGAGTTGTAATTCTTGAGTTGTAAGTAAATAAAAGTGTGATGATCTTTATTATTAGAGCATTGTGCCATGTGAGGAAAGGATGATGGAGACTATGATTCCCCCTCAAGTCGGGATGAGACTCCGGACGAAAAATAAAAAAAAGAGAAAAGAAAAAAAGAGGCCATAAAAAAAAAGAGAAGGCCCAAATTAAAAAAATGAGAGAAAAAGAGAGAAGGGACAATGTTACTATCCTTTTACCACACTTGTGCTTCAAAGTAGCACCATGATCTTCATTATAGAGAATCTCCTATGTTGTCACTTTCATATACTAGTGGGAATTTTTCATTATAGAACTTGGCTTGTATATTACAATGATGGGCTTCCTCGAAGTGCCGTAGGTCTTCGTGAGCAAGAGGGTTGGATGCACACCCACTTAGTTTCTTTTTGTGATTTCATACACTTATAGCTCTAGTGCATCCGTTGCATGGCAATCCCTACTCACTCACATTTATATCTATTGATGGGCATCTCCATAGCCCGTTGATACACCTAGTTGATGTGAGACTATCTTCTCCTTTTTGTCTTCTACACAACCACCATTCTAAGCCACCTATAGTCCTATGTCCATGGCTCATGCTCATGTATTGCGTGAAAGTTGAAAAGGTTTGAAAATACTAAAGTATGCAACAATTACTTGGCTGAAACCGGGGTTGTGCATGATTTAAATATTTTGTGTGATGAAGATAGAGCATAGCCAGACTATATGATTTTGTAGGGATAGCTTTCTTTGGCCATGTTATTTTGAGAAGACACGATTGCTTTGTTAGTATGCTTGAAGTATTATTATTTTTATGTCAATATTAAACTTTTGTTTTGAATCTTTCGGATCTGAACATTCCTGCCACAATAAAGAGAATTACGTGGATAAATATGTTAGGTAGCATTCTACATCCAAAATTCTGTTTTTATCATTTACCTACTCCAGGACGAGCAGGAATTAAGCTTGGGGATGCTTGATATGTCTCCAACGTATCTATAATTTTTGATTTTTCCATGCTATTATATTATCTGTTTTGGATGTTTAATAGGCATTTATATGCTATTTTATATTATTTTTGGGACTAACCTATTAACCGAGGGCCCAGTGCAAGTTTCTATTTTTTTTGCCTATTTTAGAGTTTCGCAGAAAAGGAATACCAAATGGAGTCCAAACGGAATGAAATCTTCGCGATGATCTTTCTTGGACCGAAAGAAACAAGAAGACTTGGAGATGAAGCCGGAGACGCAACAAGGCGGCCACGAGGCAAGAGGGCGTGCCCAGGGGGTAGGGCGCCCCCCCTACCTCGTGGACCACTCGTAGCTCCCCTAACCTAGTTCCTTCGCCTATATATACTCTTATACCCTGAAAACATCCAGGGGAGCCACGAAACCACTTTTCCACCGCAGCAACCTTCTGTACCTATGAGATCCCATCTAGGGACCTTTTTCGGAGTCCTGCCGGAGGGGGATTCGATCACGGAGGGCTTCTATATCAACACCATTACCTCTCCGATGAAGCGTGAGTAGTTTACCACAGACCTGCGGGTCCATAGTTATTAGCTAGATGGCTTATTCTCTCTCTTTGATTCTCAATACCATGTTCTCCTCGATGTTCTTGGAGATCTATCCGATGTAATATTCTTTTGCGGTGTGTTTGACGAGATCCGATGAATTGTGGATTTATGATCAGATTATCTCTGAATATTATTTGGTTCTTCTCTGAATTCTTATACACATGATTTTATATCTTTGCAAGTCTCTTTGAATTATCAGTTTAGTTTGGCCTACTAGATTGATCTTTCTTGCAACGGGAGAAGTGCTTAGCTTTGGGTTCAATCTTGCGGTGTCCTTTCCAAGTGACAGTAGGGGCAGCAAGGCACGTATTGTATTGTTGCCATCGAGGATAAAAAGATGGGGTTTTCATCATATTGCTTGAGTTAATTCCTCTACATAATGTCATCTTACTTAATGCGTTACTCCGTTCTTGATGAACTTAATACTCTAGATGCATGCTGGATACCGGTCGATGTGGAGTAATAGTAGTAGATGCAGAATCGTTTCGGTCTACTTGACACAGACGTGATGCCTATGTTCATGATCATTGCCTTAGATATCGTCATAACCATGCGCTCTTCTATCAATTTCTCGGCAGTAATTTGTTCACCCACCGTAATATTTGCTATCTTGAGAGAAGCCACTAGTGAAACCTATGGCCCGCAGGTCTCTTTTCCATTATATTGAATCTCTTTTACGTCTTACTAGTTTCCGATCTACTATTTTGCAGTCTTTTACTTTCTGATCTATAAAACAAAAATACCAAAAATATTTACTTTACCATTTATCTATCTCTATCAGATCTCACTTTTGCAAGTGACCGTGAAGGGATTGACAACCCCTTTATCGCGTTGGGTGCAAGTTGTTGATTGTTTGTGCAGGTATTCGGTGATTTGTGCGTTGTCTCCTACTGGATTGATACCTTGGTTCTCAAAACGGAGGGAAATACTTACGCTACTTTGTTGCATCACCCTTTCCTCTTCAAGGGAAAACCAACGCAAGCTCAACAGGTAGCATGGGCTAGCCCTCTCCCCTTCCTTTCCTAGGGCTGGAGCCTATGAGGTGGGGCGTACCAGCCCCTTGTGGGCTAGTGTGCTTCCCTCGTTGGCCCAATAAGCCCAATAACTCCTCGTAGGTCTCCCGGAACCCCTTCCGGTGATCCGATACATACCCGACGCATTCCGAAACTTTTTCGGAGACCAAATAGCATCGTCCTATATATCAATATTTACCTCCGGACCATTCCGGAGCTCCTCGTCATGTTCGTGATCTCATCTAGGACTCCGAACAACATTCGGTCACCAAATCACAGAACTTATATAACACTATATCATCAACGAACGTTAAGTATGCGGACCCTACGGGTTTGAGAATGGTGTAGACATGATCAAGACGCTTCTCCGGTCAATAACCAACAGCGGGACCTGGATATGCCCATATTGGTTCCTACATATTGTACGGAGATCTTTATCGGTCAAATCTTTATGACAACATACGTAATTCCCTTTGTTTGTCGGTATGTTACTTTCCCGAGATTCGATCGTCGGTATCTCCATACCTAGTTCAATCTCGTTATCGGTAAGTCTCTGTACTCGTTCCATAATACATCATCTCGTAACTAACCCCTTAGTCACTTTGCTTGCAAGCTTCTTGTGATGTGTATTACCGAGAGGGCCTAGAGATACCTCTCCAATATACGGAGTGACAAAATCTCAATTTTGATTCACGCCAACTCAACAAACACCTTCTGAGATACCTGTAGAGCATCTTTCTGATCACCAAGTTACATTGTGACGTTTGATAGCACACAAGGTATTCCTCCGGTATCCGGGAGTTGCATGATCTCATTGTCGAAGGAATATGTATTTGACATTTAGAAATCAATAGCAATAAACTGAACAATCATATGCTAAGCTAACGGATGGGTCTTGTCCTTCATCCCGTTATCAAGTGACAACACATGTCTATGGTTAGGAAACCTTAACCATCTTTTGATCAACGAGCTAGCCTAGTAGAGGCTCACTAGGGACATGGTATTTGTTTATGTATTCACAAATGTATTTAAGTTTCCAGTCAATACAATTCTAGCATGAATGATAAACTTTTATCATGAATAACGAAATATAATAATAACAACTTTATTATTGCCTCTAGGGCATATTTCCATCAGCTGGTGGCGCTGAGGGTCGGAATGACTACTGGGCAAGGGTACTGGTGAAGCTGCAAGAATTATGATATGGAGGAGGAAGAACAGAGGAGAGAGCAAATGGATCTGGTAGGTCGAGGGGGTGGAATTGATGCAACTTGTGGTGAGGCTTGTTGGGTCTGACGTTGCGTGCCCGGGCATCCCCAAATCCACCCATATTTGGGCTGGATATGAGGGGTGCCGGTCAGCCTTGCCATTTGAGGCGCCCGTCTAGGTCGTTTTTTTGACCGATCACTAACCGGGTTGTCTGCCAGGGCGTTTAAGAAGGGTTTGGGGTGCCCAACTGTAAATGATCTTACAACCGTGTACTAGCTTCGGGTTTGGGATTAGAGGGGAAATAGCATCTACCGTCAAACTAGCGAGTGCCTGTTCACTTGTGAGGATTATCTATTTTAGAGTATTTTGCTCGTGCTTCTAGGGAACCACTTCGCCCAGGCGCTAGCGAAACCTAGCGCCACCAACAAATCTCTTGAGCCGTCGTCGTGTTCTTCCTTCCCACCCAGATCCCTCGCTCGCCTCTTCCCCTCTACCCCTCTCGTCGTGTCCCGAGGAACCGCGGGCTAAGCTATGCGACTGCCAAGGACTGGGGCGATGGGGAGGTCCATGTAGTCGGTGGCAGCGCCTTGCTAATGTGCTCGGTGCTGGTGGGGACCTAGAATGGGGGCGGCCGATCTGTCCGGCATACCCGCTTGACTGCGCGGCTCTGTGGTAGGTCATCTATGACAGGCAGTCGTGTTCGCCCTACGATTTCTGATCTGGATTGGGCGCCTTCGCTCTTCCTCGCTCGGAGTGCTCCTCCGTACAGATCTTGGTCACAGGACTTGCCGGTCCTCGATGTGGATGGGGCTGAAGGTGGGGATTCTGATCAGAAGAAATCCCTATCAGACACTACTCAGTCGCAACAACGACGACGCTCGAGGGTGCCATTTTTTCTTCATGGATCCTTTCGTCAGATTTGCTTCCATCTCCATCATCCATCATCCATTTGTCTCCCGGGTGAAAACCTTAATTGCGGTGGGCGGGGACAGGCGACGACGTCTTCGGCATCGTTCCCTTCTTGAAGGCGCCACCTTGGGTGATAGCTGGCTGGTGGACACCATTGGGTTGGCATTGACGGTGATCTAGATCGGCAGGTGGTGTGGTGTGGCATCTACCGCGACGACGACGGCGGGTCTTGGTGGTGTGGTGCGGCGGGGTCTCGGCGATGGATGTGTGCTGATAGAGACGCGCAAGGTGGTGGCGATGTCTGGTGTCGTGGCGGCATCGGCGACAACTGGACCTAGCAAAGTCCATGCATGGATCTCTGCTGAAGTTGGGACGGCGGAAGATGGCGCCGCCGGACCTGTTGGTGATCTTGCCTCGCCGTGTGGCGGCTTGGTGAGAGCACCAGATTAGATGATGAGCTTTGGTGTGTGGTTAGGATACATCATCAAGGTAGTATGTGCAGCGACATTGATATCAGAAAGGTGGCTTTGGATTGATTATTTATTTTCATCAGTTTGTTGAATAATTTAATAAACATAGCTGTATGCATCGTTTGATATATAGATTGAGGGTTATCCTCCTTTTTCAAAAAATGTTTGAGTTTCTTAAAGACTCATTTTCCTGTCTTAAATACAACCACGACAAATATTTTAAAATGGAGGGAATATAACGGAATGCATCTCTCACACCCTGAAAAAAAAATACGTTCGTTACACAGCAGGTATATCTATATATCCAAACCATGTTTTGTACTCTCAAGCTGGCCATAAAAGCAGTGGTCGCCAAAATGCACACCGGGACCCCTATATCCCCAGGAAATTGACTAGGGGTACGACAAAGGCAAGAATGCACGTTGTGGGCCTCTATATATTCGGGCAGTTTCCTCTAGTACTGAAATTCAGCTCATTCATAGTTTCTCATCTAACCCTCCATCTATTTATGTGATTGTGATCCGGGAACGTACGGCGCACAGGTCTCAGCTCGTACAACATCCATTCAAATACCTCTGTAGTACTAGGTTTTTTTCTTTTCCTTTTGAGTTGGAAAACGGCAGGGTAGTTGATATGTATAGCATAAGTTATGCATCCTTGGGCTTCAACCACCTCATGTGCTACGCAAGGCAGGCGCATTACTCACCCCTACCTAGCATAGCGTGGTGCATGGTTGCTCGATCATGTGAGCTGAGGTAGACGGAGAAGGAATCACATGGCCGGTTCTGGCCACCCGTAATAATAATTCGATTGATCGATCGTCTCATAGGATAAGGAGCATACATGGAGCCAGGACGGCAGGAGGCGGCAACTGAATCGACGTACCATCCGGGCCGGGCAGGCAGGGGAAGTTTCTCTTTTGACTCGGGTCTGGGTCAGGTTAAACGCCACATGAGTCGCACGATGACACATGGGAGCCCGAAATGGTGACCCCTAGCGCCCCTAGGCTCAACGCGAAGCAGGCTCCAAGACAAGGCGCCATAAACCCCTCTTCCCTCCTCCGGCCCGCCCAACGCATGTCGTATGCATATGCATATGATCGTTGCACTTATTGGCGGCCGTCCCCGTCGATGGATCCATCACATGCGTCGTACTACGGCTACCCAACGACCCTATCCATCCATAGCCACCCACTCTTTCGAAGAGGCTGATCGAGATCAACATGTGTAGTAGCACTAGATCCATCACATGGGCAGTACGAGTAGGATGTCGAAGACCCGTCGCATTAGGGCCTACGTCGCATGCAGTAGTGATTGTGCGTGCTCATCAGGTGCTTTGTTTGCATGGTGGTGGCTATGGTGTTTGTGGTCACCGGCCGGCCTTCGATCTTGCATGGCAACGGGGCTAGCTGGGTGTAGCAGTACGTATGAGTGCACGGGCTAATCATTGGGGGAGATCCAACAGCGTCGTAGGTCAGGTGTGCGATCGACTCACGCCGTTGCATGCCGGGTCGTTTCGTTTCGGCACGGGGAACGGGCCCAATCATGGACAGATGGATCCATGCATCGTCCATGCCCGTACGTAGTACCACACAAGTACTCCACTCCGTTTTCGATCTCCCCACGAACAGTGCGCTGAGAGCTAAGGTGGTCGATGGGATTATTGCTTCTTGTCCATATGTGTTTGTTTTACGCGTTCTTTTTTTTCTATGGAAAGGGGTTTCCCCGCGAAAGTGCTCTTCTCTGCCCAGCTTAGATGAACTAGGGCGAACAGTAAAATAAAAAAATTGAATAAATAATTCAAAAATTTCAGTTTTTTGATGTTGCAAACATTGACAAATGTTTTGATTGCTGTCAAATTTCATCATGAAATGTAATACGTGGAAGACATGGTAAAAAAATGATGTTCCGAAATGCTTTTGAAATAACATTTTTGGAGCAACGATTTTCTCTTTTTTGCCACGTCTACCACCATTGTTATTCCACGATCAAATTTTGCAAGCATAAATACATTTGCCAATGTTTACAGCAAAAAAATAAATCAGTTTTTTTACTATTAATCCGGGATCACATGAGGTGCTCAGAATAACCGCTTCTGTTCCCCCGCCCCATTTTTATTAAAGAGGCAACCAAAACACAAGTCTCTATTCACAGCGCCGGGCTAACCAAAGTAGCTAAGCCAGAAAGGTTTAACTTCCACACCAGGCCTATCAGGTTGGTGGATCAGCAAGAAATCTCAACACAACGAACAAAATGAATAAATCATGAAGACCTAACTATTACTGATCATCAGGTTTTTAGCTGGAATTCACCGTAAAAAATAAGCCTTGTTGTTCAATCATATTGCCCGCCTCTCCCTTCATCTCCAACCAATCCTCGGAAGCTCTCCTCTTAATCGTTCCAGAAGTAGCAAGCATTCTTTTAGTAAGACTGACCGAGTATTCTAGCACAGAATCTTCCACTGATGAAGCAAAGTGCTTGCCCTTCCCAGAAGAATCCGGGTATCCTTCCATATTGCCCCCTAAAAAACATAGATCATTGTGCAATGTCCATAAGCTCAAAATGGAAGCAATACAAGCCATCCCAATTAAAGATTTTTTTATTAGTTCTACACCATAAGGCAGAAAAATTAGTTGTATTTTCAGGGGAAGTAAACTTGAATTTTTCGGCAACAATCTCCCAGAAGTTCTGGGCAACAACGCAACCAAACAATAAGTGATCAATAGATCCCACCTCATTGCAAAAGAGGCTAGTTAGATCACCTACATGTTGTCTTTTGCTTAAGTTATCTCTCGCAAGATTTTATTGATAACTTCCAACCAAACAAAAACTAGATATCTACATGGAATCAATAGTAGAAAACGGGACATTAGTCCCGTTTCTAAGGGCCTTTAGGGCCAGTTCTTTTGGGCAATTCTCCCAGAATTGACCCCCTCCCCAGCTTCTCCCAGCACTTCATCCTTTTTACAATTACTAGATAATTAGACCTTAACTAGCCAGGAATTGTAAACAAAAATGAAGTGACAATTCTAGGAGAAGCTGGGGAGGGGATTAATTCTCTGAGAATTTCCCAAAAGAACTGGCCCTTACTCCCGGTTGTGCAACTGGGACTAAGGAATCGGGACTAAACACCCCCCTTTTTAGTCCCAATTGTGTTACGAACCAGGACTAAAGGGTCTCCACGTGGCCGTTGTGGGGCACTCAAGGAGGAGGGCCTTTAGTCCCGGTTGGGAACACTAACTGGACTAAAAGGCAGCCACGCATCAGGCGCTGCCAAGCACTGGGGTTTAGGGTTTTTTTAAAGGAGGGGTTTAGGGGTTTCATATTGTGTTTTCCTTTTCTTTTTATGTTTACCATGCAATTCTTTTTCATTTAGGGTTTTTATTTTTATTTTATGTTATCCATTCAAATCGACGCTAGCTACTACGTACATACACTAGTGCAGGATGCTGCTAACGCGACACTACGATCAGAGACCCTTCAGAAACTATGTGCGATGCAATAATCGCAAACGGTGGTCTCAGAGAACCGTTAAAAATCTCCAAAACGTTTGCGATGACGGATGCATCAAACACGGTTCAGATTTTAGTTGCGTGTGCGATGCAGGGCATAAGATTCAGTTCAGTTAACTGTTTGTGATGAGGAGTAACAAACGAAACGGGCAGCAAGATGCAGGCGTGTGCGATACATAGCATACAGTTCACTAGGATGAACTGTTTGTGATTAGGCAACACAAAAGAAACGGTCAGCCAGAACCAGGTGTGTGCGATATACAAAATGCGGTTCACTTAGATGAACTGTTTGTGTTGAGACAAGCGAACATAAATGGTTAAATATAACAAGATGTGTGTGATACGCGACAAACAAGTCTGTAATCAGAAATGTGTGCGAAGACCGATAATAACACAGACAATTGCTTTTAATAAGACGTATGTGATATGCTCTGTCTACACAACATGTATTGGCCATTGGGGGATGGGCGGACATCCGGATACGCCATAAGGATGCGAAGAGGCATCCTACATCAGCAAGGACTAGCTGTTCCACCAGTAGCTCATCTAAGAGAACTCTCAAGTTAAGTGTGCTCAGACTTGAGCAGCCATGGGATGGGTGACTGGATGGCAAGTTGTGTTGATGTTAAATTAGCTGATAGGATGGGTCATTTCAGTCATCCAAATGACCGAAATGCCCCATTCCATCAGCTAATTTAACCTTGAGGTCCTTGTTTTTTATTTTAATTTTATTTTTTAACATATGTTAAAGAAGGTCTACCGCATTACTTTTTAACAATGTGTATACGTGGCATATAGTTGATCCACCCAACCTGTTTGTGATGGAATAAGCCGTGTGTGCTGTGGGCAAACGCTTTGCTAGTGTACAACCGTTTGCTATTGATGAATTCATCACCGATGGTTCCCTAGTGTGGTTCGTGTTCATCTCATCATGTGTACGTGTCCTTTCGTCCTTCTCTCGCACGTCTTGTCACCCCGCTCCCGCAGACGTTCGAACGCAAGCTTGAGCAGCGCGCGGGGGCGTTCTTTTGGACAAACGGTGCTGAACTCGTTCCCGCGCAACCGCGCAGGTTCCCGCGCAAGCTTCACGCCCGACTTGGTGAAATCCCCCAAAATCCCAATGCTTATCACCCTACTATATAAACCCTCACGGTCGGCGAGTCCTGCATCGCATTTTCCCCTCCCTCCCTGTAGCTTATCTCATCTGCTTCTCCCAAAATCGGCAATGGCACCGGACCATCGTCGTCGCTCAGCTACTCCGCCGTCATCAGAGCATAGCTCCACCTGGGAGGCTGCGGAACACACACCACACGCTCGGCCGCCAGTGCCCGTCGGCAGCTGTTGCCAGCCGCCGTTGCCGCCACACCTCCGTCGAAAGCCAGGGCCATCACCCGCTCCGCCGCCCTGGCCATCACCCGCTCCGCCACCCTGGCCATCACCCGCTCCGCCGCCCTGGCCATCACCCCACTGCCGGCCACCGTGGCCATCACCCGCTCCGCCACTGCGGTCCGAAGGCGGGAGGTGGTGGTCGTGGCCGGCACCCCATCGTCGTCCGCCGTGGCCGCTAGCCAACCGTCGACCACCGGGAACATCACCCGCTCCGCCACCGCCGCCCGCAGGAGGGAGGCGGAGGTGGAGGCCCGCACGTGCGGTAGCGACCTTGTGCGGTACATCGAGTTCCTGCGGGAGGAGGAAGAGCGCCTCGTCGTGCACGCAAAGAGCCTTACTGCCGCCGTGGCTGCGGCACACGCCGACACAGAGGCGAGGAATCAGGAAATCTATGAGGAGAACCACCACTTCAAGAGGGGTCGTCTGGAGCGGCAGAGGGCGTTCTAGGTGAGCGTCGCTGAAGGTGCAGCAGCAGCAAGAATCGTATTGCAGTTGTGCACTTCGTCAGTAGCCTCCTCCTCCTCTTCCTCTTACTGAGCGTGCTCGGCAGAGGAGAGGCTGCATGAAGTAGTACAAAGCACCTTCGTAGTAGTATTTAGGGGCTATTTTGTTCAGTTCATCTGACTATGGATGCGGTGAAACTTTACAACGTACTTAAAATTAGCTAGTATATATAGTTGAACTAGCTATTTCAGTACGTGGTTGTCAACAATTGGGGAAAAGTTTGGTCGGTTCTGCTGTAAAGTTGAACGGTTTGTATAAATTAAGCGAATGCTTAATCTATGAATGAAATCTATGCTTAATTACTGAATTTTACAATTGGGGAAAAGTTTGGTCGGTTCTGCTAGTGATTTTTAGCTGCATATTTTGACAAATCACAGTGTTACAAGGATTGACAAATGACAATGTTACTAGATCAACAAATGTCAATTTTTCCAGTTTGACAAATGGCAATATACCCAATATGACAGATGCAAATCTTACATAATTGTCTGTACGTGGTTGCACACGGGTCATCCGAATAAACCATTTGCGTTGAAGAGCGGTAGAAATCCTGCTTGCCAAATTTTCTCTTGGCTTAGCGCCGAAGTCTCGCTTTGCATACCTTATTCAATCTGAACCGTTTGCGTTGAAGAGATGCACAAATCCTGCACAGCAAATTTTCCCTTGGCTTATTGCGGAAAACCGTAGCTCTTACTTTGCATACAGGTGCTCTATCTAAAACGTTTGCGATGAAGAGCTGAACAAATCCTGCTTGGCACATTTTCCCTTGGCTTACTGGTGAAGCTGTCAATGTACATACAGGTGTTCTATCTAAAATGTTTGCGATGTTAGAGTGGCAGCTACTTGTTTCAAAATGCCTTTGTTGACTGTTATTCGAGTGCGCCTTCTCTCAAAATGGACATGAAAATTACCACAGCATGTCGGGTGCCGTTCCATGATAGCATGCCAAGTTTCGTGAATTTCAGACGAGTTTGGGATTTACTAGAATTTAAAAACAAAGTATCTCAACGCTTTTGCCGGGCAAATAATAGTGCTGGTGTTTGAAATTCATTCTCATTTCTTGCATGGGACCTAAGCATGCACCCAAGGACACAGATTTAATTTTTCAACCAATTTGTATGCACTGGAGCTCGTGCATGTAGTTCAAATTTGAATTATGCACATAAAATGCCTAGAAAACCCAGTTAATATATAAAAATTTCCAAACGAACCCCGAAAAATTCCAAAATTGAACACAACACTCCTGTTATTCTATGTTGACACTAGAAAATTTTGAAAGCAATAACAGGCAATGTGTATCGTTTCGTCCCCAAAGGTGGCACGTTCCCTACCGAAACCATCAAGCTTGTTGTGAGAAGCTCTGGTTTGTGAGAAGGTTATACCCAAACCTGCCCCAAATGGGACAAAAAAATTACCATGACATGTCGGGTGCCATTCCATGATAGCATGCCAGGTTTCATGAATTTCATACGAGTTTTGGATTTTCTAGAATTTAAAAACCAGGTATATCAATGTTTGCAAATGAAGTGGCCGGTGAGGGTGTTTGACATTCATTCCCATTTCTTGCATGGGACCTAAGCATGCAACCAAGGACACATATTTGAATTTTCAACCAATTTATATGCATTAGAGCATGTGCATGTAGTTCAAATTTGAATTATGCACATAAATGCATTGGAAACTCAATTAATGCATAAGAAATGTGCTAACAAACCCCAAAAATTCCAAAATTTAACACAACACTCATGTTGTTCTATGTTGACACTAGAGAAAAAAATTTAAATCAAGAAGAGGCAACGGCTATCGTTTCGTCCAGAAAGGTGAAACGTTCCCTACGGAAACCATCAGGCTTGTCGTGAGAAGCTCTGGTTTGTGAGAAGCTTATACCCAAACCTGCACCAAATGGGACAAAAAAATTACGATGACATGTTGATGCTGCTCCATGATAGCCTTCCATGTTTCATGAATTACAGACGAGTTTTGGATTTACTAGAATTTGAAACTCAGGTATCTCAATGTTTGTGGCCGAGTGACGGTGGCAGAGTGTTTGACATTCATTCTCGTTTCTTGCATTGGACCTAAGCATGCAACCAAGGCGACAGATTTGAATTTTCAACCAATTTGTATGCATTAGAGCATGTGCATGTAGTTCAAATATGAATTATGCATATAAATGTATTGAAAGGTTAGTTAATGCATAAAAATGTCCTAACGAACCCCGAAAAATTTCAAAATTTAACACAACACTCCTGTTGTTCTATATGTTGACACTAGAGCAAAAATTGAAATCAAGAAGAGGCAACGGATATCAAGCTTTCGCCCGTAAAGGTGAAACATTCCTCATCAGTAACCATGAGGCTTGTTGCGAGAAGCTCTGGTTTGTGAGAAGCTTATACCCCAACCTGCCCCAAACGGGACAATATTTTTACCACTGCATGTTGCTGCCGTTCCATGATAGCATGTCAAGTTTCATGAATTTTAGACAAGTTTTCAATTTACTAGAATTTTAAAACCATGTATCTCAATGTTAGCGGCCGAGCGACGGTGGCAAAGGTGTTTGACATTCATTCCCATTTCTAGCATGGGACTTAAGGTTGCAACCAAGGACACACATTTTATTTTTCAACCCGTTTATATGCACTGGAGCATGTGCATGTAGTTCAAATTTGAATTATGCACATGAATGCATAGAAAACTCAGTTAATGTATAAAAATGTCCATGCAAACCCCGAAATATCCTAAAAAATTGTAAACACTCATGTTGTTCTATGTTGACACGAGAAATTTTTTGAAATTAAGAAGATGCAACAAATATCGTTTTGTCCCCCAAGGTGACACGTTCCCTACCGAAACCATCATGCTTGTTGTGAGAGAAGCTCTGGTTTGCGAGAAGCTTATACCATAACCTGGTCCAAATGGGACAATATTATTTTACCCCGGCATCTTGATGCCGTTCCATTATAGCATGCTAAGGTTCATGAATTTTAGACGAGTTTTGTATCTACTAGAATTACAAAAGCAAGCACCTAAATGTTTGCCGGAGAGCCACGGTACCGTGGTGTTTGAAATTCATCCCCATTTCTTGAATGGGACGTCAGCATCAACACATGTACACATATATCATTTTACAACCCATTTTGGTGCACCGGAGCATGTGCATGTGGTTTAATTTTGAATTGTGCACCTGAAATGCCAAGAAAACCAAGTTAATGTATAAAAATGTCCAAACGAACCCTGAATAATTCCAAATTTTTTGACGACGCACCTATAGTTGCATGTTCACTACAGATAGAAGTTCTAGCAATTCAAACACCATCCTTTTCAGCTGTGGCCCCATTATGTAATTCAAATCAAGATGAAAAATCAAGTAGATCCCACACAGTTTATTATCACCAACCGTGTGAGATGCAGTACAAAATATCCTGGAGCACCGCCGGTGTATAGTACGCCTATGGATTATGCGAGAAGGATCGTCGGCTACAGTCCACAGCCGGCGTGTCAAGCACACTAGCTCGCTCCCCAAATATCATTTCACTATTCAATAGTCACCGGTGAAAGATGGGGACGTGGACCCGCATCCCGAGGGCAACTTCGGTGGCCCACTCTGGTGAGAGCGCGGCCGCACCCGCCAGGCGCGTGCTAACAAGCTTCGTGAGGGCGACCGAAATCTGCGACCGGGCAGCCAAAGGCAACCCAAGCGGCCTTTGTTGCTTCTCTGGCAGCGGCAGCAACATCTGCCTCGGGGATAGCTGCTGGCGAGAGCGGCACAAAAACTATCCGTTCCGCTGCGGCGGCCTTAGCCCTGATGGAGGCCACCCAGGACCATGTCGAGGCCGCCCACGCCCAGCTCGTGGCGGTCACTGCACAAATTGAAAGAAGCTTCTCCGACAACGGTCGGCAACCCACGGCCGAAGAGTTGGCAATCGCCGAGAGCGTTCGAGTAGCCGTCTGGTCCTGCGCAGCATACCTTGCCAAGACGGAGCCCTTCAAAGCCCAGATGGCGGCCGCCCACGCCCAGCTCGTGGCGGCCTTTTCCAAAGAGATGGGGGACGCGGATGGCGAGATGCTTCCCGAGTATGGTGTGATGGATGCCATGGAGCCCCTTCCCCAGTCGACCGTCGGGCGCGAGCTGGACATGGAGGAGGAGGCGGAGATCGACGTGCACCAGCCTTAGTAGTACTCTTTGTTTTGTTTAATTAAGAGCGCCGGTCTTTAATTTGTTAGAGTAATGTTTAGGTCAGCTAGCTCTGTTTAATTACTGAACTTGCTCGACTAAGAAGTGTGGGTGTGCTATAGTCTCTTTTGTGTACCCAAATTATGCGATGACGTGGATGAGCACTGTAACCAGGGAAATTGGAACCAAACTTTTTGACGTTCAAATTCATCGCACACGGGTTAAGCTATCTGAATCATTTGTGATGTTAACATATCATACACAATTCTGAATAAGGGACCATGTCTAATGACGTCACGCCAGCTTTTTTCACCGAAGCGATTCAAATTTTCGCTTCATGGAAATATCTACCCCCCGTCCCCTCCCCCTTACCATAAGTCACATTTCCCCTGTTTCCACCTTCCTTTCCAAATTGAAACCTTCACTCCTCGCTTGCAGCGCCGCCCCCCTCGCCGGCGACCCTCCTTCACGCTGCTCGGCCTCGCCTATCCAGGCAGGTAATCCACAACTGACCCCCATCCTCCTCCTCCTTCCACATCCCACATGCCCCGACCACCGGCGTGAGCGCGGCACCTTCCACCCAAATCACCCACCCCTCCATCAAATAAGCGCCGCCCTAAGCCATGGTGCACGCAGTATAGCCCGGATCTCAAGGAGCATTTGGCAGCGGAGAAGAAAATCGCGACCGCACGCGCGGATGAGGTCGCGATGGCTTCCATTCGTGCCGACCCCCAGATCTTGGAGGAGCACCTTGCCATTTTCTAGCTACGCCGGTTAAACATGCTCAGGTTACCCGTTGCGTGTGCCGCTCGTGCCTTTCCTTAACAAATTCTAGTGAATCGTGCTATCTACTTTTACCATGCAATCTGTTGCTCTAGTGTATATGCTCCATATGTCGTGCAATGTGGTGCTCACTTATTAACTGTTTGGTTAATTAGTTGTCGTGTTGAGTTAACTATTTGGTTCAATTCTGCAAATGCGATGTTCAATTCTTCAAGGTGCAATTTTGTATTGTCTTCCATGTGAGAAATAAATCGATTTTTTCTTTACAAAATACATGAGAAACCAATCCAATTGCTATATTTCCAAGTTGTCAAGAATGCTTGGTTTGGTTAACTGTTTGATCTTCTAGTATGTTATACATTGTGCAATGTGGTGCTCAGTTAACATTTGGTTCATTTGTTGTGGTGTTTAGTTAACTGTTTGGTTCCATTCTGCAATGCGGTGTTCAATTGTCATGGGTGCATTCTGTTATTGTATTCCATGTGAGGAATAAATTGAATTTGGCTATGCTAAATACATGAGAAACAAATACAATTGCTATATTTCCAAGTAGTTAAGCATGCTTGGTTTGGTTAACTGTCTGATCTTCTATTAGGAGTATGTTATATTGTGCAATGTGGTGCTCAGTTAATGTTTGGTTCATTTGTTGTGGTGTTTGGTTAACTGCTTGGTTCAATTCTATAATGCAATGTCCAATTGTCGTGTGTATAATTTTGTATTGTTGTGCATGTGAGGAATAATCGAATTTGGTTGCACTTAATACATGGGAAACATATACAATTGCTATATTTCCTAGTTCTTAATGATGCTTGGTTTGGATAAATGGGTTTTCCATGTGGCTTGAATTAATCTGATGAATCTGCAATGTGCTTATTTTTCATTAACATATTATAATGATAGCATGCGAACCCTTACTTAACCTGATGACCAACTACCTTATATGTGTTGCAGGGAAACAATATAATGGGAAGCACTAAGGTTTACCATTCTAATACTTAGGTTTTTAACAATTGGTCTTGCACATGTAGGTCCTGCTGTCAGAGGTTTTGACCCACTGCTCGACCCTTTTTGCATATGGGGAAATGAGTTGTCCATGAATATGAATCAAGTCAAGAAATTCAGAAAGATAGTTAGGATAAATAAATTGGTGACAAAAAACAACAAGATCTTTATCTGCACAATGAAGAAGACATCAGTTCACTACAGGATGGTACTAACTATCATACCTTGTCTTTTTTATTCCTTTGCCCCATTTCCAATATAGAGAAGATATTTATGCACATCCTTGTTTCCAGGCCTTTCCAAAACAGTTCACTGATGATTACCTCTCAAACCACCTGTATGGACAGGAGGCGAGGAACGTGTTCATACAACACCCACAGTTCAATATTGAAGTGTTCCTGAAGAGGACGGAGGATGGACGGTCAATCATCCATAGGCACTAGCCTAAATTTGCAAAGACCTTCAACATCAATGAAGGCTCAATATTCGCCTTCCGCTTCAACAGTTTTCCCGATGAGATGCATCTATCTATATACCGTCCATGATGCTAATTTCGAAAGGTTCTAGATGTTGCATGTGAAACTTGGTGCTGGTGCAGTTGTGTAATGGGGTAGCTGAGTGCTGAAGCTATATCATGTTGTACTCTGATGTATTTGAATTATGAAATCTTGCTTCCTTAATATGGGAATGAAATATATTATGTGTTTAATATGAATGTCAATTAGATTAATAAATGGATTATTAATAATAGGGCAATTAGCCTGCTAATTGGTTTTTGCTATTGCAAACGGATATTGAGAAAATACCGTGGGCGATGACCTAAGGCAACGCACACAGTTTCTAGGGATCACTAGTAGAAAACAGGGCATATGTCCGCGCCAGGTAAGCCCATTAGTCCCGGTTCGGTCACGAACGAGTACCCATGGGCCCATTGGTCCCGGTTCGTGAGGCTAGGGGCCTATCGGGCCTCGTGGGGCCATTGGTCCCGGTTCGTCTGGCCCCTTTGGTCCCGGTTGGCTGCACGAACCAGGACCAATGGGCCTTGCTCCTGGTCCACCACCATTGGACCCGGTTCGTGGCATGAACCGGTACCAAAGGGTGGTCTTTAGGGCCGGGTCAAGCCACAAACCGGGACCAATGAACCAGCCAGGGGAGAGGGCTTTTGTGTGTAAAACATTAAAAGCAAAAAGAATTTTCATAAAATAAATAAATAAAGCAAAAAAAGAAAAGAAAATAAATAAGTAGAAACAAAATAAAATAAATAAGTAGAAATAGAAAAAACTTTAATAAATAAGTAGAAACAAAATAAACTTTAATAATGTAAAATAAATAAACTATAATAAAATAAGTAAAAATAGCAACAGTAAGTAGAAACAAAATAAAATAAATAAAGCAAAATAGAAAGAAGCAAAAATTATAAAACCTCACAGTGCTAAAACTATAAAATAAATAAAAGAAGCAAAAAGGAAAGAAAATAAATAAGTAGAAACAAAATAAACTTTAATAAATAAGTAAAAATAAAATACACTTTTATAAAACCTCTAGTATTATTGAAACTAAAATTATATAAATTTATGCAACTAAAATTATCAAAGTATTTTCTATTCAAAACATTAAAATGAAAAAAGAATTTTCATAAGAAATTTTTGTTAGAAACTTTAATAGCAAAAAGAATTATCATAAAGAATTTTTGTTAGAAACTAAAATAACAAAAATATGTTTTTGAATATAATGATTCACACAAATCTATGTTTATAGTACGCTTATTCAAAAACTAGTGATTCACACAATTTTTATTACCTAAAAGCAAAAGGAACTAAAAAATAAAGCAAAAAACAAAAGAAAGTAAATAATGCAAAAAATGTAAAATAAAACCTGGGAAAAATAAAAATGCCACCTCATCGGGCCAAGACGGCCTGAATACGACTAGAAACCCTACCATGGGCCAGTGATTCGTGCCCGCAGAAGGCCCAAGAGGCCCGACAGAATAGCGGTGAGAGGAGTCGAGAGGGTGCGGCAAAGGGGGCTTATAAACCATCGCACGCCTCTCAACTAGCGAGGTGGGACTAAAATTTTGGCCACGGGTAGCATCAGTTTTGTTCAGCAGGGCACCAACCGACTAATGCGCTTAGTCCTGGTTGGTGCCGCCAACCGGACCAAAGGCCTCTGCTTCCCACCCTTTAGGTCTTTGAAAAGAGCCCTTTGGTCCCGGTTGGTGCCACCAACCGACGAAGTAGTGGTATTGGTCCCGTTGGTGCCACTAATCGACCAAAGCTCGCTATATAAGGTAACTTGTGAAAATTTTCATTCAGTTCCTCATTCTCCGCCGGCCGACGCCGCTCTGCCCATCGTCGCCGCCCGTCGCGCGCCCGCGCCAGCGCCGCCCACGCTGTCGCCGCGCAACCTCAGCCGTCACCGTCACCTCATCGTGCCACCTCGACACCGTCGCCGCCCTCTGCCCGACCTCGACGACGCCGCCCTCTGCCGCGACCTCGTTGTCGCCGTCCTCTGCCGCGCCTCGTTGTCGCCGCCCAGTGAGCCCTCCCTTCCTCGCCGCTGCCCCACGCCTGCCTTGCACGCCCTTCGCGTCGTTGCCGCCGCCGCCCGGCCCTGCTTTGAACGTTGTATGTATATGTATATATATGCAGATGTATGTATGATCCATGGATATATATGTAGATGTATGCAGATTTTTTTTGTTCATAGATTTGTTTGGTCAATTTTTGTATATGTTCATATATATGTGCATATTTAGAAAAAAATTATGTTGCAAAAGTTACATTTAAGGTTAGTTGATTTAGTGCATTTTAGGTTATTAGTAAGTGCTTAGTAGTTGAACTAGTTGATTTAATAAAACTACTTTATTTTATTATAGAAGTAGTTTATTTTTAGTAAGTACTACTTTTATTTATTTATAGTAAGTGCTTAGTAGTTGAACTAGCTGATTTAATAAAACTACTTTATTTTATTATAGAAGTAATTTATTTTTAGTAAGTACTACTTTATTTTATTTATAGTAAGTGCTTAGTAGTTGAACTAGTTGATTTAATAAAACTACTTTATTGTACTATAGAAGTAGTTTATTCTTAGCCAGAAAATTAAGAGAACTAGTTTATTTTTTAGTTCTTATTCCCGCATCGACGCCAATGATGCCTATCCCGCATCCACGTCATCGACTCGGCAGAGGAGGCCTGCAGGATCAGAGGGGCCATGTCCGGGACTGGGCTCCGTCGGGCTCGTATTGGGAGGTGCTACCTTCCGGGGGCGTAGGTTGGTGAGGAGCCAGTCCGTCGTTGACTCGATCCTTGTTTGGTGGTGGTCGCGTGGGCCAGTGACGGTGCCGAGGCTTCCGGACACCGCGGAGGTGGTACATCACAGTGTCAGCAAGGAGGACAAGCACGTCTGTCGTTACATGGTTGTGTTGGAGGGCAGGTTCGACAATACCTGGCAGGTTCTTCAGGGACCTCACCGGAGCTATGATCCTGTGATGGTTCCTTCCCTTTGGTGTCCACCGCCCGCGCCGATACCTGGCCGGGCGCCACGGTTCTAGCTGTATTAGCGATGCTATATGTATGATAGTATTCGAGGTGTATTAGTGACAATATTCGACGATGTACAAACGCAAGAGATGATGTAGTTTTTCTTATAATTGAATGCATGCTAATTTTAATACTACTTTATTTTATGATTTGGTTTTGCTAAAATTGGAGAGCACTAGGTTATAGGGTTTTTGTTTTTGCAGAAATCTAGGAGCCCCCTCCATCATCCCCACCGTCATCCTCGTCACCGACCCCCCTCCAACCTCTAGGTGAGACTAGGCAAATCTCCATGTCAATATGAGTCCTATAAGATATTTTGAAATGTTTTTGCTCATATTTTTCAACCATTGAAATGTAATGGCCATCAAGTTTGAATTCTCATATGAAGTAGATAAAAACATGTAAATTTCCTTGGCGGCAAATTTCAGGTGCTCGATATGTCCTTTTTTCAGAAAGATAATTAAACGATATTTCAGGTGGACTTTAAGTCTGTCGAGTCTCCACCATATATGAGAGGACGAAGAATCCCGACTGTTGTCGTAGAAGTTCCTTCGCTCCGTGTGCTAGACAATTTGGTGTAATGCACTCGAACGAAGGAGGAGCTACCATCACCGACGGTCGCAAAATGTCGAGAGAGGAATCGGTGAGGGAGAGTCTCCACCATATGTATATGAGAGGACGAAGAATCCCGACTGTTGTCGTAGAAAGTTCTCCTTCATTCCCGTGTGCTAGAAAATTTGGTGTAATGCACTCGGAATGAAAGGAGGAGCTACCATCACCGACGGTCGAATATGTACACCACGTGAGCTGAGAGTTTTCAAGAAAAGGCTTGATGCATCGATAGTCAACCCGTGATGAATAATAATGATCTAATTTAGTTCTTTTAGTACATACATTTAATTGTACAAGTTTAATATTTGAATTATGAACATAGGAAATTTCGTACTCGGACGACGAAAACCGCCCGGGGGAGTGCGACTAGTGCCACGACGATCGAGGTATGTGCGATAGGTTCCTTCAGCTGGACGAAGATCGGCGCTTCAGCATTAAACTCGAGGAGACCTTCGATGTTGAAACGGTACGCAACGACGACAAGTGTTTTTTCATAATTAAGCACGACTTCAACTATTTCAATGTGTAATTTTCATCTTTTACAATTCGACTAGCTTATCCCATACCATGCAAGACGCTATGTCTTGGAGAGGATGGGTTTTGAAGACCATGAAAGTATGGAAATAAAGAAAATTCACCTAAGGACCCATCATGGTATAGATTTTGAAGTAAATCTGTACAATTCTGAGAGCGTAACCCATTTTGGTTGCAAGAATTGGGAAGCACTTTGTGAGATGTATGGTTTTTATGAGGGTATGCTTGTCACCATGGATCTTGGTGATCCTGACACCGCCGAAGACAATTTGGACATTTGGCTCCTTGTTGATATGCTTCCAATTCTTCCCCTATGTGAGCTTCTCAAACATAGTTATTAAGTAATTTATATTGTTTATTTCAGAATAGTTGACAGCTTATTTCCATTGACAGCTTATTTTCATTCTTCAAAGAATGTGCGGAAGATGGTAGACAAAACCTACTACACCGATGGCTCCGAATTAACTTATCAGGAGAAAAATCATCTGATCGCAGTTTCTACTGATCTTGAGAATTACAATATCTACAATTAAACTCCTCAACATTATGGTCAATACGTGCCACTAGTGCACGTGTTGAACTACGGTAACTATCATGGAGATACCTTGGTAAGATTTTTTACTATTACAACATCCGTGCATCTTTTTCATACTTCTAAAACTAATACATCATTGCTAACTACGAAGTTATTACTATGTTTTTCAACAGATAATCCCGAATGATTGTGTGCCTCATCTGATGTATCAGCATGGTCGCCTTGATGTTTTGAACATACAACCAGGTCATTCTATTTAATCTCAACCGTCCATACCGGATTTCTAAAAGAAGTGGAGACATGATAGTCAAAGAATGGAAAAATGTATGGACAAATGTAAGGAGGTTCTTGGAAGCAAAAGGAAGCGAAGTAAGAATTGGAGACAGGATGATCTCCATTCTCCATAATGGAGAGTCAGGGTCTATATCGTTTCATGCTATTTTACCTTAAAGAGGGTAGTTAGGTCCTACCTAATACTGATGATCATGTGCTAAGAACAATTAAGTTGGGTTGGTTCGATGACTATGATGATGATGATCGTATGACTTGTTATTAATAACGAGTCGAAGTTGTATGATGATGATTAGTAGGACTTGTTATTATGATGATGCCGAGCATGAAGAGTTATTATATATCAGTGGGTGAAATGAACATGGATTGGATTGAAGTGAAGGCAACATGCATGTGGTACATGTCGAAAATAGTACAATCCAAACTTGATCAAGGTAGGATTAGTATTACTTTCGACATGCACCACATGTTGCCTTCACTTCAATCTAAGCCATGTTTAGGCATAGCAGTAGCGTTGGTAAACCAAGCACGAAGATAAGAGAGAACACTTCTCTCTATTAGCTAGCTAACAACCTAAATTAACCCCCAAACCCCTAAACCACCCCCTTAAAAAAAGTTTTACCTCAGCTCATGCCAGCTGCTGACGCGTGGATGCCTTTTGGTCTCGGTTGGTGCCACCAACGGGACCAAAGGCCCTCCTCGGCTTTCGGCCAAGTGACCATGTGGAGGCCCATCTGTCCCGGTTCATGTAAGAACCGGGACTAAAGGCCTAGGGCTTTAGTGATGACCCTTTAATCCCGGGTCCACAAGCGGGACAGATGGGCCTTACGAACCGGGACAAATGGCCCTTTTTCTAATAGTGGATAAACCATGTGGGATCGGTGAACAATCACACACGACATTCTCTTCAAAACTGTTTGCGTTAGGCCACCTTGCGCAAACGTTTACTGCATAAAAACTGTGTGTGATGGATAGCCTTTGCCACACAAGTTCTTCTATGCACCGTGTGTGATGCCTTCAATAACGCAAACGATAAATTTTTTAATATTGTGTGTGATGGGAACGCCATCACGAACGATTTAACGGGGAAAATTGTGTGATGTACCTTCAAACGGAAACGTTTTCCTTGCAAAGATGTTGTGTGGGATGTATATCTGACAGGAAACGCTTGCTGTGGACTGGCCTTGTGGGATGTACTTACGACCGGAAATGATTTCGCTTGTATAATTGTATTTTTAGCACTCTTGTATGTATAACCGTGATTTGGTCGCTTTCATTGGTCGCACACGACCTCATTTTGTCGAGCGTGTGTGCCAGGAGGGCATATCCCCGACGATTTCTGGGTTGTGTGGGAAGGACCCCCTAATCTCCCACACTCACTAGGCGACGGTTCCAAATGCCATCGCGGAAAGGGGTTTTTAACCGTTTGTATAGCACTGACACGTACCAGTGATATAGCAATGAAGGAACCATTACACAACATCGTCATGAATATAGAGAAGTAACCTCTCTTTCTCCGTGCTTGGTCGAACAACAAGTTTTAGTATATATATATTCGACGCTACTACATGTAGTACATGTTCATGCATATATACAATATAACATCTCTTACGATCCCTAATACCTAATTACCAACATTCCCTACCAATTCCGGATGGTATTCTCCATTTTTAGCTATGACCTCTTGAAGTAAGAATCCCGCCAATTCCTCTTGAATGACTCGTATGCGGTCCTTTGTTAGGAGTTCGTCCCGCTTCCGTTCGATCAAATTTAAAGAAGGAGGTCAATATATATGAATGAAACTCAACACAATTGATGGAAATAAAATAAAATTATGAATATTGTTTACGTACTTCAAGTTGTTCTAAAATTCTGCCCTTCTCAAAGGTCATCTGGTGAATGAACTCGCAAACGTTGTATCCACACAAATTATTCCCGTCTTCCTGCCTCAAGCACTTTACGAGAATAGAACCAAAATAATAATCAAACATGATAATGGTATTGAAATAATAATCAAGAATGATAATGGTATTGAAACTAGAATCAAAGAGAGATGCGCAGAACTAGCTAGTACTACTTACATTGAGATGTCAAAATGGCAACTCCTCTTTTCATTCACCCCTAGCCTACTTGGTGAACTTTTTCCAAACCCTACCCGTCAAAGAAAATGAATAAAGGAGTTTTTAATTACTTGATATCAGGAAATGAACAAAATTTGCCGATATAGTGCGATAATGATCGAACTTACCTCTGGAGCATTTCACTCAGGTCCGCCCACATTTGAGTGTCTTCATGTTTCGAGTCCGTGACAAGTACTAATCCATTGTCAACCTGAACGATTAGTGATACGTCCATTTTGCATCATGTTTTCCTACTATTATATATAATATTTTTGTGCATAATAATGTTCTTCGGAGTAATTCTAACGCCTTTTCTCTCATAATATGCAAGGTTTACACAAAGTGGGAGAATCTCGATAGCTGGAATTCTGGACCTGTAAAAGCTACGTCAGAGTTACCTATTATGCACATCTCCAAATGAGCTGAAAATTTATGGAGAATTGTTTTGGAATAAATAAAAAATACTGGAGCAAATAACTACTGGAGGGGGCCACCCTGGTGAGCACAAGACAATGGGGCGCGCCTGGGGTGGCGGGTTGTGCCCTCCTCGGCCCACTTCAAGTGCCCATCTTCTGGTATAAAGGTCATTTTGACCTAGAAAAAAATCAGAGGGGGACTTTCGGGATGAAGCGCCACCACCTCATGGCGGAACTTGGGCAGGAGCAGTTTTGCCCTCTGGCGGAGCGATTCCGCTGGGTGAACTTCCCTCCCGGAGGGGTAAATCATTGTCATCGTCATCACCAACAACCCTCTCATCATTGGGAGGGCAATCTCCATCAACATCTTCAACATCATATCTCCTCTCAAATCCTAGCTTATCTCTTGTGTTCAATCTTTGTACCGGAACCTTAGATTGGTACTTGTGGGTGACTAGTAGTGTTGATTACATCTTGTAGTTGATTAATATATGGTTTATTTGGTGGAAGATTATATGTTCAGATCCATTATGCTATTTAATACCCCTATGTTCTTGAGAATGATTATAATTTGTGAGTAGTTACTTTTGTTCTTGAGGTCACGGGAGAAGTCATGTTGCAAGTAATCATGTGAACTTGATATGTGTTCGATATTTTGATGATATGTATGTAGTGATTCCCTTAGTGGTGTCATGTGAACGTCGACTACATGGCACTTAAGCATATTTGGGCCTAAGGGAATTCATTGTGGAGTAGTTATTAGATGATGGGTTGCTTGAGTGACAAAAGGTTAAACCCTAGTTTATGCGCTACCTCGTAATGGACCGATTTGGATCCAAAAGGTTAATGCTATGGTTATATTTTATCTTTATATTTTTCTCGTAGTTGTGGATGCTTCTGAGGGGGTTAATCATACATCACTACTAGGGAGCCTAGCAGCAGCGCTGGTTTTAGGCCTATCAAGAGCGTGGGCAGGAGCGCCATCGACACGATGCTACACTAAAGGTTAGCAAGATGGCGCCGGTTGACACGCCGCCATTGCTACACCGACTTAGTAGTAGCGCCTTTCCCCACACAACGCCATCATAATTACTAGTAGCGCTTCCCAGCCCGCGCTACTACTATTATTCCGTATTTTATTTCTTTTTGTTTCATGTTGTATTCATACACCTCTATACAAGTTTTCATATAGCAGCAATTTAGAGATTGTTTTTACATCATAATGAGTTATTACATCATCGGGTGAAAGAATCAGGATCAGTTTCAAGTGGATGGACATCCACTTGAAACTAATCCGCGGTTCTTTCACGCAATGATATAATAAATATCATCATCATCATCATCATGTCATTACCAACTTATCATCATAATACATCATTGTCATATAACACCTCCTCATGATCATCGTTTTCATCGATGAGACATCACATAGCAAGTTGGTCACTAGTCATAATCACAACTACTCCTCATCATCAACTCTAACACATTGTACCACATAATAAACATATTGTACCTCATAGGACCTACTACATTCTCTTAGGACCTACTATATTCTCTAAGGTAAAATAGCAAAAAACAAGATAGCCCCTGGCTCTCCATTATGGAGAATGGAGATTATCCTATCTCCAATTCTTGCCTTTCGCTTAATGTTGCTTCCAAGAACCTCCTTACGAATGTCCAAACATTTTTCCATTCTTTGATTAGCATGTGTTCACCGGTTTCAGAAATCCGATATGCACAGGTGAGATTCGTAGGATGACCTGGCTGTATGTTCAGAACTTCAAGGCGACCATTCTGATACATCAGATGAGGCACACAATCCATCAGGATATTTTTGTCGAAAAACATAGTAATAACTTCGTAGTTAGCAATGATGTACTAGTTTTAGAAGTATGCAAAAGATGCACGGATGTCGTAATAGTAAAAAATCTTACCAGGGTATCTCCATAGAAGTTATCGTGGTTCAACACGTGCACTAGTGGCACGTATTCACCATATTTTGGAGGAGTTTGATAATAGGTATTGTAATTCTCAAAGTAAGTACATAATGCGATCAGATGATTTTTCTCCTTATAAGTTAATTCGGACCATAAGTATATTGGGTTCTGTCTACGATGTTCCGCACATTGTTTGAACAATCAAAATAATCTATCAATGAAAATGAGCTGTCAACTATTTTGAAATAAACAATATAAATTAGTTAATAGCTATGTTTGAGAAACTCACATAGCGGTAGAATCGGAAGCGTATCAACAAGGACCCAAATGTCCATATTGTTTTGCTCGATGTCGTGATCACCAAGATCCATGGTGACAATCATACCCTCATAAAACTATACATTTTGCAAAGTGCTTCCCAATTTTGGCAACCAAAATGGGTTACGCTCTAAGAATTGTACAGATTTACTTCAAAATCCATATCATGATGGGTCCTTAGGTGTATTTACTTTGTTTCAAAATTTTCGTGTTCTTCAAAACCCATCCTCTACAAGACATAGCGTCTTGCATGGCATGGGATAAGCTAGTCGAATTATAAAAGATGAAAATTAGACGTTGAAATTGTTGAAGTCGTGTTTAATTACGAAAAAACACTTGTCGTCGTTGCCTACCATTTCAACGTCGAAGGTCTCCTCGAGCATAATGCTGAAGTGCCGATCTTTGTCCAGCTCAAGGAACCTGACGCACAGACCTCGATCGTCGTGGCACCAGCTGCACTCCCCAGGGAGACTTTCGTCGTCCGAGTACGAGATTTCCTATGTTCATAATTCAAAGATTATAAGAATTAAATATATGTACTAAAAAACCTAAATTAGATCATTATTTTTCGAGAAAATCCAGGCCACTCGATATTTCCTACATATTCTAGCCCAAGTCATGCCAGAATTCACGGAAAAATCCGCATGACCTTTGCTAAAAAGGACATATCGAAGCGCCTGAAATTTGCCGGAATGGAAATTAATCAACACTCCGGTAAGAAACATAGGCCACTCGTGAGGTGTAACCTGAACATGACCGCCACTTGGGCAACCACATCCTATTTGAGCAACACGGGATATACATGTTTTTATGTACATCATATATATTATCTTATAGGACCTATATTGACATGGAGATTTGGCTGGTCTCACCTCGAGGTCGGAGGGGATCGGTGACGGGGACGACGGCGGGGATGATGGAGGGGCTCCTTGATTTCTGCAAAAGTAAAAACCCTATATAAGTTATCACTAATACATCCCGAAGAATTGCTTAAACTAGTTCTATTAATTCAACTAGTTTTTACTAAATATAAACTTACTATAAATAGAAAAATTCTTTCTAAAAATAAAGTAGTTCAACTAGTTATATTAATTTTCTTACTAAATACATTTGTCCTATTAATTCAACTAGTTCAACTAGTTTATTAATTTACTTACTAAACTAGTTCAACTAGTTTATTAATTTATTTACTAATTATTGTAAACACTTACTAAAAACAAGAAACAAAACTACATTACACAATAGTAAAAGACATCTACTATTAACCATATCGCCCTAGTTAACTAGTACCATCACTACTACTAATTAACATCTACTACTACTAAAAATCATTATCAATGAACCCTAAATTAACATCTACTACTACTAAAAAACATCTACCAACTAAGCAGAGAGAAAGGGGGTGGGGGAGGCGTGGGGGCTTACAGAGAGGGGAGAGACGGTGGCGGGGAGGTGCTCGGCGACGGAGAGGTAGGGGCGGCGAGGGCGGGCTTGGGATCGGGAGGCGGTGGTGCTGGGCGGGCTCGGGCGGAGGCGGTGAGGTCGAGGGCGGTGACGGTGGGGTCGAGAGCGGTGGCGGGTGGCGGAGGTGAGGTTGAGGGCGGCCTCTGGAGGCGGCGGTGAGGGCAGGCTATGGCTCGGGCGGCGGCGACAGAGGAGTAGGGGAACATGGGGGAAAGGAGGACTTAGCAAAATTTTGAGCCTGCGGGTGGTTAAGTCGAACTAGCAAGAAGCAAGATTTTAGGAAACGCAGCTATAGCTAAAGTAGCTATCGCTGCTTTTACGTAAAACGCCATCGCTAAGTCTAAGCACGCATCAAAAATATACATTGGTCATCATTGATCTTTTGTGTAGAATCTAAATAGTCAACATGAATCCTCACAAGACTGTATAGGCACCGTGAAGATTCATATTGCATCCACAAATCCTACACATATAGTTCAATGAAAACCAAGTGCTCGAGATAGTTTGAGAAGTAACATATTTAAAGTGGTAAACACCTTGTTCGCTTAGCAAAGATGGGACTAAACTTAATTAGGTGCAATACTTAGCAGCAGCGAAGTTTTGCGTAAAAAAACACTGCTACTAAGTACTTTAGCAAATGCGTCTGGGGAAGGGCGCTACTACTATATCTAGCCCGGAGGCAACGCCGTGGCAATTATAGTAGTAGCGCTTGTTTCACCTAGGGCGCCATCGCTACCTGGTTATTAGTAGCGCGGTTTCACAAGCCCGGTACTGCTAGTTAGCAGTAGCGTCTGTTTTTAAACTGCGCTGCTGCTAAGATTCTGTGTATAAGGTTTTCCCTAGTAGTGCGTAGGAGGTTTGTTCAAGTAAAAACAACACCTAAGCACCGGTCCACCCACATATCAAATTATCAAAGTAGCGAATGCGAATCAAGCCAACATGATGAAAGTGATATGGTGAAATTCTGCTCATGTACCCTCAAGAACACTTTGCTTATCATAAGAGACAGTTTGGCCTGTCCTTTGCCACAAAAGGATTGGGTTACCTTGCTGCACTTTTCGTTTATCATTACCGTTACAAATTATCTTGCTATCAAATTACCTATTATTGACAATCTCAGTGCTTGCAGAAAATACCTTGCTGAAAACCACTTGTCATTTCCTTCTGCTCCTCCTTGGGTTCGACACTCTTACTTATCGAAAGGACTATGATTGAAACCCTATACTTTTGGGTCATCAAGTCTCTTTTCTGGCGCCTTTGCCGGGGAGTGAAGCGCTCTTGATAAGTGGAAATTGGTAAAGAAAAAATATTACTATGTGTTGAAATTTATTGTCACCTGTTACTATGGAGAACCATCATTTGAAGGTTTGTTCGGGGTATCTTCACCTCGACCGGAACCAGAATTGGTTGCCACGCAACCTACTGGACCTACTGAAAATATTGGTTATGAAATTCCTCCGGGTATGATAGAACAACTACTAGCTAAACATCCTGATATGCACTTGATATATGTGGATGAAATTTGTGGATTATTTAAGCTTGCAGGTTTATCCGGAGATGAAGCTAAGAAGAAGGTTTTCCCTTTATCTTTGAGGGGAAAAGCATTGACATGGTATAGGCTATGCGATGATATTGGATCTTGAACTGGAATCGCTTGAAATTGGAATTTCACCAAAACAATTATCCTATGCATCTAGTTCATCGTGATCGGAATTATATATATTTTTGGCCTCGTGAAGGAGAAATTCTTGCTCTAGCTTGGGGGAGTCTTAAGTCAATGTTATATTCATGCCCAACCATGAGCTCTCTATAGAAATTATCATTCAGAATTTTTATGCTCGACTTCTCGTGATGATCAATCCATGATCGATACTTCTTGTACTGGTTCTTTTATGAAGAAGACTATTGAATGATCTTTTAGAAAGAATTAAACACAAATCTGAAGATTCAGAACTCGAGGAAGGTAAAGACTCGGGTATTGAGCTTAAGTCAATGTTAAATCTTTTATGAATACCGATGCTCTTCAAAAGTTTAGCACTAAATATGGACTTGACTCTGAGATAGTAGCCTCTTTCTGTGAATCATTTGCTACTCATGTTGATCTCCCTAAAGAGAAATGGTTTAAATATCATCGCCCTATTAAATAAGATATTAAAGAACCGGTCATAGCTAAAGATGAAACAATTATTTACAACGTTGATCCAGTTGTGCCTACTGCCTATATTTCAAAACCACCTTTCCCTGTTAGTATAACGGAGGGGTCTACTGGAAATAAGTAACGGAGGGGGAATATAATAAAGGGACAATTGCATTTTTACCCCTAGTTGGTTCCTACCCACGGGTTTTGCCCTTACTTTTCGAGCTTGCTCAGTTTGCTTTTTTTCAGTCGAGGTCCTCGAATGCCTTTGACCGTTTGATTAAAACTTTGAAAATTCATAACTAATTCATATGAACTCAGAAAATGCAAATAAGATATAAAATGTTCAGATAAACATTACCTTTATGTGCATATCATTTTCATTCAGGACAAAAGCACCCTTTAAACTACCTGAGGTAATTAATGTTATTAACATTATTAAAAATAAAAAAGGTATAAACAATATTTGTTCATGAATAAAAATTACATGCAAATGTAGGTGATGTTTTCTAAACATCCAAATATCTTTGCATTTTTTTGAGTTCATATCATCTTGTTATGAATGTTCTAACGACTTTGACCATTGTTTGGAAACTTCATAACAAATTGATACGAACTCAGAAAAATGCAAATAAGATATCAGGATGTTTAGGAAACATCACCTACATTTGCTTGTAATTTTTATCATGAAAAAAAATATTGTTTATACCTTTTTATTTTTAATAATGTTAATAACATTAGTTAGCTCAGGTAGTTTAAAGGGTGCTTTTGTCCTGAATACAAATGATACGCACATAAAGGTAATGTTTATCTGAACATTTTGATATCTTATTTGCATTTTTCTGAGTTCGTATGAATTAGTTATGAATTTTCAAAGTTTTGGTCAAACGGTCAAAGGGCATTCGAGGGACCTCGATCGAAAAAGTAAGGGCAAACCGAGCAAGGTCGAAGTAAGGGCAAAACCCGTGGGTAGGAACCAACTAGGGGCAAAAATGCAATTGTCCCTATAATAAATAATAGAGCAATCAAAACATCAGAAAGCATAACATGGCAATACGCGGTGCTAGGGGTGACCTAACGCGGTACTAGGTGCTACTGGCGAAGGGGGAAAACATCCGGGAAAGTATTCCCGGTGTTTGGCATTTTCGGACAGATGAAATGGAGGGGGACGGTTGCATGTTCTCTATGCTAGGAATGTGTGGTAGATGAACAGAGTGCGTATCCGGATTTGTCACGTTTTTCTGAGCGACTTTCATGTATAAAGTATTTTCATCCGAGTTACGATTTATTTTATATAAATTTTCAAAGTTTTAAATGAGTTTCTGGAATTCTGGAATTAATATTAATTCGGAAAATAAAAAGGAAATCGCTACGTGCACCCAGCTAGTGTACACAACCAGTGGCTTACTGGTGGGGGTCCAGGGGGCCAGTTGACCCAGTCAAAGAGATGACTGGTCAACTACACCATTTATGGGGACTAGCTCTAAGTGTCACATTTTAATAAGAACTAAGTTAACAGTTTTAGTTTCTTGTGGGGCCCGTTAGTCAGGGGGTTAGTGGGGAGTTAGTGATTAAATTAAAGAGAGGGGTTGGCCGACCCCTGTGTGGCTGTAAGGCGCCTCAAGACGAGCTCACACACGAGTTGGCGCCCATGCCACAACGCTGGCTAGGAGGGCGAACAAAGAAGCGGCAAAGGATGCGCATGAGCACAAAGTGGGTAGCGGCAATGAGCATAAGGAGTGGAGCAAGAGTGCACGGCAAAGCATATAGGGCAAGGGAAGAGCGGCGTGCCAAGCAAATAGGGGTTTGGGCAGCGGCGGTAGGGCAGCGAGCAAGCGCGATGCGGCGCTGGAGTGGGCGGCGCGTTAGGGGACAAGAAGTCTTTGCCTAAGCGGGCGACAGCGGGTGATGGGCGGAGGGCCAATGCGGGGTGTGGCTAGGAGCAGTCAGAGGTGTGCGGGGGCGTGGGCAAGGACACGAGGCGGAGGCGGCGACGCATAGCTTTGGCCGGCGCAAACTACGGCTACGACGACAAAATCGAGAGGGAGGGCAGGGTTTTTTGGAAGAGGAGCTCACAAGGGTTCCAACGGAACTGACGGGGAGCTCGGGGATGCACGAAAGCCGATGAATTGACGGTGATGTGGTGGTTGCCGAGCGCGGAGAAGGCGGCGAAGGCATCTGTCGTGGTGGGCGCACGGCAGATGCCAAGCGATGGCTAAAGAGAGGAGGAGGCTCCAGGGCGCTAGTGGGGTCTAGAGGCGAGGTTGGCATGCGCGGGCGCGGGACGCCAGACATACCCAGGTCCGGGGCTCTCCGGAGAGATAACACCCCTAGTCCTGTCGAGTTTAGTTGGATGATTGATAGTACAATGTCGCCCCGAGCTGTGTATGGAGGAGGAAGGAAGCTGGCCAAGGCTTGGGCTGCTCCTTCTCCCGTGTTGCTGCTCAGGCTAGTCCTATGCTTGCTTGTGTTTCTCTCGTACCATCTGCTGTCTCCTCTGCATGCCTTACCTGCCTCTGTAGGCGCGGGTTCCTGGGGGGTTTTATAGATCAACCCACCCAGGGTTACAATGGTAATATGCCAAGTCGGTGGGTCCGTATTATCGGTGTCCGGGATACCGGGCTGGGTCCCGCTTGTGGGCTTGTGGTTCGCCGGGTTCCCCTAGGTGCGGGCCCCGCGTGCCTAGGGGAACTGTGCGTCGTCTTGTCGATCGTCAGGGCGTGGCCCGATCAAGTCGTGTCTGATGCTCTCCGTCAGCTGCCGCTGTCGTCGGCCGGTGAGGGCGGGAGCATCTTGTTACGCCAACCCCAGGTCGTTGGTAGGTGAGGGGCACTTTGTTGCCCACGCCGTGACCACAGGCATGGGTGGAAACACTGTTGTCTTGGTCATCAGTGGTTGAGGTCTCGTCCCATCATACGGCCTGGATGGGACGGGAGCTGACCCGTGGCTTGGTTGCCGTGGACGCCACGGGTGGGGTTGGCTTTCTAGGGAAGCCTTGGTGATAATCCCCAAGTGTAGGGAATCATCGTAGCAATTCCCAAAGGTGGAAGTGATAAGTATGGAGTGTCGAACCCACAAGGAGCTAAAGGTAAGATCAATATTCTCTCAAGCCCTATCTGCCACTGATACGACTCTCACTACAAAAAGAATACACTTCCGTGATGATACGTGTTTGTCACAGTAGGTCACGTTTTCTGTCATGCATGCACATCCATGACAAATTTATGACGAGTAATCAAGATAGTCATACCTGTCAGTCGTGAGAAGTGTTCCATGACATTACCAAAATTATCATCACGAAGTGTCCACTTCCATGACGATAAATCGCGTCACAGAAGTGCTTTCGTCAAGGGTGACCGACACGTGGCATCCACCGTAAGGGAACGCCGTTAAGCTTATCGGGTCGGGTTTTGGATCCGATAAACCGTTAATGCTCGACCATTGGGGATTTTCCACGTGTAAAATCATCATTGGTCGGAGGAAACACGTGTCCGGCTCACCGCTGGGAAGATGTCATCCACTCATTGGATGAAGGCGCCTATGATACGCCGACACGTGGCATGGCCCAACAGAGGCCCATTCCTGTGAAAAGGCCGCCCGCTTTGACTTGGTCAAAAGGTGGCGGGTCGCCCATGTAAAGTTCGTTAACGGCCTGTTCGCATATAGCCCATTTACAGCCCGCTAACCCAAGGCCCGTTATGCCCTATCCGAATTAGGCCCAGTAGCGTCATCTGGCCCATGTATGGCCCATGACGTCTTTCGGCCCATATGAGGCCCTATGTAACTCTTGGCCTATTAACGGCCCGTGGTGAAACTGGCCCGTAATGAAGAGTGTATCACTTTACACCCATTAACGGCCCGTGGTGAAACTGGCCCGTAATGAATAGTGTATCACTCTATACCCATTAAGGGACCGTTATTCCGTTGGGTTGTTTCCAGCCCATGTTATCTTTCGCCTTCTCGTGAGCCCATTTATTCTTGGGCTCATTTCCGGCATTCGCTTACTTACGGCCCGTACATCGCTATTTTTCGCTTATGGGCCAAAATCAGCCCGTTGTTACACTCGGCCCGCTTGTGGTCCATTAACACGCTAATGCTTTCATAGCGCCATGAAATACAGCCTATTAACGATGGCCCGTTATGGTCGGCCCATGAATGCATCGCATTCCAACTCTAGCCCGCTTACGCCCATAATGCGGCGTGTTATTGGCCCATGTTTGGCAAATCGATCATATGGCCCATATAAGGCCCATTGATGATACGGCCCGTAGAAGGCCCATTGTTTCTACGGCCGTAGAAGGCCCACTGTTTCTACGGCCCGTAGAAGGCCCATCGCTTTCACGGCCCGTAGGGAGGGCCAAAGGTCACTACAAGAAATATTAGCCCATGGTTATTGTGGCCTAGTTTTAAAAAATAGGTTATTGCAGCCACTAGCAAACCGCGGAAAAAGAACTGCAATGACTACAAGCAAACAAATAAACAAGACAACAAGGAAATAAATACGCAAGTAACTTACGGTAGGCTATCACGGCTATCACACATATTACATCCACTGGGCATCAAAGTTCGCCAGTAGTGCAAATAAACGCGCCGACAAAAGAATATACAAAACTGAGAGCACTTCAGAAGGCACTAGTCCTGGCCAGGTCAGGGCCCCCAAACAGCTAAAGAAGCTGAGTAGACCTCAGCCAGGCCAACGATAGATGCATCAACACTAGATTTAAGGCATGATGGTGCGACGGGCCCCCCTCGACATCTTCATTGCATCTTTGACTTCAAGTCGAGCTGAGCCGAAGCAAGCCTTTCCTCTTTAAGTTGAGACTCAAGAAGTCGAATCGATTGAGGCAACATGATCGCACAAAGGTTGTCTCACACCTCTTTGCTGAGTAGGTTCAACTCACTGTCTTCATCAAGACAGGACCTTGGGGTCATCTCGCTGTCCTCAAGATGGTTTTGTTCACTATCTTCCCTAAAGTTCTGCCTGGCGTAAGAGATACGACTCTGAAAGAGAAAAAAGGAGGAACGTAACAGGTTTCACAATTATATAAGCAAATAAATGGATCTGTTTCAAGATATGAAATATGTTTTACAACTACAATTTGAAATCCGGTAGTTGTTGCAAACATCCAATCAGATGTAAACAGCAAAAGCAAACAGCAAGGAGGCAATGATGCCTATCCAAATCTATACTAGAACAAATTTTGAAGGCTTGAGAAGGATGAACTTACATTACATGTTAACATGGGCAATGGACAAAGCCCTTCTCCATGTTGATGGAAGGATAATTCAATAAATTCCCCAAAGAAAATTCTTTATAAGCGTTGCCATTATTCTACATTTTGCAAAGTAAATATAGATCAAATAATATTGGAAGAAACAAAGGATAATGAAGTTCAGGTGCAGACTGATGATACATAATCAAATAGCAATTAATTAAGTACGGCGTTACAAGGCAAAAGGGAGAGAGGTACTGACAAGAGCAATGCAGAGCCCATTATTGTTTTGAGATCGTATGATCCTTTGAGCAAGGAGATTTGTTGTGGTGGGCGCACGGCAGATGCCAAGGGATGGCTAAAGAGAGGAGGAGGCTCGAGGGCGCTGGTGGGCTTCGGAGGCGAGGTTGATATGCGTAGGCGCGAGACGCCGGACATACCCAGGTTCGGGGCTCTCCGGAGAGATGACACCCCTAGTCCTGCCGAGTTTAGTTGGATGGTTGATAGTACAATGTTGCTCCTGGAGCTATTTGGAGGAGGAAGGAGGCTGGCTAAGGCTTCGGCTGCTCCTTCTCCTTGGTGTCGCTATGTCTCTATTGAATATCTTCTGTTGTCTGTCTATCTTGTCTCTCTCTCGCCTCGCGCCTCCCTCTCTGGCGCGGACTCCTGGGGGGTTTTATAGACCAACCCACCCTGGGCTACAATTGTAATATGCCGAGTCGGTGGGCCCGTATAGTCAGTGTCCGGGGTGCCGGGCTGGTCCCGCTTGGGGGCTTCATGGTTCCGGGTTCCCCTAGGTGCGGGCCCTGCTGCGTTTAGGGGGGATCATGCGCCGTCTTGTCGATCGTCATGGCGTACCGGTCGAGTCAGCGCACAATGTTCTCCGTCAGCCTCCGCTTTGGTTGCCGCCGCTGGTAAGCGCTGGAACACCGTTGCTGCGGCCACCGTCGGGTGGTAGGTGGGCATCGCTACCACGCTCTGGGCCGACCATGGGCATGGGCGGGGCAATCAGAGTCTTGGTCATCAATGTCTTTGGTCTCGCCCCATCGTGCGCTCGGATGGGACGGGAACTGACCGTGTACGGGTTGCCGTGGGCGCTGGTGGGTTGGCTCTTGGGAAGCTAAGGCTGCATGGTCGAGTTCCTGCGCTGGGCCGCTTTGACGGGGTTGGCGTTCTCGCCGAGTCGAGGGTCTTGGCGGGTTACACGCCTTGCCGGGTCGAGCGACCGGCTTGGATCTGACGGTTTGCGAGGCGATGCGGGCCCCGCTGTTTTTGAAATAGATCTGGGTTCTGTTGCCTGCCCGGGGTTCATCCCCCCGACAAGATTCATCTTAAATTAGTTTTCATACAATAGAGAAGGTAAGGCACCAGCAGAAATTTAGGAGTTCAAATTTTGAATTGATATCATAGACAGTACCTAACGCTGGGCTCCAGTGAGTTCTAATAGGGTTTGGCCTTTGGAGTAGGGGTAAATTGTGGTACAGTTGGGCTTGTGTTTTCTGTGGCTGCTGATCTATCTGATTTAACAGGTACCACTACCTTTTCCAAATACCTAGTTTGTACTCCTTGAGGATCTACACTCACCCTCTTCCTTTTGGACATCTATCACGAAAGAACAACATTTGACTGGAAAAACATACTGTGACGACATATGGAATAGGTAGAGAATATGGATAGTTATGGTATATACTCATATATGATGCTTAAACTAAGTAGATGGTGTAAGAAAGTAGAAGAAATGCAAGAGGTCAGATGCAAAATATAAAGCACCAATACAACTTTGCAAAGTTAGTGAAAGCACCTTGATGGGTGAATAAGATAGGCCATCCTCCACCATGCCTAGTTTGTTAGCCAGTGGATCATTCCGCAATATTCCTCTCGTGCGCCCATTCTCATATTCATTTTGATAATGTTCAATATCTGACATGCATGAAAACATAAAAACAAGTGAGATTTTCTTTGTAATGCAGAAGTGATTCTAATCCAAAAACGCCTCCCAGAAAACCCCTTTGTGCTAAATCTGCAATTCTTTTAAAATATGCCATGCATGCTGTAATTTCTTGTGTGCATTAATATAATGTGGCCTACTACTCAAAATATGAGAGCTCCGTAAGTGATGACACTGCACATGATAGCTTCAACATATAATAAAGAAGAACAAGTCGACCGACCTGACAGATTCAAAATATACTAAGGGAGAACAACTCTCGAACGACCAAATTTAATCGCAAGAGAAGAGTATCATCTTAAATAAGAGCAGAAGAGCAAGCAGATTGAAGATATTACAAGTCTTTCAATACAATGTCGGTTGGCCACCCATGATGAACCAGAGCGTACAGAGAAATACTATTCTTTCCGGTCTCTCCATATGTGGCTCACATGCATTTCGAAACTAAAGTAGGAACATTTACCTAACCAATTAAACATCTCTCGCTTTTTTACTAATATCAGTAATAATATCAGATATGAATTTGTACAACTAATCTTGTTTAGCTCGATGGGTGGAGCAGTGCTATTACTTATACCTAACCACGTAGGCTGATTGTGGTCATCATAAAATGGGGAAAACATAAGCATGATGAGTACAGTGTTGACTGTGGCAGTGGAATGGCAGATCTGAAGCTGCAAACCGCGCAAAGGGTAGTTAGCAACCGATGTTTGCTTTGAAATAACAACTAAGATTTGGTATGGACAAGAAAGTACGGTTAACAAGTGACAAAGAAATGCAATTATGCTGTCTCTCTATATGTCGCGACATGCATTTGGAAACTCAAGTGGGACCTTTAGCTAACCAATTAAATGTGTCGGTTAACTAATATCAGTACCATATCACAATCATATTTGAACAACTAAGCTTTCGAATTCTGAGTGTTGTCTTGTTTAGCTTGAAGGGTGGAGTAATGCTAGTATGACAGAAAGCACCTACGGAGATCATAGTAGAGTAGATAAAAGGGGAAAACCTTAAGCATTAAGAGAAAAATCAGGAAAGTGGAACTAGCTGGACCAGTGGGTGACACACATGCTTTTCGAAACGAATATAGGAACATTAGGTGACCAATTAAACATTCTCTGTTTTAGTGATATGAGCATCATATCAGATTCAGATTTCAAACACGTAAGCTTTGGGTTGAGGTCTTGAGGAGTAGTGCTAGCACGACATGAAGCACCTACGATGATGGTAGTGAATATAAAGGGGGGAACCATAAGCTTTATTTAGTATAGTGCCCATGCCATGGCGGATCTCAAGGTGCAAACCGGACAAAGCTACTTCAAGAACCAATGTTTGCTTTCAACTAGCCACTACGATTTGGTACGGACAAGAAAAAGTACAAGAAACAAATTACGCATCTATTTTCCCGGGTGAGATCAATAACTTAAGAACATCTAGAAGAGTACCACCTCTCTATGACGCCGTGTAGGCCTATGGCCGACACGCTGAGGGTGCTACAAAAGCGATGGCTGTCGTCAACAAGGGAAGAAGACTTTAGACGGCAGAGAATGGGTCGGGGATATATCCTGTTGCCGTGGGCGAGGCGGTCGTAGAAGCGGCAACGGCAAGGTGGACGACGGCGCCGATGAAGCGAGAGGAGGCGATGAAAGGATCCTGGTCCAGCACCATGGATGAGAGACGTCCATCTCTTGCACTGGAGGATGGGGTAGGGGTAGCAGCTCCGGTAAGGTGGAGGATGGGGTGGCGGACAGAGGAGGCTGGCCGCAATGCGGAGGTTGTCGTGCCACCGATGGTGTATGAATGGGGAAATGGAGGGAGGGGGGATCTCAAACTTTGGGGACGCTTCTTCTAAATGGGGGAAAGTTACTTAACTTATCTCTCGCTCAAAATTTCGGACATCGCTACGGTTGGGGATATAGGACGGTAATCTTGCATCTCCCAAATATTTGCCGGTAACTATTTCGGCGAGGAGAGGGTGTTTTGTCACCACGGTTGGCGCCCACGGTGTATGAACGGGTCGACAGGTAGGGCAGTTGTGTCACGTCGATGGAAGTTACACATCTACCCCTATTTAAAATATTAGCCTACATCGATTTCGGACGAGGAGAGTTTGTTTTGCCGCCTAATCGTGTGTATGAATGGGGAAATGGAGGAGAGACACATGTCTTTGGACGAGCTTGAATCAAATGTGTTTTGGTGCCCACGCTTACGCCCCACCGTGTCTAAATGGGCTCAGAGGCCGCCGTGTCACGCTCTGATTGAGGTTACTAGTCTACTCCTATCGACATCGCTGTAAATCCCACGATAAGGATGTCAAGTGTCGGGGTAGACAGGTAATTTCCCTCTCGCAAACACTCGCCGGGCAGCCCACAAATTATAGTGGGTGTTTAGCATTCACGTTTGCCCTGGGACTTGGCAAACTAAATTCAAATCCAATTTGTATTCAATTACGAATATCCACAGATAATTATACGTTTTGTTATTTATTTCTTCAAAACCACAACAAAGATTTATTCCACCTTTATATATGATTATGATTTAGAAATGCCGTGATCTTCGAATTCAGTAGGTTGGATACACTCTGATTCAAATAGTTATTTCATCCAATACAATATGCTCACACGAAAAACAGTTCACCTTATGTCAATCATACAAGTACTGAGGATTACCTCGCCTAAAAATTTCGGATCATTACAACACATGGACAACATGGAATTCCGGACAACATAGGGGGTCTTGCAACATAATGCATTCAGAGACATGACCCAACATGCAAGTACAATAATCTAATGACAATTTCAACTGGTATCTAAAGAAGAACCGGATTACCTTTGGGCTTCGGGATAGCGTAAATGCAGGACCTCCTCCGCCTTCAAATGCAACATTCTTACTTCCTCCAATTCTTGGGTTGCTTGCATAATGCGTGGTCGCTAATTCTGTAATTTCCAGCCTCAAGATAAAGATTACCTCATTCATGGCAGCCACACCATCTCTTTCTCGCCTCTAGTAGAGCCTCAAGGACTATAATATCTCGTGTTTCAGATCGCTTCTCCGGCGGTGTTGCTCCGAACTCGCTACCATCCGGTAACATGGATGGCATACCGCTTCCACAAATAGATTCTGGGGTTGTACATTGTGTCCTAGTGTGAACGGCATCCTGAAAGGTTTCCGCTGGACGTAAGTAAGAGATAGTTATCGTATGATCCAGGCAGTAAGTTTACATGGTAAACGGCAGACGAATTATTGCCGAGCATGGCAAACTATATTTAAATGGTTTGAAGCAGCATTAGCCGAAAAGAACTTAAAATGGTAAGATGAAAGTTGAAAGGGAGTGTACAACCGCTATATTTAAGTTGCCAAGGCATCTAAGCAGTTGAAATAATCTGAGAAAGCACTTAACAAAGGTGGCCTCATATAAACTACGAAGACAGTCTTGTGATGAAGTTGAGAGGAAAAGTTAAGGACTAAAATGAAATAGGCATGAATTTCTTTACGATAGTACAGCAGGCACTGCTGACATATTGGCCAACTCAGGTATAACATAACAACAAACAAGCATTCGAATCAAGCAATACAACAAAGCAGACAACTGAACTATTTGTAATTCAAGAGATTACACGTTGAGGGCACAAGCCAAGAAAGCAGCCCACTCACATTACATTTAACATGTACTAAAACACAATGGCTTACCATATGTTGTCATGGAAGCCTAGTCGCTGTTGCAATGTTCTTTGAAGATATCGTCAGCATCCCGTGGTTGCAAATCTAGTTGTTGTAGTTTATTCTGCACCATCTATTTAGGTATAATTAATTTTAATCGCATGCACTGGTCCGAATTGATCATCAATCGTTCATCTAAACTAATGAAAGAAGGGTGTGTGCACACACGAAAATATAGCTGCTTCCCTCTATTTTTATGCTTGTTCGTGGTGCCAGCCCCAAAAGAACAAATATTTTGCTTGATGGGGCTGGCAGCTCCATAATTAATAGAAGCATCAAATTAGTCATGCAACTTGGGAAGATCAAGAACACACAAACAAGTAATGAACAGAGGCTCGGAGCAGTGATGTAATAGCTAGTATCGTAAAATGTAGGGTAAAACGAATAAAAGCAGCGGAACCACATGCTAGTTTGTCGATGTAATTAAGCATAGAGAACATTAAGCACCGATGGAACCAACAGCTGGCATCGTAACAAAACTAAAGCATATTAACTATATGTGCACCGGTATGTAATTTAACACATGTAACATGTTCACCGCTGTAAGTATGGCCCACAGTGCAAGCGTAATAACGCGCCTCATGAAAAACTGAATGATGCCTCAAGAAATTCAAAGGTGCGGTGCTTATGCTAGGAAAGTGAACGTTGGTGCCGGCCGTTGGATAATAGTACCTGATTCTCGGGAGCGTATGGGTATCGTTGTCATACTTGATAGCTAAGGATCATCGATGGTGCTCGTGATGCGGTTGAGTTTGGGCGGCGTACCGCCGCGTCGGCTGAAGCGGCTCGATTACCTGGTTGCGGCGCCTGTCGACATACAAGAAAGCTCATCTGTGGTAAGTGAACAGTTGCACGATAAAGAGAAAAACCGAAGGAGTACAAATCGAAATAACCTGATGTGGCTGCGGCGTCGGCAAAGCAGGGCCGGTGGAGTTGAATATGGCGTCCGTGGAGCGGGTCCGGTGTAGTGGACGAAGGCTTCGGCGGGCGCGTTGTATAGTGCTTTCGGTGAGGCGGACTTGTTGCGTCGGACGAGGGCTTGTATCTAGGGCCAGCGAAGGGGCGGACGAGGGAGTCAGTGAAGGGCCTACGCTGTGGTGGAGGGCACCGGTTAAGCAGATCCGGTGCGGTGGACCATGATGGCGGTCAAGGAGACCTGGAGCGGTGGACAAGCCAGTCTTGAAGTGGCTCGGTGAAGTGGTGAGTTGGCGATTAGGGGTTCCAAGGTGCGGAAGGTAGATCCGTGGGTGTGAGGTCCACATGCGGCGGAGGACTAGATTCGCGGCTTGTCGTGGTTGGGGGGTCGGGAGGAAGGAGGGGCTCAGGGGAAGAATGTTGGGGGCAAAGAGGGAAAACAATGGAGTTACCAAAGCAGCCCTTTTCCGCTCATGTGGCAGGGGTAAAACAGAATATCGCAGGCTAAACTTTCGGGCGCGTGATATTTCAAGTGAGCGGAAGTTTGAAAGCTTTTACGCCTAAAATTATAAGTATTCTGCTCTCGCATTTAATCGACTATGATATCATGGCCGACAATTTGTTTGTTTTGCACGCAAAAAAATGTGCAAGTTTTGAAAATCAATGTCTCCAACTCGAAACTTAGATTGTCCATTCGATTCATATATGGATCATTGAGCTACTACAAGCAAATACCATCATACGGTCCAATTCAAATGAAATTCCAAATGTGTTTATCCTAAATATGATGACAAAAGCAAAAATGTGTATGTGTATGAATAAAGTGGATGATTATAAAGTTTGAACATGCCCGTATGTGTATATCTCTAGGTTTGATATATGAATGTGAAATCATGAAATCTCGGCTTAAAAATGTACCTCGCTTAAATGAATTACAAAAGCTAATGATGGAGTCAATTCCAAAATTCCAATCTTAGGTTTGTAATTCGCACATCAAGCTATATCACGCATGTTCAAAAGTATCGTTATCTCATAGTACAAACTGTGAAACAAATGGATCAACCATGAGTGCACAATATCTCAATTACGCTTAAAGTCCCTCAAATATAGACACCTCACTCTTTATCTCAAGTCAACCCCCCCCCCACCACCACCACCAACACACACACACACATAGAGAAGTCAGTTCTCCCCAAACACCAACACACGAGCACATTAACACCCTCTCTCTTGTAAAGTCCGGACCCCAACATAGGTCTCTATCACTTTGTCCTGCTTCGGGCATGCACACATCTCTTCCCTCACTCTCTAGGTCTCCCGCTATCTCTTTTACCCAAGCACACGCACTATGTAGAGTGTATATTTCCCATACACACAAAACGTCGCCCCCAAACATCTATCTCCCTAGTTATGTGGTTCTCGGGCACTCACCTCACACACCACCCCCTAATCGCAAAACAAGCACACTTTGTCTCCTTGTGCACCACTCTCCTCTTTCTATCTCTCCCACACGCGACCCGCCATACAGCTCCTTCCCTGCATACATATATGTCGTGGACTCTTGCATAGCTCCCTAATGTATAATCGTTCTCGATTTCAGCACATTGTTCTCTACACCATCTATTCTAGATCTCTCATGAAGTCCCTATCACACACACGATGACTCGCTTCCCTTGCGTCTCCGTTCATAGGCCAATTTCGGGCAACACCAACATTATCTCCCTATATCTCCCTATCTATACACCATTTATGGACACAAACGACCCCTCTCACCCCTCTCTTCCTCTCTCTCTCTCTCTCTCTCTCTCTCTCTCTCTCCATCGCTAGCTCTCTCTTTCTCTCGCTCTCACACCCCTCTCCCACACACACTCTCGATGTCTCTTCCAAATATTCCGCTCCCCTGCATCACCGCACCTGCTATCCCGCTTACTACACATGTCACACCATTCCCCTTCCCTTATACTAGGTTTACATCATCATGGTCTCTCTACTCCACGTACACTCTCTCCCTCTCACACACAAACGCGTGCACACACACACACACACAAACACGCACAAACACCCATTTATCTGGATCCTCATCTCTCCTCATGTCTGCATGTGTATCTCACACACTCACTCTCTAATTATGTATATGTGTCTCCACGTTACACAACACAAAGCCCCATGTACATGTCTCTCTCTATCCTCCACACACATAGACACAAAGAATCTGTTATCATTGCCTTAGTCTCTAACATATCACACACTCTCTCTCTCTCTCTCTCTCTCTCTCTCTCTCTCTCTCTCTCGCAAACACGCTCATCAAGGGTTTCCCCGTGAATAACTTACCGTCTATTCATCAACAGTCGTGGCTGTACGGCGAACACGAGACGTGAAAAAGAATAAATCTACACGTGCTTAGACCACCTAGTATGACTACTAGGACTAGAGCAAGCCAAAAGCGCTACCGCCACACCCCCTCCTTGTTGGGCGACGGAAAATCTTTGTTTTACACAAATGAGAAGTCATTGTGCTAAGGCCCCACATGCCGAGGCGTTGAATAGAATGTAGATGCTAGTTTACGTAAGCAAGTATCGATAATACGCTTTGTATCTCCATACTTATATTTTTTCTCTTATAAAAACCGAAAGGTTCTTGATGATGGTACGTGTGCCATCTTGCAATATAGATCGTCCGATCTATATCTCGACGGATGGAAATTAAACTAAAAGATACCCGCACCTCTCCACATTTGCGCATAAGGCCTTCCTCGCTCATCCCTATCTCCAACAAACCTCATTGTTGAGCAATTAAGAAAGGAAGCCTCTGGAACAAAGCGGCCTGGTGGCCGCTGCTGGCGTCGTCAATCCCCATGCCTCCGCCGGTCCGACCACCAACCACCACCACACCCCACCTCTTCACCTTATCTTATATTTCTCGAGATATCATTAGTTTTTATACATGGGATTACTCCCGCAAGGGTCAATCACAACAAGTGTTTTATAAAAAAATGCATCTTGATGTTCCGTGCAATGCACCTGGATCTTGCTAGTACTCCTACACAAGACTAAGTTGGTGATGCTGGTGTGTCCGCCATCCGTCAAGCTTCTCGACCATTGGATCTACATCTAACGATTGTGAGGTAAGTTGTTGCCTTTTCTCACCAACATCCCACTTGTCTACTAATTTGCAGAAAAACCCATAATTAGTATCTTAAAACCAACCACATCCCTCCCTGACCTCACTAAAACAGCCCAAGGAATATATTCCAATTGAAACATAATATATCTCTGGTGACATATGTATATCAAAATTAGAGTGTTTTGTACCAAGTTTGTGAATATGTATTATTCTAATTATGATTCGTTGCAATGGACATGAACATTGCTAGTATTTCCAACCATGCATTTTTTTCCTAGTATTCCATAGTTTCAAGTTTTCCATCAAGATATTAGTCACTCATGCTTGATATTTACTTTCAATCATGTATACATATGCACTATGTAACTAGCCTTGATTATTGGCTTCCAAAGCTTAACTTTCACTCCTACTTACAATATGTAGAGTATTTAACAAAAAACTACCACTTTCAACCAGCCCTAGGAAGAATCTATTGTACAAAAAATAGCAAAAACATACCCAAAATTTCTTAATCCACACCAAAAACTACTACCTAGTACTCCTACCGATTAGGTTCATTTAAACCCATTTATGACAGGGTGGTTGGCCCATTACGTCCGTCTTCCAGGCAGCTTAAACCAACACATTTTGTTTGACCATTGACACGAGGGACCCACATCTGACCTTCTATCCTGTTATTTGCTACCTCTTGAGCACTGCGTTGGATTTCCCCGAAGAGGAGAGGATGATGCAGCAAAGTAGCGTAAGTATTTCCCTCAGTTTTTGAGAACCAAGGTATCAATCTAGAGGAGGCCACGCACAAGTCCCTCGTACCTGCACAAAACGTTAGCTACTCGCAACCAACGCGATTAGGGGTTGTCAATCCCTTCACGGTCACTTACGAGGGTGAGATCTGATAGAGATGATAAATAATATTTTTGGTATTTTTGGTATAGAGATGCAAAGTAAAAAGTAAAAGGCAAAGTAAAAACAAAGCAAATATTAAAGTGATGGAGATTGATATGATATGAATAGACCCCGGGGCCATAGGTTTCACTAGTGGCTTCTCTCAAGAGCATAGATATTCTACGGTGGGTGAACATATTACTGTTGAGCAATTGATAGAATTGAGCATAGTTATGAGAATATCTAGGTATGATCATGTATATAGGCATCACGTCCATGACAAGTAGACCGAAACGATTCTGCATGTACTACTATTACTCCACTCATCGACCGCTATCCAAAGATGCATCTAGAGTATTAAGTTAAAAACAGAGTAACGCCTTAAGCAAGATGACATGATGTAGAGGGATAAATTCATGCAATATGATAAAAAACCCCATCTGGTTATCCTCTATGGAAACAATACAATACGTGCCTTGCAACCCTTTTTGTCACTGGGTAAGGACACCGCAAGATAGAACCCAAAGCTAAGCACTTCTCCCATTGCAAGAACTACCAATCTAGTTGGCCAAACCAAACGGATAATTCAAAGAGACTTGCAAAGATAGCTCAATCATACATAAAAGAATTCAAAGAAGATTCAAATATTATTCATAGATAAGCTGGATCATAAACCCACAATTCATCGGTCTCAAAAAACACACCGCAAAAAGAAGATTACATCGAATAGATCTCCACAAGAGTGGGGAGAACATTGTATTGAGATCCAAAAGAGAGAAGAAGCCATCTAGCTACTAACTATGGACCCGAAGGTCCGAGGTAAATGCTCACACTTCATCGGAGGGGCTATGATGATGTAGAAGCCCTCCGTGATGATGGCCCTCTCCATGGAGCTCCTAAATGTGCCCCAAGATGGGATCTCGTGGATACATAAAGTTGCGGCGGTGGGAATTAGGTTTTTGGCTCTTGTTCACTGCTTGGGGTGCGTGAGGTATATATAGGAGGAAGGAGTACGTCGATGGAGCAGTCAGGGGCCCACGAGGTGGGGGCGCCTGGGGCGCCCCCACCCTCGTGACCACCTCTTTGTTCCTTGAGTAGGGTCCAAGTCCCTCGGATCACGCTCGTGAGAAAATCACGTTCGAAGGTTTTATTCCGCTTTGAACTCCGCTTGATATTCCGCTTCTTCAAACAATTGAAATAGGCAAAAAACAAAGCAATTCTAGGTTGGGCCTCCGGTTAATAGGTTAGTCCCAAAATAATATAAAAGTGGAAAATAAAGCCCAATATAGTCCAAAACAGTAGATAAAGTAGCATGGAGCAATCAAAATTATAGATACGTTGAGACGATCGTGCATCCTAAGCTTAATTCCTGCTCGTCCTCGAGTAGGTAAATGATAAAAAGAGAATTTTTGATGCGGAGTGATACTTTGGCATAATTTCAATGTAAATCTTCTTAATTGTGATATGAATATTCAGATCCGGATGAATACAAAATAAAAGTTCATATTGATAAAAGAAATAGTAATACTTCAAGCATACTAATCAAAGTAATCATGTCTTCTCAAAATGGCATGGCAAAAGAAAGTTCATCCCTACAAAGTCATATAGTTAGGCTATGCTTCATTTTCGTCACACAAAGATGTTCACAACTTCTATACCCCCGATGACAAGCCAAGCAATTGTTTCATACTTAAATAATCTCAAACTTTTTCAACCTTCACGCAATACATGAGCGTGAGCCATGGATATAGCACTACGGGTGGAATAGAATATGATGATGGGGATTGTGTGGAGAAGACACAAAAAAGGAGAAAGTCTCATATTGACGAGGATAATCAATGGGCTATCAATTGATGTCAACATGAGGAGTAGGGATTGCCATGCAACGGATGCACTAGAGCTATATATGAATGCTCAACAAAAGAAAACTAGTGGGTGTGCATCCAACTTGCTTGCTCATGAAGACCTAGGGCATTTGAGGAAGCCCATCGTAGGAATATACAAGCTAAGTTCTATAATGAAAAATTCCCACTAGTATGAAAAAGACAACTTATGAGACTCACTATGTGAAAAGCATGGTGCTACTTTGAAGCACAATATATGAGACTCACTACATGAAGAACAAGGTGCTACTTTGAAGCACGAGTGTGGAAAAAGAGATAGTAACATTGCCCTTTTTTTTGGCCTTTCTTTTTTTCTTTTTGGCCTTTCTCTTTTTTTTGGGCAATGCTCTAATAATGATGATCATCAAACTTCTATTGATTACAACATAAGGATTACAACTCGAAACTAGAACAAGATATGACTCTATATGAATGCCTCCGGCGGTATACTAGGATGGTGCAATGAATCAAGAGTGACATGTATGAAAAATAATGCATGGTGGCTTTGCCACAAATACGATGTCAACTACATCATCATGCAATGGCAATATGACAAAAGTAAAGTATGTCATGATGATGATGAACGGAACGGTGGAAAGTTGCATGGCGATATATCTCAGAATGGCTATGGAAATGCCATAATAGGTAGGTATGGTGGCTGTTTTGAGGAAGATATAAGGAGGTTTATGTGTGATAGAGCGTATCGTATCACAGGGTTTGGATGTAATCGCTAAGTTTGCACCAACTCTCAATGTGAGAAAGGGCAATGCACTGCATCAAGAGGCTAGCAATGGCGGAAAGGTAAAGTGCGATAATCCATGGACTCAACATTAGTCAAAAGAACTCATATACTTATTGCAAAAATTTAGAAGTCATCAAAATAAAGTACTACGCGCATGCTCCTAGGGGGATAGATTGGTAGGAAAAGACCATCGCCGTCTCCCCAATCAAGCAACTCATAAGGATGCACAAGCCAGTACACTTCATGTTTCAAATTTGTTACACAACTTTAACCATACGTGCATGCTACGGGATTTGCTAACTTCGACACAAACATTCTTTAAATTCATAATCACCCAAACAGCATGACTTTAATATTACCACCTTCATATCTCAAAACAATTATCAAGTATCAAACTTTTCTTAGTATTCAACGCACTCAAAAGAAAGTTTCACATATCTTGAATACCAAGTATATTAATTTTAAGCAAATTACCATGCTATTAATGACTCTCAAAATAATCTAAGTGAAGCATGAGAGATCAATAGTTTCTTTAAAACAAATCCACCACCGTTCTCTAAAAGGTCTAAGTGAAGTACTAGAGCAAAAATTATCAAGCTCAAAAGATATAAGTGAAGCACTATGAGCAAAACTATCAAGCTCAAAAGATATAAGTGAAGCACTATGAGCATTCTATCAAATTCCAATTTATGTATGGCTCTCTCAAAAGGTGTGTGTACAGAAAGGATGATTGTGGTAAACTAACAAGCAAAGACGCAAATAATACACGACGCCCAAGCAAAAACACACATCACGTGGTGAATAAAAATATAGCTCCAAGTAAATTACCGATGGAAGTAGACGAAAGAGGGGATGCCTTCCGGGGCATCCCCAAGCTTTGACTTTTTGGTGTTCTTGGATTATCTTGGGGGTGCCATGGGCATCCCCAAGCTTAGGCTCTTGCCACTCCTTGTTCCATAATCCATCAAAATAATTTACCCAAAACTAGAAAACTTCACAACACAAAACTAAACAGAAATCTCGTGAGCTCCGTTAGAGAAAGAAAACAAAAGACTACTTTAAGGTACTGTAATGAACTCATTATTTATTTATTTTGGTGTTAAACCTACTGTATTCCAACTTCTCTATGGATTATAAACTATTTTACTAGCCATAGATTCATCAAAATAAGCAAACAACACACGAAAAACAGAATCTGTCAAAAACAGAACAGCCTGTAGTAATCTGTAACTAACGCAAACTTCTGGAACTCAAAAAATTCTACAAAAATTGGAAGACCTATAAAATTTGTTTGTTGATCATCAGCAATTGGAATCAGTATATTATCACGTTCTGGTAATATTTAACAATTCGGGCACTGAGAGCAAAGTTTCTGGAAATTACAGCAAGATCAAATAACTATCATCCAAGAAGATACAATAGGTCTAGCTTGGCACAAACACTAATTAAAAGATAAAACCACATATAAACAGAGGCTAGATGGATAATTTATTCCTAAACAGAAACAAAAACAAAAATAAAATAAAATAGGGTTGCCTCCCAACAAGCGCTATCGTTTAACGCCCCTAGCTAGGCATAAAAGCAAGGATAGATCTAAGTGTTGCCACCTTAATTTTCAGTTTTTTAGCGGAGTCATGCTCGAATCCGGGAGGTTCTTTCCGCTTACCTTCATACTCGGAAATTTTTAGATATAAAGAATCCAACCGCTTAGTACAAAGAGTAATCAACATATTCATGCGGTGGAGATTTCCGCTAACACTTTTAAGAGGCTCAAGAGACTTTTGTAAAAATTTTGTTACTTCGCAAATCTTTACAAACACTTGGGTTTCTTCTTGGGTAGGATGAGATCCTCCCTTTTGGGGCAGTGTTCCCACTATTCCCTCTATAATTTCATGCGCAGTACTGGGATCAATCCCAATGAAATTTCCCTTAGCAATGCAATCCAAGAGTTGTCTATGCGTCATATTTAACCCAACATAAAAATTACGAAGAAGAATTCTAAAGTTCACCTCTAGGGTGCACTTGCGATAAGATTCCATCATCCTATACCAAGCATCTTTTAAGTTTTCTCCTTGCCTTTGCTTGAAGTGAAGAACATCAAACTCGGGAGACATAGGAGCGGATAAGGAATTAGACATAATGACAAGGCAGATGAGCTAACACAAGGCAAACGGGAAAAAGGTGAACGGAAAAGAGAGAAGGAGATTGGGAAAGAGAGGGCGAATAAAACAGCAAGGGTGAAGCGGGGGAGAGGAAAACGAGAGGCAAATGGCAAATTATGTAATGCGAGAGATAGGGATTGTGATGGGTACTTGGTATGGTTGACTTTCGCGCAGACTCCCGGGCAATGGCGCCAGAAATTCTTCTTACTACCTCTTGAGCACTGCTTTGGATTTCCCCGAAGAGGAGAGGATGATGCAGCAAAGTAGCGTAAGTATTTCCCTCAGTTTTTGAGAACCAAGGTATCAATCCAAGAGGGAGGCCACGACAAGTCCCTCGTGACTGCACAAAACGATAACTACTCGCAACCAACGCGATTAGGGGTTGTCAATCCCTTCACTGTCACTTACGAGGGTGAGATCTGATAGAGATGATAAATAATATTTTTGGTATTTTTGGTATAGAGATGCAAAGTAAAAAGTAAAAGTCAAAGTAAAAACAAAGCAAATATTAAAGCGATGGAGATTGATATGATGAGAATAGACCCGGGGGCCATAGGTTTCACTAGTGGTTCTCTCAAGAGCATAGATATTCTACGGTGGGTGAACAAATTACTGTTGAGCAATTGATAGAATTGAGCATAGTTATGAGGATATCTAGGTATGATCATGTATATAGGCATCACGTCCATGACAAGTAGACCGAAACGATTCTGCATCTACTACTATTACTCCACTCATCGACCGCTATCCAGCATGCATCTAGAGTATTAAGTTAAAAACAGAGTAACGCCTTAAGCAAGATGACATGATGTAGAGGGATAAATTCATGCAATATGATAAAAACCCCATATTGTTATCCTCAATGGCAACAATACAATACGTCCCTTGCAACCCTTTCTGTCACTGGGTATGGACACCGCAAGATTGAACCCAAAGCTAAGCATTTCTCCCATTGCAAGAACTACCAATCTAGTTGGCCAAACCAAACAGATAATTCGAAGAGACTTGCAAAGATAACTCAATCATACATAAAAGAATTCAGAGAAGATTCAAATATTATTCATAGATAAGCTGGATCATAAACCCACAATTCATCGGTCTCAACAAACACACCGCAAAAAAGAAGATTACATCGAATAGATCTCCACAAGAGAGGGGGAGAACATTGTATTGAGATCCAAAAGAGAGAAGAAGCCATCTAGCTACTAACTATGGACCAAGGTCTGAGGTAAACTACTCACACTTCATCGGAGGGGCTATGATGATGTAGAAGCCCTCCGTGATGACGGCCCTCTCCGGCGGAGTTCCGGAACAGGCCGCAAGATGGGATCTCGTGGATACAGAAATTTGCGTCGGTGGAATTAGGTTTTTGGCCTGTTCTGATCGTTTGGGGGTACGTATGTATATATAGGAGGAAGGATTACGTCGGTGGAGTAACAGGGAGCCCACGAGGGCAGGGGCGGCGCCTGTGGGGCGCCCCACCCTCGTGGATCGCCTCTTTGTTCCTTGGAGTAGGGTCCAAGTCCCATAGATCACTTTCGGTGAGAAAATCACGCTCAAGGTTTTATTCCGCTTGGACTCTGCTTTGATATTCCGCTTTCTCAAACACCAAATAGGCAAAACACCAATTCTGGGCTGGGCCTCCGGTTAATAGGTTAGTCCCAAAAATAATATAAAAGTGGAAAATAAAGCCCATTATAGTCCAAAACAGTAGATAAAGTAGCATGGAGCAATCAAAAATTATAGATACATTGGAGACGTATCACTATTCCCCCTCAAATCATTATTTTTCCTGAACATTACTTCAAACAGTACTGATGCGTGTTCGTCGGTGGCGCCGGCTGTCGGTGTCAAAACCGGCGGATCTCGAGTAGGGGGTCCCGAACTGTGCGTCTAAGGTCGATGGTAACAAGAGACAGGGGACACGATGTTTACCCAGGTTTGGGCCCTCTCGATGGAGGTAAAACCCTACTTCCTGCTTGATTGATCTTGATGATATGAGTATTACAAGAGTTGATCTACCACGAGATCGTAGAGGCTATACCCTAGAAGCTAGCTTATGATGATTATGATTATGTATGTGTTTTTCTATCGACTAGCCTGGCCTCGGTTTTTATAATGCACCAGAGGCCTAGGATAACAAGAGTCCTAGCCGAATACGCTGGTGGGGAGGATTCCTTGTCTTGATCACCAAGTCTTGTGGCATCTTCCTTGTATGCGGCAATGTCCTAATCAGCCCATGAGTTTACGACCATGGGGTCCTCGCCCAATCTAACAGATCGGGAGACGACGTGGTGAGTACCCCTAGTCCAGACGCCCGTCAAGAGCTCCCCGAACCGGTCTTCAAGTAGGGGACGCTCCTCGATTCTTCCGAACTGTTCTTCATCTTCGGTCATCGGTCTTGAAAACTGGTTCACCAAATCTGCTCATCTTCGATCTTGAGGATCGTCGAAGAAAATCCGAAGAGTTTACACGTCGGGTATCCGAGGAGCCCCTTTAAGTTCTCGGCCTTTATCAATGCCTTGTTATTTTTATGCCACACCTCGGGTTTGAAGTTGTTCTGGGCGGCATTGTCCTCTTGCGTCCGAGCTCCAATGCCGAACTACATTCGAGGTGTCTTTTGCAGCTGAGCACCAACGCCGGACTGCCTCCGAGCTCCAATGCTGGAATATATCCGAGTTCCAATGCCGGACTGTGTCCGAGGTGTCATAGATCACCTTGGTTCAAAAAGTTGAAAGAGTTTAGCTAAGCTTAATACGGAAATGCCCTCTATGGAGCCAGCCACTGATGCTCGAGCTTTATGCCAGACAGCTTCCGAGGTGGTGCACCACATTGGCCATGGGCTGATTTTTATGAATTTAATTCCGAATTGTGCAATGTAATCTCTGACGAGATGTATAGACAGTATGGTACCTATTGTTGTCTGAAGACACGTTTGCACATAGTTCGGTCAAGTCGAACACTGAGCACTGCTAATGTTCTGCATTGATTAGGCAATGCAGTAGCCCCCGAGACATTGGTCGGGTGGCAACACCAGATCAGGGGATCGATGTGCCCCTTTAATATTTATAAATAATGAGCGCAAAAGCCCAAAGAGCCCCCGAGCCTTAATGTGGGCACGGGTGGCGAATTAAGGATCGATATCCGCAGTAAAATCACAAAGTATGTGTAATGATTATGTGTATCCAAGTACTTTACATCATTAATGCTCGGATCCGCATTGTACAAAACTTTGTCGACCGACCATCGGCTTCAACCTCCTCGCCAAGTAGTCAGGAGTGTTTGTACCACTTTATAAAGCCTTTACGAGCGCAAAGATTTACGACAAACAAGGCAATCCGGCCATACGGTTTTATAAACAAAGGTACGCGGAGAGATATGTTATATTACGTTTTAATGTAAGAAACATCTTCCAAAGAAAATAGTCCCACTATCGGTTCCTTTCTTTGGGTTGTCATAGTAAGCATGATCATGAAACCTCAGCTCCGATCAATGTGGGAGGAAAATATTGAGGATTTAGTTCGGGGAAAGTTCCTGAACTCTATGGTACTAATGAACCAGAAAATTTTACTTCCGTCGCTGCCGACGAATGTGATCCTTTAAGATTGCTAGCTTTCGGCTTTACCCAGTCCGAGGTACTAACTCGGATGACCCGGTAGTAACAATCACAGAGGTGCTCCCTTTACCGCCTAGCCAAACAATCGGGAACGTAGGGGTAAGCACAGGAGCCAGGCAACCCAGCTTGGCCAAAATCTTAAGTCAAATTGATGCATGTTTATGGCTTCATATAACGATAATTATGGAAGGCAACGCTTGTATAGTGAATACAAATGCTGATGATATATACTTATTTTGACTCCATGGCGACCGTTTATCAGTTCAAAGTGGCCCATCGTCGGCTTCTACCCCTTTGTAGATACTACGCAGGGTGTTTCTGCAATAACCAGACAACCCTTAGCCGACGTCTCGGTGCCCGGAGGCGGTTGTGTTGGCGGAAACGAGGCAATCAGATATCTTGGCTTTGTAACTTTCACTTAGTCATAGGAGCTTTAAACTTGGGAAGCTAGCTACGAGCCCCTGATTAGTGTTTGGCGACAGCTGAGGTCAAGCCGTAAACACTTCGGCCAATGTTATGAACGGCCCATCATTTAACACGGTCACCGGATGGCTGACCAGTTTGCGTTTTATTGTGACAGTCAGTTTTCGGCTTTCTCCAGTGAGGTGCTTAACCATGCGAGCTGGAAGCACAATCGCAGTGGTTCTCTCGTTGCACACGTAGCCGAACAAAGCAGAACATAGGAGTCAAGCACAGGAGCCGGGCAACCCAACTATCGACCGAAAACACCATGCAAAACCGATGCATATATATCAACATCCAAGAATGTATTTGCCGAATATCTAAAGGTGTCCGACATTGCACTGCAAGACCGATGCGAAAAACACACAAATAGTTTAAAAGTGCCAGAAGCTTGGAAAACCAAAAACGCCAAGAAACTTGACGTCCGAACAAGATCAAGTGTTCGGTGCCAATCCAAAAATTGGAAGAGAAAAAAAAATTGTGCTTCTGTCGTGCTTTAACACGACACATCCTATCTCAAGACTTCAAGCGGGCCAGCCTTCGGCTTCAACCTTCCTAGCCCAAAGGCGGAGTGTTTCTCGTTAGGCCAGTTTAGCAAACTAAAAGTCGAGCGGCTTGGGAGAGAAATCAGGCTACCCGGCTATTGACCACACACTCGTGTCGAAAAAGGAGTGATAGAAAAAGACTTTGCAACGACCAAGAAGAAAACACATTTATCAGAAACAACTCAAATAAATTTAAGATCCCCAAGTGACTTGGGTAAAAGAATTTTATGTATAATGATTGTATGTACCAAGTACTTATATCATATATGTGTTCACCGAACTTTATACGCTGCCTTAACCGATCGGTTTTCTACCTCTTCTTGTTAAGGACCTAAAAGTGTTATACTCCAATTGGCCGAGAATATGGACGGTGTTTCCGATAACCAGGCAATCAAGCCATAAGGCTGTAACAGACAAAGCGCGCCCAGGGAACTTATGCTATATTACTGACGAAGTCTAAGAAGCATCTTCGAAGAAAATAGTACCCCCACCAATACCTTTCTTCGGTTGCTCACTATGATACTTGTGCAGTAGATTTTTTGTACTCATGAGTTCCGTTGTGTGCCGACCATTATTGAAAATAGTAAGAGCGCTAGCTTTCGGCTTCACCACCGAGGTCCAGCTCGGGTGACCCAATCGTGGATAATCGCAGAGGTGCTCCTTTACTCGCCAAAATTTAACAATCGGGAACGAGGGGTAAACATGAGCACGGCAACCCAGCTTGCAAATCACTTAAGTCAATATGGTGCATATTGTGGCGAATACACTTAACAAGGAACGAAGCCGCATAAGTATAATCATATGCAAGAGGAAAAATCTCCCGCAAGGGAGCCCCCAAGTAAATGGGGTATTTGAATATGCGCGTCACAAACAAAGTTATGACAAGGAATTTTTTCACAAACAACTTTTTGTCAAAAAAAGTATAATGCTTGGTCAAACCGAACAAAATTTAAAACTGAAAGTTTTTGAGCATGAAAGCGACTAAGCTGGTTAATGTGCTCGGTGTTAATGACGCGGTTCGGGCTTGTGGCGGGTCGAAGACGCCCATTGATCTGTGACAGATCCGACAAGGTTCACAGTCCTCGGCATGTCCGAGGACCCAGCCCCTTGGCCCGAGGTGTCCGAGCAAGGAGTTCGGCACTCCGGAGTAGTGACCACGTAACGCAGTCAAAATCGATTACCTGCACACATAAAACAGCGCGGTCCAGGAAATAATTTATTTAAAGAGATGTGGCCTGGCGCTGAAGCCAATGTCGATGCAGGGCGTCAGCGTGACGCAGTGAAGGCGTGACAAGCCTGAATTTGCAGGGCAGTCCGGGCTCCGGATGCGGTGTTCGCCGAACTATGTACGGAAACTGACCGAACCACCACGCGACCGCTTTTAATGTTGCCGCCATTTGATAGACCTGAGTACGGATGATGGAACAAACCAGAGTAATAATTCCTTAAGAAAAATAAACCCAACAAGCAAAAACTGTTAGGATTAATAGCACCTGGTTTATTTGTTGTAGTAGTCCGAAGAAAAGCGACTCCCAAAATCAGGAATCGATCCGCACACCCATTGCCTGATGGGCGATAAAGCGATGGCGTGGTGATGCTGGCAAAGGTTGGCTTGCCGAGGCGAAGCCCTCGGTCCAGCTAACGTGACGAAGCTGGTCGGTTGGTGACCCCGAAGTCACCGGAGTATGTTGATGAAGAAATAGCCAAGTCCCCGGTCTAGCCGAGGTGACGGAGCAGGCCGGTGAGGAGTTGTTGCAGCTGCCATGTCAGCCGAAGTGTTGAAGTAGTTCGGCGTGATGGACATCGGCTCGAAGAAGCAACAAGATGCGCCATGCCGACGCAGGTTGTAACTTTTGTGACGCGACAAATGCTGGTTTGATGAAGTGACCATGCGGCGATGCGGTGTGCCCGCCCGTGTAATTCGTGGGGCGGCGATGTTGGTGATGATTTATCTTCGCGATGCCGAACTCTTGTTCGGCTTGCCGAGATGACGATCTGAAGAAGTCGAGCTCGGCTCAACAAAGCGGTGACATGTCTAGTGTAGGTCGGCCGCCGTGGAGTGATGTTGTAGGGCCAGTTTGACGCCAGCGCGACGGTAAAGATTATATTGGAAAAATACCTATAACGTTAGTGGGATGTGTTTGAGAATAAGACACAGTACCCCATACAAGAACTTCCTTCAAAAAGGATGTCTGAAATCCCGTTCATAAAGAAGATGAACTCGGGTCGGATTGGTTCTCGCGCAGAAAACAGATCCAAAAAGTGATGCACTAATCGGAAGGTTCCTGGAGTTTGGACGGTCGGATCGGGATAAATTTTTGACAGGTGGTAGATATAGGAATTCCGCAGCCGATCAACGGTTGGATCTTTCAAAGGACGTCTGAGCTAGATGCTGGACACCACGCGCCAAACTCATCCGAATTCTCGTCCAGATTCAATACGGCTCTGGTATATCGGAGATTGCCGGAGATTCCTCCATCGAAACTCGGCGAAATTTTCCAGGGTTGTTGTAGACCCAATTCCGCACAATCCTGCCAAAGTGATCGTTAAAACATCACTCGAGGAGGCGGTGGCGGCGGATATGAGTTCGTTGTCCAAAAAAACAGCACGGTCGCCCGAGGGCAATGTTGACATTGAGCCCCCGAACTCCATGGATGATTCCTCCATGATCTTGATAGAGATCGGAGTTGGTGTTGATGAAGGCCCTCGTCCGAACATGACGATCGGAGGCAGGGCATAGTATTAGGTCGACCCGAGGTGACCAGTCGAGCCGGTGACGAAGATGTCGACGTCGCAATTAATCTGCAGACGAGCGATCAATCCTTTTGCCGATCACACAGCGGAACTCTCAATGAAAGCACCAATGTCGGTGTCAAAACGGGCGGATCTCGGGTAGGGGGTCCCGAATCATGCGCCTAAGGTCGATGGTAACAGGAGACAGGGGACACGATGTTTACCCAGCTGGGCCCTCTCGATGGAGGTAAAACCCTACTTCCTGCTTGATTGATCTTCATGATATGAGTATTACAAGAGTTGATCTACAACGAGATCGTAGAGGCTAAACCCTAGAAGCTAGCCTATGATGATTATGATTGTGTATGTGTTTTTCTATCGACTAGCCTGGCCTCGGTTTATATAATGCACCAGAAGCCTAGGATAACAAGAGTCCTAGCCGAATACGCCGGTGGGAAGGAGTCCTTGTCTTGATCACCAAGTCTTGTGGCATCTTCCTTGTATGCGGCAGTTGTCTGAACTGGCCCATGAGTATACGACCATGGGGGTCCTCGGCCCAATCTAACAGATCGGGAGACGACGTGGTGAGTACCCCCTAGTCCAGGATGCCGTCACCGACGATGAGCGAGTTGGCCGCCGCTCCGCCAGACGGGCCGGGCGCCGCGCTGGCCTCCGCACGGGTTGGCAGGCTGGCCCGAGCGTGACTCACGAGCGAGCAAGCCGCCAGACTGCCTTTCGCTCGAGCGGATGGCAGCTCGAAAAGGGCGGCGGCTACAGCAAGCCGCCGCTACCGCCGTGCTAATCTAGCTAGCTAACCTTGCAGTCAAGCAGCTGGACGGAGCTATCTTGGCTAGCTTGCTGCCGCTAGTGCCGGACGGAGCTGTCATCCGGGCTGCCGAAACATGGGCTCCGCACCGCCGGTGGTTTTGACTCATATACGGGCGGCGATTCAAGGCCCCATGGCCGAGGATGACTAGGTGGACGGGCCGGAGGTAGGAGGTCACTCGAGGATTTTTGTTGGTAAGAGCATGTACAATGGTTGATAAGGTAGTCTTATCTTAAGTCTGCCACGTATGCAAGTGGTAGTAGTTTCTTGGCATTTTAGTGGTTTCTTGCATTATTAGGGGTTTCTTGTAAGGAACAATGTACGTACTACTAGCGACAAAAGGCGTATTCTAGGTTGCGTTGTACTCCAACGAGTACTAATAGTGGTCATGGGAGTGTATACCTTGTTTTGTGGGTTCGATCCTACGAACGCACGCATGCCTTTTTAAAAAAAAATAGTACTACTACACTTCGCCACGAGCCAATATTTTACACGGTAGTTTGAGTTTTGAAGTCGAACGGACGTGCGGCCCCACAACTGGGTGCACCGGACAGCCTAGCCACGTGAACGGGTTTTCCTTCCCAAGATCTCGTGGCTCAAGTTTCGCCTCTAGCCGCACCTCGCTTGTAGCTTCCTCATCGCCTAGTAGCATATTTAAACTAGCGCCTCCCAATTAAGCCCGAGGAGCCGGAAGACCTGGCGGGGCATTGGGTCTTGTGCAATATGGCTCAGACGTAAAGTGCTCTACTACTACTCAGAAGCTTGTGGCGTTGCACGCATGGACTTCACTCCATTATCGGCTCTACTATAATTGAAATTCCTCTTGACGTGTTTTTTTAAACGAAGGCAAAAGCTTTGCTTCATCTCATTCATAAAGAAGGAACTACTAACAAAGTTCGACGAGATCCATTACACCTCCACAAATGGAAGCGAAAAGCCTAGTCTCGCTGTATCAAATAACTCAAATGTTCTTGCTCAGAATCGTGCCGATAAACAGGTGCTGCTAGTGTGTGCGTGAGAGGAGCATTGAGTAGGCCAGCTACTCCTACGTGAGAGGAGCGGCTGAATATAGCACCAAGAGTACCCACTAGGCCACTACGGAGGTGTACTTCCCTGCATTGATAGTACAATGATGGTTCTAGAGAATGTAGTACCCTCCACTTCCAACCGTAGCTCTTGGCCCCGAGATTCAAGAGTTCAAAACTGGTGAACTATACTAGAATAGACTAGAAGTACAGAACATCGCACTACTAGTTGAGAAAAGTAGTAATCGGTATCGCTACAATACGAGTACGCATCTCCGTCACATAATGTAAGACGTTTTTGACACTAGTTGGCGGTACAAAAAATGGCAAAAGCATACCCAAAATTTCTTAATCCACGCCAAAAACTACTACCTAGTGCCAAAATTTCATACTAGTGCTATTATTTACAGATAATGCAATCCCATAACGCTCCATAATGCTAGTACTAGTAGTAAATAATAGCCTCACCCCTTCGCTAATGAACGATCTGCAGTTGGAAGGACGAGGCCCATGGGTTACTCCGCTCTTATCTCCTCCTCGCCAGTTCCCCTCCCCCCGAAGAGAAGGCAGTTCATCGCTGCTCCCATGGGTTCGCCAGGCGGTTCTCCTCCTCTTCGGGGCTGGGAGACCTTGGACGACGATCCTCTGGGAGAAATCGCACGCCGCTCCGATGTCCTCACCGCCGCAAGACTCGGTGCTTCCTGCACCAACTTTTTCAAGACGCTGCTTAAACAGGCTTGGGAAAAGGCCATGCTTGTTGGTCTTCCATGCGTCCCTCGAGGAGAAGGTTCTTCTATGGGACAATCCTTGAACAGTCCATCGCTCCCTGGCCATGGTTGCACGCGTTGACTCCGCTTAGAGTTGCCGACGTTGAGAGGTGGTCGGATTTTTCTCGATGAGCAGGTCAAGAATGGAGTTTGATCATGTAGTACTTAGTTATTCCATTTCCATCCCGTAATTTCTCCGCTGCCCACCGTCTTATATATAGGTCTAGGTCGTTTCCAACGAAGATTGGCTTGCATACCTCCGGCCGGATACCACCATCATTTTGCACAACATCCACAGTAGTGCGGCCGTTCCGGTAGACCCCTTCTCCACCATTGGGATCGGCCTTCCGGACTGGCTGGGCTTGAATACGTCTGATGATGCCTACATGAATTGAAGAAGATAGCAATTGCGGACCCGCCGACAAAGCGACGCGGCTACGAAGATTACTATCTCATCGCGGTGTTCGACATAAGGATTGCCATCAATGCAAGACGCAGTAACGACAGAGGCTGGCGCATGTTGGCGGTGGCAAATTTGTACCCCTACACGTTCAAAGACGCCGTGCGCCATCTAGGCCGCATCTTCGCGGTGACAAGCTAGGGGAGTTCTTTCATCTTGTTGCCATCCTACGGTACGGGAGATTACAAACGGAATGCACAAACCATCATTTGCATCCCTAACGGTACTCCATTATTTTGCAGGGACCAGTCATCCCCCGATCAAAATAAGATCGCCGATCCCGGATGTGCATTTGCATCCATTGTCTAACCCGGAACCTTGTAGCTGACTTTGGCATATTGGGATCAACTATCTTAACAGTCAAGACGCAGATGGTACCAATGATGTGCAACATGGTCACACAATCTACCACGATCGGACCGTCACCATCTACCTGTATTCCATTTTTAACCCTCTCGCCTTCTCTTTCATTGTTGTACTAGTAGTATACTTAGTAGTACTACTAGGAGTACTTTTTACCTTGGAGGACGCGTATAGATAGCTAGGCCCTTGAAGACTTGAACCCACTAGTTGCCACCATTTTTTTCCCGTGTCTTACTATCTCATCCATGTAGCCAAGAGTGGCTATATACAATAAGCCTGTTATTTTACTTCCTCTATACCGGAGTAGTACTATTGCTGCACAAAGACATCGACCGCCATATTTGAGCACAACATTATTATGCATGGACCTTGACTATGTACGCCACCATGTGTCCAGATCTGGGGTGACGCGTGGTACCGGATGAGCGGCGCCGATTTCGACCCCGTGATGCTACGTGGGTGCCGAGGAACACTCTTGGAGAGTACTCGCTTTCATCGGGGCAGCTACCCCATTGTGAAGCGGATGCCACCTTCCGTGCATGGCACGGAAGGCCTGCCGCTCATGAAGCATGGTTGTGTCTTCATTGCGCATCACGCCCGGATGAACGACATGCCGGGACACGCTATCCACGATTTATGCCGCTTCAGCTTGGATGAGTCTCCATCGTGTGGAACCGGACTAGAAAAGCTGCGATAATGATTCCCGTGAGCCCATCGCTATGGATCGTGCCATCCATGAAGAACACTGGGCTGGAACTCGGAGGAGGACATGCATGTAGCCCATCTATAACGTGTAAGTGGAGTACGGTAATTGTGAACGGTAGCGCTGTGAATATATGTAGACTAGTCGTGCACAAATTTATCACATGAATTGGAGATGAACTTGTGTGGCATAACGGCATTTGTCCTTTAGAATTTATTACTAGTAAATATGTTATGTAATGCGTGCAACTTGTGTGGTAGTTGCACGGGCTCCAACACGCTCTTTGAGAAAAAAGGTGGCACAACTTTGGATATACGTGACTGGCGGCATCATACAAGAGCATCGCTCGCTATAGTTGTAGTACCCTCCTACTAGGATGACAACTCCTATAAAACCTTGCGCTTGGTTCTTTGCCTCTTCGGGAGGTTCAACAGTTCGTACTCGTGTGAACCTTGCACTTGGCTCTTCGCCTCTTCGGAAGGTCCAACAATGATGATACTACAGTACAATATGCTTCTGGCAATCTGACACCGATTGAACTGCTGCACGTCCACCGCGAGGGCGAGGGAGAGGGAGAGGGAGAGGGCGCTGTAGTCAAAACCCTCTCCTTGTCCTGCGAACCACTGTGGCGTAGGGGGGAGATGCGAGGTAAGCAAGCTTCTCCTCGCTCGGCGAGTTGACGGGACACATCAAAGGAGTACCAAGATTTAGTAGTAGTCCATACTGCGCCCTTTCCGATTAATATGGCTTAATTTGAAATGAGAAAAATACCTTTGGCGGTCAACGTATGTAACAATACGCTCTTTACGGTCACTATATATAGTTTTATGCGGCGATTATATCGATCACTAGCTCATCGTAGAGCATCAGATTGCACCCTCTTGACCGCCACATAGTCGACGTGGCACTTTGTTGATCAGTTAAACAGTCACCTGGTTTCGGGTCCCACCTCGGTTAGCGAGCAAAGAAATCAGTTAAACAAAACTTTACGCAAAGCGCTTAGCGACCACGAGTCCAACCCTTGCGCGAACCGCCTCGGCTGTGTATGTGAGTGCATGCACGTGTCCTCCCTCGGTCTTCCAACAAAGAGTGTACATCGGCTACAAAACAAAGAGTGTGGTACATAATGTACATCTACACTTCCAATGCATTTAGCCTTTAATCTAAATCGATATTGATTGACTAATGCACCAACTTGTGCTGTAGGTATAGGCTACATGTCTATCCTTAATTACAGCATGCAACGACCTTCATTTAATCTTCTTATCTCAATGGTCACATGCACACATAAGTCTGCTACTTTTGGGCGTTAATTATGCCCCGGTCAATGTGTAAATCTCTAAATGTACAGTCTTTCACGGACGAGGGAGTAGGTTGAGCACTTGAGCGTGAGCGTGTGTGTTGCGTCGTGCCGTGTGCCGATGGGTGCGTGAGTGTTATGCAAGGCCCATGTGTGCGTGTGAGGGTTGCATGTTGCTTCCTCTGTTCATATTTCAAGCTTCCTCTGTTCCCTCCATATGGTGATACTCCCTCTGTTCCCAAATAGTACGGAGTAAAAGCCTCCCTCTGTTCCCAAATACGGAGTATTTGTCTTTCTACATATTTCAACAAGTGACTAGGTATGGAGCAAAATGAGTGATGTGAGCGTAGAGGCATAGGGATACTGTAGAAAGGAAGTCCTCGCGATCCATTATTCCCCATCTCGGTTAGAGAGAACTATTCAACTAGTCTTCACAAAGGAAGTGACAATACACGCAGCTGCGGCCAGATGGGACACGTAATTAATAAGCTGAACCAGCGTGTTGTTGTTACTTAAATCAGTCTCTTACCCAAGATCGCCATCATGTTTGCCAAGAGAGCACGCTTCATAAATACGCCACGCACCTCTCTGTCTCCATTAATCGACGTATGGGCCCTCTTGTGGTAGACCCACATGTCATCGGTGTAACTATTTACACTCGAAGGACGGTATATCCTGGTAGTAGTACTAGTAGAATTGAAATTTAATGCACTTTCTTCCCGTCTTCCACTCTTCTTCCTCCTCTCTTCCCCATCATCATCGGCCGCACACCATTTATCCCGCCATCGCCTTTGCTTCGCCACGCCATCTTTCCTTGGTAGCTCGCGTACCATATCCCCCGCCACCGCTTTCGCCACACGAGGAGAAGCTTCTTCTCGCCTACCAATCCACTTCCTCGCTCGCAGCACCGAAAACCCCAAAGGCAGAATCGACCGACACGCAGAGCCGCTGATTGGAATTCCCTCCCGATGTTCTCTTTGGAGCAGATTCAGAGTCGTATGGACCTACTCAAGACCGTCTGTCTGCCGCATGCTCGGTGTCTTTGTAGCATCTACTGCTTGCAACCGCCGCTCTTTTCAAGACACCACCTTGTCGATGCCCGATCCTCACAGGTAGCCCAGACACCGACTTGACGATCCTACGGAGGTTGCCGTGGTGCCCCTCGACATGCTACTACTACCCGTCCACCTGTCCTTCATGCGCAGCCACTACTGGGCGGGCATGAAGGCCAACTGGATCGTCCTCATCCACCACACCGGTAGTCTGTGGCGTCTCGTGGATATCTACACCCAGCGTGAGATCACCCTTCCATCGTTGGATACCGCCGACATCGAGCCTCGCGGCCCGCCGAACACTCCTGCCTAGTATGCACGAGACGCGTCAAGCTTTTGGCTCGACCTCTATTTGCAGAAAGTTGTAATCTGCGAAGTGCCAACAGCATCAGAAGACTACATGGATTACAAGCTCATTGCCTTGTTCAACATGGGATTAGTCTATCTAGAATCCGGTCGCCATACATGGTTATGGCTCATCATCAATCCTGTTGAGGCAACATTTACGCGATGCTATAGTGCATGATGGCATCGTTTCTGTGATCGGCCTGAGATTGGCTGCCTATCTTTGGTGGAATCTATCTCTGTAATTGTTCTATCTCATCTCATCTTTACCTTATGAATATGTTGCCTGTTCATTTGTTACAAATTTAGAATGCATAGCATGTCTATAACCACATCATTGCTATGTGTTCCTCTCATTTCCTAGATTTTTATGACCACACATGTTATTGTTAGAGTTGATATGAGAACAATTGGCATCTAATGATTGTTAGAATACATATTATGAGCATAACATCATGATTGCTATATGTTACTCTCATTTACAAGATTTATACAACAACGCATGTTATTGCTTAGAGTTGATATGACAACAGTAGTAGTAAGTTTTACGGTAGAATATGAGTAGGCCTGTCATAGTTGTTTTCCTCTCATTGTCACATGATGTTTGAACCATGACATATTGCTAGAATATGAAAGCCATTGGCTTATTTTTTTAACTTGGGGTATGATTATGACCACGGCATTGCAATTCTCTGTCTATGATATGTGTCACTGTTATAATAATCTTAATTCCACACATACTCTGAACATGATTGTTTATTTTTGTCCTTTTGGTCTCCAATTTGAATTGTTGCAGCAGATGCAAATGCGTTGGCCTTCATGATTCGGGACCTGGAATCATACCAGCCGATGGGTGGTGGTTTATCGCTCGTTCGGTTGACGGCGGTCATTTGATGCTCATTCGCACGTACCAAATTGACCAAACCATTACATCCAACCACATTCAGTACAATGCGTGGGGTGTTCGTGACATTGATGGCTATGGCTGCTTCGTGTTCGAGAAAGATCCCAGCTCCGTTGGGCCAGGCTTATTCAACTGGAGGCGGGTTTACAGCCTCGGCAACCACTCCTTGTTCCTCGGGCTCAATTATCCGATCATCCAACCAATCATCGATCATATCACCAGCGATGATCCGTGCTATGCAACTTCCATTCGCGAGGGGGGCTGTGTTTAGACATCATACCATGGGTTTCATGAATCACCATATCCAGAGATTCGTCGACACAGCTTGTTGCTGTGTAATCTTGCAGTGTGAAAGGCATCAAGCTTCCATGCGATGGATGGCTTTTGCAAACCCAACATGCGGTGATGTGGTTCATGCCAACAGCAAATATGCACAACTTGATTCGTACGATATCTAGATCGAGCCATGTATTCTGCTCTTGTATACGACCCTCTTTTGTTGGATATTTTGTCTTGTTGTTAGTTTGAAGCACTCCTCTGGTTTGAAGGATAGATACCTTCACGGGATCAAGTGCATCCTAACTCACCTGCATAGGATGTCTTGATAATGATGATGGAGATCTTGTGCGAAGCCATATATATATATATATATATATATCGCTTAGGCTTCAAGTGCGCATTTGTTAGTTAAACCTATGTATAAATTGTGACACTAAATACGACTTGTAAGTAGTACGATAGCAGTACTAGTATACTTCGGTCAAATTATTCATCATGTCCACACATTGAATTGGCGTGACAACACGCTGCTGCGTGGTGACCTAAGAACTCGGCGGCGTGTTCGGGTATTCTGGACTTCAGATTTGGAGTACCACTTATCTATCGAAATCTTTCATCATGCACTTAAAACGGTCGATTGATCATACATTGAGTACCATATAACTAGAATTACCGATGCAAGTCGAAGAAGGATTGGCCGATGCTGCCGGCTGGCGTCAAGTTCGATCCCACAGATCAGGAGCTGATCGAGCACCTTGAGGCCAAAGTGAGTCTTGATAGCGAGATTTCAGTCTCTCAACGATTTGTTCATACCAACCATCGACATCGAGCACGGCATATGCTACACCCAACCTGAGAAACTTCCAGGTAAGACACCGATCGACCGTCTACTTGCACAAACATATTCCTTTGTTTATAGTTCTATTTTTCATTTTAGACGCAGACCTGGTGAAGCAATTACAATTTGACAGTTAATAAAAAGTGAAACAAGTGACTGCAACATGCCAAAGATGTTATGAAAATGCCAACTAGGTACACTAAAACCTGTATTCCACAATACTACAACTATCAGACTGAGTGGCCTAAGGAAGCATTTCTTCCAGCGCAATTCCAGGGCGTTTAAAAGGGGCACGTGGACGCGTCGCAAGATACAGTCGGAGTTCGGCATGCACGCGATGTGGCACAAGACCGGCAATACCTTGCCGGTGATGGTCAATGGCCGCGGCGGGCAACAAAAAGGTTACGGTCTGCACTCCAACAAGAACTTTGACCAGCGAGAGGACCAACTTGGTGATGCGCCAAGTACCACCTTGGGGACTGGAGCAAGAGAAGGAGCGGAACCGGTCCTCTGCAAGATTTTCTACCAGACGAACACTAGGGCCAGGAGTAAAAAGATTATAAGTTAGTTAGGTATTGGTAGTTGTACTACCTTGTCGTTCCCAAGTTGGTATTGTTGTTAACGATCTTTCAGTATGAACTTGCATTTGCTTCCAACCATCATGCCGAGGGTCGGTGTGGATATAAAGCTGAATCATTTGTTTCAAAACGAATTTTCAGGCACCTAATTTTTATTTGATGGGTAGCATAAGCACCCGCCGTTCGAATTCCGAGTTCTCCAATTTTTTCGAAACAAGTGCATGCACTTATTATCACGATAAAAAACAATATCCGTGTTGCATCGATTCAGTCTGTACTTGCAGAATTCTCTCGCTTATTGAGCACATATATTGTTTTTCAGGTCGAGCAAGTTTCAAGCGGGCTGTAGACTGCCCAGGGTTGGTTTTGTTTTTAATGGCCCAGCCCATGGCGACAACGGGGCACAAAGATCCAGAGGTATCTCATCGGCCTCTGGCCCGCCAAACGTAAGTTATATTTTTGTCTTACAACATCCGCAGGCAGTTTTTTACTTGAATCAAACACACAACCCAGTTCTATTTTCCTCTTGAAACGCATGTCCTACATCCGCTTTTTCTAATCTCTACCTATAGTTTTACTAGTTCATATACACGTATCATTATATTGAAAACACATGAAATTCCCTTTTCATATTTACATCCTTATTTTTGTTGTTTTTCCCACTCAGCGCTGATTTTTTACCACTGGTTTTCCCTTAAACCAACTCAATTGTCCCGCGTCGTCCCCTTCCTAGGCCTCGCCGTTGTCCATCGCCCTAGTGCTCTCGGCGCGGCATGGTCAACATGGTCAAGGAACGGTTTCCATCGGACGTGGACTGTGACGTGGAGAGGCCGACACTGGGTCCACGGCCGCAGAAGAAGTGCCTCCTTATTACGTGCAAAATAATTATTCCTCCACCGACGGCCGGGGACCCATCGGACGGGCCACCGTATTTCGCGAAAAACATTCCCCCACGACAGCTGGGACCCACCGACTACATCTTCGCACGCAAGGAAGTGCGTCCCGGCAAAAAGCGATTCACCCCTCGATTGCCGGACCCACCAGCTACATCTTCGCACGCAAGGAAGTGCCTGACAGTCGGGACCCACCTGGTCGAAGCGTACGTAGCGTTGTCATTCTGGTTGCGAACATGTACGTACATATATACTGGTGGATGTAGTGGCGGGCACGTGTCGTAGTGGAGGCGCGCACGTAGCATGTACACGTACGTACAATGGCTAGGGTGCAAGAAAGAAAATACGGCCACGTATGTGTACATACGGGCGGGGTCTCGAATGCCTACTCACGCATACGTACCGCGAGGGCTCGTGTACATGGCTGGGTCGGAACGGAGAAACAACGTCTTCGTCGTGTTCATGGGGAGGCAACAGAATGCGTCGTGTTCATGGGGAGGCAACGGAATGCGTCGTGTTCATCGGGAGGCAACGGAACGCGTGGGAGCCTACCGGCTTGGACGGAACAGGCGATGGAAACGAGGCCTAGCATACCGCAGAACGGAGGAAACGGCCTTGTGATCGACCGCCACGCCGGAACGGGTCCTCTTGATCGGGAGGGTGTGGCGCATCGCCAAGAACGGAGGAAAGCGGACCTCCTACGGTTGAAACGGGGTCCTGTTGATCGGGAGGTGTGGCGTGCCGCAAAACGGAGGAAACGAACCTCCAACGGTCGAACGGGGGTCCTGTTGATCGGGAGGGTGTGGCGATCGCAAAACGAACAAACAGACTTTCCTACGGTCGAAACGGGGTCCTGTTGATCGGGAGGGTGTGGCGTACCGCAAAACGGATTTAAACGGACCTCCTACGGTCGAAAACAGGGGCCCTGTTCATCGGGGCAGGTGTGGCGTCGCAAAAGCAGGACTCCACGGGATACTGTTCATCTCCACCATCGACATCCTCCAGCCTCCACGGGCTACCGTCGACCTCCTCCGGCCTCCACGGGCACTGTTCATCCAGCCTCCACCGGGCGCTACTCCACCGCCATCGCTCAACCACCCTCCACGGGCACCCCCCCACCGTCTACTGTTCATCCAGCCCCTCCACACCACGGGTCCTGTTCAACCACCCTCCACGGCCACCCCTCCACCGCTTCATCGCTCATCCAGCCCTCCACACCACGGGGTCCTGTTCATCCAGAGGCAACGCCATCGCTCACTGTTCATCAAAACCGCCCCCGCAACACTCACTGTTCATCCAATCGATCAGCTTCAGTTAGCAGCAGTAGCGAAGGAATCGATCGATCGGGTTCAGTTAAGAGCCATCGATCGATCGATCGAGTTCGATGTAGCGTAACTGCGGTCTGTCCTTTCGAGTTCGATTAGAGCCAAAGCCTCGCACACCAGCAGCGTACGTGTCACGAGAGAAAGCAGCGCATCGCTTCGGCCCCCGACCTCCCATCAGAACTGCAACTCCCGAAATTTTCCTCCCCTCGCTTCTACCACGGTATTTTTCCGTCATGGACGGCCGAAAGAATGTCATGCATCTGCGTCTCGGCCCGCCCAGGAAGAAAAGCCCATTTTCTGTCATGATTTTTTGTCATAGAAGTAGGAGCCCACCACATCTATGATGATACCGGGTTTTCTCACAATTATCGTCCTAGAAGTGTCATATGTATGACAGAAAAAAATTTCGTTTGGCCCAAAATGTGACGGATATGTCTTTTTTTTGTAGTGTATGGAGGTAATAATATGAAAGTCGTGCTAGTTGAGTAGTTGTGAATTTGAGAAATGCTTCTGTTGAAGTTTGCAAGTCCCGTAGCATGCACGTATGGTCAATGTTATGTAACAAATTTGAAACATGAGGTGTTCTTTGATTGTCCTCTATGGTCCTTGGCCTTCATGGCAATGATGGCCCCTCCGAGATCCTCCTCCATGGCCTCCGGTGATGATGGCCCTCTCTGACAGGGTTCCAAAGAGGGCCTAGATTGATTTCTCATGGCTACAGAGGCTTGCGGCGGCGGAACTTCTGATCTGGGTTAATTCCCGAAGGTTTCTGTATTTATAGGAATTTTTGGCATTGGTTTCACGTCAGGATGGTTTCCCAGCTGTCCACGAGATAAAGGGGCGCGCCCCCCACTCTCGTGGGCAGCCCGGGACTCTTCTGGCCCAACTCCGATGCTCCGTGGTCTTCTTTTGGTCCATAAAAATCCTGAAAAATTGGCACGTCAATTGGACTCCGTTTGGTATCCCTTTTCTGTAATACACAAAAATAAGGAGTAAACATAAACTGGCACGGGGCTCTAGGTTAATAGGTTAGTCCCAAAAATCATATAAAATGACATATAAATGCATCTAAAACATCATAGATGGATAATATAATAGCATGAATACTTCATAAATTATAGATACGTTGGAGACTTATCAGCATCCCCAAGCTTAATTCCTGCTGGTCCTCGAGTAGGTAAATGATAAAAGAAATAATTTATGAAGTGTGAATGCTAGGAGGTGCACAAGTTTGATCAATGATAGTTTCAATCACCCTTTCTAGCATCAATATGTGTCATAATAGTAGCTTATCTCATAAAACTTTTCCTGATCAAGTAACAATCTATTCACAATGCCAAGTATGGTTCAGAAACTTCATTGAGAACTAACAAACTATAATCTCTCACCTTTGAAGCAATTGCAATTTATCATAACATCGTAAAAGAGTCAAGAATAGAGCTTTTCCAGCAAGTCCACATACTCAACTATCATATAGTCTTCTACAATTGCTAACACTCACGCAATACTTGTGGTTATGGAGTTTCAAATTGACCTTGAGAAAGATAGGGGCTTATTGTGTTGCCTCCCAACGTATTCACCTTTAGGTGATGTCAACAATAATAGCCCATGCTAACTTACATCCAATTGGATATATATATATATATATATATATATATATATATATATATATATATATATATATATATATATATATATATATATATATATATCATGATCTTTCAAACACGAGGAGCTTGCCAAAGGATAAAATAAAAAAGGGAAAGGTGAGAATCACCTTGACTCAACCATAAAGTAAAAACATAAAGTAAAAGATAGGCCCTTCGCAGAGGGAAGCAGAGGTTGTGATGTGCGTTTAGGGTTGGATGCATAGAATCTTAATGCAAAAGAACGTCACCTTATATTGCCCCTTGTATGTGGACCTTTATTATGCAGTCCGTCGCTTTTATTGCTTCCACAACAAGATCGTACAAAGCTTATTTTCTCTGCACTAATAAGTCATACATATTTAGATAGCAATTTTTATTGCCTCCAACATGACAACTTACTTGAAGGATCTTACTCAATCCATAGGTAGGTATGGTGGACTCTCATGGCAACACTGGGTTTAAGAATATTCGGAAGCACAAGTAGTATCTCTACTTGGTGCAAGGAATTTGGCTAGCATGAGGGGGAAAGGCAAGCTCAACATATTTGGAAGGGCAATGATAATATACTTTAACTGAGATGTGAGAAAACATAAACCATTACGTTGTCTTCCTTGTCCAACGTGAACTCTTTTAGCATGTCATACTTAATGAGTGCTCCCAATCATAAAAGATGTCCAAGATAATATATTTGTATGTGAACCTCTCTTTCCTTATTACTTCCTATTAATTGCAGCAATGACCAAAACTACGTTTGCCAACTCTCAAAAACTTTTATGCCTCATACTCTTTATGTGTGAAGTCATTACTATCCATGTTATAAGCATATGAAACATATATAAATTCAGATTTATGACATTCAATTCATTCCCCCATTTACTCATAGGATATACATGAAGCACATGAGTAAATGACAAACTACTCCAAAAGATATCAGTGAAGGGCACTGAGTAGTCAAATAATTAACTAACCATGGGAGGGTTCCTTTTTTATTCAATATTTCAGATCCAATGACTTTATTCAAACAGCAAGTAGAATTGAAAATACGCTCCAAGCAAAACACATATCATGTGACGAATAAAAATATAGTTCCGAGTAAGGTATACCGATAGTTTTGAAGACGAAAGTGGGGATGCCTTCCGTGGCATCCCCAAGCTTAGGCGCTTGAGTCTTCCTTGGATATTACCTTGGGGTGCCTTGGGCATACCCAAGCTTAGGGTCTTTCCACTCCTTATTCTCCTCATATCGATATCTTACCCAAAACTTGAAAACTTCAATCACACAAAACTTAATGGAACTTCGTGAGATAGGTTAGTATGATAAAGAGTAAACCATGCACTTTGGTACTGTAAAAGACAAGGTTCATAATTTTTTTCACATAATGCCTACTGTACCATATCATTTCTACAATTTATATTGAGAAATATAAGCCATAGAAACTAGAAAACAAGCAAACTATGCAATGAAAACAGAATCATAGAAATAGAACGATGCAGAATGATCTGAACAATAACCATACTTCTGCTACTCCAAAAATTATGAAATAAATTGTTGGACGTGATTAATTTGTCTATTAATTATGAAATAAACTATGCAGACAAGTAAAAAATAACAGCTAATCTCGTGAGTGCAAAGTTTCTGTTTTTTACAGCAAGATCACATTAACTTTCACCCAAGTATTCCCAAAGGTCTTGCTTGGAACTTTACTGAAACAAAAGCTATAAACATGATTACTACAGTAGATTAATCATGTAGACACACAAAAACATTAGGGGTAAATATTGGGTTGTCTCCCAACAAGCGCTTTTCTTTAATGCCTAGCATGATGATTTCAATGATGCTCGCGTAAAAGAAAAGAGTTGAAACACAAAGAGAGCATCATGAAGAATATGATTAGCACATTTAAATATGACTCACTTCCTATGCCTAGGGATTTTGTGAACACACAATTTATAGGAACAAAAGTCAACTAGCATAGGAAGGCAAAAACAGTATAACTTCAAAACTTTAAGCACATAGAGAGGAAACTTGATATTATTGCAACTCCTACAAGCACATATTCCTCCCTCATAATAATTTTCAGTAGCATCATAGGTAGAAACTTTGTTATCATACTCAATTGGAACCTCTTCCGAAATAGAGGAATACTAGCTAAAGTCGACACTCTTCCAAATCCACTTCCATAAATATCATACTAAGATTCAACACCCTCCAAGATAGTGGGATCACCAATTCCTAAAGTTGACACTCTTCCAAACCCACTTTAAATTATAGTATTATTCATATTTCAAAAGATATAAGTGAAGTTCCTGGAGCATTCTACAATTAATATAGACTAACCAATATCCAAGCTCAAAATATATAAGTGAAGCGCACGAAACATTCTATAAAACCATACTCAAACGATTTAAGTGAAGCACAAAGAGCAATTTTATAAGATCATACTTAACAGATATAAGTGACGAACATGAAGTAGTCTATAAATAAATGAAGATCTATATCATACTAGCATGATTCAGAAAGCAAGTAAAATTGAAAATATGCTCCAAGCAAAACACATATCATGTGACGAATAAAAATATAGCTCCGAGTAAGGTATAGTTTTGAAGACGAAAGAGGGGATGCCTTCCGAGGCATCCCCAAGCTTAGGCGCTTGAGTCTTCCTTGGATATTACCTTGGGGTGCCTTGGGCATCCCCAAGCTTAGGTTCTTTCCACTCCTTATTCTCCTCATATCGATATCTTACCAAAAACTTGAAAACTTCAATCACACAAAACTTAATGGAACTTCGTGAGATAGGTTAGTATGATAAAGAGTAAACCATGCACTTTGGTACTGTAAAAGACAAGGTTCATAATTGTTTTCACATAATGCCTACTGTACCATATCATTTCTACAATTTATATTGAGAAATATAAGCCATAGAAACTAGAAAACAAGCAAACTATGCAATGAAAACAGAATTTGTCAGAAACAGAACAGTCTGCAATGATCTCAACAATAACCATACTTCTGCGACTCCAAAAATTATGAAATAAATTGTTGGACGTGAGGAATTTGTCTATTAATCTTCTTCAAAAATAATCAACTCAAAAGCACTTTTCTGTAAAAAATAACAGCTAATCTCGTGAGTGCAAAGTTTCTGTTTTTTACAGCAAGATCACATTAACTTTCACCCAAGTCTTCCCAAAGGTCTTACTTGGCACTTTATTGAAAATAAAGCTATAAAACATGATTACTACAGTAGTTTAATCATGTAGACACACAAAAACAGCAGGGGTAAATATTGGGTTGCCTCCCAACAAACACTTTTCTTTAATGCCTTTTAGCTAGGCATGATGATTTCAATGATGCTCGCATAAAAGAAAAGAGTTGAAACACAAAGAGAGCATCATGAAGAATATGACTAGCACATTTAAATCTAACTCAATTCCTATGCCTAGGGATTTTGTGAGAACACAATTTATAGGAACAAAAGTCAACGAGCATAGGAAGGAAAAACAAGTATAACTTCAAAACTTTAAGCACATAGAGAAGAAACTTGATATTATTGCAACTCCTACAAGCACATATTCCCCCCTCATAATAATTTTCAGTAGCATCATGGGTAGAAACTTTGTTATCATATCAATTGGAACCTGTTCCTAAATATTGGAATACTAGCTAAAGTTGACTCTCTTCCAAATCCACTTCCATAAATATCATACTAAGATTCAACACCCTCCAAGATAGTGGGATCACTAATTCCTAAAGTTGACACTCTTCCAAACCCACTTTAAATTATAGTATTATTCATATTCCAAAAGATATAAGTGAAGTTCCTGGAGAATTCTACAATTAATATAGACTAACCAATATCCAAGCTCAAAATATATATGTGAAGCGCACGAAACATTCTATAAAACCATACTCAAACGATTTAAGTGAAGCACAAAGAGCAATTTTATAAGATCATACTTAAAAGATATAAGTGAAGAAAATGAAGTAATATATAAATAAATGAAGAGCTATCTCATACTAGCATGATTCTTAAAGAAAAATAAATACACAAAGGACACAAATCATGTGAACAAAACAAAAAACGAGGTATACCGATATTTGTTGAAGAAGAAAGATGGGATGCCAACCGGGGCATCCCCAAGCTTAGATGCTTGAGTATCCTTTGAAATTATTACTTGGGGTGCCTTGGGCATCCCCAATCTTGAACTCTTGTCTCTCTTTATTCTTCTCACATCGGTAACTCCTCGTTCTTCAAACACTTCATTCACAAAAACTTAAACAAAAACTTGTGAGATCCGTTAGTGTAATAAAGCAAACTACCACTTTAAGATACTGTAATTAACTCATTGTTTGTTTATATTGGTGTTAAACCTACTGTATTCCAACCTAGCTATGGTTCATACCCTTACATACTAGCCATAGATGCATCAAAATAAGCAAACAACACACGAAAAACAGAATCTGTCAAGAACAGGAAAGTCTGTAGTAATCTGGAAGTTTAGTAAACTTCTGTAACTCCTAAAATTATGAAATAAATCTGACAATTGGAACAATTTGTACAGAAGTAATGTGCAAAAAGTTTCAGACCCATTTGACTTTCCAGTAAAAAATGTAAATTCATGCCCTACAGCCAAAGTTTCTGTTTTTGTTCTGGACATAGTAAGCAAGCAATCTTATCATACTAAAACGAAAGCTTGGCACATTATTTTTATAATACAATGGATATATACAAGGGGATAATTATTTACAGAGAAACTTCCATGAAAAATTCTACATTGTTTCTGTGAGCATGAAAACAAGTGCTCAAGGTTGGCCCTCACTTCTTCAATGCATAACTTTCCAATCACTTCTCTTTTTGTAAATCTTTTTTAGGCATGAGAGGCAAGTAATTTTTTTTGTATTTTCATTCATTAAATTTTTTTGTATGTTTCACCCACGACTAAACAGAAACAAAAAGGAAAAAACAAAATCTAACTAGTGAAGAAAGCAAACAAGCACACACGAGAATATCAACCCCACGCTATTGCTCCCCGGCAATGGCGCCAGAAAAGAGCTTGATAATCCCCAAGTGCAGGAAATCATCATAGCAATTCCCAAAGGAGGAAGTGATAAGTATGGAGTGTCGAACCCACAAGGAGATAAAGGTAAGATCAATATTCTCTCAAGCCCTATTCGCCAATCGACACGACTCTACGCAATCTAACGTTTGCTTCCAACTAGAAACAAGAAATAAAACTGTGTTGTGGGTATAAAGAGGATAACTTTGCATGATATCGGAGAGCTAAAATATGAAAGTATGTGCTGTTATCATAAAGTTAGAATATATTACTAAATAATAAAAATAGCGAGTGTGGAATAATGGTGGATCGGTGTGCGGAATTGTCCTAAGCAATTGTTAACAAGATCGATAGTCGTGATTGCAATTTCATATGAGGGAGAGGAATAAGCTAACATACTTTCTCTACTTGGATCATATGCACTTATGATTGGAACTCTAGCAAGCATCCACAACTACTAAAGATCATTAAGGTAAAACCCAACCATAGCATTAAAGCATCAAGTCCCCTTTTTCCCATACGCAACAACCCCCTTACTCGAGTTTGTGTTTCAGTCACTCACCAACCCACTATAAGCGAATCATGAACGTATTGCAACACCCTACATCGGGAATCCCTCACGCTTGCGCGACACGGAGGGCACCATAGGAAAGCACCAAAATAAAACATACAACTCGTACCAATCTATATCATCAATTAACCCAAAGACAAAATATATCTACTCAAAACATCATAGGATGGCAACACATCATTGGATCATGATATGTGGCATAAAGCACCATGTTCAAGTAGGGATTATAGCGGGTGCGGGAGAGTGGACCGCGTAAAAAGAGATGAGGATGGTGATGATGATGGTGATGTTGATGAAGACGATCACCGCGGCGATGATTCCCCTCCCGATGGCACTCTGGTGCCACCAAGAGAGAGGAGGAGAAGTTCTCCCCCTTGTGCTTCCTCCTCCATGGCTTTCCCCCTATGGTCCTTGGCCTTCATGGCAATGATGGCCCCTCCGAGATCCTCCTCCATGGCCTTCGGTGATGATGGCCCTCTCCGACAGGGTGCCGGAGAGGGCCTATATTGATTTCTCATGGCTACAGAGGCTTGCAGCGGCGGAACTTCCGATCTGGGTTAATTCCCGAAGGTTTCTGTATTTATAGGAATTTTTGGCATTGGTTTGTGTCGGGGGTCTCGGGCTGTCCACGAGATAGGGGCGCCCCACTCTCGAGGGCAGCCCGGGACTCTTCTCGCCCAACTCCGATGCTCCGTGGTCTTCTTTTGGTCCATAAAAATCCTCAAAATTGGCACGTCAATTGGACTTCGTTTGGTATCCCTTTTCTGTAAAACACAAAAACAAGGAGAAAACATAAACTGGCACGGGGCTCTAGGTTAATAGGTTAGTCCTAAAAATCATATAAAATGACATATAAATGCATATAAAACATCATAGATGGATAATATAATAGCATGAATACTTCATAAATTATAGATACGTTGGAGACTTATCAGTATCCCCAAGCTTAATTCCTGCTCGTCCTCGAGTAGGTAAATGACAAAAGAAATAATTTATGAAGTGTGAATGCTAGCAGGTGCACAAGTTTGATCAATGATAGTTTCAATCACCCTTTCTAGCATCAATATGTTTCATAATAGTAGCTTATCTCATAAAACTTTTCATGATCAAGTAACAATCTATTCACTATGCCAAGTATGGTTCAGAAACTTCATTGAAAACTAACAAACTATAATCTCATTCATTGAAGCAATTGCAATTTATCATAACATCAGAAAGAGTCAAGAATAGAGATTTTCAGCAAGTCCACATACTCAACGATCATATAGTCTTCTACAATTGCTAACACTCACGCAATACTTGTGGTTATGGAGTTTCAGCCGGACACTGAGAAAGATAGGGGCTTATTGTGTTGCCTCCCAATGTATTCACCTTTAGATGATGTCAAGAATAATAGCCCATGCTAACTTACACCCAATTGGATATATATATATCATGATCTTTCAAACACGAGGAGCTTGCCAAAGGATAAAATGAAAAAGGGAAAGGTGAGAATCACCTTGACTCAACCATAAAGTAAAAACATAAAGTAAAAGATAGGCCCTTCGCAGAGGGAAACAGAGGTTGTCATGTGCGTTTAGGGTTGGATGCATAAAATCTTAATGCAAAAGAACGTCACTTTATATTGCCCCTTGTATGTGGACCTTTATTATGCAGTCCGTCGCTTTTATTGCTTCCACAACAAGATCGCATAAAGCTTATTTTCTCTGCACTAATAAGTCATACATATTTAGATAGCAATTTTTATTGCACGCAACATGACAACTTACTTGAAGGATCTTACTCAATCCATAGGTAGGTATGGTGGACTCTCATGGCAACACTGGGTTTAAGGATATTTGGAAGCACAAGTAGTATCTCTACTTGGTGCAAGGAATTTGGCTAGCATGAGGGGGAAAGGCAAGCTCAACATATTTGGAAGGTCAATGATAATATACTTTAACTGAGATGTGAGAAAACATAAACCATTACGTTGTCTTCCTTGTCCAACGTGAACTCTTTTAGCATGTCATACTTAATGAGTGCTCCCAATCATAAAAGATGTCCAAGATAATATATTTGTATGTGAACCTCTCTTTCCTTATTACTTCCTATTAATTGCAACGATGACCAAAACTACGTTTGCCAACTCTCAACAACTTTTATGTCTCATACTCTTTATGTGTGGAGTCATTACTATCCATGTTATAAGCATATGAAACATATATAAATTCAGATTTCTGACAATCAATTCATTCCCCCATTTACTCATAGGATATACATGAAGCACATGAGTAAATGACAAACTACTCCAAAAGATATGAGTGAAGGACACTGAGTAGTCAAATAATGAACTAACCATGGGAGGGTTCCTTTTTTATTCAATATTTAAGATCCAGTGACTTTATTCAAACAGAAAGTAAAATTGAAAATATGCTCCAAGCAAAACACATATCATGTGACGAATAAAAATATAGCTCCGAGTAAGGTATTGTTTTGAAGACGAAAGAGGGGATGCCTTCCGGGGCATCCCCAAACTTAGGCGCTTGAGTCTTCCATGGATATAACCTTGGGGTGCCTTAGGCATCCCCAAGCTTCGGGTCTTTCCACTCCTTATTCTCCTCATATCGATATCTTACCCAAAACTTGAAAACTTCAATCACACAAAACTTAATGGAACTTCGTGAGATAGGTTAGTATGATAAAGAGTAAACCATGCACTTTGGTACTGTAAAAGACAAGGTTCATAATTGTTGTCACATAATGCCTACTTTACCATATTATTTCTACAATTTATATTGAGAAATATAAGCCTTAGAAACTAGAAAACAAGCAAACTATGCAATGAAAACAGAATCTGTCAGAAACAGAACAGTCTGCAATGATCTGAACAATAACCATACTTCTGCTACTCCAAAAATTATGAAATAAATTTTTGGACGTGCCGAATTTGTCTATTAATCTTCTTCAAAAAGAATCAACTCAAAAGCGCTCTTCTGTAAAAAATGACAGCTAATCTTGTGAGTCCAAAGTTTCTGTTTTTTACAGCAAGATCACATTAACTTTCACCCAAGTCTTCCCAAAGGTCTTACTTGGCACTTTATTGAAACGAAAGCTATAAAACATGATTACTACAGTAGATTAATCATGTAGACACACAAAACCAGTAATGGTAAATATTGGGTTGTCTCCCAACAAACACTTTTCTTTAATGCCTTTTAGCTAGGCATGATGATTTCAATGATTCTCGCATAAAAGAAAAGAGTTGAAACACAAAGAGAGCATCATGAAGAATATGACTAGCACATTTAAATCTAACTCAATTCCTATGCCTAGGGATTTTGTGAGACCACAATTTATAGGAACAAAAGTGAACTAGCATAGGAAGGCGAAACAAGTATAACTTCAAAACTTTAAGCACATAGAGAGGAAACTTGATATTATTGCAACTCCTACAAGCACATATTCCTCCCTCATAATAACTTTTAGTAGCATCATGGGTAGAAACTTTGTTATCATATCAATTGGAACCTGTTCCTAAATAGTGGAATACTAGCTAAAGTTGACTCTCTTCCAAATCCACTTCCGTAAATATCATACTAAGATTCAACACCCACCAAGATAGTGGGATCACTAATTCCTAAAGTTGACACTCTTCCAAACCCACTTTAAATTATAGTATTATTCATATTCCAAAAGATATAAGTGAAGTTCCTTGAGCATTCTACAATTAATATAGACTAACCAATATCCAAGCTCAAAATATATAAGTGAAGCGCCCGAAACATTCTATAAAACCATACTCAAACGATTGAAGTGAAGCACAAAGAGCAATTTTATAAGATCATACTTAAAAGATATAAGTGAATAAAATGAAGTAATCTATAAATCAATGAAGAGCTATCTCATACTAGCATGATTCTTAAAGAAAAACAAAAACAGAAAGGACACAAATCATGTGAACAAAACAAAAACCGAGGTATACCGATATTTGTTGAAGAAGAAAGATGGGATGCCAACCGGGGCATCCCCAAGCTTAGATGCTTGAGTATCCTTTGAAATAATTACTTGGGGTGCCTTGGGCATCCCCAATCTTGAACTCTTGTCTCTCTTTATTCTTCTCACATCGGTAACTCCTCGTTCTTCAAACACTTCTTTCACAAAAACTTAAACAAAAACTTGTGAGATCCGTTAGTGTAATAAAGCAAACTACCACTTTAAGGTACTGTAATTAACTCAATGTTTGTTTATATTGGTGTTAAACCTACTGTATTCCAACTTATCTATGGTTCATACCCTTACATACTAGCCATAGATGCATCAAAATAAGCAAACAACACACGAAAAACAGAATCTTTCAAGAACAGGACAGTCTGTAGTAATCTAGATGTTTAGTAAACTTCTGTAACTCCTAAAATTATGAAATAAATTTGAAAATTGGAACAATTTGTACAGAAGTAATGTGCAAAAACTTTCAGACCCATTTGACTTTCCAGTAAAAAATGTAAATTCATGCCCTACAGCCGAAGTTTCGGTTTTTGTTCTGCACATAGTAAGCAAGCAATCTTATCATACTAAAACCAAAGCTTGGCACATTATTTTTATAATACAATGGATATATACAAGGGGATAATTATTTAAAGAGAAACTTCCATGAAAAATTCTACATTGTTTCTGTGAGCATGAACACAAGTGCTCAAGGTCGACCCTCACTTCTTCAATGCATAATTTTCCAATCACTTCTCTTTTTGTAAAACTTTTTTAGGCATGAGAGGCAAGTAACTTTTTTTGTATTTTCATTCATTAAATTTTTTGGTATGTTTCACCCACGACTAAACAGAAACAAAAAGGAAAAACAAAATCTACTTAGTGAACAAAACAAACAAGCACACGAGAATATCAACCCCATCGCTATTGCTCCCGACAGCGGAGCCGTAAAAAGAGCTTGATAATCCCCAAGTGCAGGAAATCATCGTAGCAATTACCAAAGGTGGAAGTGATAAGTATGGAGTGTCAAACCCACAAGGAGCTAAAGGTTAGATCAATATTCTCTCAAGCCATATCTTCCACTGATACGACTCTACGTGCACCGAACGTTTGCTTGCAACTAGAAACAAGTTATAAAACTGAGTTGTGGGTATAAAGAGGATAACTTTGCATGATATCGGAGAGCTAAAATATGAAAGTATGTGCTGTTATCATAAAGTTAGAATATATTACTAAATAATATAAATAGTGAGTGTGGAATAATGGTGGATCGGTGTGCGGAATTGTCCTAAGCAATTGTCAACAAGATCGATAGTCGTCATTGCAATTTCATATGAGGGAGAGGCATAAGCTAACATACTTTCTCTACTTGGATCATATGCACTTATGATTGGAACTCTAGCAAGCATCCGCAACTACTAAAGATCATTAAGGTAAAACCCAACCATAGCATTAAAGCATCAAGTCCCCTTTTTCCCATACCAACAACCCCTTACTCGGGTTTGTGTTTCACCACTCACCAACCCACTATAAGCGAATCATGAACATATTGCAACACCCTACAGCGGGAATCCCTCACGCTTGCGCGACACGGAGGGCACCATAGGACAGCACCAAAATAAAACATACAACTCGTACCAATCTATATCATCAATCAACCCAAAGACAAAAGATATCTACTCAAAACATCATAGGATGGCAACACATCATTGGATCATGATATGTGGCATAAAGCACCATGTTCAAGTAGGGATTACAGCGGGGTGCGGGAGAGTGGACCGCGTAAAAGAGATGAGGATGGTGATGATGATGGTGATGTTGATGAAGACGATCACCGCGGTGGTGATTCCCCTCCCGATGGCACTCCGGTGCCACCAAGAGAGTGGAGGAGAGGTTCTCCCACTGTTGCTTCCTCCTCCATGGCTTTCCCCCTCTGGTCCTAGGCCCTCATGGCAATGATGGCCCTTCCGAGATCCTCCTCCATGGCCTCCGGTGATGATGGCTCTCTCCTGCAGGTTGCCGGAGAGGGCCTAGATTGATTTCTCGTGGCTACAGAGGCTTGCGGCGGCGGAACTTCCGATCTGGGTTAATTCCCGAAGGTTTCTGTATATATAGGAATTTTTGGCGTTGGTTTCACATCAGGGGGGTCTCCGGGCTGTCCACGAGATAGGGGGGCACGCCCCCCACTCTTGTGGGCAGCCTGGGACTCTTTTGGCCCAACTCCGATGCTCCGTGGTCTTCTTTTGGTCCATAGCAAATCCTCAAAAATTGGCACATCAATTGGACTCCGTTTGGTATCCCTTTTCTGTAAAACATAAAACAAGGAGAAAACAGATACTAGCACGGGGCTCTAGGTTAATAGGTTAGTCCCAAAAATCATATAAAATGACATATAAATGAATATAAAACATCATAGACGGATAATATAATAGCATGAATACTTCATAAATTATAGATACGTTGGAGACGTATCACTTGGTTGCGCCGGTCGAGTTGTCTTGCGCCAGTTGCTGCGGCCGGGTCGACGTACCTTGCCGGGTCGGAGAGTTTGGCCGGGTTGCGGGCCTTGCCGGGTCGAGCGACTTCCGGCCAGCGCCAGCCGGCTCCGGGCGATGCGCGCCCGGTTTTTTGAAAGGATCCGGGTTCCGTTGCTCGCCCGGGTTCATCCCCCGACGGTAGTCCCCTTGCCGTGAAGGTCCGCCGTCTTCGGATGAGTGGGCCTTCGTAGTTTCCCCCTTGAGCAAGGCGGATTCTGCGAGTGCCGGGTCCGGCAACACCCACTATGTGCCGGTTTTCTGGGAAACCGGATCGCAGCATCCTGGCCGTGGCGGGAGCCGTGGAGTCCGTCGAATCTTGAGGCGATCCCATGGGCTTCGCGCACGCGCCATGTGGCGCCCGGAAGTCGGAGGGGCCTGACAGGCCACGCGCGTGACGGGACTGGGCGACGGGCCGGGGCCCGCCGCCGCGCGCCCTTGGCCCACGCGCGCGGATTTATTGCGGCGTCTGGGGGCCGGTTGCACTTCCCCGAGCAGTTAGTGCTCGTATACGTGCGCACTTATTGCGGGGTAGTGGAACGAGCGTGTGCAGATGATCCCACTCCCCCACGTTTGAACCGGGGGTTATAAATTGAGGGGGGCAAGGGGGCGGCGGATATTATTCTCGCTCGCGCCCTCCTGTCCCTTTGCTTTCGCTCTGCCCTTTGCAACCGATGCACTGCGGCGCCCGCTCCTCCAAGCAGAGTTTCCTCCGTCGTCCATCTTCATCTTCCTTTTCTTCTGATCATGTCGCTGCTGTCGGGCTCCTGGATGGGCTCCAACGTCACCAACGAGGACATTGCGCAGCTTTGAGCTTCGCGGTGCGTGCCGTGGGAGATGGATGTCGGCGTTCGCCTGCCCCGCGGCGAGCAGAGGCCCCGGCCCAAGGGGCAGGAGTGCGTCGTCTTGCTTATGCATTTTGAGCGCGGATTCGGGCTGCCGGTGAGCAATTTCTTCCGCGCGTTCTTGGAGTTCTTCGGGCTCCAACCACACCATCTTAGCGCCGGTGCCATCGTCCAGCTCTCTGGCTTCGTGACCCTGTGCGAGGGGTACCTAGGGGTCGAGCCGACGATCGATCTCTGGGCGCGCTTCTTCTCCTTGAAGCAGCAAGGTCCGTCGGCCGGGGAGTTCGCCGACTGCGGCGCCGCTGTCATCTTGAAGCGGTCGGGGGCGTTTCCCCAAGATCCCGCTGGAGGATTCTGCCAAGAAGTGGCAGTGCTCCTGTGCGCGGTGATCATCGATGATCGTCATGACGCTGCTGCTCGGGTGTTGGCTCTCTGTGGTGGTGGTGGTCACGAGGAGTAGGTGAGGTATGTCGGGCGCTGACTGTTGTCGGGAGGTGCTCAGTTGAATGTAACATCGTTTGCGAATTTTTTTTTGCAAGTAGTGTGTGTGTTCGAGTAGTTGTGGTTGTGAGTCTGCCGCCGTGGTGTTGCGGGAAAAAAAATCCATGTCATGAGGAGTTGTATGATGCAGCAATCAGGGGAAAGAAATCCTACTCCAGGATTTTCGCGAGAGGAAACAGTAATATACCTTAGAGTCAAAACCGCAACAGTGTTACTCACATTGATAGAAATTAAAAGGTTTTACTCGCTGCGCGAACTCGGGGTACCATGCATGAGTCTCAACACATAAACACAGTTGCGGGAGTAAACACGGCAGTGATGTCTAAAAAGAAAACGGTAACTGGATGGGGTCCCGAGAAAACGTCTGCATCGAGATACACTCTTCTTCTATCGGGAAAGTGGATTGACCAGACGATGAATGTGTCTCTCCTGGTCGGGCCTCGTTGATTCGCCGATGGCGATCGAGGATTTAAATCCGCGAGACTGGAGATAACCCATCACGCGTTGGGTTAAACGCTCTTGAGCGATGACGCATCGGACAAGCTTGGCCAGACTGGAGTCTCTCTCAATTAAGCCTAATCGAAAGGGCGTTACTCCTCCGGTGCTGCACGGCTCGGGAAGTAGTAATACCCTCGTCACCTGGGCATACGGTACCGCTGAATCGAAGTCGAGCAAGCGCCGTATGCCGCAGCTTCACGGACCATGTGTGGGTCGGCATAGATTTCCCCACGAAGGAGACCTCCGTTGGGTCTTGGTTTGGGTTTACGGGAGGGATGTGTACTGCTACCCAATACCTCGAGGTGGAAGGGGTGATCCTTGATGTGAACAGCTCGTGCTGGGGTGGCTGGGTAGAACCCATGGTACTGTAGGTAAAATCCCACAATATCTTGACAAAACTACCTGGGGTTGCATCTGGAGTTCTCAGGTAGATACTAGGGCTCGGCATGGCAAGAAAGGGTTGTGAGGAGGGTGCACACGGCGAGGGGTGTTTGGCAAGGTCACGCGGTGGCCTTTATATAGCACCGAGGCTGGGTCATTTTACCTTGGTGAAAGGTAAATAATCGGTCGGCTCAGCTCGAGTCCAAGCCACAGGTACACACATCTCACTAAAGTGACGTATCCCTGTGGGGATTGTCGGGGGTAGTCTTGGTAGCTGTGCTTGGGATAAAAAAATCACACTGCATGCTAATATGTCCATGCAAGGCTACTATTTAAAATAGAGGCATGACGACAGGCTGCGTTTATTTACGAGGTCACATGACTACAAAGCGAGGATACACTAGGACTCGATACTACTTTGGTGACTTAGTCTACCTCGTTTACATCCAAACGGGCGTGCCTTGTGGATGTCGAGTTTCCTCCACAGGTCTCACCATCGGAATTAAATTTGGAGAGGGTTGAGGGCTGCAGGCTCAAGGTAGCGATGTTGACCATCGGGGATTGTTAGCCACAATCCGTTGGAGTGTGCTCCCAAAAGGCGTGACAAGTATACAGGGGTCATCAAAGCACCTTGGTTGGCGGATGGGGTTGACCTCGGGGTCTCGATCGGGTGTCCGAACAGCACGATCGGGTTGTCGGCGTCGGGCCTGCTTTCTTCCCTTTGCAGGGCTCGACGAACCAGCGCTCCACGAGCTGCGATCAGATCGATGGTGATTTGATCGAACAGTTCCTCGGTGCACCTACATAGCGCACGGTGCAGCAATGCATGATCCGTCTCGTGATCTCCGTTGGCAACTTGGGGTGGTCTACCATACCCTTCACGTGCAGGGTAGTAGTGTAACGGCGGCAGTTAACTCGGGGCGACAAGTGCACGAGATGAACTATAGCCTCTCGAGCAGCTAGTTGGATGGCTTGTGGTTCAAAGGAAGTTGTCCTTCCGGTGAACCTGTAGGCGCTTCAGGCGCTAGACCCCTACCGTAGATGTGTCTGATGGCCCAAAATTGACGGCTCTCACCACTCATGGGTCCTTGGTACACCACATAATGCAGGGGCTCTTCTAACGCATAGGCACGACGGGTGAGCTTTGCGAGTATGGTTACAAAGCCTCCAAGGTTGGTTGCTGTGGTCTCAGTGTGCACGACGGGACCAGGCATTGTGGCTTGGTTTAGGGTCGCGGATGTGCTGTGCTGGGTTGGGGCTAGCGTGCCCTTTTTATAGGAAAAAGGGGACGGAGTCTTCCTTCGCACGCTTGCGAATGAGACATTTTAGCCATCAATCACTGGTGTGTGATCGACAGGCTAGGTTGATAGGTTTGGCACCGACTGCTAAAAGGTGTCGGGTCACTGTGTGGTCATCTTGCACGAGAAGCTTGGCTGGGGTTCGGTTATGGCTTGGTGGGTTGGTTTACCTAGGTTTATTGACCTGGCTAAGATAGGATTAGCCAATAGTCAGCCTGGCTCGATACCAAATGCTGTGGCGACCCGGTTTTCAGGGTATTAATTTCAGAGAATGGCCGTCGTGCTCACCAGCCCAGTGATTACTGTTAGCTGATGAGGCACCAACCAGTCTGTAAATTCCAAGCAAAACACAAAATATGAAGTATAAGACCATTACGGCCTATGAGTACCACAATATGGTTTCTAGAGGTTAATGGCGAAGCGGTTTGCGGATCATAAATGGTTTATGGACTCCATTTCCCACGGAAAGCTGACCAGGTTAACTCCTATCTTGGCGGCTGCTATCACCGTTGCTTAGGTTACAGGGGCGGTCATCGTAATGCTCCTCTCCATGCAAGATATCTGGCCAAGACAATAGCGAGGACAAGCCGGTGAGTACTTTGAATGTACTCGCAAACATTATGAACATGTGCATAATATAACAATGATGTGCTAAAAATATTTTATGCTCATGACGTCGGTCACAAAAGATAAATAAAACTACGATGCGTGCAAGCATGTTATTTATGAACATGCAATAACATAGTAGTATTAAAATTATGAAATAAATAACAAGCATGCCACAGTCGGGCGTCTTAGCGACACCACATAAAGGGCTTTAAAAGAAATGCCACAGTCGGGCATCTTAGCGACACCACATAAAGGGCTTTATAGAAATGCCGCAGTCGGGCGTCTTAGAGACACCACTTAAAGGGCTTTAAATGAAATGCCACAGTCGGGCGTCTTAGCGACACCACATAAAGGGCTTTAAAAGAAATTTTGCAGTCGGGCGTCTTAGCGACACCACATAAAGGGCTTTAAATGAAATGCCACAGTTGGGCGTCTATGCGACACCACATAAAGGGCTTTAAAAGAAGACACAGTAAATATCCAGGAGGTAGAACCATTCCAGGGATATTCGATAATACCAATAATATCACGGGTTAGTCAACAATAGTAATAATAATCATAATTATCACAAGTCACAAGTTGTGATTCGATTCTGGTTTAACGGTTTCACCTCAGAAGACCGACACTAAGACCGACACTTGACCCATCCTGCATCTGTAATCCTTAACCATGGACACGGCTATTCGAATAGGTTTAATCTCTGCAGAGGGTGTGTACTCTTTACCCACGAGTAACGGATTCCTTTAGTCCATCGTGACTAATTCCGTCTACGGTCTTTTTGTTGAAAACACACCTAACTTGCACACACCAGCTTAACTCACATGTGTCTGGAATCACCCACGACACCTGTCAAGCAAAACTCTAAGTGGGGAGGCTACAACCTCGACGTAACATGGGATCACAAGATTTATACCGCGCGCAAACTGGGGAGCTACCCGCTTCGGCTACAACCGAATCACCCATGCTCCCGGACCCGGTGGCATGGCTACCGGATGCCTCCAGTATCTTCCACCATGGCCTCTCTGTACGGTGTGTGCTAGGAAAGGGGTTGACAACTTCTTGAGCAGTACCCTACTTATTGTAGAGGGCAGTGGTAGTCTGAGAAGCAAGTATGGGGAATTCTTGGCACAAGACTCGATCTACGGTCGACTCAGGAGGTTGTAATATACCCTGCAAGATTAGTATAACAATGCATATACTTCAAACTTCAGATAGAAACACCACGCGACATACCCCTCATGCCATACCGGACACGACCGTCTCGATGGAGGACTAAGGACAAGACCGTGTCTACCCAAGATAGAGGCCTTCCCGGCTTTCCTCCCGGTATGCATGAAAGGCATATGACGGTGATTTCTATCACAATCATATCAACTCCATTTGCATGAAATTCATTAACATGCACTCATGAGTAGGAATACCTCCTCACATAAAATGACGCATGCACGTGTCGGGGTCGTGTTGTCACCGAGTCAAACAACACACACAAACATTATACCAGGGTTCAGTATGCTTGCCTTCAGGTCATGGGAAGGCAGGGTGCATTCAAAACATCTTGAAATCTTTCTCCTCTTTTCAAAATCCTATTTTGAAAATAAATTTGAATTAACACACAAATTCAAAACAGCACAAAAAGTTGTTTTGAAATTTTTCAAATAAATCTTAAAATAAACTAGATAGAATTTGAGAGATGTAGGAAAAGAATCAACTCATTTGGAGGTATATTTAAGTTATAGCCGGTCAAAGTTTGGTCAAAATCTGTTATTTAAAATAAAACAGAAAAGAAAAACGCTTCGAATATATACGTACACGTCGAAGGCGCATTTTGGAAATGCGCTTCCACTGAACCCACGTGGACAGGGGGGTCACTGACAGTGGGTCCAGGGGGCCCACTAGTCAGGTTTGACTATTCTCCCTTCCCTCTTCCTCCTCTGGCGAGCAGGCGGGGAGCTCGGCGATCATCGACGGTGAACCGTGGCTCTTCGCAGGCATCCGAGGTGGGGATGGATCCGCATGATCGGGGCGGTTCTCCGGTGGTCGAGGAGTGTGAGGAGACGGAGTGAGTCACCGGCGGCGAGCTCTGCGACGGAGGAAGGTTTCGGTGGCGTAGTGGTTTTGGGGCGGCGGTGGTTCCCGATCAAAATCGAGCAGGGGGAAGGGTTCACGGGAGGAAGGGAGAGCTTCTGGTGGAGAGAGTGCAGAGGGGGAGGCCCTGGTGGCGCCGGAGCTGAGGCGGTGGCGGCGGCTGCGGTTGCCGGAGATGGGGAAGGAAGATCTCCCCGGGTCGATTGGCTGCCAATGGGGCCCTAGGGAGGGGTTTGAGACTGCCCTGCGGGCGTGCCGGGGCCCTAGGAAGGGGTTTGAGACTGCTCGGGGGCTCCTTAAATAGGCGCTCGGGGTCGGTTCCGCGGCGACCGGGGATAAGGTAGCCGGTGACCGCCATTCTCAGAGCTCGTATGCCGTGGCGGCGACGGCGCTAGTGGACATGGTTGCGGATGAGCTCGCGCTGCTCCGGGGAGCAGTGGCGGCGGTGGAGGCTTGGGCGGTGCCGCTCATGGCGGTGGCCCAGTTGCGCATGGGCGTGCCGCCAAGCGGCTTGCTGGCAATGTCTGCAGAGGCGGTCGGGGAGCTCTTAGCGCGCTTGACAGGCGAGAGGCTAAGTGAGTGGAGCGGCTCGGCAGAGCGGTGGCAAACCTAGGGGCGACGTGTCGGCTCGGGCGCACGTGCGGGCCAAACGCATGCTCTGGGCGTGCCCAGAGCACGCCCGGGACGTGTTCGACGAAATGCCATGGCATGATAGGGGGCTCCAAACCATAAGGGAGTTAGCAGGGTGGGGTTATAGTCTAGGACAAAACTATTTGACATGCTTTGGTTTGGCCGAGGATCAAGTCCACAGTGCAAACAAAGACTCTGTCAAAACTGATCATGCCCAAAAGGTGTTTGACAAAATGCCAAGGGCACTTAGGCATTTCTTGGGTGGCCAAATTTTCCAGATCGGTGTCTCTTTGGATGGATAAGGGGTGGTGAAGTTAGTTTGACATAAGCAAAAACTTGTTAGTGCGAGTTATGCAAAACTTCAGTTCACGGGCAGAAAGTGAATGGCCTTTGTTTCATGAACCTAAAATCTTCCAAAGGGTCCACTCCTCTGGACTTAAGGGTTTGGCAAGGAGGACTATAAGTAGGAAAAGGGATTATGGATAAAGAAGCAAGTTAGGAGATGGTTGCGATTACAAATCACCAAATGGCACCAGAATGAACATGAGGATGATTCACTCAATTTTTCCAAAGAACAACGCTAGGTTTTTGCATAAAGTTGGATGGCATGCTACCGCTGACATCCCATAATTTTGGTGGAGGCTCTAGGGAAATATTTAGATAGGCCATAGTGCAAAAGTGCCCACTGGACCAGATTTGAAAAACAGGTACATAACTCATAATATGCAATGAAATAAATATATTATTGCACAAAAGTGATTTAGAGACATCACATGACATCTCCAAATTTTGGTAGGATTTATAGCTAAATATATCAAATGGTTGTAGTTCAAAAAGAGCTCCAAAATTTAAAATAATTCATTTTAATGAATAAAGCTCAGGGTGAAATAATTTAATAAATAAATCTACTGATTAAGAAAATGCTATGCCGAGAGCATAGAAGTCAAATATGTTTTGGAAAGCTCCACTTGGAAAAGACTCCTTAATATTAAAAGAAGAGTTTAAAACTCCTGGCAAAATTTTAATATTTAAAACTTGGCTAAAATTTTGGGGTGTTACAGGAACGTAGGGGTAAGCACAGGAGCCAGGCAACCCAGCTTGGCCAAAATCTTAAGTCAAATTGATGCATATTTATGGCTTCACATAACAATAATTACGGAAGGCAATGTTTGTATAATGAATACAAATGCTGATGATATATACTTATTTTGACTCCATTGCGAACGTTTATCAGTTGAAAGTGGCCCATCGTCGTCTTCTACCCCTTTGTAGATACTACGCAGGGTGTTTCTGCAATAACCAGACAACCCTTAGGCGGCGTCTCGGTGCGAGAAGGCGGTTGTGTTAAGCGAAATAAGGCAATCAGATATCTTGGCTTTATAACTTTCACTTAGTCATAGGAGCTTTAAACCTGGGAAGCTAGCTACGAGCCCCCGGTTAGTATTCGGCGACAACTGAGGTCAAGCCGTAAACACTTCGACCAATGTGATGAACGGCCCATCATTTAACAAGGTCCTCGGATCGTACGACCAGTTTAAGCTTATTGTGACGATCGGTTTCGGTCTTTCTCCACCGAGGTGCTTAACCATGCGATTTGGAAGCACAATCGCGATGGTTCTCCAGTGCACACCTAGCCGAACAAAGCGGAACATAGGAGTCAAGCACGAGGGCAGGCAACCCAACTATTGACGAAGACACAATTCGAAACCGATGCATATATAGCAACATCCGAGAATGTATTTGCCAAATCTCTAAAGGTGTCAGGCATTGCACTGTAAGACCGATGTGAAAAACACACAAGTAGTTTAAAAGTGCTAGAAGCTTGGAAAACCAAAAAAGTCAGTAAAAACTTGACGTCCGAACAAGATCAAGTGTTCGGTGCCAATCCAAAAATTGGAAGAGAAAAGAGAAAAAAAAGATTTTGCTTCTGTCGTGCTTTAACACGACACATCCTATCTCAAGACTTCAAGCGGGTCAGCCTTCGGCTTCAACCTCCCTAGACAGAAGGCGGAGTGTTTCTCGCTAGGCCAGTTTAGCGAACTAAAACTCAAGCGGCTTGAGAGAGAAATCAGGCTACCCAGCTATTAACCACACACTCGTTTCGAAAAAGGAATGATAGAAAAAGACTTTGCAACGACCAAGAAGAAAAGACATTTACTATAAAACAACTCAAATAAATTTAAGATCCCCCAAGTGACTTGGGTAAAAGAATTTATGTATAATGATTGTATGTACCAAAGTACTTATATCATATATGTGTTCACCCGAACTTTATCTGGCGTCTTAACCGATAAATCGACTTCAACCTCTTTGGTCACGGACGAAAAAGTGTTATGTACTCCACTGTCGAGAATATCAGCGGTGTTTCCAATAACCGAGCAATCAGGCCATAAGGTCATATGAGACAAAGCGCGCTCAGGTAACTTATGCTATATTACTGATAAAGTGTAAGAAGCATCTTCGAAGAAAATAGTACCCCCACTGATACCTTTCTTCGGTTGCTCACTATTACTATGAGACTTGTGCAATAGATTTTTTTGTACTCATGAGTTCCGTTGTGTGCCGACCATAATTGAAAACAATAAGAACGCTAGCTTTCGGCTTCACCGGTCGAGGTCGAGCTCGGAGGACCCGGTCGTGACAATCGCAGAGGTGCTCCCTTTACTCCCTAGCCGAACAATCGGGAACGTAGGGGTAAACACAGGAGCAAGGCAACCTAGCTTGCAGATCGCTTAAGTCAACATGGTGCATATTGTGGCGTAATACACGAACAAGGAATGAAGCTGTACAAGTATAATCATATGCAAGAGGAAAAGCTCCATCAAGGGAGCCCCCGAATAAACGGGGTATTTGAATATGTGTGTCACAAACAAAGTTATGATAAGGAATTTTTTCACAAACAACTTTTTGTCAAAAAAAGTATAATGCTTGGTCAAACCGAACAAAATTTAAAACTAAAAGTTTTTTAGCATGAAAGCGACTTAGCTGGTTAATGTGCTCGGTGTTGATGACGCGGTTCAGGCTTCTGGCAGGATGAAGACGCCCATTGATCTGTCACAGATCCGACAAGGTTCGCAGTCCTCGGCATGGCCGAGGTCCTCGCCCCGAGGCCCGAAGTGTCCGAGCAAGCAGTTCGGCACTCTGGAGTAGTGACCACGTAACATAGTCAAAATCGATTACCTGCACACATATATATATAATCCTTGCATAATTGCTTTACGCAAAAATAATTTCTTTAAAGAGATGTGGCCTGGCGCCGAAGCCAATGTCGATGCAGGGCGTCGGCGTGACAAAGTGAGGGCGTGACAGAGCCTGAATTTGCAGGGTGATCCGGGTTCCGGATGCGGCATTCGCCGAACTATGTACGGAAACCGACCGAACCACCACGTGGCCGTCTTTAATGTGGCGCCATTTGATGAACCTGTTATGCGAGATGATGGAACAAACCCGAGTAATAATTCCTTTAGAAAAATAAACCCAACAAGCAAAAATTGTTACGATTAATAGCACATGGTTTATTTGTTGTAGCAGTCCGAAGAAAAGCGACTCCCAAAATTGGGAATCGATCTGCACACCCATTTCCTGATGGGAGTTAAAGCGGCAACATGGCGATCTTTGGCAAAGGTTGGCTTGCCGAGGCAAAGCCCTCGGTCCAGCTAACGTGTGAAACTTAATAAATTTTGGTGACGCCAAGTCACCGGAGTATGTTAATGAAGTAATAGCCAAGTCCCGGTCTGGCCGAGGTGGCCAGCAGGTCGGTAAGAGATTCGTTGCAGCTGCCATGTCGGCGAAGTGTTGAAGTAGATCGGCGTGATGGACATCAGCTCGAAGAAGCAAGAAGTGCGGACATGCAAGCGCAGTCGTAATAACTTGTGATCTGACAAATGCTTTGGTTTGATGGAAGTGACCATGCAGCGATGCGGTGTGCCGCTCCGGTGTAATCCGTGAATGGCGATGTTGGTGATGATTTATCCTTGGCGATTCCAAACTCTTATTCGGCTTTCCGAGGTGAGGGTCGGATGAAGTTGAGCTCGGCTCAAAAGCGGCGACATATCCGGTAGCAGTCGGCCCGATGTGAGCTATATGGCGGACTGGTTTGACACCAGCGTGATGGCGAAGATCATGTTGAAAAGACTTCAAAGTTAGTGGGATGTGTTCGGGAACAAGCACAATACCCCATACAAAACTTTCCATCAAAAGGATGTCAAAATCCCGTTCATAAAAAAGGCGAACTTGGGTGGGACTTCGTTCTCATGCGAAAACAGATCTGAAAAGTGATGCACTAATCGGAAGGTTCCGGAGTTTGGGCCAGTCGGATCGAGCCGAAATTTTGAGGGATGGTAGATATAGGAATTCTGCAGCCGATCAACGGTTGGATCTTCCAAAGGACGTCCGAGCTAGATGCTGGAGACCACGCCCTAAACTCGTCCAGATTCCTGTCCAGGTTTGACAAGGCTCCGGTATATCGTAGATTGCGAGAGATTCCTTCATCGGAACTCGACGAAATTTTCCAGGGTCGTTGTAGACTCAATTCCGCACAATTCCACCGAAGCAATCGTTAAAATGACACTCGAAGAGGCGGTGGCGGCGGATAGAAGTTCGCTGTCCAGAAAAACTGCACGGTCGCCCGAGGGCAATGTTGACATTGAGCCCCCAAGCTCCATGGATGATTCCTCCATGATCTTGATGGAGATCGGAGTTGATGTTGGCCCTCGTCCGAAAATGACGATTGGAGGCAGGGCATAGTCTTGGTTAAGCCAAGGTGACCAGTCGAGCCGGTGACGAAGAAGTTGAAGTCGCAGTTGATCTGCAGTCGAGCCATTGATCCTTTTGCCGATCCTGCAATGGAACTCTCAATAAAGCACCAATGTCGATTGTCAAAACCGGCGGATCTCGGAGTAGGGGGTCCCGAACTGTGCGTCTAAAATTCGATGGTAACGAGGAGGCGGGGGGACACGATGTTTATCCAGGTTCGGGCCCTCTCGGTGGTGGTAAAACCCTACTTCCTGCTTGATTGATCTTGATGATATGAGCATTACAAGAGTTGATCTACCACGAGATCGTAGAGTCTAAACCCTAGAAGCTAGCCTATGATGATTATGATTGTGTATGTGTTGATCTATCGACTAGCCTGACCTTGGTTTATATAATGCACCAAAGGCCTAGGATAACAAGAGTCCTAGCCGAATACGCCGGTGGGGAGGAGTCCTTGTCTTGCTCACCAAGTCTTGTGGAATCTTCCTTGTATCTGGCGGCTGTCGAGCCCAGCCCATGAGTATACGACCATGGGGGTCCTCGGCCCAATCTAACAGATCGGAAGACGACGTGGTGAGTACCCCCTAGTCCAGGACGCCGTCATCGGGACCCGGCCTTTCTTCCTTGTTGTTCTTCTTCTAACTTGCTTCTTCCTTTGCGACAGGGGCCTTCCCGGAGGCCTTGGCCCAGTTTGCGGAGGAGAAGCCGTCCTATCAGCGCGACCAGCCGGCATTCTGGTTACGGGGCGGATCCGGCTGACGACACAGGACTTCCGGAGATCATCAGCCGCTGCTGAGGCCCGCTGCGCGGGTCACAGGGGACGCAGATGGAAGCGGTTGTCCGGGCGGCACCGCGATAGCCAGCTGCCACGTGGCGGACTCCGTCCATCCGCGCAGCTTCTCGCTACTGGTGCGTTGGTTGGAGATGGGCCCGGACTGCCTTGGCGAGTGGCGTGTTTCCACCGCCCGTGTCGGTGCTGAGATGGCGCTCCGGTTCGCGCTGTCTTGGCATCCGGATCTTCAGCTGGACGCGCTGATGGGCCAGCGCGCTGGTTCGAAGCAGTTTCTACAGGAGCAAGCCGGCCGGCTTCCCTCCCGGGCCAGCTACGTCGCTGAGTTCGCCTTCCACGACGAGTTCCATCCGGAACGAACGGAAGACAGCAGGGTCATGGACGGTGATGACTACGGCTTGCTTCTTCGTGATCCGGAGGGGAGCTCGGAGGAGACGGGCTTCTACGGTGACGCGGACGCCGGGGAGGACACTGGTGCCTCGTCGGACCCGGAGGCCGCCAGGGGAGATCCGTCGACGTCATGACGCGGCGCTGGAGATGCCTGAGACACTTTAAGTAGAATGTTGTTAAGTGGAAGGTCCAACCACCCACTGGGGGTTTGTTAGGGTGTAATGAACTCGGGCCGTGGGCCTTTAAGTATTTGTGTGTAAATGTCGTGAGTGCTCTCTTAACCTTTGCCTTCTGCCTTTCTGAACCGATTTCCTGCGTTTTTCCTCTCTCAAACCTCCCCCCCCCCCCCCGCAAGTCAGACGGCCGAGGCTCCGGTCCATGACAAGGAGTTCAATTCTTTGGGATGAAGCGAGCAGGATTTGGGTCCTTAGAAGCGTTTGGCCTTGGCGAAACACCCATCGGGCGGTGGCGGCAATCCGGCTTAGCCGGTTGGTGAGCAGCTGGTCATGCGGCTACTCATTTGATGAGCGACGGACCGGGTTGATCGACCCGGCCGCCTTTGACTTAGTGTATGAAACGTAAAGGAGCTTTGGCCCGTTGTGCCTGCCCGCCGACAGCCAAAGCTAGATCTGCGGTTTTAGGGCGAAGTGGGGGACCGTGGCGTCCCAACTTTATCAGGAATATCTAAGTAAGGCAGCGGGGTGGCGACCGAGCCGGCCTGCCCCCGAGCCCCCGGGTCGAGCGAGTCGGACCGCTGGCCGGGTTCGGTGGTGAAGTGATGCAGAAAAAATAAGGACGCAATAAATTGGTCGACAAAAGGCAGCCCCCGAGTCTCGTTCGGGGACCTCGTAGTTTCATGCGTTTACAAAAGGTGACGATACATACACTCGTGCGGCTAACTGTAAAATGGGGAGAGGAGTTCCGCGTTCCACGACAGGGTCGTTTCTTCGCCGGCGGTGTCCTTCTTGGGCTGCTTTGACTTGCGCACGTCGATGAGGTAGTAGGCGTTGCGATCGCGCAAGGCCCTGCTTACGATGTATGGGCCCTCCCATGGAGGGGACAGCTTGTCTTGGCTCGCCTGCTCTTGGACGAGTCGGAGGGCAGGTCGCCCTCATGGAATCGCGAGGGCTTGATCTTCTTGTTGTGGTAGTGACTCAGGCCTTGCTGGTAGATAGCCGAACAACTAAGTGCCAGAAGGCGCACTTCTTCGAGCAGGTCGACACCGTCTTCGCGTGCCTCTCGGCCGGCCCGGTGTACATCGCTGACGCGGCGAAGTCGAACAGCGTCGGTCGGGATGACGGCTTCGGCTCCATAAACGAGGAAGAACGGGGTGAACCCGGTCGACCGGTTCGGCATGGTGCGTAGACTCCAGAGGACTGCTGGCAACTCGTCAAGCCACCTGCCGGGTGAGTGGATGAGTGGCTCGACGAGTCGTGGCTTGATGCCGGACAGGATGAGTCCGTTGGCCCGCTCGATCTGCCCGTTGGACTGCGGATGCGCCACGGAGGCCAGGTCGAGGCGGATGCTGGAGATGGAGCAGTATTGCTCGAGCGCGCCCTTGGCGAAGTTGGTGCCGTTGTCGGTGATCATGCTGTTCGGCATGCCGTAGGGCACCGCTATGTCCTTGATGAACTGGACGGCATTTGGCCCGTCCAGCTTCTTGATAGGTCTTGCCTCGATCCACTTGGTAATTTTGTCCATCGCCACGATGGTCGTCGTCATGCCGCCTCGGCGGTTACGAAGGTCCCACCATGTCGAGTCCCAGAGACCACAAAGGGCGGTGATAGTGGGTATGAGTGCCGAAGTCTTGGGCCGGTGGCTGCGTTGGCTGAAGTGTTGGCACCCTTCACATTTGAGAACGAGCGACTCGGCGTCTTCGAGGGCCGTGGGCCAATAGAAACCGTGGCGGAACGCCTTGGCCACCAGGGATCGCGATGCGGCATGGTGCCCGCACTCACCCTGGTGAATGTCGAGGAGGATGTCGATGCCGCGGTCCTGCTCGGCCTTGTGGCCGCTGAACCTGTTGGTAGAGCTGCGCTTGACGAGCTCATTGTTGATGAGGCTGTAGGCGGATGCCCTTCGCTGAACTTGCCGATCTTCGGTCTCGTCCATGGGGAGAACCCGCTCTCCAGAAATTCTAATATTGGGAGGGCCCAAGATGGAGCTGTAACCACGGCGAAGACGGTCACCAGGGTGGGTTCTGATTCGGCAATCCTCGAGCCGGGTTGAGCAGCCCCCGGGTCGGGAATGGCGACGGCCGGGTCCGGGATGATGGTGGCCGGGTTGAGCTGAGCAGCTCCCGGGCCGGGTTATGCAGCGCCGGCTTGAGGTGCGGCCGGGTCTTCTGGAACATGAATGGACTCGGAGTCCGGTGACGGCTTGACAGCCGGAGACCCGGCTTCTTGAGGGCGAGAGACGCCATGACAGGGATGGCTGGAGCGAGGGCAAGCGATCTTAGTAAACATGTCGGCTGCCGTTCTCCACGCAGCGGGGCGTGGAGGAACTCGCACCCTCGAAGGTCGGACAGCTTACGGGCGAGGAAGCGGTAACTGCCATATTGGAGTCGCGAGGCGTCCCATTCGGCGAACCTTCTTTGCACCACCAGATCCGAGTCGCCGTAGCACAGGATACGCCGGATACCGAGTTCCCTGGCAAGCCGGAGGCCCTGCACAAGGGCTTCATATTCGGCGATGTTGTTCGAGGCGACAAAGTGGATCTGGAGCGCGTAGCGGAGCCGGTCGCCCTTCGGAGATGACAGTACGATGCCGGCCCCCAAGCCGAGTCGCATCTTGGACCCGCCGAAGTGCATGCACCAATGCGTCAAGTCGGGAGGTGGCGGCAGGTACTGGGTCTCGGTCCAGTCGACGAGGAAGTTGGCTAGGGCTTGAGACTTGATCGTGGTGCGGGGCTCGTAGAGGATGGTGTGGCCGGCTAGCTGGATCGCCCATTTGGTGACCCGACCAGAGGCATCCCGGCACCCGATGATTTCTCCGATCGGTGCCGTGCTGACGACGGTGACGATGTGATCTTGGAAGTACTGCTTGAGCTTCTTGGCGGTGAGGTACACGCCATAACACATCTTCTGGTAGTGCGGGTAGTTCTGCTTGGAGATGGAGAGCACTTCGCTCAGGTAGTAGACTGGTCGTTGGACGGCTTGGATCTTGCCCTTCTCTATTCGCTCGACCACCAGCACCATGCTGACCGCCCGCGAGGTCAAGGCTATGTAGAGTAACAGCCGCTTTTTGTCGGTTGGCGCGGCCAGGACTGGTGTGGTGGAGAGCACGCTTGAGGTCTTGGAAGGCCTCGTCACGCTTTCTTGGTTCCATTGAGCGGACTCGTCTTCTTCATCACCGGTTTGAGTACAGAGCGCCCTCTTGCCCAGCCGGCTTAGAAACCGGCTGACCGAGGCCAAGCACCCGGTGAACTTCTGGACATCGCGCTGCCGAGATGGCTCGCACATGTGCTCGATGGCCTTGATCTTCTCCGAGTTTGCCTTGATGCCGCGTTTCGAGACGAGGAAGCCGAGTAGCTTTCCGGCCGGGACGCCGAGGATGCACTTTTTCGGGTTGAGCTTGACCTTGTATTCACGGAGGTTGGCGAATGTTTCCTTCAAATCGTCGAGGAGCGTGATGTGTCGCTTGGTTTTCACCATGATGTCGTCCACGTACACGTGGATATTGCGGCCTAGTTGCGGCAGCAGGCATTTCTGCATGCAGCGTTGGAAGGTGGCGCCGGCGTTCTTCAAGCCGAACGACATTGTGATGTAGCAGTACGCCCCAAAGTGCGTGTTGAAGGACGTCTTCAGGGCGTCGGCCGGGTTCACCTTGATCTTGTAGTAGCCGGAGTAAGCATCCAGGAAGGACAGGAGCTCGCACCCGGCGGTCGAGTCGATGACTTGTTCGATCCGCGGGAGAGCGAACGGATCCTTGGGACAGGCCTTGTTTTGGTTGGTGTAGTCGATACACATGCGCCAGGTCTTGTTCTTCTTCAGGACGAGGACTGGATTGGCCAGCCACTCGGGGTGGAACACTTCCATTATGAAGCCGGCCGACAAAAGCTTGGCGACCTCTTCACCAATGGTTCTTCTCTTCTCTTCAGAAAATCGTAGGACGGGTTGAGGGACAGGCTTGGCGTCCATGCGGACGTGAAGTTTGTGCTCGGCGTACTTCCTCGGGATGCTCGACATGTCCTTGGGGGTCCATGCGAAGATATCCCAGTTCTCACGGAGGAAGTCGATGAGCTTGCCTTCCTATTTGTTGTCGAGGCGGGCGCCTACGACAACGTACTTGCTGCAGCTCGGGTCTTCTGGGTTGAGCTTCACTTTCTTGGTCTCCTTGGAGGGCTTGAAGGCAGCCTCGTCTGCGGGTCCGGGTCAGTCGGAATCGGCAGCTGCGGGCCTCGCCTGCCAAAGCGTGTAATCTCAATCAAGTAGTCAGCTGGCGCCGCTCCTCGGCAATGACCAGCGACTTCGACCAACTTGGCGCCGTCTCGGGGCGCCTCCGAGGAGACTTGCGGTGATGCGCCCGGTGGCCAGTAATGAGGCCCTTGGGACCGACATCTTCATCTTCAGTGCAGCGTAGTGGGGAACCGCCATGAACTTGGCGGCAGGGCCGCCCAGAATGCATGATATCGGCTGGACAAGTACACCACCTCGAACCAAATCATTCGCGTCGAAGTGGCTCTTTGTCGCGAGCAGGACATCGAGCCGGAACCGGCCAATGGGCGGCGAGGAGTGGCGGAGTGCGATGCCGTGGAAGACTGTCCGGGTTGGCTCCAGGTCCTCGGCCTTGAGGCCGAGCTTGGTCATCGTGTCGCGGTACAGGATGTTGATGTTGTTGCCGCCGTCGATGAGGACTCGAGAGAACTTGCATGTGCTCCGCGCGACGATGGTGGGGTTGAGGACGAGGCTGTATCCACCTGGACTCGGCATGACCGCCGGGTGATCCTCCCGGGTCCAGGTGATCGGGCAATCCGACCAGTGCATGGAATCCGGCTTGGCCGGGACGACAGTGTTCACCTCCTGCCGAAGAAGGCGCTCGTTGCGCTTGTCATCGTCGAGGCTGGTGAAGACGATGTAGGCCGCGTTCTGGTCCGGGTAGGCGTCGTTCCGCATCACGCCGCCAGCGGGAGGCGGCCGTGGAGGCGGAGGCGGCTATCCCGCGCCTGGAGCTGGTGCCAGAGCCAGAGGAGGCAGAACGTCTCCCCTCATGATGCGCTTCGTGATGGCGCACTGCCAAAGCGTGTGCATGGAGGGTCTTGCGCCTCTGTGGTGCTTGCATGGGGCGTCGAGCATCTCTTCGAAACTCATGGTTGGTTGCCACGCCATCTTGCCGGTCTGCGGTAACCGCCCGCTGGTCCGTGGTATGCGCGCCGCGCCTTGATGAGCCGGTTGTCGTGGACGCTGCGCGGCTGCTCGGCTTTGCGCTTGTTGTTACTGGTAATGCTTTGCTTGCGGCTGCTTTTGCCCGGCCAACCGGGGGAGGAACCGGCCGCCTTGCCGGCTTCATCCAGCGCCACTGGATCTTTCACGGCGGAGTCGGTGTTGGCGCATTTGTCCGCCGTCACCATGAGCGCGCCATGGTGGCCCGGCTCGAGCGCAAGAGCTTGTGCTTGAGGAGGGTGCCGTCTCGCACCCGCCGACAATATTGGATCGCTGGACTTCATGGACGCCCTCGCAGCTGTTTCGGAGCTCGGTCCAACGCGCGACGTACTCGTGACCCGTCTCCGTCGGCCCCTGCACGCACATGGCGAGCTGGCTAGGGCGACCGTGTCGCTTGTAGGTCCCCATGAAGTTGCGGACAAAGGCTTCCTCGAAGTCGACCCACGTGTTGATGCTGCCCATCGACAGACTATTCAACCACGTGCGGGCCGACCCTTGGAGCATGAGCGGTGCGTAGCGCACGGCAAGACGACAATTGGCACCGGTGATGCCAATGGCCGTGTGTAGTCGGTGAGCCAGTCTTCTGGCTTCACGGTCCCATTGTACTTGGGGGTGTCGCGAGGGAGCCTGAACACTTTGGGGAAGGGCTCCTCCCGGATGCGTGGGCCGAAGCTGGCCGGCCCGATAGCACCGCTCTCCTCCACCTCCAGGGAGCGAGCGAAGCTGATCGGCTGATGGCGGCGTCGGCGTCGTCGATGGCGCTTGTGAGCCGAGTCGTGGCGGGCAGGCCGAGGGGCCGGGTCGGTTGGAGCGAAACCGGCCATGCTGGCGGGTCCGCGCTGGGTCTCGGGGCGGGCTCGTTGCCAGGCGTCGACGGTGGTGGCGGCCAGGTTGCATCGAGTCCGGACTTGACCGCAGTGCGCCTCGCCAGGAGGCGAGGAAGCCCTGTGCAGAAGTTCGCCGGGTCCACCAAGGCGGGCGGAGCCGGACCCCGCCGGCTTGGCGAGCTGGTTGAGGCGATCCTGCTGGGTGTTGGAGGCGTGGACGAGCCCGCGCATCCGTCCGATGCGTTCTTTGAGCTCCTCGCGCGCGAGCTGGTTGAGGCCGACCACGGCTGCCTCCGCTTGCGCATATTCTTCCTTTGAGGGTCTTGTAGATGGTTCGGACGGCGCCGAAGGCCCGGCCGATCGCTCCTCCCCGGGTGCGCACGTCGGTGACCTGGCTTGGCTCGGCCGCAGCGGGCGTAAATCCGTGGGCGGCGTCGTGCTGCATCTGAGCGGCCTCCAGGCGTAGCCTGGTGGCGGCCATCGTTTCGGACAGGTCCAGCATCTGCTGGCGTCTATCCTCGAGATGGGTTCGGGCTTCGGCGATGTTGGTGGTGTCGACGCCAGTGCCGATGGGGATGCGGAGGCTCTGCATCACAGCGCGCAGCGGATCGGATGGCTCAGTCCGTTCCGCGGTAGCCCTGGCTTCCGCGGCCTTCCTCGTCGTCCTCGACGACGAGGAGGCGCCGTCGCCGGTGACGTAAACCTCCACATGGACGCCCATCGCCCTGGGGGCAATGCCACCGCCGAGGGAGAGTGGAGAGTCGGAGTAGCTGAGCACCTCATTTGGGGTACTTTCGTCGGCCTTGGCGCATCCGAGATGCGTAAGCGGTGAAGGAGGCGGCCAGCGCCGACGGCGTCGTCGCCGGTAGCGACGGACTTGTCAGTGTAGGAGAAGGGCCCCGTCTGAAGCATTCTCCTGGCCAGCTCCTCGAGCTGCCCCACGGTGGGTGCCAACTGTCGTGGTGGGCGCACAGCAGATGCCAAGGGAAGACTAAAGAGAGGAGGAGGCTCGAGGGCGCTGGTGGGCTCCAGAGGGGAGGTTGGCATACGCGGGCACGGGATGCCAGACATACCCAGGTTCGGGGCTCTCCGGAGAGATAACACCCCTAGTCCTGCCGAGTTTAGTTGGATGATTGATAGTACAATGTCGCTCCTGGAGCTGTATGGAGGAGGAAGGAAGCTGGCCAAGGCTTGGGCTGCTCCTTCTCCCCGGTGTTGCCGTTCGGTGGCTATTCCTATGCTTGCTTGTGTTTCTCTCATACTATCTGTTGTCTCCTCTGCGTGCCTTACTTGCCTCTGTAGGCGTGGGTTCCTGGGGTTTTTATAGATCAACTCACCCAGGGTTACAATGGTAATATGCCGAGTCGGTGGGTCCGTATTGTCGGTGTCCGGGATACCGGGCTGGGTCCCGATTGTGGGCTTGTGGTTCACCGGGTTCCCCTAGGTGCGGGCCCCGCGTGCCTAGGGGAACTGTGCGCCGTCTTTTCGATCGTCAGGGCATGGCCGAGTCGAGTCATGTACAGTGCTCTCCGTCAGGCTGCCGCTTGCTATCGTCAGCGGTGAGGGCGGGAGCACTATTGCCATGCCAACCCTGGTCAGCAGGTAGGTGAGGGGCACTGTTTCCATGCTCCGGCTGACCACAGGCATGGGTGGAAATACTATTGTCTTGGTCATCGGTGGTTGAGGTCTCGTCCCATCGTACGGCCTGGATGGGACGGGAGCTGACCCGTGGCTGGGTTGCCGTGGACACCACGGGTGGGGTTGGCTTGCTAGGGAAGCCTTGGTTGCGCCGGGGCGAGTTGTCTTGCGCCAGTTGCTGCGGCCAGGTCGACGTACCTTGCCGGGTCGGAGAGTTTGGCGGGTTGCGGGCCTTGCCGGTCGAGCGAATTCGGCCAAAGCAAGTATCGGCTTCAGCAGGCGATGAGGGCCCCGCTATTTTTGAAAAGGATTCTTGTTCCGTTGCCTGCCCGGGGTTCATCCCCCCGACAGCGTCGGTCATGTGGCTCCCCTGACAGATGTGGCGCCCAGGACGAATGAAGTCGATGGATGTGGACCTCCAGGACGTGCCCCTGCACACCGGAGGGGCCGGTGGAGGCGTCAATCGACGGAGAGGTAGCGGTCACCGCGGATCTTCCGAGCTTGAAATCGAGTAGTAGAGGTAGGGGCGAAGGGGGTCGAGGGAGGGAAAGGAAGGGGGTGCTCTAGGGTTTCGGTCGACATCTTTATAGGTCGTGGGGAGGGTGACGTGGAGGCCATCCATAGCCAAGGCGCCATGGATGCACGCCATGACCTCTCTTCCTCCTGTAGCTGAAGGCAGAAGGAGGCATGCGTGGGCTAGGACCGCTATGGTGCTAGATGGGCCAAATCTTCAAGTAGAGTAGGTCCTCCTCTTTTCTGTTGTCCTTTAGCTAGTCTTTTCTGCTTTTCTTTATTTCTTTACTACTCTTTATTTTAATTGAGTGACCAAATGAATTTAGTCAAATGTGAAATTTCGCACAAATATCCAGGGCAATATTGTTGGGCCACACACAAGTCTCTAGAGTATTTGGAAAAGGATATTTTTTTTGAATTCAAAATGGCCATGTTATGTGCTGTTGGACCACTTATTAATTTGTAAAGGGCATTCTAATAATTCAAATGAGGTTGGTTAATTATCCACAATTCTTATTGAATATTTGCAAGACAACGAACATTTTTGTTTTTTTGTTTGAAGAAATAAAAAAATCTTGCAATTTAAATTTGAATTTGGCTTTGATTTGGAACAAAGTGATGATTAACAAAATAATTGTGATGACTTGGCAGTAATTAGAAGGAGGTTACTATAGCATGATTATCGGGGTGTTACAGGGCTGCGGCCCACCGTGGGCACCCTGTAGATCCACACCTGTGCGGCGTACATGCATTTTCGAAACTAAATTAGGAACATTTAGCTGACCAATTGAACGACCATGGCAGATTTGAAGCTGCAAACCACAGAAATGCTATTTAGCAACCATTCTTTGCTTCGAACTAAGAACTCATTAAATTCTAAGAGCTGAAAAGAAAGTAGAATAACTAAGTTACGATCTATTTTCTGGTTGAGATCAAAAGGTTGAGCAGATACGAAGTAGTACCACCTCTCTTGCGGCGCCGCGTAGGCATCGGGGGTGCGATGGCTGTCGGTGGCATTGAAGCAGATCTTCGTCGGTGGACGGGTGCATCGGGGGATAAGTCTCGTTGCGGTAGATAAGAAGGTCGTGGGAGCGGCCCCGGCAAGGAGGACGACGACGCCAATGAAGCGAGAGGACGCGATGCAAGGCTCCTGGTTTATCGCCATGGATGAGAAACGTCCGTCTCTAGCAGCAGACGACACGGTCTTGGTAGGCGCCCCGGCATAGTGGAGGACAGCGACGATGGATGGGGTGCCGGACGGAGGAAGCTGGTGTGGGGATGGTGTTCTAGCGCGGACGGTGTATGAATGGGAAATTGGAGCGAGAGGTACGAGGAACCATGTTTTTGGGACGCGCCTGTCTTAAATATGGGAAAGTTGTGAACTTAGCCCCCCTTTAAAATTCGGACGTCTCATCGGTGCCGGATAGGACGGTAATCTCGCATCTCCCCAATACTTTCCCACAATGATTTCGGGCGGCGAGAAGGTGTTTTGGCGCCCACGGTTGGCGCCCACAATGTATGAACGGGGCTGACAGGTAGGGTGGTTGTGTCACCTCTGAGTGAAGTTACAATCCTACCCCTATTGAAAATATTTGCCTACATCGATTTCGGCCGATTCGAGTTTGTTTTGCCACCCACCGTGTATGAATGCGGAAATGGATGGAGAGACAGAGGTCTTTCGGATGAGATTGAATCAAATGTGTTCTGCCGCCCACGTTTGGCGCCCATCATGTCTGAATGGGCTCAGAGGCAGTCGTGTCACGTCTAATTGAAGTTACTAACCTACCCCTATTGAGAGTAGTGGAAATCGGGCCGATGGATTGTCTGTGTAAGGGGTAGACAGTAATTTCCATCTTGCAAACACTGGCTTTGGGCAGCCGGCGTGGGATTGGATATTTTGCCGCTTCTTTAGAATTTTGGGGCAATAAGCATCCACGTTTACCCTGGCAACTAAATTTAAATCCATTTTGTATTCGTATACGAATCTTTATAAAGCATTCTGTGTTTTTCTATATCTTCAAAAGCACCACAAAGATGTATTCCACTGTCATTTATGAATATGATTTACAAATGCCGATACTCGAATTCAGAAGCTAGAATCTAGTTTAAGGTGAATTCGAATATTTCAAACCACTTTATGTCCAACTCAAGTGTCACACACAGCATATTGTGTACTCCCATTTAGATATGTACACAAGCGATGTCTCAAGATTCAAAATACCGAGCCAATCAACCGATAATGTAAAAAACTAACAGACATATAAACACTTATAGAGTATATGGATCAATAATATCATCTAACATACATAAGCGAGGCCGTTGTACTTTTTTTGCTAGAAGAGCATCATTTTTTTAGCGAAGCTAGTACATCATCCTGGCACTTTCAGATGCGTGCCACTTAAGGACCATCTATACTACTATTATTGTTGAATGCACATTCAGCCCGATTGGCATATTTGTAGGTCTGGCACAGCAATCAAAATGAAATGTCTTAGAGTCTTATAAATTAATATAGACCCGTGCTAAAAAATTACAAACCAAAAGACAAAAAAAAGGGACATTTACATCTGTGCCCCTAACTCGAACCCACTACTCATATTTGCCCCTAATTTTGAAGCATGCTCAAATTTGCCCCTCCGCCGTTAAGTTACTACTCAAAAATGCCCTTCCATACAGTACTGTAGCACTTTCCGTCCAATAGTATAGCACTTTCCGTCCGCTACAGTACACATGGGCCTTTGACGGTCAAAGGCCTTTGACTGGACGGAAGGGCATTTCTCAGTACTAACTTAACGGCAGAGGGGCAAATTTGAGCATGCTTTGAAATTAGGGGCAAATCTGAGTAGGTGGTTCGAGTTAGGGGCAGAAATGCAAATGGCCCAAAAAATTATTACATGATCTCTAAAACAAATGGTTTGATCGATTACATGAACAAACAACACAAAGGATATTCAACAATGGAAAAAACATTTCACCTATGATTTACCAAGTGAGAATTTAATTTCCTTTTTTCCTTCTGGACCTTAACAACGTGGTCAGTCTCAGCTGGCTTCGTTTTGAAATCCACCAAATATTTAATGGTTGTCTTGAGTACTTCTTGTGATTGTGCGGTTTGCTTCCTCAACATGTCAACTTCATCTCTAAGTGCAGAAGCGGAATCTCTTTCTACCAATAGTTTAGCCTCTAGAGCATTAGCAGTTGGCAATTCATGATGTAGGATTGGGCCGGTGCCACTGCTGTGGGATGATACAACGTCCATGGGAACCTCGCTCTTTGATCTTGGGCTAACCTGTTTTGCCATTAAAGTTCCGATTGGATTCCGAAAAGTTGAAGTTAGCAAAACATCTCAACTGGGAGTTAGAACAGTAAACCTGTTAAATAAACAAGGAATTAAAGAGTTTAAATTGGATGCCGAAAAGTAGTTATTAGCATCATTGTAACCTGTTGCAGCAGCAAAGTAGTTAAACAAACAAGTTTTGCAAAAGGTACCTGTTGTGGCATTGGAGTTTCTCTTGGATCCTGAAATGTTGAGTAGCCAGTAACGTGATTAGAGCAACCGGTTGCAGCAGCAAAACAGTGAAACAAACAACTTTTGCAAAAGGAACATGTTGTGGCATTTGAGTTTGTCTTGGATCTTGACAAGTTGAGTAGTCAGTATAACTTGATTAGAGCAACAAGTTATAGCAGCAAACCTGTTACACAAATATATTTTTGAAAATGTACCTGATGTTCAATTGGACTTCCAATTGGATCCTGAAAACTTGAAGTTGGTAAGATGATTATAGCAACAAGTTATAGCAGCAAACCAGGTAAACAAGGAAGTTTCTGAGGACATACATGTTGTGCCAACGGAGTTTCAGTTGGATCCTGCAAACATGAATGTTAGCAATCATAAATAAAGTGTTGCAAGAGCCATAAGAAACTAACATCAAACTAGTAAAACTAACAAGTTTCGGCAACGTATTTAATTACACATGAACTAGTAAAACTAACAAGTTCTTGGCAACGTATTAAAGTAACAAGTCGGTACTGTTTACCAGCAACACAGACATCTATAAATTTCTTTAATGTAAGCAAAATGATTCTGACACACACACACACACACATACACACACACACACAGATATATATATATATATATATATATATATACACCTGAAAATTGTCTATCTACGAACATGCAAACATTACTAGTGCTACAAGTGGTAAAATCAAATCATTTAAACAAACAGGGTATCAGAACGTAAATTACATGTGAATTTTGCTGCACCCTAGAAGTAGCTATTTAAGTTCAGGCAAATAGGTAATTCTTCACGGTAAGTATCACACATCGATAGGCGCAGTCTATAATAGGATTAACAGGCTATGGCATTATGTAATCAGTAGCAAACTAAATTAAGGCAAGCAATGTAATTGAACAATTTTGCAATACGTGGCTAACTAAAATTCCGAGAAGCAGGTAACAGAACTTACGCTAGCTCTTTGTACAGGCACACTGCAACTTATTTTTCCCCTACAAGGTTCTACAAAGGAATCCATGGCATCAATTGCTTGAATACGCAGTCCCAATACTTCTTTCTTCCCACACTGCATTGGTAAGTCGAATGGTTAATATGATAAGATGGTGTGTCCTTGCTATGTTATATGAGGACGGGTTGTCAGACTAGTCTTAGCAACACACATCGCACTGGCTTTTACTATATATTTCATGCGATTACATTTGGCATATTGAGATCTAAGCAATCTACAATAGGATGAAAAGATTGGCACCCTTCACATTATTGGCGAACTCAGTTCAGAGAAACAAGCAATTCAACCATTCTGGGGGTAAATCAAAACCGCCACTGAAATATTTTTCACTGCCCCAATCATACACGCAAAAAGGGGTGATGCCACCGTAGGGGCTGGTATGGGAGGCCGCCTCGGGTGGATGCAAAGTGTGCACCTTGTTTGAGTCATCCAGGTTGGCCCATGCTAGTTTTGGTCGTCCCAGTGCACGAGCAGGGAATGTAAAAAATGAAGAAAAACATTTCAATTTGGATGGGCCAATAACGTAAGTGCAAGGCAGGCCCTATAGCAGGCTCACGACCCAAATGAGCGCCTCCCATATCGATCGACAGTAGGAAAAATCGCAATTCATTCGCTCCAACCTCCAGTCAGGTTGGCTAACCTAGCCGCCGCTGGACAGACCGACATAACACTTCCTCGCACCCTCGTTGGACACGGTCGTCGGGCTTCAAGAGAATGGAAGGACAAGAAGATGAAGATCCATCCCTGGGTGTAGCCTGCGTGGGAGGCAGCGGCGGCAGCACGAGCATGGCATCGAGCTTGCGCAAACGGGCAGTCACAGCTTGCAAGAGCAGCATGCGCCACGAGTAGGTACATCACATCCCTGATTATATCTAATTCAACTGTTCAATATCTGGCCAATAGTTAAATCTGACAGTGTTGTCAAACTGCTTGTATGTAGGGAACCTATAAGAAAATGAAACCAATTCCTGCTTATTTAATAACTCCCCCAATTAATACTGAACTGACTGAACCTGATGTGTTTAATGAAATTTCCGGTGCAAACATACAAGCTCACGTTGTTCTTGAGTCTGAAGTGTCTAACGAACAGACGGCTAATGAAGGATTTGATGCAAACATTTTACATGCTCCTTGTGATGAACATATAGTGTGTAATGACCGATCTAATGCAAGCTCCCATTGAAGGATTTAGTGTCTAATGATGATCTGCTATGTTGAGAGAGAGATAAAGATTTGCAGGAATTGATGACAAACAAATTATAGTACATTTTCATGGCTTGAGGAAACATCGAGGCCATCTGCCAGAAATTCCCCGTATCATGACAACGTAGCATAAACACTTTTCTATCTATTGTTTGAAACTATTGGCATACTTGTGCGGCACAGATATATTGATATGCAGTTTGCACACTGGTTATAGGTGCAATTATACTTCGATATTTTCAGCCAGAGAACGAATAATTCAAGCAGGTATAGTCCATGTTAGTAGTCCCTGTACACCATGCTGCATTTTGTGTTTTTTGGTGCTTCATCAATTAGTGTTTTATTATTTGAAACTACTTTGGATCATTAGCTGGTTTTCCAAGTGCATGTAGCTTCACATTTCTCAAGTTATGTTGATTTCTGGGGTGCAAGTGCCTTTGTATTTTTTAAGTTAAATTTTCTCCCCTAGAAACTTGAATTCATGGATCCGCCACTTCACACAAATTATACACGTAGGCCAGTACGAATTAAATGAAATGCAGGGACTTACGCTAGCTCGTTGTACAGGTTCACTGCAGCTCTGCTTGCCTTGTGCTCCTTGCATCCCCATCTACATTTTTGATACGGCGAATGATTGATCAAATAAGAGGAATCGACCTTGCTGTTGTACCGGAGGACATTTACTTACAAGGTTATACCGATGTGCAGGATGTGTACCCGATCCCGTAGCGCCGTCATGCTTCACTAAAAAATTGTTTTTCTTGTTGCAGATGATATCTCCAAAAGAAATAAGAGTTAAAGTCCGATTTGCATAGGCGTGTAAGCTAAGAGAATAGTAAAAGAATATCCAAACATCATCGGAACAGTGCACAAGGGAGTGATATGTGGATACCTAGTTCGGGCCGGCGTTTGGGCATGCTCGCCTAGCTAGAGTGCGGGTCACTTCAGAGCCATGAGGGTAATGCGCTGCGTTGGCTGGCCGCGCATGGATGTACATCTTGAGCGACAGTGGAGCGCTACGATGCGGTGGACGAGACAGTTGGTGAAGCTCCGAAGGCCTCGAGGGGTGGAGGTGCGACGATGTGCTCAGTGAAGAAGCCCCGGTGAGGTGGGAGACGGCGCCGGTGAAGCGCACCTGATGCGCTGGAAGTTGGTGTCTGTGAGGCACGTTGGTTGCGGCGGCCGACGTTGTCGGTGGACCACCTGGTACGATGGACGAGGGTGTAGATGAGGTAGCTCATGTGCGGTGGTGTAGCGCGACCGTCGTATTCATTGTTGTCATCCGACACAGAGGTGGGGAAAGAGATGAGACAAGGGGTGATTCAAACTTTGCTTGTGTCACTACTACAAAAAGGGCTATAGATGGAATGGCCACTAATGGCGCACCTGTCATGTGGTGCGCCATTACTATATTCTAATGGCGCACCATGTCTCGGTGCGCCATTAGTAATATATTATAATGGCGCTTTTGGTGTGTGGTGCGCCATTAGTAGTTTTGAAAAAACATAAAAAAATTTTTGTTACTAATGGCGCACCGTTGTATAGTGCGCCATTACTAGTTGACTTATAGTAATGGCGCACCACATCCATGTGCGCCATTAGTAGTTTTGAAAAAAGTAAAAAAAATAAAAAATAAATGTTACTAATGGCACCGTGTCTCGTGCGCCATTACTAATTTAACTAGTAATGGCGCCTTTGTCCTTTGATGCGCCATTACTAAAGTTTTAAAAAAATCAAAAAAATATCAATTTTTTATTTTTTTCAAAACTAATAATGGCGCCTTTGTGGGTGTGGTGCCATTACTAGTTTAACTAGTAATGGCGCACCACCACTTGTGCGCCATTACTAACTTGCCCCAACACCGAATGCACCCCCCCTGTGGATCGCCTTTTCAGTTTAAAAAAAATAAAAGAAAATGATGGAAATGTCAAAAAAATAAAAGACAATACGTTTCCCATGTGATATGTGGTCTAGTTATTGGGAAAATTTACAAATTTTAATTTCGACTTTATTTGCTAAATCTCTCTGTAAATTTGTAATATGGGCATAACTTTTGCATACGAACTCTGATCAAAAAGTTTTTTATATGAAAAATCATCTACTCGAAAAGTTACATCCAAATTTAACGGCGAACCCCGTTAAACATTTTCAAAATCCCCAAAAACCTAACAGAATAAAGTTACGGGGCTTTCAAGATCTAGAGGCAATAAAATTGAAAAAATTTCAAACTTACTAGTGGCGCACCGTGGATGTGGTGCGCCACTAGTAACAGAAAAAAAAATTGGTTTTGTATTTTTTTTTCAAAAAATGATTCGTAATATGACCGGGAAGTTTGAAATATTTTTCAAAATTTCATCATAGTCATGAACATGAACAAAGTCCTAGACATCAACAAGGTATAACAGGATTGATATGCTAGATATATCAATAAGTGCTGTGAAGTGAAATTTATTCTTTGGGGTTGGATAGAACTACGAAGTTAAGCGTGCTTGGGTTGGAGTAGTGTGAGGATGGGTGACCTTTTGGGAAGTTTGACCACGGAGTGTGATTTGACCTGAGATTAAGCATATTGACCCGAGATTAAGCCATAGTGAACTGAGATTAAGAAAAAAACAAAAAAAAAATTGAATTTTTTTTTAGTATACCAGATACTAATGGCGCACCACAGGTGCGCCATTAGTAAAAATACTAGTGGCGTGGTACTAATGGCGCACCGGTAGTGCGCCATTAGTAGGCAAAACCGGTGCGCCATTCGTAGGCCTTTTCCTAGTAGTGGGTTGGCGGCGAATTAGGGATTTGAGCGCTCTGGGCGTTGAAGGGGACGGTGGAGAATGGAGATTTTGCAGGGTTGGAATTGGGGCCTCCAGATATTTCAATCCGAAACATGGAATCGCAAAATTTTTTTGTCGTTGTTCTTTTTTGGGGGGCGGGGGGTGAGGGGGTGGGTGGCTGGGTGCTAGCGTCCATACGACACGACCCTTGTCTGCCTGGTGCGCCTACATTTGAGAATGTAAACGAATCTTCTTTCATTTGCAAATGAATCTGTATGTATTACCATGCCCGTGTTTTCCTTGCAAATAATTAGTCACTCGAAATAAGGTACTATAAATTAATTAATGAGGAGTTATTTGAATTAGAGTGTGTGTCACATAGAGATCTCCAATTCTAACGTGGATTTCACATTTCACGGCATTTCACGGTAGTCTCATACTGTATCGATCAATCTTCCTCTCGTAACCACCTTAGAAAGCTATCGGTTTCCGACACACGTTCATTCTTTCTCTCCATGTTTCGATCTCTAACTCTCTCAACTACACAACCCCCTTTCTCCACTCTGTTACCAAATGTATCTCTCTCACACACCCGCCATTGCACTCCATGCCGAGTTCTCTCCCTGTCTCTCTCTCCCACCCTCCCTCGCTAGATACATGCATTTCCTATCTAGATCCCCCCTCTCGTGCGCATGCACACACATTGTCTATCTAGGTCACTCTCTCAAGACTATCTCACTCTTTCTTCCGCACAGCGGCCCACACTCGCTCAATCTCGCTCTCTTTATCTAAGTCTCGGTTAACCTTGCTTTCTCTCACCACTACAAAAAAATACACTTCCGTGATGATACGTGTTTGTCACAGTAGGTCACGTTTTCTGTCATGCATGTACATCCATGTTGATTTTATGACAGAATCAAGATAGTCATACATGTCTTTGTCGTAGAAGTGTTCCATGACATTACCAAAATTATCATCACAGAAGTGTCCACTTCCATGACGATAAATCGCGCGTCCGCGAAGTGCTTCGTCAAGGGTGACCGACACGTGGCATCCACCGTAACGGAACGCCATTAAGCTATCAGGTCGGATTTTGGATCCGATAACCCGTTAACAGCCCCGACCAATGGGGATTTTGCACGTGTAAAATCATCATTTGCTGGAGGAAACACGTGTCGGCTTATCATTGGGACAAATGTCATCCACTCATTGGACAGAAGGCGCCTATGATACGTCAACACGTGGCACGGCCCAACAGAGGCCCATTCCTGTGCAAAATCTGGCCCATTTGACTTGGTCAAAAGGTGGCGGGCCAGCCCATGGAAAGCCTGTCAACGGCCTGTTCGCATATAGCCCATTTACATCCCGCTAACCCAAGGCCCGTTACGCCCTATCCGAATTAGGCCCGATGGCGTCATCCGGGCCATCCAATATGATTCGGCCCGTTTTCACCGGCCCATGTATGCCCCATGACGTCTTTTCGGCCCATATTAGGCCCTTTGTAACTCTTGGCCTTTTAACGGCCCGTGGTGAAACCGGCCCGTAATGAATAGTGTATCACTTTACACCCATTAATGGCCGTGGTGAACCGGCCCGTAATGAACAAGTGTATCACTTTATACCCATTAACGCCCGTTATTCCGTTGGGCCATTTCCGACCATGTTATCTTTTCGACCTTCTCATAGCCCATTTATTCTCGGGCTCATTTCCAAAGATTCGTTTACTTACGGCCCATTACCGTCATTTTACGCCAGGGCCAAATTCAGCCCGTGGTTCTGATCGGCCCGTTTGTGGTCCATGTGTCGTTGGGCCGTTTTCATAGCGTCATGAAATACGGCCTACTAACGATGGCCCGTTATGGTCGGCCCATGAATGAACGATTCCAACTCTAGCCCGTTTACGGCCATAATGCGGCCTGTTATTGGCCCATGTTTGGCCAATCGATCATACGGCCCGTATAAGGCCCATTGATGATACGGCCCGTAGAAGGCCCATTGTTTCTATAGCCTGTAGAAGGCCCATTGTTTCTACGTCCCGTAGAAGGCCCAGTGTTTCTACGGCCCGTAGAAGGCCCACTGTTTCTATGGCCCGTAGGAGGCCCAATGTCACTACAGTAAATACTAGCCCATGTTTATTGTGGGCTAGTTTTAAAAAATAGGTTATTGCAGCCACTAGCAAACCGCGGAAATATTACATCCACTGGGCATCAAAATTCGCCACCAGTGCAAATATAGGGAAACAAGCAGCATATAAATGCCACAGCAAAACAAGTCCAGAACTGAAACCACTTTAGAAGAGTTCAAGAAACAATATCCTGGGTACCCATTATACTGGCAAGATGCGTAGCAAGCTTATTAACTTTCTCTTGTTTGGCGCTTAAATCCTCCAGTAACTTGTCATTGCACAAGAAAGTACATATCTGAATTCTGCAGGACTTCCTCAGTCCTTCGGCTTGCCGCAAAGACACAATTTAATCGATGCCTTTCATCTTGTAGTTGAGGCGAAGAAGCCAAGTGATTCACGAGCAAGTTTGAAGAGCTTGTGCCGGTGATCGGCCAAGAATTCGAACTCTACATCAACGCAGGACTTTGGGGTTTTCTCACTACCTACAAGATCGTTTTTATCACCTTTCTTGGAGACCAACAGGGTTGTCTCACTATCTTGCACCTTATCTGGATTACTTTCTCTACCATTGCATAGTGGGGTGCTCTTCTCCAATATTCTGTTTGCATACTACAAGAGAAACAAGCAGACACATCACAGGTTTAGGTTGTAGTATACGAAACTCATTTTGGTAAACCGGTTCAGTGGTAAGGTGGAGCGAGGATATGACATGAAACAAACATATATCTATGTAATATGGTCACTTTATTGTCCATATCATTCTAGTTTATGTTCGTAATCAAGATAGAGATATGATTCAACTCATATATTTTTAAGACACATCGGCATAGATAGAATATAAGTGTGAGAAACTACACACGGCATTGGCAGCACTTGTAATGTGCATCACATGAGAACATAACTGTTTATACAACTTAAACTGAAATCAACACGAGCAAGAAGTTAGAACAGCAATCCAGGTTAAAGAAATAGGTTTAAAATATACATTGCGCCATTGGAGTTTCAATTGGATCCTTCAAATTGGAAAGTAGTTGGTATGAGTAAATCTGATGATGCAACGGCAAAGGAGTATGGACCATAGCTACGGAATCGACACGAGAACAGTTGTTTTACGCATTAGCGTGGAGTTTGGGTTAGCTGTGGTGGTCTTCGTGCTTTGGGCACTGCAGTAGCTTTACAAACTGCTCGTGTGGGGGTACTCTGTGGTGGACCTGGTGCTTTGTCAACTAGAAGTGGGTTACTATCTGATGGGGTTGCGGTTAGATGGGTTGTAGCTGGTTCTCTGCCTAAAGGTGTAAGTGTGCAATCTGGAAGAGTCTCAATTATGTGTGGTGGGGCTAGTTTGTGGGCTAGTACAACCATGGTTCTATCTGCATCGACTGGTAGCACTATCTTTTGTGAAGAATGGGTTTTTGCTCCCTTAGATACTGCCATCACCCCCTCCAATCCAAGTGGCTGATAAACAAGAAAAGAAATTGAACGTACAGACATTGTATGATAGACAGATGTGGTAATTCACATATACGTTGTGTAACCAAACAGGACATCATGACACAATTTCACATATATGATGCCTAACTAAACAGGACAGCATGACACAATTTCACATATATGATGCCTAACTAAACAGGATAGCATGACATAGTTTCAGATATATGATGGATAACTTAACAGGATATAATGGCATAATTCAACATATGATGAGTACCCAAACAGGATGACATGACAAAACTATATGATGTCTTTCTAAAATAGGTTGGGACGAAATAATTCACATACATGTTGTCTAAGTATACAGGATGGCATGATATAATTGACATAATTGATTCATATACTAAGCAGATGGCACTCGCATGTATGATCTCTTAACTAAGCAGATAGAATTCAATATTGTGCATATGATGTCTAAACTAAGCAATGCAAGACACCGTATGCATCATATGAGAAATATAAACATTGCAACTTAGAGCATACACCTCAAGTGGGATATATGATCGGTCATCTGTCTCACGAATCCTCCTCTCGAGGAGCTCCCTGTAACCATCGAGATATATGCTTCAATAGGTACCATTGCCTACTCTAAAGACCTTGTTTTCACTCCAGATTTTTCCATAACCGGCTCAAATGGCTGATACACATGAAGAGTAGTTCAATATACACAGATTGTCGACCAATGGAATATGTAATGAAACAAAAAAATATGGCATGAGATAATTCACATATATGATGCCTGGCTCCATGGCGGTGCATAATTCACATATATGGTAACTGGCTGAAAAACATGGCACTGCATAATTCACATATCTAATATAGAAAGAAAACAGGAGGCATTGACACAAAGCATGTCTAATCTAAGCAGATGGCATGGCAATACAACACACCATATGCATGATATGAGCAATATAACCCAGCCAAGTTAGAGCATGCACCTCGGGAGGGGGGGGGGAGGGGTACGACCGGTCATCTGTCTCTGAATCCTCCTCTGAGGAGCTATCTGTAACGAGCAGGAAATCTACATCGACAGGTAGCACTGACTGCTCAGAAGACCTTGTTTTCACTCCAAATTTTCCCATGACCGACTCAAATGACTGATGCACAAGAAGAGTAGATGAATGTATAAACATTGTTGACAAAAGGAATACATTATGGAAAAAATATGGCACGATACAATTCACATATACGATGACTGGCTAAACAAGATGGCATTGCATGATTCACGTATATGATGCCTGGCTAAATAAGATGGCATTGCATAATTCCCATATATCCTCCGTTCCTAAATATTTGTCTTTTAGAGATTTCAAATGGACAACCACTTACGGATGTATATAGAAATATTTTAGTGTGTAGATTAACTCATTTTGTTCAGTATGTAGTCACTTGTTGAAATCTCTAAAAAGACATATATTTAGGAATGGTGGGAGTATGATATAGAAACCAAACAGGTGGCATTCACACAAAGCAAATCTAAACTAAGCTGATGACATATAATATGTATAATGTAAGCAATGCAAGGCGCCATATGCATGATAGGACCAACATCAGCATGCTGTGTTAGGGCAAACACCTCGGGTGGTAAACAGGCGTGGTCGGCTCCTTACGAATCTCCATCGAGCAGTTATCTTCCTCTGGAATACAATCTGGAAATGCAGAGGGGTCCCACTTCGCCCACCATGGAGCGGCGTCTCGCATGACATTATATCACTAGTGCAACCGGCACAGCACTGCTTCGTAAGGCCCTTTAGTGCCGGTTTCATAACCGGCACTAAAGCCCCCCTTTAGTACCGGGTTCAGCACGAACCGGTGTCAAGGGCAACCACGTGGCACGAGCCAGCTCCGGGGGCTCGAGGCCCTTTAGTACCAGTTGGTAAGACCAACCGGTACTATAAGGTTTGGGGTTTTTTAGTTTTATGATTTCTTTTTCATTTAATTTTGTGTTTCCATTTTAACTCTTTTTCGCTTGCTGGTATTTTACGATACTACACTTGTACACGTTATGCATATATATATATATATATATATATATATATATATATATATATATATATATATATATATATATATATATATATATATATATATATATATATATATATATATATATATATATATATATATAGAATTTCTAGTAGAACCAATCATGCATATATATATCATCAATGTCTCACAAACCACCATATTTATTAATTCACACATACACACATATATAGCTATATACAATTTCTCCTACATATGCATGTTGCCTTCGGAGCCAGTGGCATTAGCCTAATTGGTGCCTTCGAGCACGATGACAATTGGAGAGTGGTTTTCATGGGGCGGTAGCGGTAATAGTATTCTCCCTTCGGATTTATGACCTGGTCGAGCAAAAATCCCGCTATTTCCTCTTAAAGTGCTTCTACGCGCTCCGTTTCTAGGAGCTTCTCCCGCACCTCTTTGAACTGTTAAGAAGGAGATCAATATGCATGTGTATTAGTTGTGTGACTAGATATCGATAATGGTGTAAAAATTGTGAATAGTGTTCGACAAGCGCATTCCATTCTGTCTTTGAGATCTGCTCCTTTCGGACGCCATCATGCGAATGTTCTCGCAAACGCAGAATGCACAGATCAGTCCCTACCGCTTCAGTGGCCTTTACGAGAATGGAATTTGATCAGATAATAATTAATGAAGCATGATAATTAAAGAGATGGCAGCTAGCTAGCTCGCTAGTACTACTTAATTACTTACCTTGGGTCAAAACCATTTAAGCTTTTTTTCCATTCGCCTTCCGTGACGCTGATGAACCTTGCCCAAGCCCCGCCTCACGACAAAGAAAATGAATAAAGGGGTTATTAAATAGTTCATATCATGAAATGACGAACTAAATAGGCCGAGATATATAGTTAATAATGATTGAAATTACCTGTTGACTATCCCAAACAAGATGTTATAGTCGGTTTTTTCTTTGAGTAGTGAGTCCAGTATTTCAACTGTTCCGGCGTCAACTTTAATGATACACAAGATCCAGTGAAATCTGCATGCACGCACGTTTGCATGTCTTAATTAAGCGGGCATATCTAAGCAAAAACATGTAGCAATCTACTAGGCAAAATCAGAGAATTTGGATTACAAGACAGTGTGACTCCTTTGGAAGTTGTAAGGAAGTAGTATATCTTCATTGTATTTGAGGCGCTTCAAGAACTCAGAGCATGTTGTCCTCACGGCCTTTTCATGATGTGGATTTATTAGCCATGTGTATTCATTAACGGTGTTTGGGTCAATGAACCCAATGCCAAAGCGCCCACCTTTTCTCATTTCATACATCTTCATCCTGCATAATATACCACGTAAAAGAATATAGTGAGGATAATTACAGGTAATGATTGATCAAAAGGATCACTACAGCTAGCTTGAGACTTAAATTACGAGAAAGAAATCACTTCTGAGACAATAGCAACTCTGACGATAGATTTGTCGAAAGTGCGTCTTGATTGTATAACTGAAAGCGATTCGTAATACTCAACGGACAGAGCTTTCTCATGGAAGTAATGCTCCTCCTTGACATTCACCATGAGGGACAATCGATTGGAAATCTTGGTAATATTCATGTACCATTGATGCAATTCATACATTCTCGTTGGGAGGTTCTTGACCTTATGCAGCTCGACCAAAGGTTGGCCTCGGACATATTTCCGTTTTATTTCATCCTCTGTAAAAGCACGGGCATGGGCTCGATCTCGAGGAATTGTCCATGATGATGTTGAGAACTTCAAATTGCATTATATGGTCCTTGGTTATTACCACATTGCCCACCTCGGGAACGTAAACTGTTTTCCCACAATAATATTGGCGTAGCGTAGTGTCACATGTTGTTGGCACAACAAGCAAGGAGTTCTGATTATACTACTGTTCTCCCAAATTGGGAATGGTTTTCCGCATTTTTGACAGCTGCTTGTTGTTTGCTCGATCCCGAGCTCGCCTCCCCACGTAGGCGTGCTCGATTTAACTTCACGATGTGGCGCTCATAGTCTGTGGTCAACAGGCTTGGGAGCTGGTGGTTGAGCCATATGAATGAAGTGGTCAATCGTTTCCTCGTGCACTTTCTCCCTTGGCGGCGGTGGCGGTTTCGATTGCAAAATGGGCTTCCACCTCGGCCTTCGATATGGCTGCGTTTTCCTCCTCGGACTTGTCATAAAGGCCTCTGCGGAAGAGGCGTGAGGCTTGGACCATATTTATATTGCTTGCCTTCGCTGTACTTCCTGTACTACCTCGATTCGTACCCGCCACGCACCATAGCTGCGGGTGTCTCTTCTGCGATTGCCGAGGCGGGCGGAGACTACCGACGGGCTGAATTGGACGAGGAGGAGTGGCCTGTCAAGTGCCGGACTTGGAGGAGGAGGGCCTGAGGTTGTCTTGGGACTTGGAGGAGGTGGGACGCCCCACGCCTGCCTGACTTGGAGGAGGAGGAGTGGCTGACACTTTGCCGGACTTGGAGGAGGTGGCGACACTTTGCCGGACTTGGTGGACTTGCGGGGAGGCAGGAGGCGGAGTCTGCTGACTCGGTGGCGGACTTCGACGAGGAGTCGGCCGACGCAGTGTCGGTGGCCTTGAAAGATGATGCAATCCTTTTTCCATAGGATGATACGATGTTTGGCCTCTCACGAGAAAGTGCTCGTCGTCACCTCCGGGAATGTCAAGTTGTAGCTCGAATATGGGTCCACCACCTCATCAACCAAGACACGAGCATAGCCCGCTTGGAATCGGGTTGCAATGGAAGGTTGCCTCGGGGATTTGTAAAAGCAATGGCGTCCCGCCACCTTCATGGATATGTTCTTCATTTTGACGGTGTAGCTTCATGAGTTAGTGTTCTCCGTGATGTCATCCACGTGGGTATCTATCCAGCATTCGCGTCGTCCGGGCGGAACCCATGTCGCTTCTCGGCATGGATTGGGCGGTGCTATCCAATGCTGGATCATTCGCTAGCTGCTGCTGCCGAGACCCCTTTGCTGGGTAAGTGAGTCGATCTGCTCCTGCTTTGCCGCTAGAATTTGATTTGCCAATTCCGCTTGACTTGCTTCTAGGCCTTGAAGGCGTTCATAGTCCCGCTTCTCTGCTCCTCCTCCATCTTCCTCTTCTTATCCTCCGCAATGTTCTTTTCGCATCGGGTTCTCGTAGGTCGGTGTTCCAGTCTGAAAACCCCTCATACCATGGAATAGCGCCCTTGCCTCGTGTTCTTCTCGGGTGTTCAGGATTTCCCAGAACGCAGCGTGGCTAAATCGTTCTCTCTCTGTTGGGCTGGAACACCCCGATCGTGCCTCTTCTATTGCAACAAGTATCGCATCGTCGGCTCCCTTGAGACTTGCCCTCGTCGAAACATTGCCTGTCTTGGTCCAACTCCCCCATGCGCATAGAACCAAGTCCTGCACTGGGGCCAGCTCTAGTAACCGGAGTGACACCACATCCTCCATCTCTTTCTCGACTTATCCCACTTAGGCATTGCCACCGCATAGCCACCTGGCCCCAGCTTATGGAACTTATCCTTTTTTTTCGGCATTCTTCTTGTTTATTCTCGACTGTTCCTTAGCTAATTCCGAGTCCTTGAATTTCACGAAATCATCCCAATGAGCACGTTGGTTCTCTAGTGTTCCCTCGAATACTGGAGTCTTCCTTCCTCCCTTGACGTACTTGTCCCATTCACGATTCTTGTGGTTCTTGACTTTCTGCACATCTGCTTCTGTGAAATGATCTGGTAGGCTGAAATGTTCCATGAGAGTATCCCAAAGCAGTTCTTTTTGTCTTTTGTCGACAAAAGTAACATCTGGACATGGTGCAGCGTCCTTTTTGTCTTTTTGTCTTTTGTCTTTTCTTTGGCTCTCTCCATTCTTGAAGGAGATCGGGAGTTGGTCCTTCACAACAACTCCGCATGGCAGCGATTTAACGAACTTGTCCGCAATCTTCTTAGGGCGCTAATGGTTCGCCATTAGGTCTGATAGCCTCGATATTGTACTTTACGCCCTCCTTCAACTTTTTGTTCGGGCCTCGTTTCGTCCTTTTGCCTGAAGATTTGCTCGATCCGGATGGCTGAAAGAACAAACATCGATTCGTTAATATATCTTCAAGTCATTTAAAACATGTGATGATCGCCAGATGCCTGCTTATATAAATATATATACCTCGCCGGTCTTTGTTGTTTCAAGTTCAACATTTTCTTCGTCATCATCATAATCATAGTTCATGACTTCATCAATTCGGTCGTCGCGATCGAATATCATATCACCCTCTCCGGTGTTGTTTAGAAATTCGGAGCCGTCATAATCTTCTTCATTCTGATCATCATCGGCCCGTGAGGATGGCGTATCATATCGAACATGGCCTGTTCTCCCTCTCTGCCGGCATTGTCCGCCATAGCTTTTATTTAACTAATCCAAAAGAAATATAAAACAATTTAGTATTCAAATTACATCGTCTCGAATAATAGATATAATCTCGAATACATCGTCTCGAATAATAGATATAATCTCGAAAACATCGTCTCGAATAATAGATATAATCTAGAATACATCGTCTCGAATAATAGATATAATCTCGAATACATCGTCTCGAATAATAGATATAATATCGAATACATCACTGGCTAGGTAGCTAATAAAGTTCGAATACTACAGAAGAATCTAGGACACTCGCGGTTCCTGCGGCGCGGGCGATGGACACACAAAGAGAAGGAACCCTCACAGGATCATAGCTGAAGTGAGATCCCTGAAGAAACTGCCAGGTATTGGAGAACCTGCCGCCCTCTAATGCAACCATGTAGCGATGGACATGCTCGTCCTCCTCCCTGACACGGCGACATACCACCTCCGGCTGGGCCGGCCTCCGCGCCGAAATCGGCCCACGCGAACGCCACCAAACGAGATCATGGTCGACGACGGACCCGGGCCGGGTTCCTCATCAAGTGGCGCGCCCTCCGTGCAGCACCTCCAGTGCCAGCCCGGCGGAGCCCAGTCCGGACATGGGTCAGCCGGACGCCGTCGGACGTGTCGACGGGCGAGGATCCGGTCGGCATCGTCGAGAACAAATACTAGCTATATGCCCGCAAAAAGTAACATTTTTTTAATGATTAGATTTTGATAACTAAAATTTCTAACATTTCTATATAACTAACATTTCTATAACATTTCTAACAATGCTATATATAACTAACATTTCTATAACATTTATAATATTTCTATAACTAAAAATAGAAAAAATTATAACATTTCTATATATATAACTAACATTTTATAACTGTTTCTATAACTAAAAAACAGAAAAATTTCTAACAATTCTAACTTTTTTATAACTATTTCTATAACTAAAAAATAGAAAAGTTTCTAACAATTCTAACATTTCTAACTATTCTAACAATTCTAACATTTCTAACTATTCTAACAATTCTAACATTTCTAACTATTTCTGAAAAACAGAAAAATTTCTAACAATTTCTAAAAAACAGAAAAATTTATAACTATTTGTATAACTAAAAAACAAAAAATGTATGTGTGTGTGTGTGTGTGCGCGCTCATCGGCAAGGCGAGGGCAGGGCGGCGACGGGGTCGGCTGGGCGAAGGGGCGACGGCGCTTGGCGGCAACGGGATAACTGACAGCAGGGACAGGGGCGGGCGGCGGCACGACGGGACGGGGCCAGACGGGCAGGGCGGCAACGACGGGAGACGTACTGAGGTGGCGCCGACGACGGCAGACGACAGCGGGGCCGGCAGGGGCAGAAGCGGTGACAGCGAATACGACGAGGACGGGACGGCATGGGCGGCGACGACAGGGACGGGGCGGCGACGGGCGGCGAAGGATGGAGGCAGCGTCTGAGAGGAGAAGAAGCGGATGAGAAACTGAAATTTTTCGTAAGTGTTGTTTATATAGGGAGGGGCCTTTAGTACCGATTACGTGCCACCAACCGGTACTAAAGGCCAGTTTTGGCCAGCCCAACCGGGCGGAAGCGACCCCTTTAGTACCGGGTGGTGGCACAAACCCGGTACTAAAGGCCTCTTTAGTACCGGTTTGTGTCACGACCCGGTACTAAAGAAATCTTGACTAGCAGTCTTGATGTGCGGCAAGTTTAGTCCCACCACGCTAGCCGCGGGGCGACCGCACGGGTTTATAAACCTCGTGCTGCCGCTCTCGAGCTCCTCTCCAAAGCAGGCCTACTGGGCCTCACGTGTTCTTTGTCGCTTCAGGCCCACTTGGCCTTCTTGGCCTGCATCATGGCTCAACAACAGGTTGGGTTTCTAGTCGTATGCAGGCCGCTCACGGCCTAGTAGGTGAGCTTTTTTTATTTTTTGCTTTATTTATTTTTGTGTTGTTTTTTGTGTATTTAGAGTTTCTTTGTGAATATTTTTGCTTTAGGTACAAAAAATTACAAACTTTCTGTTAGTGCCCATAGTTTTCAAATTTGAATAGTTTAAATTTTGAATTATTTGAAATTAGTGTGAATCACTAGTTTGTGAATAACTTAACTTTAAAAATCAGTAAAGGCATGAAAGAATTTGTTTGCACATAAAATTTCTTCGTTTCAAATGCGAAAACACATAACTACCCTAACTACTCTGAGAGATTCCCCTCTGGGTGTGAAACACGAAGAAAGTGATGATAGTGAAGCCGATCACATCCAGATCTTTGGGTGTGAAACTTTTTCTTCAGCGTGTCCCTTTGTACCGTAACCATGGAAAATCTTCATCATTTAACGGGATGCTCGGGTCAATATTCACTATGAATGGAGCAATTTCATCAAACTTTTCATAATCTTGACTTGTCTGTCTTGTCATCCACTCCCACGATGTTTCTCTTCCCGTAAAGAACAATGTGCCGCTTTGGCTCATCGTGACGATGCATTCGCTTCCTTATCTTTTCTTTTTCTTGGCTTGGTAGACATGTCCTTCACATAGAAAACCTGTGCCACATCATTGGCTAGGACGAATGGTTCGTCTGCATCGCAAGATTGTTGAGATCCACTGTTGTCATTCCGTCTTGCGGGTCTTCCGTTACCCGCCTCGTGTCATATTGACCCATTCGCACGAAACAAAGGGACCTTTAAACCACGTCGATAGTCAAGTTCCCATATGTCCTGTATATAACCATAATATGTTTCCTTTCCGTCTTGATTTCTGCATCAAAGCGGACACCACTGCTTTTGGTTGGTGCTCTTCTTATCTTGGGCGATCGTGGTAAAATGTATTACCATTTATCTCGCCCTTTGAAAGTCATTATATTCGAAGATGGTAATCGGGACAAGAAGTATGGTCATCTTCAATAGAGGTGTCATGCATGGTAATGCGTGGTTCCGCAACCAGCCGGGCGAAACTCCTGGTTTGTTCACGTGTAATCCAGGCCATCGACCGCTCCGGGATGTTGGAGCATAGCAAATTCTTGTGTTCATCCATATACGGAGCCACCAAGGCGGAATTCTGTAGAACTGTGTAGTGTGCTTCAGTGAGAGAATGTCCGTCCATACATATTATTTGTTCCCCTCCTATCTTGCCTTTTCCATCCAGTCTGCCCTTATGCCGCGATTCAGGAACACCAATCGGCTTAAGGTCAGGAATAAAGTCGATACAAAACTCAGTGACCTCCTCATTTTGATGGCCCTTGGAGATGCTTCCTTCTGGCCTAGCACGGTTATGAATATATTTCTTTAAGACTCCCATGAACCTCTCAAAGGGGAACATATTGGGTAGAAATACAGGACCCAAAACGTTAATCTCTTCAAGATAGGTGAACTAGGACGCAAGGCCATGATGTTGAAGAAGGATGGTGGGAACACCAACTCGAAATCGACAAGACATTGCACCAAATCATTCTCAGAACCTTGGTATGATTTCTGGATCGATTACCTTCCGAGAGATTGCATTGAGAAATGCACATAGCTTCACAATGGCTAATCGAACGCTTTTCCGGTAGAAGCCCCTCGGTGCAACCGGGAAGCGATTAAGGTCATAATCACGTGGCAGTCATGAGACTTTAGGTTCCGGAACTTTTCTCTGCCATGTTTATTATTCCCTTTATATTTGACGAAGCCGAGACGGTACCTTATCTTGAAAGGTGCATTCAAAGAAGATTTCCTTCTCTTCTTTGGTAAGAGCGTAGCTTGCATGACCCTGATGTATGTCGTCTTCTCCGTGCATACGTTGCTGGTCCTCCCGTGCCTCAGGTGTATCCTTTGTCTTCCCATACACGCCCAAGAAGCCAAGCAGGGTCATGCAAAGATTCTTCGCCACGTGCATCATGTCGATTGCGGAGCGGACCTCTAGGTCTTTCCAATATGGAAGGTCCCAAAATATAGATTTCTTCTTCCACATGGGTGCGCGTACGTCAGCGCCCTTCGGAACAGGTTGTCCGCCGGGACCCTTTCCAAATATCACCTTCAAATCCTTGACCATATCATGTCCATCAGCACCCGATGCGGTGGCGAGGCTTCGTCCCGGTGATCCGCCTCACCTTTGAAATGCTTGCCTTTCTTTCTTACGGGATGCCTGCTCGGAAGAAATCGACGATGTCCCGGTACACATTCTTCTTACAACTATTCAAATATATCTTTGTCGGTATCATCCAAACAAGGCGTGCATCCGCGGTATCCCTTGTTTGTTCCGTCACGAAGGTTACCGAGAGCAGGCCAATCATTGATGGTCACGAACAGCAACGCCTTTAGGTCAAATTCTTCCCCATGTGCTCATCCACGACGTACACCTGTTCCATTCCACAGTTGTAAGAGTTCTTCAACTAATGGCCTTAGGTACACATCAATGTCGCTGCCGGGTTGCTTAGGGCCTTGGATGAGCACCGGCATCATAATGAACTTCCGCTTCATGCACAACCAAGGAGGAAGGTTATACAAACATAGAGTCACAGGCCAGGTGTTATGGTTGCTGCTCTGCTCCCCCAAAAGGATTAATGCCATCTGCGCTTAGACCAAACCATACGCTCCTTGCGTCATCTCGCAAACTCCTTCCGTACTTTCTTTCGATTTTACTCCACTGCGACCCGTCACCGGTACTCTCAACTTTCCGTCTTTCTTACGGTCTTCTTCGTGCCATCGCATCACCATGGCATGCTCTTTGTTTTGGAACAACGCGTTTCAACCGTGGTATTATAGGAGAATACCACATCACCTTGGCAGGAATCTTCTTCTGGGCGCCGCCCTCGACATCACCGAGGTCATCGCGGCTGATCTTATAGCGCAATGCACCACCTACCGGCAAGCGTTCAAATCCTCGTACTCACCGCGGTAGAGGATGCAATCATTAGGGCATGCATGTATCTTCTGCACCTCTAACCCTAGAGGGCAGACAGCCTTCTTTGCTTCGTACATACTCTCAGGCAATTCGTTGTCCTTTGGAAGCATATCCTTTATCATTACCAGCAACTTTCCAAATCCCTTGTCAGATACACCAATCTCTGCCTTCCATTAAAGCAATTCCAGTGTGGTGCCCAGCTTTTTCTTGTCACCTCACGAATTCGGGTACAACATTTTTGTGATCCTCTAACATGCACTGCAACTTCTTCTTCTCCAAATCACTTGCGTAGTTTCTCTTTGCATCGGCAATGGCCGACCTATATCATCAATCGGGCTCATCCGATGCCTCTTCTTCACCTTCTTCCCGCATTGCCGCTCAGATTCTTCCGCATTACCGGCTCAGCTTCTTCCCCATTGTTGTATCATCGTATTCAGGGAACCCATGGCGGGATAGCTATCGTCGTCCTCTTCTTCTTCATTGTCTTCCATCATAACCCCTCTTTCTCCGTGCTTGGTCCAAACATTATAGTGGGGCATGAAACTGGACTCAAACAGGTGGACTAGAATGGTCCTTGACGTAGAGTAATTGCGACCATTCTTACAGCCAGCACATGGACAAGGCATAAAACCATCCGCCCGCTTGTTTGCCTCAGCCGCAAGCAGAAAAGTATGCAAGCCCTCAACGAGGCGGGAGAGCATCGGGTCATCGTACATCCATTGCCGGCTCATCTTCATTACACAACATCGAAAAGACCAAATTAATACAAGTTCATACATAAAGTTCATACAACACTTAAATGCAACAAACAAATAACTCTCTAGCTAAAGCATTTAAATGCAACAACAAATGCGATCAAGATCACAACTAAGGTAACAATTGATCCAACAGCATAATGATACCAAGCCTCACTATCGATGGCATATTTTCTAATCTTTCTAATCTTCAAGCGCATTTTCTCCATCTTGATCTTGTGACCATCGACGACATCGGCAACATGCAACTCCAATTCCATCTTCTCCCCCTCAATTCTTCTCAATTTTTCTTTCAACTACTCGTTTTCTCTTTCAACTAAATTTAACCTCTCGACAATAGGGTCGGTTGGAATTTCCGGTTCACATACCTCCTAGATAAAAATATCTATGTCAACTTGATGGGCATAATTTGTCATAAATACAAAATGCAACAAATAGTTTTGAAAGAGAATATACCACATCCAAATCATAACAAGGACGAGGGCCGACGGGGACGGATATCAAAACCATGGCACTATGTATAAAAAACAACGTACGGGTAAGATAATTATACGAGTAACTATATATCCAAATGACACAAACATCAATTTTTTATATAAAATTTCATGAACAAGAGGCTAACCACAAGGTGGTGCGGCTGACAGAGCAGTGTGAGGCGATCGGCCGGTGAATTCTGACGGAGAATTTAGAAGGCACTAAGTAAAGCACACCTACATATGCAAACTAAGTGTTATTTTGACCTCAAATTGCATATAAATCAAATACTACCACATATAATTCCTCCCAAATTACTAAAACCCACAATTAATCACTATATAAAGCAATGCAAGAGCTAATCTAGCAATGAGAGATGAAAGGACAAAGTTGCTAACCTTGGTGATCATTTGAATGGATGGGGGCCTGCAAATCTTGACAAATTTGGGGCAAATTTTGTGATGAACTTGAGAGGAAGAAGGGAAGAACAGAGGAGAGGGAGAGGGGAAAGGGGGAAGAACAGAGTGCGGGTGGACGAAGGTTTATATAGGACGACCTTTAGTACCGGTTCGTGCCACGAACCGGTACTAAAGGTGCTGGAAGGGCCCCACTCTGACAACATCCTGCCACCACTTTCTTTAGTACCAATTCGTGGCACGAACTGGTGCTAAAGGTTCACCACGAACCGGTACTAAAGAGCTCCTCCCGCCTAGCCATTGGAACCGGCACTAATGGACACATTAGTGCCGGTTCTGTTACAAACCGGGACTAATGTGTCTCACATTTGACCCTTTTTCTACTAGTGTATTCCCACGCAACGGTCTTCTCTTTTTCTCTACATGTTCAGTACGATTGTGTACAATATCTGACATGCATAATTAAAAAATAGTTAGATTTTGTAAGGCCTAAGGGGTCCATGCAAAAATCAAGACTGATGGTAGCAAACGAGTGGATGGATCCAAAACTAATGATAGCAGGTAGATTATAGCTTCAGTTTAAAAAGATAGACAATGGATCATCTATTGTTTGTTGCCCACCCAACATGAACCACATAGAAGACCCCAGATGAGCTAGATAGTAGACAGATACTATTCGTTGCTGGCTCGATATGAGACCCATGGGAAATTCAAAACTCAAGTTTGAACGACAAAGTAGCAGGTATAATAACCGATGTATAACGTAAGCAAACATGAAAGACTGCGACCTCTCTTCCGGAACTATGTAGTCCTCAGGTTCATCTGCTCAGTTGATGATGGTAATGCAGTTGACGTGGCTGCCGGCAATGGGGAAGATGATCTGAGACGGAGAAAGAAAGTCTGCAAGGGGGATCTCTGCTGCAGTGAACGCTTCTGTCGATGGTGCACCTCAGGTGGGGTGGATGACGGCACGGCAGAGCAGGACATAACATACGTAGTTTTCTTTGGCGCCTATCTAAAAATGAAGTAAATCTGTAAGGGCTCCTTAGAATTGGAGGATTCTATAAACGCAGGACAGGAAAAACACAGGAATAGGATAGGAATGCACGTGCAAAACAGAGCATTTGGAAACATAGGATTTGATCCAACAGGTGTTTGGCTCACATGAATTGGAAGAACACGGGAATGGAGAAACGTGGTCAAATTAAAGTCAAACCACGTGAAAATGAAAAAAATAATAATCTTATGCCAGTAATGCAATTAGTTCTGTTCTTCGTGCATATTAATTTGAAAAGAACTTCCAAGTGAATAAAATTCCTGCGTTTTGCTTTGCTCCACTCCCTCTAACAGATTTGCACGAATAGTAGTTCCATAGCAAAGGATCCCTGAGGGATCGACATGAATGCAGCGTAAAAAAGTGATGCGATGAGTGTACAACCTCTTTGGCATAGCCATGTGGACCTCAGCATGATTGGGTCGGACGTGGAGGATGGTGATGATGCTGGTGTGACTGTCGGAGGCGGGGAAGAAGATCCGAGGCCTCTGGAAAGCGGAGTCATGGTGCTGCTCGCTGTGATGGACGGTTCCGTTGTTGGAGCAGCTCCGCTAAGGTGTCTGGCGGCAGGCTGAAGGTGACAAGACATACAACGTTAATCTGAAGTGGGGCCCTCATATCATCTGCAATAGATGATGTAAAATACATCAGCAAAAAGTGCTAGATGTAAAATGCATCAGCCGCACCACGGCCGCTCCGACAGATGCTGTAAGTACTGTTCACTCTGAACTTAACTGAAGAAAATGAACTTTACAGTTGAAACTGAATTTTACTGTCGAAACTGATTGAACTAGTAAGTGAGCATTGCAATAGATGTTTAGGGCATTCGAGCACTAGTAGCAGAGAAGCAGTGATCCAAATCAGAAGACGCTCGAGCAGGGAACGCACTAGCAGAGAGCAAGTCATGCAGTAGCACCGCGAGCGAGTGCTAAAGAAGCAACTCCTATAGCTGCCGGAGGTCGTGCAGCAGCAGCAGCGCAAGCGAGAGCAAGAGCAGAGCAGTAGCACGAACAAAAGCAAGATCAGTGCAGCACCGTGACCGACAGCAAGAACAGAGCCGCATCATGAGCGAGAGCCAGAGCAGCTGCAGCTAGTGCCCCTGTGGAAGTCGCCGCCGAGGAAGCAACGACATGGGGGAGAGACGTCGTGGATGATGCGGCCGGGGACGGCGCCATCGATGGAGACCCGCCATGTCTGCTCGGTATTGAGCACCGGCAGCCCCGTGAGATCGAATAAAAGATAAAATGCAGCGGTGAGTGCAGAGCCTCCTTGGCTGCGCCGAGTTGGCCTCAGCTTCATTAGAGGAATTGGTGAGGGTGGTGTGGTTCCGGTGGGGCAGGTCAAGACGGCGCTGTGGGGATTGAGGTGGCGCGATAGACGAGGCGAACATCGGGGCAGCTCCTTGGAGGTGGAGGGCCAGGCGGCTGATCCGGCAAGACGATTTAGATCGACAACGGATCCTCATCAGGATGAAGTGGATGAGGCGGCGAAGCTGTTGCGGTGGGCGGCGTGGTCGGGGAAGAGTCTCGGCTGGGCGGCGGTGGGGAGGCCGACGGAGGCGTGGGGTTTCGCGGGTTTTGGCGGCCTCGGTGTATGCGAATGGGGGCGAAGGGGAGGGGGAGCCAAGCTTAGGGATGCGCTTGTCCAAAATGTAGGGTAATTTACCAGCGTAACCCCACCGGTTTTGACACCACGACGTGGAGCTTCATTTTCGACTGAGGGGTAGAAGCGGGATTTCGCGTGTCTGGGCTGCGGGACCGATTTCGGATGAGGAGGGAGTTCTCACGCGCATCCAAATTTCGGGATAACAAGGCGCGGCGCGGGTTGAAGAGGCAGGAGTTTCAAAGAAGGTGAGACAAAAGATACTCAAGCTTGAAAATTTCAGGATAACAAGGTGCGGATTCCTTGTTCGGCAGAACAAACTAAACGTGTAAAAAACCAATTCATACTAGACACAAGAGAGTCATGTCCCCTTTTACTATATTGCTATAGATGCCATTGAAAAAACGACATGCAAAATGTAAAAAAATATTCGGGAGAACAAGATTACCCTGCACAGTACCAAATCGATTCGCACTTCCCTCAACAACAACAAAAGACAAATCAATTCCCACCAAAGAAAGAGTAATGTTCCTTTATATATGATTACATATGCCAGGATCTCGAATTTCAATTTTTGAATCCTCGTTATGTTGAATTCGAATATATCGTTAGGTGACCTTGCGGTTTATAATTGATGTAGTCGTACATTTTGATCTTCCATCATATATGCACATTTTACTCCACCATGTGAACATATATATTGTAAGTCTACCATATGGACTAAATTTGAATCAGTTTTCCTTATTTGAATACGATTGTTGTCAAGTTATTCAATAATTTAAATATTATCTTGATAAAAACACATGCATATAGCAGTAATCATATTTCACTATGAACTACATGTACCATACGCTCTCCAATTCAAATATTTGTATCCATTTTATGTTGAATTCAAATCATAGTACATTATTGGTCTAGGTAGCGAGATGTTCGGGATAATCTAAACCCTGTTTTCATATGTATAATTTTGGCTGAATTGGGACAAGTTTTGGTATATAAGCTTCTTGCAAAACCGGAGATTCTCTCAACAAGCCTCGTGGTTCTGAGAGGGAACGTGTCACCTTTGTGTGCGAAACGATATACGTTGCCTCCCCCCTGATTTTCTTTACAAAGGCAACATGGAACTATATGAGTGCCCTGTTAAATTTTGGAATTATTTCGGGTTCATTTGGCCTTTTTATACATTAACTTAGTTTCTGGACTTTTAATGTGCATAATCTAAATATGTATTACATGCACATGCTCCGGTGCACCAAAGTGGGTTGAAAAATCACATGTGTGTCCTTGAATTTCTAGGTCCCATGGAAGAAATGAGAATGAAATTCAAACATCTGGGCGTCATGACTCGGCCGAGAACATCGAGAAACTTAGATTTTAAATTCATGTAAATCGAAAACTACTTTGGAAATCATGAAACTTGGCATGATGTCATGTCATGGCACTAACATGTTGTGGTAAAAAATTGGGCCGATTTGGAAGCTCGTGGTTCTAAGAGGGAACGTGCCACCTTTGAGTGTGAAACGGTATACGCTGCCCCCCCCCCCTTGAGTTTCTTAACAAAGGAAACATAGAACTACAAGAGTGCCCTTTAAAATTTTCAATTATTCCGAGTTCGTTCGTCGTTTTTTATACATTAATTGAGTTTCTGGTTATTTAATGTGCATAAGTCAAATTTGAACTACAAGCACATGCTCTCGTGCACCAAAGTTGGTTGAAAAATCACATTTGTTTCCTCGGGTGAATTTGTAGGTCCCATGCAAGAAATGAGAATAAAATTAAAACATCTGGGCATCGTGGCTCGGCCGAGAACATTGAGAAACTTGGTTTTAAAATTCTTGTACGTCTGAAAATCATGAAAGTTGGCATGGGTGTCATGTCATGGTACTACCATGTTGTGGTAAAAAAATTGGCCGAATAGGAACAGATTTTGGTATAAGCTTCTTGCAAAACGAAGCTTCTCTCAAGAAGGCTCATGGTTCTGAGAGGGAACGTGCCACCTTTGACTGCGAAACAATATAAGCTGCGCCCCTTGAGTTTATTTACAAAGGCAACATAGAACTACATGAGTGCTCTGTTAAATTTTGGAATTATTCCGGCTTCGTTTGGCCTTATTTACACATTAATTGACTTTTTGGTCATTTAATGTGCATAATTCAAATTTGAACTACAAGCACATGCTCCCGTGCACAAAGTTGGTTGAAAAATCACATATGTGTCCTCGGGTGAATTTCTAGGTCCCGTGCAAAAAATGAGAATAAAATTCAAACATCTGGGCATCGTGGCTCGGTCGAGAACATTGAGAAACTTGGTTTTAAAATCATGAAACTTGGCATGGTGTCATGTCATGGTAGTACCATGCCGTGGTAAAAAATTGGCGATATAGGAACAAATTTTGGTATAAGCTTCTTGCAAATCGGAGCTTCTCTCAAGAAGGCTCGTGATTCTGAGAGGGAACGTGTCACCTTTGTGTGCATAATTCAGATTTGAAATACAAGCACATGTTCCAGTGCACCAAAGTTGGTTGAAAAATCACATGTGTGTCCTCGGATAAATTTCTAGGTTCCATGCAAGAAATGGGAATGAAATTCAAAATGCAGGCGTCGTGGCTGGGCTGGAAACATTGAGAAACTTAGTTTTTTAATTCATGTAAATCCAAAACACGCATGAAAATAATGAAAATTGGCTTGGTGCCATGACATGGCACCAACATGATGTGGCAATTTTGCAGTCCGATTTGCGAAGGCGCACACATTAACAATCAACAAAGTCATTTTGGAACAAGTGTTGTCACGTTACAATCGGAAACACAAGTATTATTGAAACCGTGGGCGTTCTACTTACTAGTACCATTTACGTGCCGCCATGCGTCCCCATTTTTTATTAGCTAGGAGTCCCCATGCAGTGTAGCTATTTGAGTATGAGAGGCGTGCGATCAGACCCCTGCGCGTGCTTATCGGGAGGAAAGCCCTTTGACCTCCATCTGCCGTCCACCTTTCTCCCAAGGTCTCCATTAATGGCGCCCGAGCCTCTGTTTAGCGGCGTGGCTATGTCTCACTCGACTGAGATTTAAGAGAGAAAAAAGAAAATCTGAAAGCACGGATCTCGATGTAAGATCCGACGGACCTATATAGCATCTACTACGACTTATAGAAAGACTTATGAATATATAAGGACGATTAATTGTCTTACATAATTAGAAAGATAATTTAAAAAGCCACATGCGGCTACGCCCGAAATACACAAGGGCAAAAGAAGAAGGAAGACAAGGATCTGGCTCGCTGATCTCTACTTTCTTGATGCGTTGCTGCAGTCCGCGGGAACTAGTCTCAGCGGCTGAGCGGCGATGAGCTCTTTGTGTCCTCAAGACGCTGCTTGAGAACATCCACAGGATTCCTCCACCAGCCTTTGGCGCTCATTGCGGAGCATGCCATTCTCGATCCATAAGTTTCTTGACGATGACGCCGTCTTCTTCAACAAGGCTCTGGTCTCCTCCTCACAGTACGCACTCGGACGATCTTCTCCCTCGGAGGTCGGCGCTTTCGGCCCGGAGCCTCTCATTGCCCTCCCTTAGTTGTCCGGATGACGCCGTAGCTTTGTTCAAACGAGGCTTTCATGTAGATCCTGCAACCTCGCCCACCGGAGATCTGATCCATCGGCTATGGACGATCGCATGCATGCGCTGTAACGATGCCGCCTCGCGAGAAATTTTCCCGAGCCTCAGCGTCGCGGCGGGACATCTTCGCTGCATTGGCGGTGCGGCGGGACATCTTCTTTGCTTCAGCGGCGCTGCCGGACGATCTGCTGCATCGACGACGCGGCGGGACCTCCGTGCTGCTTCGGTGGCGCAGCAGGACCTCTGTGATGCTACTTCCGTGCAGCGGGACATGTCGGCTGCTTTCGCGGCGAGGCATGACATCTCGATGCTTCGCTTCCATGCTCGCCTCTCCACGGTGGCAATCTCTGGACCCGAACTCACGCTGGCCATGGCGGGGCGCAAGGGAAGGATGCTTTGAATGACTTGTTTGTTTTTGTGGATGAGGAGTTTAGGAGGAATGTGTCGTCATCTTGGCATACTAGTATTTATAACCGAGTACTAATACGCTCCTAAGTGGGAAACCGTTTAGGTTGTGATCGGTGTGAACAGGTTTGCAATTCAATATAGCGTGGTACTAATACGCTCCTAAGTGGGAAACCGTTTAGGTTGTGATCGGTGTGCACAGGTTTGCAATTCAATATAGCGTGGAGTAATTTGGAATGTGACGAGACGCAAGATCAAAATTTATTGACTGTTCTAGTTTCGAAGTACGGCACTATTCTCGGATGGAGTAGTTCTTTTTCTACTCCCACCTTTCCGGTTTTATAGGGCTTCTCTCAAAATTTTAGTTTTTCCATTTTATAAGGCTCAATTTGGTTGTTCCCCATCACATGTTCAGATTCCAAGGTGCATTAAATCATTGCATGCACGTATTAAGAGAAAATTGGCCAATGCATGTACTTTATGCATGCATGCTTTGCAATTAATGCATTGATAAACATATTTTTTTAACAAAAACAAGAGCATTAATTAGGTGCTTTTGCAAACTACAAAAAATATTCCACCACTCACCATCTTGGTTGGTGAGATTTTTGAATTAAGCCCTATAAAACCGTAAGGAGGAGGGAGTACTGCTTTGTGTATGCGATGCGATAGCGGCATCGTCGTATACATATCTTACGGTTAATGGGGCGTTCGATAGGAATAGCGGCGTGGCGAGCTCTAGGCCGATCTTTTTCGAAGACGCATTAAACCTATCTCTCGGGACTTCTCGCACGCACCATCGTGTCACCCACAAAAACTTGTACTCTGAGTTTAGTACGTTATACAGGAAGAGAAAAGGTGCACGCACGCACTCGTCCTCTCACACACGCGTCAGTTTTTTCTCGAAAAGGAGGATGACCCCCGGCCTCTACATCTGGGAGTCACACACGCATCTGTAGCTACGAATTGTAGTGTTGTCAACCATCCGATTGGCTCTATCATGGATGTACCTATATACTAAAACATGTCTAGATACATCTATATTTTGACAAATGGGAGGCATGAATTGTGGAACGGAGGGACTGATTTTCATCAAAATGGATAAAAAGGGACGTATCTAGAACTAAAATACGTCTACATACATCTCCTTTTATCTATTTTGATGACAAGTAGTACTTCTTACCCAAAGGAACTTTATATCCTCACAAAATATCCATTCGACTGTTGGAAATTACTGATCTGATGTCGAAGTAATTGCTGCATCGCCACCAAAACCCACCATTTCTTAAGCTAAAGTAGACCGAGGTAATCCCTATATTAGCATATTACTAAGATAAATAGAAGGCACTGTAGAAACATTTAGGACGTGAGCTTGTCAATCTGAATGTGGAGGGACACCAGCTTAGCCCCGGCCAGCAGCTTGGGTGGAACTGTGAAGAAGGTCAGCTCCTGCACGGCGACGTCACCGGGATCCTAGCTGCTTGTCACCTCCATTTCCACCTTGACGGCGTCGGTCCTGCCTTTGGGCTCCCGGTGAACCGTTCGCCCACAGCTCGGCCACGTGAGTGCGGCAAGGGGATGCCCTCGCTCGATGCACGAGACGACACGGCGATAGGCGCGCCGATGTCAAGCACGCCGCCGACCAAGAAAAACACGCGGCCGTCCTCCTCCACGAACAGAAAGAGCCGTGGCTCCGACAGTGGCACTTGCAGCTAGAGCACCTTGCCGTACTGGATCCTGTGCACGGGCATGGGATGCAAGATGCTGATGTGGTGGTAAGCGGCGGCCGGCGGGCCCGTAGCATGAGCAGACGCAGGGGCATTTGCGCGGTAGCGAGCGGACACACGCTCTGGTGACCGGCGAGCTTGTGGTAAGTGACGTAGAGCTCGCAGCCTTCGTGCGGGCACTCCAGCCTCACCGACGAAAGGACGGAGTCCACCGCCCTGTTCCGCACGTCGAAGCCACCGCCGCTGGCTTTCGCACTTTAGCCTTGCCGCTGGTTCCCGGGGTGCTTTCGACGGCGGCGCCGAGCGATTGCCCTCCCTTGCACCGCAGAAATCAATCGAACATCACATCAATCAAGAAACCTGCACCTTGCTCAATCAGCCGAACGGACGAGGTGTATTCGAACCTCATACACTGGAGGCGTCAAGGGGCGGAGGCACAAGGGGCAGTGGAGCACGGTGAGGTCCATCGAGACCTTAGAGAGCTCCATCGTCGGGTCATGTTCGGTCTGCATGATCTCGCCCTCCTCGTGCACAACCATCTCTCGACTTGGGCCGGGGCATTACAAAGCTTTACCGTCACATATTTTATACTACTTCAAGGTGCATTAAATCAACACATGCAAGTATCAAAAGGAGAGTCGCGGCATGCATGCATGCGTTGTAATTAATGCATCGGTAAATACAAATTATTGAAATATATCGAGTGTAGTGCTTTGATGTGTCCTGTCAACTCGTACATCAATGAGAATTTTGATTATCCTCTCCCTCGCGGACTTAACTGCACCTACCTTTGGCTGTATGACAGGTTGGCCACACACCTGTCAGGCCCACCTGTCATACATGCAAAGTTACGAGCGTCCCTCCCTCGCCCATGAGCGTGGTGGCTGGCAAGACTAGGAGAAGCTTTCGCTACACGCTCGCCCTCCCACACGCGGTGGACATGCAGCAGTTCAATCGGTGTCAGATGGCCAGAAGCGTACTCCAGTGTAGTAGTACTCCATCATTGTTCGACTTCCCGAAGAGGCGAAGAGCCAAGCGCAGCCCGGACGCTCGTGTGGCAGTTTCATATGTAGAGTAGTCTAGGATATCGTGTACCATGCCTGTAAGCTTAAAATCATTGGGGTCGGCTCCATGATATGTGGCCGTCTCGAAGTTTTTTTTTTAAATATTCTTCTGGCCCTACGTGTCACCCTGGTGATTTTAGTTTGCACGCTCATCTGGTCAAGACAGGAATATATATTTTAATTTATTATTTTCGAAAAGGGACTCCTCGCCTACGCATCGTAACGATGCATACGGCCACATATATTTTAATTTGTGGTGGGTAAATATTAGAGGTTGCAGCAAATATATTGTACATCTGGGTCTTTCAGCCCAAGTTTAGAGGCAAGCATGTGGGGCCGGTGCTATGATGTGTCGCGTCAACTCGCATAACGAGGAGAAGCTTGATTTTACTACACGCCTTCTCCCTCGCCCATGCGCTGCGGTTGCTATAGCGAGGACATGCTTTTGCTTAGTAGTACTTCTACAACAAGCTATCCGTCCCGCTTCGCGGTGGACGGACATGACGTGATGGATTCGACCTTTGTAGAAGCGATAGTAGTAACATCATTGTTCGTCTTCTCGGAGAGGCGAAGAGAATAGCGCAAACGAGCGTTGCGATTCACGAACATTAGAGCACGCATATAGCTGTGCTCTTGCATGAGACAAAATTGCTATGTGAGCCCACTATTGTACTAGTAATGCAACTACTTGCTAGTATAGCCCTGTAAACCAGAAAGGAGTATTTGCCCTTCTAGAGATTTCAACAAGTGACTAGACTACACCGAGACAGTGTACATATGGAGCAAAATGAGTAAATCTGCACCGTAAATAAATACGTACTAGTTCTATCGTTTTCCTCTCCGAGGTGCACAATATTGAGTATCTTGACTAGTCTCTTTTTGACACGCATTTACGCTTTTTACACGATGATGCATAAGCGCTCATATACACGCGCAGACACTCACCCCTATGAACGCACACACGCACGGCATTATCATCTTGATATTTACGAAGTCACCATAGGCACCTCGTCGTCGACGGGTCCATAGGTGCTTGAATGCCAAGGAGAGAGAGGGTAGCGGTTCCCGAGACGTTGAACATTCAATGATGCATCCTCAATTACATGCAGAGGGAATTAATTGGAGAAGCAGAATAGAGCCACATGATGTGAATGCTGTGAGTTTGGACTCTCATATAATAAAGGCAACGCACCACTCCAATCCATCTACTCCCAAGTCTCTGCGCAACACTGCTCACTCCAATCCAAGACCAAGTGACCAGAAGCCAGAAGCACCTATGGAGGTGATGGACGCAAGCGGCAGTCGGCTGTGCCAAATCATCCAAGGCGCCGGCCTGCGGCCCCGCACCACACAGCGTTTCCAGACGGTGCTGGGGACATCCGGCATCGTAGCCCTCGCCGACGCCAGCTTCGCCTCTCGCATGGACGACATGATGGTCAACTCCATCCGAGAGTTCACCACCGTCAAGAAGCGCGCGGACGACCTTGTCGTACTGCTCCAGCCCGCGCGCCCAGGCTCCTCATTGCCTGCCACCCTGTAAGTGCATCTAGTGCCCCTTAGTGATTTTGGTGTATTGAAGACTTATAGGTTAAGGAACTAATGTGTTTATGAGTGTACACAGGTCTATAAGTCTATGAGGAGTTTGATATTCTGAGAAAAAGTCGACCCTAAAACTGAAGTTCTTGTTGAAGACTACGGTATTCAAGACTTTCCAAGACTTTGAAAGTGAAGAAATTGGTGTGACCTTGAAGACTTGATATTCATTTGAGGAACATGAAGCCTTGAAGACTTTTGTTTTCATAGTTTCATTTTTCTCTTTCTTGAGTCATAGGAAACACTGCATCGTTAAGAAATTCGAGGAAATACTAAGGAAAAATTTCCATGTGATGCTCAACTCAAAATCCTACACCTACCAATCCCTTCGAGTGAAGCCTTTGGAAATCTCATACCGCTCACCAATTTCATCAAGGATGAGGCGAAGTTCTTACGGTCATTTGAGAATTTGTTCTGACCGAGGAGTTAGGAATTCGCCGGTCTTGGATTGCCTACAGTGAGGAACATGATAGCCCCGAGGAATTTGAGAGTCAATTTCCGACCGATTCTTTGTCTTCTTGGCCTTGACTGTTCCCAAAATATCTTATCCACCTAACGGTCATATCATTGAAGGGCATTTATGTCTTATCATGTCGGGCTGCTCCCTAGGCTATAAATAGCCGCCCCTTCAACCACTAGCTGGGTTGGCTGCTCCGAGAGAACTTGACACTTGTCATTTGAGAGCAACCCATCCTCCAGGGGACTTTGAGCGAAAATCATCAAGTGAGGAAAAACCAAACCAAACCCCACAAACCCAAAGTGATTGAGCATCATCAAGAAATTGATCTGAGTGGATCCGACGCTTGTTACCTTTGAAGACTGCGCTTCTTCCAGATGGTTAGGCGTCATGGTCTAGAGCATCCAAGAGGAATTGTGGATCGCCGAGTGACCAAGTCTGTGAAGGTTTGGAAGTCGGCTGAAGACTTACCACGAGTGATTGGACGAGGTCTGTGTGACCTTAGTTCAAGGAGAATACGGTGAGGACTGGGTGTCCCGAGCTGCGTCTTTCAGAGGCGGGTGTCGGGACTGTGTGTCCTCGAGTTTAAATAATCAGCCGCTTCCAACAGGGCCATTACAAATCGAGACAGCAGTTGGAACCGGTCTACCAAATCATTGTCTTCACCAACCTAATCGGTTCCATTTCCTCAACTCATTCATTTCCTCATTACTGTGTTGATTGTTCATTCATATCTGTGTTTGAAGACTTTGACTGAAGACTTTCTCAATTTCCTCAGTTCGATTTCTTCAGTCTGTTTGTCTTCATCTTGTGCTATCCTATGTTTACGCTTTCTGTACTCTTTGATTGTCTTCATTTCATCATGATGACCATGCATATATTCTGCTATGCTTAGTTCTGAGTACTTATTCCGCTGCTAATAATTCTTCGTTAAGGAATTTCCTCACCGGCAAATTCCTCAGAGAAGAATTCATAAAAATCGCCTATTCACCCCCCCTCTAGTCGATATAACGCACTTTCAATTGGTATCAGAGCAAGGTACTCCCTTGTTCTGTGTGATTTTGGTTTAACCACCTGGAGTTTCAGTTATGTCGACCGCAGGTATGATCAAGGTCTCGGCTGGGTGTCCTACCTTCGATGGAACGGACTACCCCTACTGGAAGAACAAGATGCGAATGCATCTTGAGGCAATTGACAACGATCTCTGGTATGTTGTGGAAAATGGTGTTCCCCTTTGTCACACCCTCCTTTGAACTCTCTTGATGTGAAGAGATTCAAGCAACTCGATTCTCAAGCGAAGAATATCATATGTGGCCATCTGAGTAAAGGTCGGTATGGAAGAGTGAGTGCTTTGGAAACTGCTAAGCTTATCTGGGATAGGCTGTCCAAAGTAAATGAAGGAGTCTCAACTCAGCGTGACTCTCGAGTTAATGTTCTTCGCAATCTCTTCAACTGCTTCAAAAGACTCGACAACGAAAATGTTCAACAAACCTTCGATCGCCTCACTGACATCTCAAATGAGCTTCAAGCGCTTGGTGCCCGACATCACCGACCATGAGGTGGTGAAGAAATTATTGAGATCGCTTGATTCCTCATTTGACACTCGCACGATGATACAAGAACGGGCTGACTACAAGGCTCTTGATCCTGCCGATATCCTCGAAGGCTAAATACTCATGAGTTTCAGCTTCTTTGAAAAGAGAGATCTCTATGGTTCGAGCTATGGCAAACCCACGTGCTCACGAAGGCCAAGGCTGTCTGCGAATCGAGTGTGAAGACTCTGATAGTAGCCTTGGTGATCCTGAAGAATTGAGCCAGGAGCTAGCACTGTTCGTGAAGAAATTCCTGAAGCTCTCAAAACGTGGTCGCTTTGGAAAATCCTCAAGAAACAGTGATTCCTCATCCAGTGACTATAAGAGAAGACTTTGCCACAAATGCAAGAAACCTGGTCACTACATTCAAGATTGTCCTCAGTGGGAAAAGGAATTGAAGAAGAAGAAATACAAGGATTACAGTTACGATGATGCGAAGATAAAGAAAGAAATCATCAAAATCTTCGTCATCAAAATCCTCAAAGCCTTCATCTCACAAGAAGAGCAGCTCCAAGAGGGCTCGGGCATTCATTGGCAAGGAAATGGACTCTGAAGCTGAATCTGAGGAACATGAGGAAGAGGAGGAGTCTGAAGAATCCGAATCTGGTATGGCTAGTCTGGCTCTCGCTACTACTTTCGTCAGCAAGTCCATCTTCAACACTGAAGAAACTGATCCCGCCGACAAATCTGATGAAGATGATGATGACTACGCTCCCACCTATTGCTTCATGGCAAAAGGTGCCAAGGTACTCAACTACACCTCCTCTGAATCTAGTGAAAATGAATCTGATGAGGATCTCAAGCCCAGCTACTCTAAACTTGCCAAGATTGCTATAAAACAACAAAGGGCTTTTGAAAAGGTTCAAAACATCTTTGACAAAAGTGATGATATGTTGGGTGAAGAAATGGATCGCACTCAAGCCCCTGACCGAAAATCTTGAGAGACTTCATTCTAGGTTTGATAACCTTCAAGGTCATCATAACACTCTCTTATGCGATCATGAGAAACTTTCTTATGAATTTCTTCAAAGAAAGCAAGATCTTGAGAAGCTAAGAGTGAGTTATGAAGATCTTCGAAGGAAGCGCGATTCATTACTTGCTCAACAAATCAGCGCTTCTCGAGAAGAATTTGTTCCTCCATGCTTAAAGTGCATTGAGCGTGAATCGCTAATTCTTCACACGAATGTTCAAATGCTTCAACTGTTACAAATTCTTCACCTACTCCTGCTATCACTAATTCCTCATGCGAGGATATTGCTAGTATCACTTGACAATGCAGGAATTTGAAGGAATTGTACATGGCAGGCATGTATAAAAACCTCAAAGGGCATCAGACTCTTTGTGATGTGCTTAAAAGCAGATCCTCAATGAGAAACCCTAGAAAAGAGGGTATTGCCTTTGAGAGGAAACTCAATCTTGATGGAACATATTGGAAGCCCGAAGCGCACCCCAAAACCTCGTGGAGTTGCTGCCAAAGGGACCTCCAGTTGATCCATCTAACTTATCTGGCTTTACATGTGAATCTCCTCATTCTTACGATGAGTCATTTGACTCCAACTATAAACTGTTCAAAAATCAGAATGGTGAAGTATTTGCTAGATATGTTGGCACTAAGCTGCAGAGCAGTTCCCCTATGAAGAAAATCTGGGTTCCCAAGAAATGCCTTGAAAGTCTTGGTGAATGTCCTCATGACACCACACGTGAAGAAAAGGAACCCGGATCAAATTCTTCATATGGACAAAATTCTTCATATGGATCCAAGTCCTCATACGGACCAAATTCCTCACGTGGATCAAATTCCTCAAAAGGATCAAAGTCCTGATATGATTATCGTCGTGCTAACAACTCTATTTCACAGGGTAGAGTTAAGGGCTATGAATATGTGCATTATTCTTCAAATCATTATGTTCATAAGTCCTCGAAGAATTTCTCTGCTTATTCATATGCTTACCCTAACCCCTCTTATGTGAAACGAAATGGTTTGGCCTCTATGCCACCATTCTCTTATGGTGCTTTCATGAGAATGATGAACTCTTTACCACCCCTTCAGATGTGGGTGGTGAAGAAAAAGAACTAATCTCTTCTGCGAGGTCAGGTCTCGGGGCGATGCCTTAACGTCTCAAGAATTTCTTTGGGGACACGACAAACATGCTTGAAAGGACGCAGCTAATCATGATGAAATGAACATTCATTTCACACGTCCTCCTCTTGCTTTCTTCGCTTGATGAAATTCATCGATGATCATGATATCATATTCTTCACCGATGAAGTATATGAGATCGTAAGTTACACTAATTCATCTCGCAGGATGATCAACCCCAAAAGCCTTTGAGTGGGTCCTCGATAGTGGATGTACATATCACATATTTGGTGACAAGAATCTATTGATGGATGCTTCCTTATCACCGTCACATCTGAAGCATATCATCTTCTTTGACAAAGGCAAAAGTCAGTGTGGGTCTTGGTAAGGTTGCCATCTCTAAGGACATGCACATGGACAAAGTCATGCTTGTTGAGTCCTTAGGATACAACCTCATGTCGATCTCAATGCTTTGTGATCTTGATATGGTTGTTGTCTTTGGCAAGTATCGTTGTGTTGTGGTTATGGAAGCTGACCATTCCAAAGTCTTGAAGGCTTTAGGAGAGGAGACTTGTATATTGTTGATTTCTCTCTGAGGACCACAACCAGCCGTGTGTCTACTTGCAAAAAGCTTGAGAAGGCTGGCTATGGCATCGACGACTTGGTCACGCAGGCATGAGGAATTTGCACACACTTGCAAAGAAGAAGCATGTCATTGGCATTGAGAATGTCAAATTCCTCAAGGATCACTTATGTGGTGCACTGTGAAGCTGGAAAAATGACCAAGGCCAAGCATCCAGTGAAGACTATCATGACCACTACTCGACCATTTGAATTGCTTCACATGGACCTCTTTGGACCTAACCATTACTCAAATTGTCTCTAATGATGCATCACTATATGGTTTTGTCATTGTTGATGATTACTCGTTACACATGGGTACACATTGTTACTTACAAACATGAAGTGCAGGGAAGTCTTCAAACGATTTTCCTCGAGGGCTTCAACCAACTTTGGTGTGAAGATCAAGCACATCAGGAGTGACAATGGAACTGAGTTCAAGAATTCTGGTCTTGATGACTATTTTGATGAACTTGGTATTACTCATGAGTTATCTGCTCCTTATACTCCTCGGCAGAATGGCGGCGTGGAGCGCAAGAACAGAACTCTCGTTGAGACGGCTCGCACTATGCTTGATGAATACAAAACGCCTTATCATTTCTGGATTGATGCAATTGATACTGCGTGCCACATCATCAACAGAGTATATCTTCACAAATTCTTCAAGAAGACTGCCTATGAACTCCTCAGCGACAAGAAACCCAATGTGAGTTATTTCAAAGTCTTGATTGCCAAATGTTGGATTAGAAATCCTCATCACAATGCTAAATTTGCACCGAAAGCACATGAAGGTTTTATGCTTGGTTACGGAAGGGACTCACACACCTACAAAGTCTTCAACATCGCCCTTCACAAGGTTGTTGAAAGCTGTAGATGTGCGGTTCGATGAAACTAATGGCTCGCAAAGAGAGCACCTACCTTCCGTGTTAGATGAACCAGCACCGAGGAGTCCATCAAGTTCAAGGCAACTCGAGGATGTCATTCCCTCTTGAAGAATCTGCTGAAGAATTCATTCCAAGACGCTGAAGAACGTCGAGCTGATGCACTGAAGATAATGCTTTGAAGAAAATGGTGCTGAGGAAAATGATCAAATACCTCGACGTCAACCAGCTCATCCTCGCGTTGCAAAAGAAGTACAAGTTGACAAGATTATCGATGACATTGAAGCGCCAGGTCCTCTCACACGCTCAAAAGCTTCACAGTTATCTAACTTTTGTGGGCACTATGCTTTTGTCTCTATCACAGAGCCCACTAAGGTAGATGAAGCATTTACGGAGCCGAGTGGATTCAGGCCATGCAAGAAGAATTACATCAGTTCGAGCTCAACAAAGTGCAGGAACCGGTCAAACGTCCGAGATCCTCGCAAGCATAATATCATTGGCACAAAGTGGATCTACCGCAACAAGCAAGATGAAAATGGCCTTGTGGTGAGGAATAAAGGCCGCGACTAGTAGCTCAAGGCTACACAAAGGTTGAAGGAATTGATTTCGATGAAACTTTTGCACTGTTGCTAGACTTGAGGCTATTCGCATATTACTTGCTTATGCTAACCATCATGATATCATTTTATATCAAATGGATGTGAAAAGTGCATTCCTCAATGGTAAGCTTGAGGAAGAAGTATATGTTGCTCAACCCCAGGTTTTGAAGATCCGAAGAATCTCGACAAAGTCTTGAGACTCAATAAGGCTCTATATGGCCTCAAGCAAGCCCCTCGGGCGTGGTATGATACATTGAAGGAATTCTTCGTGAAGAATGGTTTCACACCGGTGCACTTGACCCTACTCTTTTACTAAATCTTATGATGGTGAACTGTTTGTGTGCCAAATATACGTTGATGATATTATCTTTGGCTGTCTTGACCAACGTTATAGTGATGAATTTGCCTACATGATGAGTGAAGAATATCAAATGTCTATGATGGGAGAGTTGAAATTCTTCTTAGGTCTTGAAATTAAATCGGCAATGAAATGGCATATTCATATCTCGGAGAAATACCTCAAAGATGTCTTGAGGAAATTCGGCATGCAAGATTGCAAAGGCGTCAAAATTCCTATGCCCACAAATGGCCATCTATGCCTTGATGAAAATGGTATTGACTTGATCACAAGGTATACCGTTCCATGATTGGTTCCTTATTGTACTTATGTGCATCCGGGCCAGATATAATGCTTAGTGTTTGCATGTGTGCCCGATTTCAAGCTGCAGAAGGAATCACACCATAAGGCTGTGAAACATATTCTTCGATATCTAGCTCACACACCAACACTAGGATTATGGTACCCCAAGGGCTCTACTTTTGATCTCATTGGATATTCGACTCGACTATCTTTGGTGATCATGTGGACCGCATAAGTCAACATCGGCACTTGTCATTTTCCTCGGACGATCTTTGGTGCATTGGTCCTCGAAGAAAGCGAGAACTGCGTATCACTTGTCATCTGCGAAGCTGAATACATTGCTGCTTTGGCTCGTGTTGCGCTCAATTGCGTGGATGAAGCAAACTCTCAAGGACTACGGCATCAACGTGAAGAATGTGCCTCTCATCGTGACAATGAGAGTGCCATCAAGATTGCTCACAACCCAGTTCAGCATTTTCGAAGACAAAGCACATTCAAATTCGTCATCATTTTCTTCGTGATCATGCGTTGAAGGGCGACATCTCCATCGAGCATGTGAAGGCGAAGAACAACTAGCTGATATCTTCACTAAGCCCTTGGATGAGAAGAGATTTAGCAAGTTGCGGTGTGAGCTAAATATCTTAGAATCTTGAATGTTCTTTGAAAGCGACACATCATGACACTTATGCAAAATTGATGACTTAGATGTGCAACACATGAAGAAACGTTTTTCTTCAATCAATGAAGAATAACACTCTAAGTGTGAACAAATTAATGAAGAATTTGATTCTCGTAACCCTCGACAATTATACGCGGTGTCCGAAATCATCATTCTTATCTGATTGGGTCACGCCACCACCAAAGTTGAAAATCTTGAATTTGAATTTTCCTCGGTTTGAAATTCTTCAGTTTTTCAAATTCTTCAACTTTGCAAAATCTTCACTGTTTCCGTCGTCTTTCTTCACTGGCTATATATATATATATATATGAGTTTATGTCCTCTACAGCATTCACTTATGGCTATTTCTTCATGTTGCATTTTTCTGCTAAGTGAATGTGATCGGACCCTTCCCCTCTATGCTATACTCAACCCAATCCATTCACAAATTCTTCATGTGCGTTCTATTTGAAACTCGTTCAAAATCTTCCTTTGTGTTACGACAATTGAAGAAATTGCGTAAACGGAACTTTATAACTGATCTTATCCAAACCTTCGGGTTTTACCGCTCAAACCGTTCCGCATCCCACGATGCATTATTTTATTCACCCACGATCAGACACGATCTCCACTACACAAGACGTGGGTGACACATGTCGTGAGAAGGAAATGGTCAGGGCATGTTCGTCCCTAAATCTTGGGCGATCCATTTTTTCACCGTGTCTATAAATACCCTCTCCCCTTCCTCACTTCTTTTTACTCTTTCGATCTCTCTCTCGCTCCGAGCTCCTCAAACCCTAAGCGCCGCCTTCTCCATCGTCAGCCGGTGAGGAAAAGCTTCACTTTGCCTTGACCTCGTCATTTGACGTTACTTTCAGCGCCGACGCGCAAATCCTCACTCCGCCGCCGCCGTAGCTGTCTTCCTCTGCCAAGTTAGGGCGTGGAAGATCTGAGCAGACGAACTTCCCAACTGTTCTTCTCGATTCATTATGTTCTTCACTTGGGTAATTAAAAGTTACTTTTATTACTCGCTTTGATTCTCAAGCTTTCTGAAAATCTTCAAAGGTGCTTATTCTTCAAATCTTCACACATATGAACACCTCACACATCATATGCTCTTGATTCGTTTCTCTAAGCAATGATTTTTCTACATGATTCCTCAATTGTGTGGATCCTCGATCTATACAACTCTGGAACCTAAGACAAAGAACGCTTAGTGAAATTCTTCAAGGCACATGCGGTCAAAATCCTCAAAACTTGTTCTTTTTGAAAAACCTTCTGAGAACGCATATGACCTCTCCAAATTCCTCGCAACTATACTCTGTTCACAGGTACAAATGTCTGCTGCTGAATCACTAGGTTCTCGTCAACTTAACTCATTTGCAGCGTTCTGATGTCTGCACACTTCTTCAGAGAACTCAATTGTTCAAATTCCTCAACTGAAGAACATGGCAGAAGGTAAGAAACCACAGAAAGGAGGAAAGAAACCTGAGGTCATGTTGCATTTGAAATCCACGAGGAAATATATATGCGACTCATCGTGACACCCCGATGAAGCCAAATATGGCAAAGAAAACAAAAATCAGCGCAAGGTGCGCATTCGGAGGATTGAGCGGAGATGGGCACGGAATGGAGGGAGTATAGATATGTTACTCCAAAGTACATGAAGAAATTACGCACTCAATCCTCCATGCCCAAGAGCACCATTGGCACTTGGCCAAGTAGCTGATCCCACCACATCAAGCGTGGTGAGGACTTTCACGATGAATGGGCTAAGCGCCAAGCTAAATTGGCTAAACAAGCCAAGGAGGCAGTGAAGAAATTCAATGAGGATTCTGCCACAGCCCACTACTCATCGAGGCCTCTGTTAAAACGAGGAAATCTATGCCAAAGAAGCCTGCTTTCGTAAGCCAAGTGCTTCACCTGTGATTGCCCTCACGGTAAATTCCTCATGCTGCCCTGCTCCACCAAAGTCCTCAACTGCTCCATCAAAGTCCTTAGCTCATGTGCATCTGGCTTCATGACAAAGAACTGCAGGTTTCTCGATTGCATCTGGTGTCTCAGCAAGTTCTTCAGCTGCACCAGTTTCCTCATCAGGTCCCACACTGTTGAAGACCAAAGCTACTTCTTTGGGCGAGGTCCTCGGCCAAGTCCGAAGAAGAAACAGGTCGCATTCCATGTGCCATCCGATGATGAACTTGCGGAAATCATCGTAAACCGACAAGAGAAGGCCGCTAGAGCCAAAGGCACGGTGCCCTTTGCTTTTGGATCCGAAGAAGATCCTCGACTTCATTGACCTCGGCACAAGGACCCTAACACCCCACATGCTGATCTTCATCGACTCTGGTCAAAGTCACATGTTGACCCATTTCATCATTGAAGAGAAATGGAAATTTGAGAAGGCGAGCAGATCAAGAAATCACAATACGTAAAGGAGAAGCTCACGAAGAAAAATGTTGTCAAGATGACACACGAGGAACTTCTAAAGGTTCGGACTGAAATTCAAGACCTCGGCAAAGACTTGATGCTTATTATGCTGATTGGCAGGGGAGCCAAGGTCGATTAAATCAACTGACGAAGAATTTCACAAATGTTGTAGCCCCAACGCAACAGGAAATTCCTCGGTGAAGCCTCATTTCGGCCGATCGAAGAACATGCCAAGACACCGATGAAATTCCAATTCTTTGAAGAAAATGCTAGTTCCAGGCTGATGATCCCATTCCGGCCATTTGAAGAAATTGCCGATTCATCCACTAGTGGTGCGCTGAAGAAAGCCCGAAGAGATCGGGCAAGCTGCACGATTCTTTGAAGAAAATCAACTAGATTCCTCACTCATCCTGCGCCTACATCAACTCCAATTCTTCCTACGCCTATGAAGTGAAGAAGACCAAGGCCGCAGAGCGAGCTGCAGTGAAGAAAAGGAAGACATCTGCTTCGTCAAATTCTTCGATTGCGAAGAAAATGAAGCCAATGACCAGCTCCTTTGAAAATCCAATTGATCTTTGTTCCTATTTCATCAATTCCATCAAAGGACGTTGTTCCATTTGATGAAGACTATGTGATCCCCAGCGGATCTGATGAAGAAAATCATTCTGCTGCTTCGTTAGAGCAGATTGATGAAGAAATTGAGGTGGATGCTATCCCCTCAACGCCAATCATTCCTCACCTATGCCTCGGTTCACTTCTTGATGAAATTTGGTGTTGAGAAATTGAAGATGAAGATGTGGACATTGGAAGCACAACGCCAGATAATAGATGATGACTTCAGGATAGTCAACATCCAAATTCGCCACTCTTCACCCCGATTCAACAAATTCCTCGATCCCCGCACCAACTGTTCAACTGGGCTCCGTGCATGAAGAAATTCCAGCCACTAGTCTTTGAAGAACCTGCCGCTTCTTGCGATCCTCGAGAATGCACGAAGAGGAACCAGAAATTCTCGGCTGAAGAACACGAGATTGTGATTCCAGAAGTCGTGATGCAACTCAATCGACACTCCACTTCCAAAAGCCAACGAATCCATTCTCAACAAAGCGTAAGTTCAAGGCTTAAGACTTCTATGGCGAGCATGTGTTCTTCGCGACTATAATCCTTATGACTCTTTCGCATAAGGAAGAGGCGTTTACGGACTGCTAGTCAAGCAAATTTTATTCCTCTACGCTATTCAACAAGGACAAAATCTTCGATCATGCACATATTCCTCATGTGGACATGGAATCTCTGCCGTGCTTGAGCGGTCCTCGGTGTGCTACGATGCACGAGGACTTGAATTTCTGCGCGATATCCGGATCGGAATGAAGAACTTATTCTTCGATTCTACGCAACACTTCATATCACCGAGACGCTCAAGATGTGAACTCATGGGTGTTGGACTGGATGTCTGAAAACACACACTACAAGGCACCAGCAACTGAAGTGCTTCGTGTCCTTCCACTCAGTCCTCCCCTTGACGGTGAACGTCGCATCAACAACGAACCAGAACTATCAAATCACAATATGCAAGTGCTAATGAAGCCATTGAAGCCCGAGCAGGTCCCACGTAACCAAATTCCTCGTCAAGGAATTATTGTATGTGCCTCGAATTTGTCTACCTATCTAATTCAGCGAAGACAATGAGTCCTATCAAAGGCCACGACTCAAATGATGAAGAAGTCGTTGGCATCATGAAGAATATGCTTTTCAACATCATTCATGGAGTTCCCATTAACTTCTATGATTTCTTCATGAGGACTCTGGCGAACATTGCTATGTCACCATTTGAGCTGAAGCCTTATGCGCCTTGGATTATGAGGTTCATCAGGGCAAGGTCTTCACTCAATTACAAAGCTGATACTCTGAACCACTGCAGCTACTTGCCTCCAATTGAAGTCCTCAAACGGACAGTTTCCTCAGCTGATGACAAAGGCAAGGCCGCTGCTGTGATAGATGAAGGCATTCGTCCATTGGATGGTCAATTCCGAAAAGCAGCATCTTACTCCACCAATGATGACTCTGCCACACATGACTCTGCCGCAAATACCTCAGCAAAGCAAAATCCTCAAGCTACAGCACCCAGGGTGATGACTGATCGTGAGTTACTCCTCAGTCTTCATCAGAAGGTTGATCGCAATCATAAATGGGTCAAGCGTCAGTTTGGTGTAATTCTACACAACATGACCTCGACACACAATGCGATGAAGAAAAACCCGATACTACCTTCATGAAACATTCAACCGCACTGGGCTGTTCTTTCTCATGTCTATAGCTTGAAGAACTAGAGATGATGGGTCTCAAGGAAGAATTTGATAGTCGCACCTCCTAGAAGAAATTCAAGAGGGTCAAGATTCCTCCATTGGTGGCAGTTCTTATTCCTCATCGCGCGACAACGATGAAAATGAAGATTTGGGCGACAACTGCGGCAGCCCTACTACAACAACCGACCCCGACAACGCTGGCGCTCCTCCATCAACTTGATATTCGTTAGTCCTCAGTTTTGATCCTTTTGGTCATTTGATGACAAAGGGGGAGAAATTTGAGTTATTCTTCAAGCGGGTCTATTATATGGGCTTATATCATTTTTTTTTCCTAAGTTACAACTCTCGTTCTTCTGAAACTTTATTGGATCGAGTTGTAATCTTGAACCCGATGGTGCGGCCGATACTTTTTGTTGCACTAGCTCCGATACTTTGGATGCATTTTTTGCATGCTTATTCCTCATTAATATTATTGCACGCATGCTGAATTGCATCGGGCACCATATTTCATCATGCATTTCAAATTCTTCATATTATATATCAAATGCGTAATGCAATTACAAGATATAGGGGAGATCTCCATGTTCAAATCTTCAAGTGTGCATTGCCTCAAAAGCAAATTCCTCACTATGCACATCTTCAGGGGAGTTCTTCTATATCTTGCAATCAAATTCCTCAAAATCAGTATTTACACTTCATATGTTTAACCCCGTTGAAAACTTAACCTATATTGTCATCAATCACCAAAAGGGGGAGATTGTAAGTGCATCTAGTGCCCCTTAGTGATTTTGGTGTATTGAATACTTATAGGTTAAGGAACTAATGTGTTTATGAGTGTACACATGACTATAAGTCTATGAAGAGTTTGATATTCTGAAAAAGTCGACCCCTAAAAATGAAGTTCTTCGATCAAGACTCTCGGTATTCAAGACTTTCTCAAGACTTTGAAAGTGAAGAAATTGGTGTGACCTTGAAGACTTGATATTCATTTGAGGAACATGAAGCGCCAAAGACTTTTGTTTTCATAGTTTCGCTTTTTCTCTTTCTTGAGTCATAGGAAACACCGTCATCGTTAAGGGGGGTCGAGGAAATACTAAGGAAAAATTTCCATGTGATGCTCAACTCAAAATCCTACACCTACCAATCCCTTGAGTGAAGCCTTTGGAAATCTCTCATACGATTCAGTCAATTTCATCATGGATGAGACGAAGTTCTTCCGGTTCTTGAGGAATTTGTTCTGACCGAGGAGTTAGGGAATTCGCCAAAGTCGGATTGCCTACACAAAGGAGGAAACATGATAGCCCCGAGGAATTTGAGAGTCAATTTCCGACCGTTCTTTGTATGCTTGGCCATTGTTCCCAAAATATCTTATCCACCTAATGGTCATATCATTGAAGGGCATTTATGTCTAATCATGTCGGGCTGCTCCCTAGGCTATAAATAGCCACCCCCCTCAACCACTAGCTGGTTGGCAGCTCCGCGAGAACTTGACACTTGTCATTTGAGAGCAACCCATCCTCCGAGGACTTTGAGCGATAATCATCAAGTGAGGAAAACCCAAACCCAAACACCTACAAACCCAAAGTGATTGAGCATCATCGAAGAAATTGATCCTGAGTGGATCCGACGCTTGTTACCTTTGAAGACTGTGCTTCTTCCAGACGGTTAGGCGTCATGGTCTAGAGCATCCAAGAGGAATTGTGGATCGCCGAGTGACCAAGTCTGTGAAGGTTTGGAAGTCGCCTGAAGACTTACCGCGAGTGATGACGAGGTCTGTGTGACCTTAGTTCAAGGAGAATACGGTGAGGATCAGGTGTCTGAGCTGCGTGCTCAGAGATCGGGTGTCCGGGCTGTGTGTCCTCGAGTTTAAATAATCAGCCGCTCCAACCAGACGCATAACCGAGACGGCAGTTGGAACTGGTCTACCAAATCATTGTCTTCACCAACCTAACTGGTTCCATTTCCTCAACTCATTCATTTCCTCATTACTGTGTTGATTGTTCATTCATATCTGTGTTTGAAGACTTTGACTGAAGACTTTCTCAATTTCCTCAGTTCGATTTCTTCAGTCTGTTTGTCTTCATCTTGTGCTATCCTGTGTTTACGCTTTTCTCAGACTCTTTGATTGTCTTCATTTCATCATGATGACCATGCATGTATTTCGCTATGCTTACTTCGAGTACTTATTCACGCTAATAATAATTCTTCGTTAAGGAATTTCCTCACCGTCAAATTCCTCAGAGAAGAATTCATAAAAATCGCCTATTCACCCCCCTCTAGTCGATATAACGCACTTTCACACCCTCATCGGCCTCCATGGTGACGAACTCTTTCAAGCCCTGGTGGCCCTGCAGTCTTGGAGGTCGCTGACGAAGAATGTGCACCTCGAGGCCCTTTTCGCTGGCATAGCCTCGCCATGCAAGAAACCATTGACCTGCACATCCACGCTTCACGAGGAAATCATCTACATAGGCCACTACAAGGCAAGCGAGATGAGAAAAGACGTTGGCCTTCTTCGGTGCCGGAATCTTTGGACGCCATTGTTCGAAGCATCGCCAACTTTGGCCATGAAAGCCGCTGCTACTTAGGCGCCGCTCGGTGGGCCGGCGCCCTGATTCGAGGAGGTGGACGTCGTTGATGGATGCATCTCTTCTTCTTGCCTCCTGTAACCAGCACTGCATCGCCTCGTGGCCTTAATGTTTTCTTGGTATAGTACTCCCTCCGTTCCCAAATATAATTCTTTCTAAAGATTCCAGCAAGTGACTACTACATACGGAGCAAAATGATTAAATCTACACTCTAAACTATGTCTACATACATCTATATGTTGTATTCCATTTGAAATAGTATCTAAAAGGCTTATATTTAGGAACGGAGGGAGTATATGGCATTTTTATTCCAGTCGTAATGTTTTCACTGTGAGGTGGGGTCGCAGTTGAGCAAACCCACCCTGCCCACCGGGCGTCGGCCAAGTTTAGAATTAGAAGAGAGAAACGAGGGACGAGAGCTAGTCAGTAGTACGGACGCCTGTTGTCGAGATGGGACTCGTGTTTATAGAATAGAATCTTGAGCACTCGTGCCTCTTTTTGAGGGAAAAAATAGTCATATGTCTAGTACCACTAGTTGGGTGCGTCGCCCTATAGCGATCATCACCTTAGGTCTCCTTTTGAACCGTAGCTACGCTTCACGGTACATATTTTTTTCACGCATTTATCCTCCTATATGTACTCCTAGGCTATTTCCACGAGCTCCCATTACTTGACACATGGGACATAGAGCATTTGGGTCAGAGTAGTGCACGACTTCGGAGCATATGTCGGGGTACTTTTCATTTTAGACCTGACGAATTACATGCAAACCCCCCGCAGAAGAATAAATAAATGAATGAATTACTACATGAAACCGGATTATTTTCATGGAAACCGGAGCACGTTCATTAAATTTTGGACATAACACGTTTATAAAAAATGACCGGACCTAAACCAGTCTAAGGGCCTCTTTGATTTTTCCAGAAAAATGGGCCTCTTTGATTCGCAGGATACTTAAAACACAGGAATGGGGAAAGTATGATAGCGATGAACCGAGGCAGAGAGAACTCTAACTCAGTTAGAGGTTAGAGTTAGATTCTAACCTGAACTAACTCTAAACCAAAGAGGTGTATGGATGGCAGGGTTAGATTGACAATAAATGCTCTTTCTCAATCATTTGACTACTTTGGACCCTATTTCTGCCGGATTTGGTGTGGCGGCTCTTACGTGGCCTCCTCCGCTCACAATTGACATAATCGAACCATCTATACAAATCAAGCATGCAAAACATGATAATTTTTATCCGTCCATACAAATGAGATATCCCACTTAAACATACAAGTCGTCAATCAAGCTTCACAAAATAAAAAAACACTTCATGAAACAAAGCATGAGCTAACTCATCACGGAAGTCATTCACGATAGGGAGGGAGCCCGGAGCCCTCACGAGAGGAGGAGGAGCTCGCCATCGTCGCGCTGGAGGAAGGCTCTGTAGAGCCCAAGCCCCAGGAACCCCTCCCACGCTGGCCCTTGCGTGTTGAGGTCGACACCGGCATGGGTAGCAGGGCCGCTTGCCGCCGACTGGGAACTAAATCTTTGGGCCTCTAGAAATTATGCAAGCCTCTAACTAAAATACCTAGAACGGTGAACTGAATCTTTGAGCCTCTAGAAATAATGCATGCCTGAAACTGAAATACCTAGAAAGGTGAACTGAATCTTTCGGCCTCTAGAAATAATGCAAGCCTGAAATTGAAATACCTAGAAAGGTGAACTGAATCTTTGGGCCTCTAGAAAGATTTATTACCTCCTCAAGCAGCATCAAACAATTCCATGCGTGCACCACAAATCTATACCAAGTTTGATCAGGATCTACTTTTTTCAAATCAGAATTAGCGCTAGAGCAAGCAAGATCAATGATATGGCCGTGAGATAGAGAAGGAACGAACAAACTCACCTCTCGCGACCTACAGTAGATCTTGCCGCTTGCCGCTCTGACAGAGGAGAAAATGACTAATGAAGGGGGAGCGGGGCGACCTTCGAAGGCCGGAGGGAGAGGGAGGCCGGAGTAGGGCGGCGGAGGCCGGAAGGAGAGGGCGGCCGGAGGAGAGAGAGGGTGAGCGGTGCTAGGGCAGGCTGACCCTATGGGGAGCAGGAGAGGAGTCGTGCGAGGAGGTGGAAGCGATCTCGGTGCAGGGAAATATTTTAGTTCTCTTTTAGTGGGCCCGAGGACAACTAAACCAATTAGAACCTCTCCACCGGGCTAGTTATTTTAGCTGGGTTAGAGCAAACTAGCTCAAACTAACCCCTCTTGTTTCGATAAATTGAGGCCATTTCAACCCAAACTAGCTCTAACTCAGGGATCCAAACAAAGAGGAGTGTTACTGTACATGCTACAGTGTGGACCGTAGCACCACTACTAGGAAAAGGCATGCTAGTGGCGCACCCGTTTTCCCTACTAATGGCGCACCACTGGTGCGCCACTAGCATCACGCCATTAGAATTAAATTCTAATGGCGCTTTAACAAATCGCCATTAGTATCTGGTGTTCTAATGGCGCACCAAGCAGTGCGCCATTAGAATTGCCTACGGTGCGCCATTAGAATTCCTCCCAGGGGGCCATATGTACCCATGTGCTTTGGCTTTCTAATGGCGCACCAGTGGATGATGCGCCATTAGTGTGATTATTACAGTGCGCCATTAGTGTCGTGTGCGGTGCGCTATTAGTATTAATATTAGTTTTTTTTCTGATTTTTCACAAAGTTACAAAATATATTATTTGTGAGAATATAGACAGCACCACACAGCAACAGCAGATTCATCGAATACAATACAAGGTAAGTCTCCGAATACAATTCATCATATTAGTCTCCGAATACAAAAGACCGAACGAAGATAGAACATTAAAAGTCTCAGAGACTGCGAGTAGCGAGTTTGTCTTCACATTACAAGTCGATATCGATCATCTAAACTACCATCACATAGAAGAGAGCTGCGGTTATCACGTTGAGCATCATCGCGATGAAACTGGTCTTCACCCGGTTCCTCCAACACTCCCTCCTCTCTCCCGCTAGATAGCGGGCGTATCTAGATTCCGCCTCCGCCCTAGTGATGTACCCTTTGTAACTGTTACTGCTGAAACGGTGAACCTGTCCCCGACACTCCTCCCAGTCGCCGTAGACTCCGGGAACCTTACCCTTGTACACGACATACGAAGGCATCTCTATGCACAAGCCAGACAACAGACAATACATCACAATATATAAGTATGCAACAAAAGGATCGGAAGAGAAAAGCAAGACATTAATAGCACGATTCATGGATTTCTCCGCCGTACCAGCTAGATCGCGGTCGTCTTGGTTGGGTTCTTGAGAAGGAGGCCCGCCGAACTCGTCACCGTACCCATGTTCGGCAAAGTACTTATCGACGTTGGTAAATGTACCGTCGTCGTTATTAATAAATGCGTCGTCCGGATTACATGCCATATGCATGTCCGGATCTGTGCCATAGGGATGTCCGGCATGTCCGGTAGCGTTCGGTGTTCTTGCCATGGCCTTGGCGCCGTACACGACTAGCGGTCTTGTCGTAGGGTGGTGTCCCCGCCCGAAACAAATCGCTCTTCGCCAAAGCAGGGGCCAGCTTAAGCGGCGACTGAGGGTCATCGGATCTTCTTCGTCGGCCCGCGCGGTTGAATCGGAGGTAACAACTTCGTCGCAGCCTGGCAGCACCCGAACCAGTTGAACCCTATACATGGTGGGTGGCATCGGTTTACCGTGGAACACGGGGTTGCCCGGTTGAACGATATTGCCCTTGGCGACATCGACCAACTCGTCGTTCACGAAGTGCAGGAGAGTGCACGGAACATCGGCGGCGCCCTGCGAAAACATGTAGGGCGTCAGGGATGCCCAGTCAAAGGCAAAAGGAGATGAAGTCCTCGGCCGAGAGGCTTAATTATTTACCGTCATGATGGCGTCGAGCTCGGCTAATGTCGAGGCACCGCCAACGGCGGGCGTGCAACTGACGGAGGGGCCGCTTCTTTGGCGTAGGTGCGGCCAGCGTACACCCGGGTGCATTAAGCTCCAATGCCCGTGCCGCCGCCGATGACACCAATGGCGCCGCCGGAGACACCAATGGCGCCGCCGGAGACACCAATGGCGCCGCCTGCGCGTTGTGCGAGTTGCTGGCCGTGAAGCTGGGAATCGGGGACACCAATGAAGCTTTTGTTATGTAGTTATGTGATTGTTATGATGCTGGTGCAGAACACTTGTTGTGATTGTTATGATGTTGATGCAAAAATGAAAAAACACTTATGGTTGTAGTGATGATGAGGAAAATAGGAGTGGGCATAGAGTTCCTTGTTTTCGTACCGACGACGATGAGTAGCGAATGGACATGAAGGTTATACTATTACTGCATGTTCCTTGATTTGATTGGTGATCAACCTTCTCTGTAGTTTTTGTTGATGTGATCCTGACGTAGTTTTTCTACTACAATTCTCTCCAGGTAGCAAAATGCATGCGACTTTGGTGATGAAGAGGCAGATGGTGAAGATACAATGCAAAATCTGGTGCCATTTTGGCTGATGGTGAAGATACAATGCATTAAAACTCTGGTGCCATTTTGGTGATACTTTAGTGCCATTTTGGTGGCATTTTTTGCTGTTTTGGTGATGTTGTTTTGGTGCTGTTTTGGTGCCATTTTGGATGGCTGCGATGGACTGTTTTGGTGCTGTTTTAATGCTTGAAGATTGATCTCTTAATATGGTTGCAAAGTTGATCATTAATTTTAGAGCAAAATATGGCTGTTATTTTTTGTTTTGTTTGAGAACAGGAGAAACCAAAGGGCCCACGTCTCCCCTCTAGAGTTTTCGAGGGCCAAAGGGCAGGACGTTTGAGTTTTCGAGGCAACTCCCCACGTCTCCCCTCCCTGGCAACTCCCCACGTCTCCCCTCCACTGGCAACTCCCCACGACGCAGAGGGGGTTTTCTTCCAGTCCATTGCCGCTCCATCTTCCTCCCTCTGCCTCCCTCCTCATTCCATTGCCGCTCCATCTTCCTCCTCTCTACCTCCCTCTGCCTCCACCATCGCTGGCCGGAGGGCAGCGGCAGAGGAATCGTGGAGCAACTTCCCTCCGTCTGCGCCAAGAGAATGGCGGAGGCATCGTGGAAACAACTCCCTCCGTCTGCCAAGCATCACCGTGGAGGCGTCGGCAAGCATTGCTGGTGGTCGGCAGACGTTCCGTCCCCGAAAGGTAAGCAGGACTACACCGTGCGCTCAAGGTTGATATCCACCTTAAGGAGCACTGGATGTCGTATGCACCAGCAATCCGCACGAGGGCCGACAAGAGGATCCGCGAGATCGGGGAGGAGGCTCGGCGGCATGCTTTCTCGGTCGATCGGCGTTGATGTCGAGTATACCAGGGAAAGGCGAACCTCCGCAAATGGCTGCAGTTCTGCAGTTATGCGTGGAGGATCTCGTCCTGGTACACCACATCACCGCGGCAACCAAATGGTAAAAACATCTAGTTCTGAAGTTTCTGAAGTTCTGAAGTTTCTGTCGAATTAGTAGTTTCTGGAGTTTCTGAAGTAGATGCAATAGTTACGAAGTTACGAAGTGGATGCAATACTAGTTACGAAGTTACGAAGTTTACATTTAATTAGTAGTTTACGAAGTTTTACGAAGTAGATGCAATAGTTACGAAGTTACGAAGTAGATGCAATACTAGTTACGAAGTTACGAAGTTTACATCTAATTAGTAGTTTCGAAGTTTTTTGAAGTAGATGAATTTGATGCACCAGATTAATTTGATGCAGGCCCAAGGAACTCCGCCCGCTCCTGCGAGGAGAAAGAAGTTGTACACCTTTGTTGGCTTCTCCATTGGAGGTGACAAGGAGAAGCTGAAGTTATGCAGTTTGGAGATCAACCCCGACAAGTTAAATGCGACATGCAAGCCGCAAATGGAGAGTTCCAAACAATGGAAAGAAGTGGCAGCCTTTGGCTGAGTTTGCAGCCAACCTCATCCACCCATCCTACAAGGAAATGAAGCGAGAAGATCAACAAGAAATTGGACCACAAACTATGGGGGACAGCCTTTGCCAAAAAACCTCATCGAGTAATGCGCCCTTGAAAGATGCGTCGTCACCTACAAGAGCATGGAAGAAAATCGAAACCATCAAAGAAGGTTTGAAGCAATGGCAAGAGGCGGAGGATCATTGGGATGACCCACACTTTCTGGGGATATTGAGTTGTTTGTGGTATTATGTGTCTCTGTTTGTAGTTATGTGGTTGAACAAGTTTGCTTTTGTTATGTTGAACAAGTTTGCTTTTGTCATGATGAACAAGTTTGCTTTTGTTATGTAGTTATGTGATTGTTATGATGCTCGTGCGAGAACACTTGTTGTGATTGTTATGATCTTTGGTGCATAAATGAAAAAAACACTTATGGCCGTGGAAACCTAGGTTGGGCCTAATCACTTGCCACTAATCACTTGGCTCTATTGCCACCTATGGTTTAATGCAGCAAGAATAAAGGGGCAGTTGATCCTACTTAACTAAGTACTAAGATACCCCGGCCCATGCATTAGTAGCAAGTACCCCATATGTCTGATTTTTAGCAAAGTCATGCTAAAATTCACGGAAAATTTCAGCATGACCTTTGCTGAAAATAGGACATATGGAGTACCCGAATTTGCCGGAAAGGAAGTTAATCGACATTCCGGCAAACTCAAGGGACTCTCAGGGTACCTGCAAATTCATCACGACACAATGGTCGGAGACAAAACCCAGCAAACTAGCAAAGTTACTGACGTGTTTACAGAAATTGTTTGCAAGTCTTTCTCAATGTGATCACAAGTAATTCAAAGGCATCACAATAAAGCAGCACCCTGCACTAGCCTAAAAACAAGTGAAGTTTCACCCATATAAGAACAACTTTATAAAATCGGAGAAGTTGCTAAATTTTTTGTATCCTTCATACACCTTTGGAGTACAATGCTTTATAATGTTCCATCATCATTACAGAAATCCAAGACCATGTGTTCCATCATCATCATCATTACAGAAATCCAAGAAACATCATGCTTTTTAACAGTTTTTCAGTTTGGACAGAATCTTTGAAAACTACAGATTTGGACGAAATTCCTAACACTTTGGTCTTCTAGTTACAAAACAAAACTGACATAATTCTAGATGTCATAACTGAATTTTTTGACAGTAGCTCAAGTTTTTGACAGTAGCTCCTAACTGAATTTTCTGCTTAAAGGGAAGGCTGACTTAAGTGGCAAGATGATACAATTTAAGTAACATAACAATATATGCATCTTAATATAACACCATCTCCTACTTGAAATAGTATCCCAGGTTTCCATCTTAATACCACAAAGAATACCATAAAAAATCCAGGATAATTTTTTCTAGAGAAAAGCATCATTATAAGGGGAGTTTCTTACTCTACGGATCTACTAGGGGCAAAAGTAGAACTGATATTCTTTTCTTGACTTCTAGTACAAGGTATAGAAGAGGAGGTAAATCTGATAGACATGTAATTGCGATTAATATTAACAGTATAATTTCAAAGAGATTTATAGTGCAAATTTATAGTAGAATTACAACTTCTGATGTGAGCGAACCATACTCCAAATGTAGTAGAAGATACCTTACATCCATTTGTCAATCTAAAGGGCTGCAACTTGGGCTTTGAAATGAAGATAAGTGGCCATTAACACACTTTATCAAAAAAATTCAGTTAACACACTCAGAAAAAAATTAAGTTAACACACTGTCAAAAAAATTCAGTTAACACACTGTCAAAAAATTTCAGTGAATGGATGGAAATACATCATATACTCACGTTGCTACATTATTCATCAACTTGTATCATTAAGAAATACTACTCCAATATAGTTTTGGTGTAACTAGGTTTTGCCTCACTGTTGTATTCTTCTTTTTGTTAGCTATCTCAAAAGACTGGAATGAACCGTTAGCTATCTCAGAAGACAAAAACAAAAATTCAGTGTGTTAACCATATGGCCAAAATATTGTCCCAAGATATTCAAGATAAACAAAAATTCAGAAGACATCTCCTGGTCCTACCTAAGATAAACCCTAGTTACAAAAATGCGGTTGAAAATTCAGTTAACACACTTGCCAATACATTCGATTTGGAGCATCGGTTGGAAGGAATGGGGAATGGTGGAGAGAGGGAGGAAGGAGGAAGGAGGAGAGGTACACAGTGGCCCAGGAGGGTTCGGGGTGAGTGGCAGGGTCCGAAACTCGTCAAGATCCTCGCTCACCTGTGATCGAAAAAGCAGGCCGGTGGCGGAGGACAACAGGCGGCCAGGGTGGCGCGTCCGGGGCGCTTTCGGCCCAGCTCTTCTGCAGGGGAGGGAGGCCCTCGCTCGTCGGAGGGAGGAGGAGAGGAGAGGAGGCGGGCGGCCAGCAAGCTCGGCCGATCCCGTTCAGGGGCCTTGAGGCGGGGTGGAGTCCCTGGGGTCGGAAGCGAGCGGCGTGGGGGGCAGCAAGACCACAGCGGCCAAGGCCCACGACCGGCAAAGCGCCTGACGGAGTGAGACGGAGAACAAGGGCGGCCGCTTGGGTCGAGTGGATCTGGCGAGGGAGGAGGAGGCAACAGCGAGGGGAACAGTGAACTGGGGAGGGATCTAATGGCGCACCGCACCTAGTGCGCCATAAGTACAACCATTCTAATGGCGCATCCCATGCAGTGCGCCATTAGAATTTACTAACCCGACAGGTCGGGTTATATTACACATAACCCCACTCCATCGAGAACAAGCCCACTAGCCCGGTTGGTCAAAGCACGTAGACACACATCGGGAGGTCACAGGTTCGATTCCCGAGCTTCCCATTTTTGTATTTATGCATTTAAAATGCTGTTTGATATTTATTTGTGTTTAAATATGTTCAAACTTGTTTAAATCATAACAGTAATATTTTTTTATAAAATAGTAATAATTTTTTAATAAATATCATCAAATTTGTTATTTGAAAATTTTTATGAATATGAAAAAAATATCATCAAATTTATTATCTCAAAATATCATCAAATTTGTTATTTGAAAATATAATCAAATTTGTTTTTTTAGCAATTTTAATTGCATTCATTTGTGACAGTGGAGCGGGCGGGAGGGTGCGGGTGGTCATCGCGGCGGTGGAGTGGGGAGGTGCGGGCGTGGGCCGGCGGGCCGGTGGAGCGAGGAGTGCGGTGGGGCGTCGTGGCGGTGGAGTGGGGAGGTGCGGGTGATCGTCGGCGGCGATGGAGTGGGAGGAGTGCGGGGGGTGTGGCGGTGTGGCAGTGGAGCGGGGGAGGTGCGGTGGGGCGTCGGGCCGGTGGAGTGGGGGAGGGTGCGGGGGTGTGGCGTGGAGTGGGGAGGTGCGGGCAGGGTCGGCGACAGCCGGCGGGTGGAAGCGGGAGGTGCGGTGGGGCGTCGGCGGCGATGGAGTGGGGAGGAGTGCGGGGGGTCGGCGGTGGCAGTGGGCGGGGTCGACCCTCGTTACTAATGGTGCACTTACGGTGCTCCATTAGAAGTTCATAAAAAAGTATATATTCTAATGGCGCACCATGGCACAAAGTGCACCATTACTAGTGTAACTAGTAATGGCGCCTTTGTGCCTACTAATCTTGCTCATTAAATATTTGGAAAAAAATTAAAAAATTGTTACTAGTGGCGCACCTTGTGGCTGGTGCGCCATTAGTGATACTAATGGCGCACCAGGACATGGTGCGCCATTAGTATATACTAATGGCGCACCACCTGACAAGTGCGCCATTAGTGTCCATCCCATCTATAGCCCTTTTCCTTGTAGTGCACATTGTTTTTTATGGCCATATCACCACATTGTTTTCTCTACTTTGGTTCCTTTGGGCTACTGGTTCATAACTATTTGGTTCATTGGGCTGCCGTAGTAGTTACTTGCTTCTTTGATTCATTTGGGCTGCCGTGGTTCGCACTCCTATGACCTGAGTAGTAGTAGTACTAGTTTATACCGCATAATTCTTTGCTCCTTCTTACTACTCCAACATGTGGGAGAGCCAGCATCCGGGTCGACGTGTCATGCACCAGATTAGAGCGCGGAACGGAAGGGGGGCGTCACCCCGGTCGGAGCGCCAGTAATTCATGACTATGGTGAGTGGTCACAAATTAAGTCTTTCCAGCAGTAACGCGCCGTCAAATCGCACAGCCCGACCTTTCCAGCAGTATGTTTGAGAATCCGCCACTCGCTCACCCCTCGCCTCTCTGTCAAACTGCCGCGCGTACTGCCCGGAAAAGCCCCGCCCTAAACTTTTAACTACGCGAAAATAGTTCGAGCTTGTTCGTTCTATATAAATACAGTATTCTTTGTATGTTTATTCACCCGTGGGGTTGTTCAATGAATGCGGGGCGGGGAGCACAAGTGAACAATCTTTGTAGTACTACTAGTAGTAAGTAGGAGTCGTCTGCAGTAGTCACCTTAAATAGAGTTTCTTTTCTTTAATGCCACGTACACAAATTGAAACGCTTGTTGTGGAGAGAAAAAGATAATCACTCAACTATATATGGGCCTTGAGGGCACTGGCGCTTGCTTTACTAGGGTTGATCTCTTCATTCTCTCATCCTCTCCAGATATAAACAGACAACGGTAGCGACATTTTCTCTCTTGCTCACCAGCTTGGTCACAGATCCGGCCCGGATCCCTTCGGCCGGTGTGTGTAGAGGACTAAAAGGTGCATCGTTCATGCGGTCATCACCGCCGAGGGAGGAAACCCACAGCTGCCGGAGGGGCCCGATCCTCTGCTCGTGCCGTTCTTTCCGACACAGCGCCGTCTCGGGAGGTCCTCCGACCCTTCTTCCTTCCTGCCTTTTTGTCAGCAGATCTGACCTGCCGCCGTCGACATCCCGGTGACCCTCAGGTATATGTTCTTCGAAAGCGGCCTTGCTCTACTGCCCCAGGTCCCCACGTGTCGGCATGTGCATCTTTTTCTACTCCCATCAGCTCTTCCAAAGCCACCTAAATTTTTAGTATTATTAGAGGTAAAGCTACTTCCTGCATTCGAATCTAGGGCTTTGTTCAAACAACGAAGAAAGGGGGAAAGTTGTAGCATGAATCTAGGACTTGATTCAAAGAGGAAATAATATGGTGAAAGTAGTAGAGACCCGATACCCAACCGGTCCCTTGGTTGAAAAGGGAAATAATGGGAAAGCAGCAGTACAAAGCGGATAAGGAACAGATCTATTATTGATTAAAAAAGGATAGAAAGTGGCGAATTTGGTGGACAAGTCAACAGTATGTCGAGGATTAGATTTGCTGCCATCACATAGTAAAAGGTCTCGAGGATTAGATTTGGTGCCCTCACATAGTAAAAGGTCTCGAGGATTAGATTCTTTTGCCCTCACATAGTAAAAGGTCTCGAGGATTAGATTTCTTGCCCTCACATAGTAAAAGGTCTCGAGATTAGATTTGCTGCCCTCACATAGTAAAAGGTCTCGAGGATTAGATTCTCTTGCCCTCACATAGTACAAGGTCTCGAGGATTAGGTTTGCTGCCCTCACATAGCATGAACAAACTCGGCATCACTACTTTATGCCTCCTTGTAGGTACATTGTCTTTGATCGTCCTTGTTACATGTCCTTATACCAACCTTTTGCTATTGTTAATGTAAGGCGCATGTAAAATGAAGCGATCACACTTTGTTACCTTAGGGACATGTCTAACCAAAGTGTTATTGTTAATCTAATGCCTCCGGTGATAAGATGCAATTAAAGCGTGTTACAAATGGCACTCCCGCTTTGTTTTCCCGATATGATAAGAAAGTTGCTCCTTCTGTTACGCAGAGTGTCTGGTGTCCCCACGGTCCCATGCCCTTAAACCAACTCATCAGCTTCTTTGTTCATTTCTTTGTGTCGGTAAACAAGCAATGCCACCATTAAAGTAATCCCATATTTGAGGAATCTCATTGTTGATCGTAATGCTTCTGGTAACATGAAGCATTGCTGCTGTTTTAAAATTTCTACAGTCCTTGCGTGATTTCCATGAACATAATTAAGATACTTCTTTTCATTTTGTATATGTTTCGTATATTCTTATTGACCAGCAACTGTTTACTTTCTATCTTTTTGTGCAGATAGGGATATCCATTTCACCTTGTTGTTATTGTGATCTTTTGGTGAACTGCACAAAACACTTCTTTTTAGAATGAGTGTCTTGTGCAGTTCAACTAAAATGTCACGTGGGCAACTTCTCTCAATTTTGGTGGAACTGCACAAAATGGTGATTGGAGTTTCCAAAATCTCCGTCAAGTTCTGCTGGTAATCTCGTGCAACATTTTATTAGCCTTTGCAAGATGGAGCCGTCACTATCACCACAATGGCACTTTATTTTAGTGGAACCGCACAAAAGGAAAAGAAAATTATAGTTGCTCCTTACATGAGCGGACAGCCAACCTTAATGTTCCTCAATTTTAGTGCAACTACTAAAGAAGAACACTGACTCACGAGAGCAAGTACTTCTTGCTAAATGAATGATGCAATCTTTGCTTCATTTGGGTGAAGCTATGAAAAAGCGCATGAATTGAATCATGGAACTCCAGGCAGACCTCATCCTAGTGGAGCTGCAGGTTGAGTTCAACGAGGCCTCTATTAAAGCGAAATCATGCTCTCCTGTCTCATTGTTTGTGTTGTGCAAACAGGAATACTCAACTTCTGAGATGTTGTGGCGGTCAAGAGCATTACGCCAAAGGTCTTCGATTGTATGACATGGCTAGCCAAGATGGATTTAATCGATATTCATTTTATCAAAAGGCTCTAATGGGTTGGTTACGAATCTTGCAAATTTGGGAATCATTGAGATGTGTAGGCATCTTTGTTGTACTTATTATTTGACTCCTATTTGTTGGTTACGAATCTTGCAATTGGGAATCAATGAGATGTGTAGGCATCTTTGTTGTACTTATTATTTGGATCTTATTTGTTGGTTTTGAATCTTGCAAGTTGGGAATCAATGAGATGTGTAGGCATCTTTGTTGTACTTATTATTTGGATCTTATTTGTTGGTTACGAATCTTGCAAAATTTGGGAAACACGGCATGATGATGCTGAGAGGACAACAACCATAACAAACAGTTCAAACTTGGTAGTATTATCTTTGTGAAAGTGCGACAAATGTCTTTGATCGTAATGCGTCCCGAGAGTAATAATTCTAATTGTTGTGCATGTTGTTCGTGTGGCACTTTTAAAACGTGCCAATGCATTTCTTGTTTTAAGTTTAAATTTCTATTAAAGCTAATTAAATTTAAGTAAAGTGACCACTAACTCTGTTATTACGGTACCAATTGAGACCGGCTCGTGAACCGACGTGTGGCGGAGTAGGTTTGAGATGTGCCGAGGGTGCATCTTCTGCTTAGGGAGTGCAGCGAGCGAGGGAGGGGTTGTAGCTGTTGTCGCTGTACACACTCGACTTCTTGTTGAATCCAGTTCCCCAAGAGCTGAAAAACGAAATGCTGCCGCCGCCTACACACTCGTTCACTCGAAGAGACTCCAATGGCGATCCGAGGGGTGAGCCTGCTGGATATGGACTTCAGCAAGGAGTTCCCCTTTGAGTTCGCCGTTTAGTCCTATAGCTGCACCAAGTTGAATGTGATGTACACCAACGATCTGACTTCGGTGAAGCTCTGCCTACTTCTCGATCCTATGGCTGCACCAGGTTCTGGAGCATTCGCTTCGTTTCATCGGCGGCGTCGCACCTTCGCTATGGTGGAGAAGGAAGAAGCAGCGACGATTGACCATCTGGTGCAAGAAGCTTGTCGACATCCGGAAGCAATACAAGATCATCAGCAGCAGGCGGAGAAGGACTCTGTGGTTGACCTCGCTGAGACCATCATCGACCCCTGATACGCCAACATGAAAGAAGACGACATGAACACGTGGGAGGTACCTCTGAATCTAGCCTACATGACATACGCGGCCAAGGACGCATACGCATGCTAAGACATGTACAGGCAGATCTTGGACATGAGGGCGTGTCTGCTTCCCGTAATCGACGAGTACACGGACAGCCGCAGCGTCATGATCAAGCGTGCCAGGAAGGTATAAATGTTGTACTTTATCTGTTTATAAGCACCTTTATCATCTGAGTGTTTCTTGCATTAGCCTATGTGTCGTAATTATCTGTTTTGTCCGAAATATTTCTTTTAAGAACCCATTAACCTGATTGCTTTTTTAGTGGCTATTTGCTTATGTATGTAACTAGTTCACTTGTCCGTTCAAAAAAACTAGTTCACTCGGCTGCCGTGCTTTGAATCTCCTTCCTCCCAACATATTCCCCTCCTCAGTTGGACCCAGCAGGTCTCTGAATTATCTCCCACTTTCTTTTTCCATGTAAACTAGGTTTTCTCCGAGTACTTTTCCCTAGAACCAACTCAACTGTCCCACCTCTAGCCTAAAAAATAATAATATCCCACATACTATTAACTCATCAAATTTGAATGATATTTTATTTCGTAAGTTGAAAGTTCTTACAAAATAATAATAATAATTGTTTATATATAACTTGGGGTTAACTCCTAGTGATTGCGTACATAAGCTTGCAAAGATTTTACTGACCAATGCAGTAATAGACGTGCAATCATGTGTTTATGTTTTTATAACATTTCTCCGTCTAGCCCAACATGATATTTTCACCCAGCCCAGCAAGTCCATGGATTTTGAGAAAAATGCAAATGGGATTTAAACGGGCTGCATAGATGCTACATCATTGTTTCACCCTGCCCACCAAATGGACTAAAGAAACAAATCGACAGGCTGACATGTGGGCCAGTAGGTCGAAGCCTAAGAAGGTGTTGGATGTACATCCAACCGCCGGCATTCTTCTTCAATCTCTCATCTTCTTCCCCAGTAGCTGCAGGAACTGCTCGGCCTTGGCGTCCAGTGGCGTTGTTTTGAGCTCCTCGGTAAACGCTACCCAGCTTGACGGCCAGGCCATCCCCTCCACTCCGCACCTTCTGTTATTCTTCTGCCGAGTGTAGGCCCACCCCACACCGAACCAGTCAAGTTTCCCACTCCTCTCATCTGCGACTCCAGCATCGCGTCTTCCCCATCTCCGAATCGTTCGATCTGGGGCCTCGCCGTCGTCCACCGCCTCGGTGCGCTCGATCTTGGCGTGGTAAACACTCTGAAGTCATCCGAAGAGGTATGCGATCGTGGAAGGCTCGACGGGTTGGGACCCACGAGGTCCATGGTGCACGCAAGGAAAGTTCCTCCTTATTACGCCTTGTACATGGGTATGCGTGGGAAGGGCTTACATGTTTGAAAAAAATGGTCCCCCGCTTCTTGAGTCGAGACCCACCAGCTATATCTTCGCACGCAAGGAAGTGCCTCCTTATTACGCACAAAAGTATGAATACCCCCTGCTAGCTGGGACCCACCATAGTGGGTGGCTGACTTGTGGGCCTACTAACTTGACGAGGACGGAGGGCTTTGTCAACTTAGTCAATATGAGCGATTCTAGCTCCAGTGACCGCACGCGATGTCCATCCAGCGACCATAGTGCTTCTTCAACCTCTAGTCTTCTTGCTCCGGTGCCCAAAGCAGCGTCGGTCGTCGGCGTGCTCCTGCCTCTCGTGGCGGTTGTGATGCCGGAGGCCTCACCGCCCCAAACTACTCCCACCGCTGGCCCGGGGCATCCCTCTACTCACCCACACCCTGTTATTACGGCGTGGCGGCAGCCTCACGCCCACGGCCGAACCAGTGAACCCTCGTACTCCTCTCCGTGTGGGCATCCATTGCGCGTCTTTGACTCCGCGTGTCCCCTTCCTAGGCCTCGCGATGCGTCTACTGCGTTGGTGCTCTCGGCGGCGGCGTGGTCAATGTGGTCAACGACCGACTTCCATCGAAAAATCTTGTGCGTGGAGAGGCGACAGGCTGGGTCCACGGCTGCCAGTGGGTCCACCCACCGGCCAGGTTTTGTGATTTGCCAAGTAGGTCGCTTTGTCGAGCTGTTGGGCTGCAAATCTTTCAAGGCGAGGAGAGCTTCATTAATTTGGCCGAGAAAATGGCCTATCGATAATGAGAAATGGGCTGTACATTTTAAAACACATCAAACCCGGCAATTAGTTTCAAATATCTTTTTTTTCATTTCGAGATTTTAAATTACATTTATTTTTATGCGTGGACAATTTGTTGGATTTTATATTGCTATACATTTATTTTTAAAATCATTTTGAATGTGACTCGAAATTTCGGGATTAAAAACAGTTTGGACCACACCGAAATATGCAAAATTTTGTATAATTTTTTAACCGTGGCCACAATGTGGGCTGTAATGCTAACAAAAACAATATGGGCTCCAAAAAAACCTTAAGAATTAGCAAATGGGTTTGTAAATTATTAGAAATAATGGCGAGATGGGTTGTGTCTTGTTTTCCCACAGATTTGAGGCTTTCCTAAAAAAATGTTGACGCACAAGCGTTGTTGTTGGATTTCCATCCAACGGCCGTCGTGCTTTCTCTTCTGCTCCACCGCTCAAACAAGCGGCCGTGAATGCCTGCTCCCCTCCTCCCCTTGACCAGGCTGTGCTGCCGCATAAACCTCACCGCCCCACCGTACTCCCATCGGCTGGCCTAGCCATCCCTCTACTAACCCACACCTGCTGTTATTCTCCGGCCGACCCTTGCAGATGAAGCGATAAGCCCTCGTCACGGTCATTACTCCCCTCCAGCGTGGGGAAACAACTGCCGAGTCTTCCACGCCTCCATGTCGCGCCCTTCCTAGGCCTCATGCGTCGTCCACGCCATACAGGTGCTCTCGGTGACCTAGTAAGCGTGGTCGGCTTGAACCGACATGCATCTGAAGTGGGTTTGCGTGGAGAGGTGACAGCTACTTCCACGGTACCGCATGAGAAATGCCTCCTTATTATCATAAAATAATGATTCCTCCACCTGACATCTGGGACCCACCGAAAGGGCCTCTGTATTTCGTGAAAAAAATGTTACCACCGCTGACAGCTTGGACCCACCAGCTATATTTTCGCATGCAAAGAACTGCCTCCTTATTACGCGCAAAATAATTATTCCTCCACCTCACAACAGGGACCCACTGGACGGGCCACCGTATTTCGCGAAAAAAACGTTCCCCCCTGACTGCTGGGACCCACCAGCTACACCTTCCCATGCAAGGAAGTGCGTCCGGGCAAAAAAACACAAAACGATTCGCCCCCTGACTGCTGGGACCCACCAGCAGCATCTTCGCACGGAAGGAAGTGCGTCAGGGCAAAAAAATGATTCGCCCCCTAACTGCTGGAACCCACCAGCCACATCTTCGCACGCATGAGAATTGCACGGCGATCGGGACCCACCTGGTGAAGCGTGCGAAGCGTTGTCATGCAGTGTGAGCGATATGCGTACATACTTGGTCGATGTAGAGGCGTGCACGTGTCGTAGTAGAGCGTGCGCGATAGCCGTAGTAGTAGAAGCGCGCCGTAGCTGCGTACATGTACGCATTACAGCGGCCAGGGTGCAAGAAAGAAAATCTGACCACGCGTCATTACATAAGGGCGGGGTCTCGACGCCAACTTCGCGCGCATACATACGGCCGGGGCTCATGTACATGGCTGGGTCGAGCGGAGAAACAGCGTCGTCGTCGTGTTCATGGGGAGGCAGCGGAATGCGTCGTGTTCGTGGGGAGAAGCGGAATGCGTCGTGTTCATCGGGAGAGCAGGCAGCGTGGGAGCCAACCGGCTGGGTCGGAACGGAATGCGTCGTCGTGTTCATCGCGAGGGCTTGGACGGAACAGGCGATGGAAATGAGGCTGGCGTACCGCTGAAGCGGAGAAACAGACCTTGTGTTCGACCGGCCACGTTGAAACGGGATCCTGTTCATCGGGAGGTGCGGCGCATCGCCAAAGCGGAGAAAGCGGACCTCCTACGGTCGAAGCAGGGGTCTTGTTGATCGGGAGGGTGTGGCGTACCGCAAAATGGACGAAAGCAGACTTGTGTTGAGGCGCTACGGTCAGCGAGGTCTGTTGATGGGGAGGGGTGTAGCGTACCGCCAGCGGACGAACCGGACTTGTGTTGGGCGCTTACGGTCAAAATAGAGTCTGTTCGCCGGGGAGGGGTGTGGCGTACCGCAAAAGCAGGACTCCACGGGATCTGTTCATCTCCACCATCGACCTCCTCCGGCCACCACAGGCTACCGTCGACCTCCTCCGGCCTCCACGGGCTCCTGTTCATCCAGCCTCCACCGCGCGCTTCTCCACGGCTCTTGTTCAACCACCCCTGCACGGGCACCCCTCCACCGTCTCCCAGATTCATCCAGCCCTCCACAGGGTCACCTGTTCATCCAGCCCTCCACACCACGCAGTCCTGTTCATCCGGCTAGCGCCACCGCTCCTTTATTCATCCAACCCCCCCCTGCAACACTCACTTTGTTCATCCGGAAGGCAGCATCCATCGCCAGCTTGATTAGCGGCGGTAGCAAAGGAATCGCTCGATCGGGTTGATTAACGACCATCTATCGATCGCTCCGGGTTCGATAACGCATAACTGTGATGCAATCGCTTTCGGAGTTCGATTAGAGCCCAACGCCTCGCTTTCGGGTTGATTAGTGCCAACGCCTCGCACACTACCTGCAGCGCTCATTAATGCGAGAAAGCAGCGCATCGCTCGCTCCCGACCACCCACCATAGCAGGGGAACCCCGAATTTTCCTCGCCCTCGCTTCTACCACGGTTTTTCCGTCATGGGCGGCCCAAAGAATGTCATGCAGCTCGTCTCCGGCCAGCCGTGACGAAAAGCCCATTTTCTGTCATGACTTTTTGTCATAGAAGTAGGACCCCACCAAATCTATGATGATACCGGGTTTTGTCACAATTATCGTCATAGAAGTGTCATATGTATGACAGAAAAAAATTCCGTTCGGCCCAAAATGTCACAGATGTGTCTTTTTCTGTAGTGCACACACAAATGATATATCTCCATGTTCGGGCCTCGATCGACACACTCTATACTCTCTCACGCAGATTGTCTATCTAGGTCAATCCATCCTAGCCGCCCCCACTCTTTCGACCTCATGGCGGGCCATGCTCTCTCCCTCTCTCTCTCTCCCTCTCTCTCTCTCTCTCTCTCTCTCTCTCTCTCTATCTTTATGTATGTCTCGATTGACCTCGCTTTTTCTCAGACAAAAACGATATATCTTCATGTTTGAGCCCAATTTGACATATTCATATTGTATACTCTCTCATGCACATTGTCTATCTATGTCACTCTCTCCAACCCACACTCGCTCAATCTCTTGAAGGAAATATGCCCTAGAGGCAATACTAAAGTTGTTATTTTATATTTCCTTATTCATGGTAAAGGTTTATTATTCATGCTAAAATTGTATTGATCGGAAATTTAAATTCATGTGTGAATAAACAAACAAATCCCGTGTCCATAGTAAGCCTATACTAGACTAGCTCGTTGATCAAAGATGGTTAAGGTTTCTTAACCATGGGCTTGTGTTGTCATTTGATAATGGGATCACATCATTAGGTAATGATGTGATGGACAAGACCCGTCTGTTAGCTTAGCATATCGATCGTTCAGTTTATTGCTACTGCTTTCTTCATGTCAAATACATATTCCTTCAACTATGAGATTATGCAACTCCCGGATACCATAGGAATACATTCTGTGCTATCAAATGTCACAACGTAATTGGGTGGTCATAAAGATGCTCTACAGGTATCTCCAAAGGTGTTTGTTGAGTTGGCATAGATTAGGCTACCTGGGTGCACTTTGTTTATCGCCACCGTTACTTGCTCGTTACAAATTATCTTGCTAGCAAATTACATGTTACCGACTATTTTAGTGTGGAGAAAATACCTTGCTAAAAATCACTTGTCATTTCCTTCTGCTCCTCATTGGGTTCGACGCTCTTACTTATATAAAGCACTACGATTGATCCCCTATAATTATGGGTCATCAATTAGCAAAATAAAGTGGAACATGCGCACACATAGCTCATAGGTTACACTTAACATCAAGTAAGCGATATAGAATGGCTACAAGACAGTAATTAACACTCACTTGAAGTTTTAACGAAATAGTATTTACCTAGTGGTTTCTTGTGCAATGAATGCCTTTAGCAAGTTTTCCTCAGTATCCTCGGGGTACTTTTTTATTGTATATTCATTTATGGTATTTGAGATAATGAATCGAGGGTCATAGATCTATCCTCTCCTGCATTCGAGAATCTTCATTCTGCATAATATAGTGAGGATAATTATACATGCAATGAATTAGCCGGGCTAGAGACTTAATTACATAAATAATACTTACAGACAATAGCAACTGACGATAGTTTTGTCAAGGGCGTCTGGATTGTATAACTGAAAGAATTCATCAAATTCAATATACATCTCCTCGTCTCCATTGCAGTAATGCTCATCTCTAACTCCCACCATGAGCAAGTTGCTCCCTTTCTTTGAGGCTTCCACGTACCACTCATGCAATCTTCGCATTTGTGTTGGTAGATGCCGGAGCTCCTTAGGCCTGACGAGGGGCTTCTCATGATGGGATTTGTATGCTAAACTAGCCATGAGGAACTGATCTACCTACTCACGTAAGTATCGACCAAGAGTAAAACCAAGGTCATGGCCCGCTACCTCCGCATCATAAACGATATCGGTAAACACGTTGTGTGGGGGTACAATTGGTTTTTCTGTTCGCCAAGCTGGGGAATTGTTTTCCTACTTGCACTACTACTTTCCGACCGCCCCACATGTTCTCCATGTGACTTAACAATTGAGTAGTCATAGTCTGATAGCAGCGGAGGCAGCGGTGGTCGCATAAGGTTTTCCAGACAGCGCTTCGCTTTTGTCGGATCTATTTTCTCCTTTCGCTCGGGTTGTGTCTGTGCAAGCTAGCGTTTCACATCGGCATGCACGACCTTCTTGAGTTCCTCGTCACTCAGTTGGTATGGTAACTTGGCAGGAGCCTCCTTGACGCTTGTACCTATGTGTGTTTCTTTGCAGTTCTACTACTAGCCACCGGAGCGGCGGTTCTCTTCCGTCGGGGCTGAGGCAGTGGAGGAGGCGGAGTCTGCTGAGGCGGTGGAGTCTTCTGAGGGACCTCCTTTGAAGGAGTGTGCTGAGGCGGCAGAGACAGCTGAGGCAGTGGAGTCTGCTGATGCGGCGGACAAGGCTGGGGCAGCGGAGATACAGCTGGATTGCTACTTTGAGGAGTCTACTGAGCTGGATTGCTACTGTGAGGCGTCTGCTGACGCGGCGTCAGATGTGGAAGCATGATGTTTTCCTTTTTACATATAATTGTAGTCCTTCTGCCATATCCCACTGATGTCTCCCCTCCACCTGTAGGGAACTCAAGCCCCAGCTGCTCAAATCCGTTGATAACTTCATCCACCCCAACAACAGCATAGCCATCTAGAATCGGAGAGCAATGGTAAGTTCCATCTGGTACATGTGGTAAGGGAAATCCGACCGCCATCTTAACGGATATGTTCATGCATTTCGCATGTAGACCACAATGTTCCCTCTACATGATATCATCCACGGGGTAGCGAGGAGCCGTGATATCATCTATGGGCCGAACGAGCTCCGTGGAAGCCACACTGCTTTTCTGCTGAGATGGTGGGCCGGCATTATCGAATGCAGGATCTTCGTGCCGCTGAGATGGGCCGGTAGCTCGCTGGCTGGTAAGTGCCTCTATTTGCTTCTGCTGCAATGCTATTATTTCTTCTATCTTCGGTAGCCAGTCTGCATCCTATTTCTTTTTTCTCGCTCAGCTTTTGTAAGTGTCACTACAGTTGGGAAACCCAACCTTCCGCGGAACGGAGCCTGATGTGCCTCGTGTTCGTCCACTGTGTTCAGGATTCCCGAGGGCGTGTGTCAGCTCGTCATTCTCTCTGTCGGGATGGAACTTCCTGTGCTGCATGTTCATTGCAACTTGAATGGCTTTGACAGGTGTTGCAAGTTGATCTTTTGTATAAATACACTTCCCTGCTTCTGGGTTCAACTCTCCTCCATGCCCGTAGAACCAAGCCCTTGCCTGTGCGGTCCAGTCCAATGTCTTTGGATAAATTCCTTTACCAATCAGGTCGTTGTTAGCTTTCTCCCACTTAGGCCTGGCAGCCTTGTAGCCACCTGACCCCTGACATGGTGATATTACTTCTTTGCAGCATTTTGCTTACTTATCTGTGACATTTTCTTACCTTCATCCGATGTCTTGTACTCCACAAATGCGGGCCAGTGATCTTTTATCTTCTGATATGCTCCGGTAAATGTTGGAGTCTTCTCTTTCAGGACATTCTCTTTCATGACATACTTTTCATGCAATCTTTTCTTCCAGCTGTTGAATTGTTGGGCCATCTTCTTAAGAGCCCATGTCTTGACTTTTCTCTCTATAACATTGTTATTTGGATCCACCCCTGGCGGTAGAGTGAAATTTGTCATGAGCGTATTAAAAAAGCGTTTCTTTGGATATATCATCGACATAAGTAACTCCTTCGTCCGCCTTTGGCTTACTCCATTCTCAAATGCTGATCGAGATGATGTCCCTAACAACAACTCCTCACTGACTTGTAAATCGGTTTGTGTTCTGCGAGGGACGTATCGATTTGGCATCTGCAGCGACTTCTTCTATCTTGAACCTTTCATTCTCGCCCAACCTTTTGGGCCTCATCTCTTTATAGAAGGTTGGCTCGATCCTGAGGGCTAAAAGAAGAAAGAAGCATTAATATATGTATATGCAAATTAATTAATGCATCTAGTCAGTAGAGGCTTAATTAATATACCTAGCCGGGCTTTTCTATAGTCAAGGCTCCAACACCGGAGCCGTCATCTTCTACCTCCATTCCCTCACCGGAGCCGTCATCTTCTCCCTCCATTCCCTCACCACCAGAGTTGTTCAGAAACTGTGAGTTGATATCATCATCTCCGTCACGGAGTATTTCCTCCAACATCTCTTCTTGTTCTAAGTCTCTGTCGCGTTCCATAGTTTCTGCAAATATTACAACATGTCATAAACATAGGTGCAACAAGTTCATGGGAATCATCAAGGGAATATACAACCATGAGATAAGTTGTTTTTCAGACTTACTGAAATTTGGGAATGCAAAACAGTAAAATAATGATGACAACTTGAGAGCAAGATTGAGTCATGCTAGCAACTTTACATGGCAACCAAGGGCATGGAATCAAAGTAGGCATTACATAGAACAAATGACAAGAAGGAACCATATGCATATGAGCAATGGATTAGTGGCAAACATCATGCAAAGTTGACAAGTTTTATAACAGGAAGTTTCAGACTTAGCAGTTTTTCAACAAGTGTAAAATAGCAACGTACATGTTTGCAAGCTTGTTACACTGCGTAAACATGTTTACCATGGCATGGAAAAAATACCAGCAGCAATTAGACATGAAAATGCACCAAACACATGTACAAAGTTTATTCATATGATGCCTCCATTAAATCACACAAAAATAACAAAATGGCAAGTTTTATTAGACACTTAACATCAGGATCTTCGGGGACCCCTCACCGGCGATCGTAGGGGACTCCTTTGGCGATCGTCGGGGCCTCCTCACCGGCGATCATCGATGTCTACTCATCGGCAATCGTCAGGCACTCCTCCGGCGATCGTCGGGGACTCCTCAGCGGCAATCGTCAGGGACTCCTCACCGCCGATCGTCGGGGACTCCTCACCGACGATCGTACTCCTCCGGTGATCATCAGGGCCTCCTCAGGGGAGATCGTCGGGGCCTCCTCCGGTGATTGACAGTGCCTTGCTACGTCTTGAGCTTGTGTTGGTTTTCCTTGAAGACGAAAGGGTGATGTAGCAATAGTAGCGTAAGTATTTCCCTCAGTTTTTGAGAACCAAGGTATCAATCCAGTAGGAGGCTCCTCAAAAGTCCCACGCACCTACACAAAAAAAACAAGAACTCGCAACCAACTCGATAAAGGGGTTGTCAATCCCTTCATGGCCACTTGCAAAGTGAGATCTGATAGAGATAGTATGATAAGAGAAATATATTTTTGGTATTTTATAATATATATTAGAAAATTAAAGATGCAAATAAAAGTAGATTGAAAGCTTATATGATAAAAGATAGACCCCGGGGCCATAGGTTTCACTAGTGGATTCTCTCGAGATAGCATAAGTATTACGGTGGGCGAACAAATTACTGTCGAGCAATTGATAGAAAAGCGAATAATTATGAGATTATCTAGGCATGATCATGTATATAGGCATCACGTCCATGACAAGTAGACCGAAACGATTCTGCATCTACTACTATTACTCCACACATCGACCTCTATCCAGCATGCATCTAGAGTATTAAGTTCATAAAGAACAGAGTAACACATTAAGAAAGATGACAAGATGTAGAGGGATAAACTCATGCAATATTATATAAACACCATCTTTTTATCCTCGATGGCAACAATACAATACGTGCCTTGCTACGTCTTGTCCTTTGGGAAAGGACACATAAGATTGAACCCAAAGCTAAGCACTTCTTCCATTGCAAGAAAGATCAATCTAGTAGGCCAAGCCAAACTGATAATTCAAAGAGACTTGCAAAGATAACTTAATCACACATAAAAGAATTCAGAAAATATTCAAATATTTCTCATAGATAAACTTGACCATGAACTCACAATTCATCGGATCTCGACAAACACACCGCAAAAAGAGTTACATCGAATAGATCTCCAAGAAGATCGAGGAGAACTTTGTATTGAGATTCAAAGAGAGAGAAGAAGCCATCTAGCTAATAACTATGGACAGAAGGTCTGTGGTAAACTACTCAAAACTCATCGGAAGGGCTATGGTGTTGATGTAGAAGCCCTCCATGGTCGATTCCCCTTCAAGCGGAGCGCCGCCAAGGCTCCAAGATGGGATCTCACCCGTCTGAGAAGGTTAGGGCGGAGGAAATAGTTTTTAAGTGGGCGCCGATGTTTTGAGGTACATGGGTATATGTAGGAGGAAGAAGTAGGTCGGTGGACGCCCGAGGGGCCCACGAGACAGGGGGCGCGCCTAGTAAGGGAGGGCGCGCCCTCCACCCTCGTGGACGCCTCGATTGCTTCTTGACTTGCACTCCGAGTCCTCCGGATCATGTTCGTTCCGAAAATCACGCTCCCGAAGGTTTCATTCCGTTTGGACTCCGTTTGATATTCCTTTTCTTCGAAATACCGAAATAGGCAAAAAAACAGCAATACGGGCTGGGCCTACGGTTATTAGGTTAGTCCCAAAAATGATATAAAATTGTAAAGTAAATCCCATAAACATCCAAAACGGGTAATATAATAGTATGGAACAATCAAAAATTATAGATACGTTGGAGACGTATCAGGCCTCCTCACCGGCGATCGTCGGGGACTCCTCCGGCGATCGTCAGGGCCTCCTCATCGGTGATCGTCGGGGACTCCTACATCGATCATCGGGGCCTCCTCATTGGCGATCATGGGGACTCCTCCGGCGATCATCGCGGCCTCCTCACCGGCGATCGTCGGGGCTCGCCTTCATTACATTGTTTTAATCATATTTCTCATTTTTTTTCTTTTTTTCTCTCACCACATGTCTACATTTTTTATACATCTATCAAATACACGATTCACATCTTTTATAATATATGTTCTTATGCCAATTTTTATTCATACACATTGTATATTTTTGTATACATGTATCTAAAACATTTTATACACATCCAATTTTATTCATACACATTGTACATTTTTGTATGCATCCATTTTTGTATACATGCAGAAGGAAAAAGGGGGCCGGCGCCGAAGCTCACCGTAGGGAGGGGGCTCGGTCATCTAGGAGGAGCGTCGGTGTTGGGGATGGGCTCGTCGGGGCGGGGAGCCGGGCATGGAGGAGTGCCGGCGTCGGGGATGGGCTACCGTTAGAGGCGAGGCGGGCATGGAGGAGCGTCAGCGTCGGGGATGCACTAATCGGGGCGTGGAGCAGCTTGGGGCGCCGGCGTGTGGTGGAGCAGCGCGGGCTCGGGCGGCACCGCTCAGTGACACGGCTCTGGAGGAGGGCGAGGAGGTCCGGCGACGGCGGCCGTTGGCGACGAGCGGCTCATATATACGTCTCCGGCATATCTACTTTTCCTAACACTTTTGCTCTTGTTTTGGACTCTAATTTGCATGATTTGAATGAAACTAACCCAGACTGACGTTGTTTTCAGCAGAACTACCATGGTGTTGTTTTTGTGCAGAAATAAAAGTTCTTGGAATGGAACAAAATTTTTTGGACAATTATTTTACAATATATATAAAATACTGGAGCCAAGAACCACCAGAGGGGGGCCCTGGTTTAGGACAAGACACCAGGGCGCGCCCCCCTCCAGGCGCGTCCTAGAAGGTTGTGCCACCTCGTGGCCGCATTGACCCTAATTCCGGCGCTATAAAATCCTATTTAAAAAATAGGATAGGAAGTTTTATCATGTTTTACGATACGGAGCCCCCGTCGCCTCCTGTTCTTCATCGGGAGGCCAGATCTGGAGCCCGTCTGGGGCTCCGGAGAGGGGAATCTTCGGTCTTCGTCATCATCAACCTTCCTTCATCGCCAATTCCATGATGCTCCCCACTGGGAGTGAGTAATTCCTTCGTAGGCTTGCTGGTTGGTGAGGAGTTTGATGATACTCGTCATGTAATCGAGTTAGTTTTGTTAGGGCTTAATCATTAGTATCCACTATATTCTGAGATTGATGTTGCTATGAGTTTGCCATGCTTAATGCTTGTCACTAGGGCACGAGTGCCATGATTTCAGATCTGAACCGTTTATGTTTTCAACATTATATCTATGTTCTAGATCCGATCTTGCAAGTTATATGCACCTGGTACGTGTTATGATCCGTAAACCCCGGGGTGGCAGTAATTGGGATACTTGCCGGTGATGACTGGAGTTTGAGGAGTTCATGTATTCACTATGTGTTAATGCTTTGCTCCAGTTCTCTATTAAAAGGACACCTTAATATCCCTTAGTTTCCTTATGGACCCCATTGCCACGGGAGGGTAGGACAAAAGATGTCATAGAAGTTCTTTTCCATAAGAACGTATGCCTATTTACGGAATACATGCCTACATTATATTTATGAACTGGAGCTAGTTCTGAATCGCCCTGGGTTATGACTGTTATATGATGAATATCATCCAACGAATTCACCGATCCAATGCCAACGATTTTTCCACATATTGTTCTTTCTAAGTTACTACTGCTGCTATTACTGTTACACTTGCTACAAAAACATTGCTATTACTGTTATTGCTACTATTACCGTTACCACTTGTATCAAAACTATCATACTACTGTGCTACTGATAACTTTGCTGTAGATATTTAATATCCAGGTGTGGTTGAATTGACAACTCAACTAATAATACTTACAAATATTCTTTGGCTCCCCTTGTGTCGAATCTATAAATTTTGGTTGAATACTCTACCCTTGAAAACTGTTGTGATCCCCTATACTTGTGGGTTATCAAGACCTTTTTCTGGCGCCGTTGTCGAGGAGCATAGCTATATTTGTTGAGTCACTTGGGATTATTATCAATTTATCACTATGAAGAATTTGAAGGATACCAAAACCAAGATTTTTCCCTCTAAGACGAGAGGAGGTAAGGAACTGCCATCAAGCTCTACACTTTATTCACCTTTTATTTGGAGTAAACTTGCAACACCACCACATGCTATTAATCCTGATATGTCACAAGTTATTGATGATGCTACTTCTGCTATGAATGATACTTATGATGATGCTAGTACGTTGCTTGAGGATAATGTGCCACTAGGTGAATTTCTAGATAAACAAATTGCTAAATCTAAAGAGAATGAAATTACTGAAACTGATGAGATCACTGAAATTGATGAAGTACATGAAACTGGAAATCTTGAAACACCTGTTAGACCTAGCTCTCCTAGATATGACTTGCCTAAGATACCAGAAGGTTATGCTATGGATGAGGAGACGACTAGAAACTTTCTTGCTTGCAATGATAGAGATGATCTTAAGAAATTATAAATTGAAATAAAAATCTTTGAATGCTAGAATGAAATGTGATCCCAACTTTGCTACTTCACCTATCTTTGTTAGAGATAAGGATTATGAATTGTCTGTCCACCCAGAGTTCATTACTCTGGTTGAATCTGGTCCTTTCAATGCTTATGAAACTAAAACTATCGTGGCACATCTTACCAAGTTAAATGATATAGCCACACTTTTTGCTCATGATGAGAAAATTTGCTAGTATTATATTCTCAAGTTATTTCCGTTCTCATTAAATGGTGATGCTAAGATATGGTACAATACTCTTGCTCTTGGTTGTGTGCGTAGTCCCTAAGATATGATTTAATACTTCTATGAAAAATATTTTCCTGCTCATAAGAAACAAGCTGCCTTACAGGAAATATTTAACTTTGTGCAAATTGAAGAAGAGAGTCTCCCACAAGCTTGGGAGAGGCTTATCCAATTGCTTAATGCTTCGCCTGATCATCCACTTAAGAAAAATGAAATACTTGATATCTTCTATAATGGACTAATCAATGCTTCTAGGGACTTCCTAGATAGTTGTACTGGTTGTGTTTTCAGGGAACGAACTGTTAAACAAGGTGAGGAATTATTGAATAATATATTGAAAAATTATGATGATTGGACTCTTCCTGAACCACCACCTAAACCCACTCCGAAGAAGAGGGTATCTTATATCTCAGTCCTGAAGATATGAAGAGGCAAAGAAAATTATGAAGGAAAAAGGTATTAAAACAGAGGATGTTAAGATTTTACCGCATATTGAAGAAATACATGGACTTGATACACCACCCCCACAGGTGGTAGAGGTAAACTCCTTAATGAAATTTGATGAAAGTGACATCCCTTACAATAAACATCCTAGTCAATGCCTTTATGAATTTGATAACTACATTAAAAGAGAAGATCACTTCAATGCCAATGTTACGAAACAATTGAAATATAATTCCGATATAATTGCTCACTTGAGTGACTTGTTATTTAGAATCACCAATGATGTTAGAGGTGTAGGAAAACATGCCTCTATGGTTCAAACCCAGATAGAACAAGTTGCTAAATCTCAAAGAGAATTGCTTGATTAAATGAATAATAATATGAATAATCATGCTATTAGAGTAGTGACTTGAGGAGGTAGAATGACTGAGGAACCACTTTATCCTGAGGGACACCCTAAAAGAATTAAACAAGGCTCTCAAAGAATTAATGACGATGCACCTAGTGCGTCTAAAAAGAAAAAGAAGAAGAAAACGATAGGACTTTGCATACCTCTAGCACTACTAGGAAAAGGGCTATAGATAGGATTGATACTAATGGCGCACCAGGTAAGTAGTGCGCCACCACTATCTCTAATAGGCGCATCGGTTCTTTGATCGCCATTAGTGTGGAAGAATTTACTAATGGCGCACCATACACTCGGTGCTCCACTAGTATTAGATTTTTTCCATTTTCCATACATACTAATGGCGCATCGTTAGAAATGCGCCATTACTAGTTCTAACTAGTAATGGGGCACCCAAGTGCATAAAGGCGCCATTAGTATATTTTTTACTTTTTGCAAAACTACTTAATGGCGCACCGTGTCACAAAGGCGCCATTATTGTTTAAACTACTAATGGCGCACTTTTCCACGATGCGCCATTAGTATATATATATATATATTTTTTACTTTTACGTAGAACTACTAATGGCGCACTGCAGCCAGTGCGCCATTAATTCAGGGTTACTAATGGCGCATTTCTTTGGTGGTGCGCCATTAGTAACCTGGGACCCCAACAAGATATTTTGGACACCCACATACCTACCCACTCACTTTCCCCACTTCATTCCCTCCACCTCCTTCTCCAAGCTTTCGGCTGCCTCCTCCTCCTCACCTCATTTCCACCATAGATTCATCAAAATTAAGTGGTGAAATTACCTTTTTTTTGATAGGTAAGTAAGGGGAAAGCTATCTTCATGATGTAGATCTACTTTTTTTTCTCCCTAGCTCGCTCCAACAACGTGCACATGCACTTTTTGTGGCCTATCTAGATCTATGTATGTTTGTGGTGTTGCATATGTTTGTGGTGTTGCATATATGTTTGTGTTTGCAGGTACCGGTATTTGAAATGCGATAGTTGCCAATATTTTGCGGAATGTTGATTCATTTCCGTTTGGCGAGAAATTTGGCACTATGCATTCTTTTAGTCCTATTTTTAGGGAAGGTCATGCCAAATTTTCTCTTAGTTCTAAAATATCATTTTGCTCTACCCCGCAGGCCACCATGGTCCGCACGATGACCGAAGGCATCGTGAATAGGTTTTTGAGCTCCGCGAAGGCCGAGATGCTTCAAAAGAACGAGAGGAGATAAGATGTCTATGTCGAAGATGCAAGCTGAAGAGCCTTATTGCGGACCCGGATTCCGGGCAGGTGCGGGACCACCTGCTCTTGCGTGGTTTCATGGATGGCTATCGGTGGCAAGGTGATGAAGATGACTACGAAGTCGTCCATGGGGGCCGGGCAAGAAATGAGGAAGGGCAACAAGACAAGTACCACTTGGCGAGGGCGCAAGAGAAGACGAAGAATCTCCGGGACATGATCACGGCGGTGATGTTGTACCACGATCATCATGTAGAAGATCTCGTACATGATGAGGAGGAAGATCAAGACGAAGGGCATGATCATGAAGATGAAGATGCCGGAGGCGAACTGACGATGGAGGCTGGGTGCAGGACCCTCATATTCAAGAGCTGCTTCTCAAGCACGGATAACTTAAGAGCTGCCGCCCGAGAGAAAGCCAAGATGGATCAACTGGAGATAGACGCGGTTACTCCATTGTATGAAGGATGCAGGCCCGAGGATACCCGCCTGAAAGCAACGCTCATGGCTCTGGAGATGAAGGTAAAACATAAAATAACCGACGCATGCTTCGACGAGAACCTGTCATTCTGGGACGAACGTCTTCCCAAGGGGAAAAAGTGCCCGACCAGTTTCGAAGAGGCGAAGAAAATCGTGTGTCCTCTGGATTTACCGCACGTGAAATACCATGTGTGCATGAACAATTGCATCATTTATCGGACGAGCACGCGGAGTCTACCATATGTCCGGTGTCTGGCGTCACTCGATACAAGAAGAGGAAGAAAGCTCCTCGAAAATCGGTGTGGTACTTTCCGATCACTCCTCGTACTGCGGCGGTATTTTGCGGACCCTAAGGTAGCAAAAGCTCCTGCGTTGGCACGCGGATAGGGAGGAGAAGAAGCGGAAGATAGCGGAAATGATCCGGAGATAAATAAAAAGACAAGATGTCGAGTCACCCTAAGGATGCGAGCGATGGCAAGCGTTGAACTTGAATACCTAGAATTTGGGAAGGATCCAAGGAACATCATGCTGGGCGTGAGCACCCGATGGAGTCAATCCGTTTGGCAGCCGAGAAGCACACATAGCACCTGGCTTTGTGTTTGTGTGGATGTACAACCTTCCCCTGGTTGTGCATGAAGAGGAAGTACATTCACATGAGTATGCTAATTGAAGGCGAAACAAGCGTGGAACGACGTCAATCTGTATCTGGGGCTCTTTGAAGGAGGAGCTAGACACGTGGAAAACGCCACGTGTACGTGGGACGCCGCAGACGAAGAATATTTCCCTATGAGAGCCGTGACTGCTCACGACGGTGCCGCGACTATCTCGATTACGGATATCTCGCAGGCAGGTAGTCCATCGATTTTTACGTATGCGTAAGGTGCATGGATGACACAACGTATCGCCAGCTAGATAGAGATCCGGGTCTTGAAAACCGTGTTCATGGGACATCGAAGGTGGCTTCAGCGGCGATGACCCGTGGAGGAAACGCATGAGATCTGTTCGATGGTGAAACCGAACTCAAAACGCACGTGTACGAGGAGCGGCGAGGAAATAGACGAGCTGTTGAAAAATTGGAAAGATCGCCTTTGCGGGAAAGAAGCAAAAGGCACCAGAGCCAGGAAAGAAGCGAAAGGCTCCAGAGCTGGCTGAAGGTATGGAAAACGAGGTCTGTTTTCCGGGACTTGCCCGTCTTGGAAAGATCCACCGTGTGCCTCACAGCCTTGATGTCATGCATATCACGAAGAACGTGTGCGAGAGTCCGCTTGGTACCCTGCTTAACATGCCGTAGAGGACCAAAGATGGGCCGAAAGCAAGGGCAGACTTGAAATCAATGGGCATCGTGCAGGAGCTTCACGCTAATGATGATGATGATGGTAAGCGAGACACGTAAAGTCGCCAAAGGCAAAAAGGCCAAGAAGACCGGAAATGACTACCCTCCCGCGAAGCTTCACCCTAAGTCGAGGAGGAGATCGAGCAGTTTTCACCGCCTCCTAGGAGTAAAACTTCCTTCTGATTACGCTGGGAAGATAAGCGAGATACCTAGACCCAGCCAAGCGAAGTTCAGCGGGATGAAGTCTCACGATCACGCCGCGTGATGACGCGGATACTTCCGGTTGCAATCCAGGATCATGGACGCCACGTCCGTGAAATGCTATTTGGCCTATGCAACGTTTTCGACGTCATCTCTCGGAAGTCCATTGGCGTGAGGCAACTCAGAAGGCTACAGGAAGAGATCGTGGTGATACTATGTGAGCTTGAGATGTACTTCCCGCCCGCATTCTTCGACGTTATGGTGCATCTGTTGGTCCATATCATAGAGGATATCATCCACCTCGGGCCGACGTTCCTGCACAGCATGATGCCGTTCGAAAGGATTAATGGTGTCATCAAAGGATACATTCGCAACATGTAACGTCCAGAAGGAAGCATAGCCAGGGGCTTTTCGTCCGAAGAGTGCATCTCCCCATGCATGAATTATCTAGGCATCGAGAACCCCGTTGGTCCGCCCGTCAGCGAGCACCTCGGCGGGCTCATTGGATGGGGTCACCGTGAGGTTTGCCGCGAAATGCATGTCGACTTCGAGGGTCGACTTCGCCCGACTTTGAAAGAGAAAACCTAGTCGGCGCTACAACACATAGACGTGGTCGATCCTTGGGTGGTAGAGCACAAAACCTTTATTGAGAAGGCGACAATGACCGAGGCCAGCGGAGGACGGGACGCAGATATAATCAAAGAGCACAACTCATGTTTCACGCAGCGTTGGTTCAAGCGAAGCTTCATTGCCGTACCCTTTACATGAGGATTCTTCCGTGGAAGAACAACTCATATTCGCCTTGTCACGGGTGCCGAGCACAACCTGATGAGCTATGAGGCGTCACGATATCAACGGCTACACATTCTACAATCGAGAACAAGGACATGAAGAGCGATGGTTATCGAGAACTCCGGGGTAACGATGGAATCCTACACCGCAGCGACAAGGACAGATACTACGGAAGGATCGAGGAGATGCGGAGCTGAAGCTACGCTGGAGAGAAGGTCCCGATGTTCCGTGTCGAGATGGGCAAACAGGCGTCCTAAAAGAAGACCTGTATTTCACCACCATGGTTATACCCGAAGCCAAATCCAAGATCGCTGGCATAAGCGTCACCACAAAAATGAGCCATGGATGCGGCTTCCCAAGTGGACCAATGCTTCTTCATTACCGACCCGTCAAAGCCCGGTCGTGTTGTCGTGAGGAGAGAGGCAAAAGGAAGATCATCGGAATGGATGGAGTAGCCAATGAGCAAGACTTGACAAATACGGCGACCCGAAGATCGAACATGACGACGGCGATGAACTAGCAGCACACACCACAAGAAGAAGCAGGACCACCCTACCTAAAGGACGTCCGTTCCACAGAAGAAATCCATTTGCGAAAAAGAAGGGCAAGAAGATTGTGAACAGATAGCTAGCTAAGATCGATTTTATTTCAATCGTAGTCTTCATTTCTCGATTGTATTTCATGGGCACTTTTTGATATCATGAATATTTTTAAATTTCATGGGCACTTTTTGAATTCATGAGGACACTTGATCTCGACCCCCCCCCCCTCCATCTCGATCTCGATTTCCCATCCATCTCGATCTCGATCCCCTCCATCTCGATACCACCTGCATTCTCCCCGCTTAGCTCCACCGCCGGGCCGACGACCCATCGCAACCCTCCCGCTCCACCGCCACGACGAGCACCCGGCCCCCCGCACCCTCCCCCGCTCCACCGCCCCGCCGATGATATTTACAAGTAACAAATTTGCACATATTTTTTAAACAATTATTACTGTTTTTATAAAAAAATATTACATATCTCATTTATACAAGTTTGAACATATTTAAACACAAATAAATATAAAAAACAGCATTTAAAATGCATAAAAAAATATTGGGGAGCCGGGTAATCAAACCCAAGACCTCCTGGTGTGTGTGCTGCGTTCTTACCAGTCGGGCTAGTGGGTGGGTTCTGTTGTAGATAGGGTTAGGTTGTAGATAGGGCTAGTGGGCTAGATTAAAACAAAATTCTAATGGCGCACCGAGAGGTGGTGCGCCATTAGAATAGTCGTACTTATGGCGCACGAGGGGGTGGTGCGCCATTAGAAAGCTCCCCCCCACACTAAATCCCCAATCTCTCTAATCTCTCCCCTGCCTCATCGATCTCACCCGCTGCCCCCCGTGTTTGCCGTCCCCCTCGCCGCCCCCTCGCCTCCTTCGCCGTCCCCGAGCCGAGCACCGCCTCTCTCGCCGCCTCCTCGCTGCCCCCGAGCGGCGCCGCCTCCTCGCCGTCCCCGAGCTGAGTGCCCTCGATGTCCTCCCGCCCCAGCGCCCCCTTCCCCCGCGGCCCCGCCTGCGCCCTCGACGTGCTCGCCGTCTAACACCGCGCGGCCTGCCCAGGAGGACCGCCGACGTCTTCCTCTTCGACTACGAGGACCCGGACGAGCTCGGACGCCCAGGAGGACCGCCACCGCTCGATGCCCTCGACCGCACGGCCTGCCCAGGAGGACCGCCACCGCTTCGATGCATCGCGCCGCCTCGACTAGCTCCGGCTGCCACGAAGTCGCCCTCGACCTCCCAAGTGAGCACCGAGCTGCTTCCCACTTCCCCTCTTGTGTTCTAGGGTTTGGGGGTTGGAGAAATTTGGACAAGGAAAGGGGTTGGAGAGAATTAAGTAGCTAGGGTTTTCCAAATGTTCAAATCTCCGAGCTTGCATTGAGATGCATTTTAGAGGATACTAGGCTCAATTAGTGAATTTTCGATTGAGTTTGGATTCATGCAAGAATATGAAACATTAATTACTATTCTTTCGGCCACTAATGATAGATGTAACATGTAAGAAGTCCATAATTGATTAATGGATCTGTTAGTTTGATAGTTTTTTTAGTGTTGCACCTTTTCCTTCTACAACTTGCAGATGTGCACACAGTTTTTTGTGTTCAGTTTAGGAGTTGGTCCTTGGGAAGCATAAATAAAACATTATTGGCAAGTGCAGTCTTGTTACTCCTAGGTATCTACAAATGAGTAGATGAATATTTGTTACCGTGGAGGGTTACAATATCTTTCAAACTGATGTTGTTCTCATGATCATGCTTTCTCATGGTTTGATATCACCCAAAGTTTGGCATGGAAACTACAGAGGTACTATGTAGTGTTGTATTAGTTCTTCCGGATTCAGGGTGTTTAAATGTGCATTAGTTCTTCTGATAATTAATGGTTAAAGTCCTTTGACAAGAATGTGAACAATAAGAGATGTAACCAATCCCGAAGTAGAACCATGTATCTTTTCTCTCTACAATTCTCATGCAACAATATGGAACTAATTCTTTAAGTAGTTAATGAGAACAGTTGGTCCATATTCATTTGCAGTGAACATACATTTTCACTTTGTTCTTATAATATTTGCTTGATGTCGATTATGCTATGAGGATATTAGTCTAAGCCCGGTGTTGGATGCATTGTTTTATCCTGCGGTGGTTAAACCGGTTACGAAAAATATCTAGTTTGACCTGTACTTGTCCAGCTATCATAATCTATTCTTTAACCATGGCAGTGGTGGCATTTTGTTATGATAATTTCAGTATATATCTTACTGTCCTTTGCTGATCTCGTTGTATTTTCAATTCACGAGCAACTCTCCGACGAAGTCTCCTCTAGGTAATATATGTCTCATGATTTCTAAAGAGTACTAGTATCTTGACTAAACTATCCACTTGCTATGCTTAGCTGCTCTGTTGTCCTGAATCGTGACACTTTGCTGTCATAATGCAACTAAGCATACTAGTCTCAACTAAGCATACCAGTTTTTTGTAGTGAGACAAAGAAGATAGTGAGACAAGAAGAAGGAAACTTCCCAGATTATGTAGAAAGAAAATACTTGGTTTGACAGCAAGTACCATGACATGAATCAAAAAACATATCTGATGTGGAAAAATAAAATGGCAAACACCGGGAGGTTCTGGTTTGTTGTATCTCCACCAGTTTGGGTTCTTTGAATGTGGATGATTTTTTTATCCTGTGAACTCATTGTACTGCTACAAGAATTTGGTATCATCATGGTGTAATTTTGTTAACATTCTGGTTTTGTTAGATAGTAGCTACACTAATCTAGAGTGATACATTTTTCCTTCCCGTTTGGTATCATCATGTTCAGTGTATACAGTTATAACATCATGTGGGTTTTTTAAGTCATTTACAGCTCTAGTACACTTCTCTTACACTTCATCGAGGACTTGTATTTGCTCTCTTTGTTGTGTTGTTGTTCCTATACTGTAATTGCTTCAACAAGACACTACCATGACTTAATGTTTACAATAGCTGTTTTCTTTGTGTCCAATAGTCAGCCTATATTTTTCTTCGTGAGGTAATGGTCAAATGTTCAATGTGTATATGTCTGAACTTGAATGTTGCAATGCTGTTTTCTTCATAGGCTCTTGTCGAAAACTTGAGCTACTGTCTTGCAAAAGATGATGATCATCTTGCTAGTTTGCTGGGTTTTGTCTCCGACCATTGTGTCGTGATGAATTTGCAGAGTACCCGAGAGGCCCTTGAGTTTGCGGAATGTCGATTAACTTCCGCTCCGGCAGAATTTGGGTACTCCATATGTCCTATTTTCAGCAAAGGTCATGCTAAAATTTTCCGTGAATTTTAGCATGACTTTGCTAAAAATAGGACATATGGGGTACTTGCGACTAATGCATGGGCCGGGTATCTTAGTACTTAGTTAAGTAGGATCAACTGCCCTGCCATTCTTGCTGCATTAAACCATAGGTGGCAATAGAGCCAAGTGATTAGGCCCAACTTAGAATTCTCCTTAGCATCGATAAACCCTAGATGATAAACCCAACATAGGTGGCAATAGAGCCGAGTGATTAGTGCCAAGTGATTAGGCCCAACCTAGGGTGCCTCGGCATCGATAAACCCTAAATGATGAAAACTTAACTTGGCTGCCCGGATGCCTCGGTGTCGATGAGAACCTAAATGATGTATGCTTAGGCTTTTAGGGTGCCTCGGCATCGACAAACCCTAAATGATGAAAGCTTAGGCTTTTAGGGTGCCTCGGTGTCGACAAACCCTAAATGATGAGACCATGATCTTGTTCCTTGACAATAACCAACTTTTTGACCAAACTTTTTTTCCTATTTAGAGCGAAACATGGCCCACAACGATGAGGCCGGTGGTTCGGGCGGCAAGCAATTCTAGGAGCTGTCCCAGGAGATGGAGGAACAACCTCACCGCTATGAGGACGCCGCGGAAGACACCGATCCTGATTACACAACCCCTAGTGGCGTCGGGGATGACACCACTAATGGTGCCGCCGAGGATGCCACCACTGATGATGGCGGCGCACACACAGATGGCAGCCAACCGAAGAAGCAAAGGAAGGACCGGCGCCCGAATGCGCTCTGCACCCTCACGGAGGAATTCACTCAAGTGGACTCCGACGGGAATCCAACGGAGCCCAAACATATAGTGAAGGGGTACTCGGTTTAGCTCGGGTGCATTCTCCGGAGCACCGTCTCGATCAACACCGAGAACCTTAGGCATAAGGATCGAGGGAATTTGCGCAACCTCCTCTTCACGAAGCTGCACGAACGATACAAGTTCCCGCCGAATTTGAAAACACACGCCTCGTGGGAATAAAGTGAACAGTGCCGCTCTCACGAAGATGAGCACGGCCTGTCTACTTGGAGAAGCGGTGAAGAGAATGATTGATAAAGGTGATAGTTATGAGAAGATCAAGGCAAAATATCCTTTGATGAGCGAAGATGAGTACAAGGAGTTCAAGATCAAGTGCGAGAGCGATGCAACCTCCGAATCAAGTCGATGGGGAAAGAAATGTGGGAGTTGAACATAGGGGAACACAAACTCGGTCCTCTTGTTACAGAGTGGCGGAGCCTATATGGGACAAGGAGGACGCGGAGCGTGCCGAGCAAGGCCTACCGCGCCCGCTTCGAGAAATACAGCCGGTGACAAGGCAGACCGGGAACTATGTCGTGGCCTGCTACAAGGAGGACCCGATAACAAAGGAGCTTACCACGGATCCGAAGACCAGGCGCTTGAGCTTGTTACGGTAAGGAATACACCCCGCATAATTAGCTCCATATGGTTGCACTCTAATTAATCCCCAATATTTCTAAATGGTTCATGTTCCTTCGCAGACACCGAAAGCGATGGCAGCTGGGTCGTCTCAGAGCTCCCTTCGACACCCCTTTAAATAGGGCGTTGAATGTAATGAAAAACAAGGATAAGCTCACTAAGCCGACGTCGGCTGGTCGTGTGGCGGCAAAGGCTTGTCCACAAAATGGGGTCATACTATACCGCTGGTGTGCGGAGGGAGAAAAGACCAGCTCGGAAAGCCGTGACGCAGCGAGGTTGAAGAACTCAAGGCACAAGTGGCGCGGATTCGGAGCTTGTCCAAGAGCAAGTGGAACAACAATCGGGAACGAAGCTCAACGCCATGGTGCCTACGTTGATTCATGGTCTCGACGACGTGGATTGCGGGCGGCCAACAGGGGCCTCCCTCGGTTCCCGACTTCACTGACCAAAGACCTTCGCCGGCAGCGGCGCCATTGGTGTCTCCGGCGACGCCATCGGTGTCTCCGGCGGCGGCGCCATTGGTGTTCTCGGCGAGGCGGTATTCGTGTCTCCGGCTACGGCACGGGCATTGAGCTTAATGCACCTGGTGTACGCCGCCGGCACTCGCCAAAGAAGCGCCCGCCTCCGTCGAGTTACCGCCCGGCCGTTGGCGGTGCCTCGACATTAGCTGAGCTCGACAGCATCGCGGTAACTAAGCCTCTCGGCCGATGACTTCATCTCCTTGCCTTTGATCGGCATCCTCGACGCCTGTACATGTTTTCGCGAGGCACCGCCGACGTTCCTTGCACTCTTCTGCACTTCGTGAGCGCCGAGTTGGTCGATGTCGCCAAGGGCAGAATCGTTCAACTGGGCAACCCCATGTTCCACGGTAATCCGATGCCACCCACAGTGTATAGGGTTGAAGTGGTTCGGTGCTGCCGGTGCGACGAGCTGTTACCTCCGATTCGACCGGCCGGGCCGACGAAGAAGATGAGATGACCCTCGGCGCTGCGTAAAGCGGCCCCTCGCTTTGGCGAAGAGCCAGATTCGTTGGGGGCGGGGACACCACCCACCGAACAAGACCGCCCGATCGTGCGGCGCCAAGCCATGGCAAGAACGCCCGCGCTTCTGGACCTGCCGGACATCCCTATGTACGAGATCCGGACAGCCCTATGGCACAGGATCCGGACGGCGGCGACAACGACGGCGGTACATTTACCAAAGTTGATAAGTACTTTGCCGAACATGGGTACGCCGACGAGTTCTGCGGGCCTCTTTCTCAAGAGCCCAACCAAGACGCATCGCGATCTGGCTCAGACGGCGGGAAATCCAATTGTAACAAAGGCCGTTCGGGCGTTTCAGTTCAGACACGCCTCCGGCTCCGCCTTCACCGAGCCTCGGATAGCTGAGGTGCGAAATATTATCAGCCCCAACAAGCTCAAGAAGGCGATGCGTGAGCAGAACTTCGGTCCCATTAGAGGAGATCAAGAAGAAGGGACGGAAGCGAAAGACTAACATGGGCGCCGGTGCGAGCCAGCCGGCACCGAAGTTCGATCCGTGCTCGGGGCGGGCCACCTTCACCTAAGGATATCTCGAGGAGGGTGCATGTGGCGGGTAGAGGCGATGCTCTTGCCAAATATGCTTTGAATGCTGCAACCGGTGCTATGCGGAGTCTGCATGGCGGTGTTCTTTCTTTGGAGAAGCGGCCTCTCGAGAGAATGATGTGGCATACCGGTTTCCGTGGCCAAGGTGCCAGAGGGCAAGGGCTTTGTTGATGGCGACATCGGGGGTACGATCGTCCTGCGGTTTGATGACATCTTTGCTATGTTTAACCTTCATCCGCTGCACTACACCTTCGTTCGGCTGTTTTCGCTGAGTATGGAGATGCGGATCATTAGAGACAAGACCCGGACATCGTGATAGTCGACCCCTTCTACATGCGTGCCAAGCACTTGAGCAGCGGCGGGGACCGCCAAGTTGCGAGTTCACACCTCGGCGTTATTCGACAAACCCGGATAAGGATAACTTCCTTGTGGCTTACTTTCTGAGTAAGTCATCCCTTAACCGCCCGTAACATATGATTTCTTAGATTTTGATTGTTCTTTTTTTCTAACATTCCGTGTTACGTGCGCATTGACAAACATTGCACACTCATCCTCTTAAGCCCGACATATTCCATGGCCACGTATTTCGACCCGAACCGTAACTCCAAGATAGACTACACAAATGTCAAGAAAGTTCTTGATGATGTTCTCCCAGCTCGCCAAATCTGGAGGCACCTTCACCGAGGCAGTTCGTAAACGGCAAGCACACCTTCTCACACTGTCTGAATTTCTGCTCGTCAAGCAACCGCCTGGCGGTCGAAGATGCCTACTACGCCCTCCATCACATGCAAAGCGATCGTAAGGGACCATCATCACCTACGCTACCAGATAGTCTCAAAGATTTGGCCGCGAGGTTGTCGGCAACCCGTGACGCGGACCTCGGACAAGAATTCTTTTCGCATCCGATCCGGAGTTTGCGGACATCATCCATCAAGATGTCCTTCATACCTCGGGCAGTTCTACCTCAGATATCAACCGTCCAACAATGAGATAGATGGAACGCTACAAATGCAGGGTGACAACGACCGCAATTTCATGACCATCACGACAGACGGCGGCTTCATCCACGCTCCTGTCCGATGAGTCGAGTCGAAAGTAGTGATGTGTAGTTCTGAAACATTGATTGGCTCATGTTGTAATTAAACTTTAATGAATTTGTATGTCTCTTTGTTTGGACAGTCGTTCAACTTAGATGTAATCGATGCTATATTAGTAGGACCATCAATCGTGCTATTAATGCCTTGCTTTTCTCTTCCGATCCTTTTGTTGCATACTTACATATTGCTTATGTATTGTCTGTTGTTTGGCTTGTGCATAGAGATGCCGTCGTATGTCGTGTACAAGGGTAAGGTTCGAGTCTCCGACGGTGGGAGGAGTGTCGGAGACAGGTTCACGCTTCGGTGGTATGAGTTACAAAGGGTACACCACTAGGGCGGAAGCGAATCTAGATACGCCCGCTATCTAAGCGGAGAGGAGGGAGCGTTGGAGGAACCGGATGAAGACAGTTTGATCAGCGATGATGCTCATCGTGGTGACATAGCTCTCTTTTATGTGATGGTAGTTTAGATGAACGATATCGACTTGTAATGTGAAGACAAACTCGATACTCGCGGTCTTGAGACTTGTAATGTTTTATCTTTGTTCGGTCTTTTGAATTAGGAGACTAATATGATGAATTGTATTCAAGACTAATCTTCTATTGTATTCGATGAATCTGCTTTGTTGTGTATTGCTTGTCTATATTCTGTCCAATAATATATTTTGTAACTTTGTGCAAAAATCAGAAAATCAAAAACCAAATATTCATACTAATGGCGCATCAAGGAAGAGTGCGCCATTAGTATGCCAAAGCACATGGTTACATATGGCCCCAAGGCATGCTAATGGCGCATGGAGTTACATACTAATGGCGCATCGCTTGCAGTGCGCCATTAGTACAGATACTAATGGCGCACTAGTGGTGCGCCATTAGTAAAAAATTCTAGTGGCGTGCTACTAATGGTGCACCGGTAGTGCGCCATTAGTAGGCAAAACCGGTGCGCCATTAGTAGGCCTTTTCCTAGTAGTGTAGTGAACCTGAGAAAGAAAAAATATCTGCAGATAACAATGATGATTCCATTTCTGATGGTGAAACTCAATATGGTAATGAACATCCACCTAGTGATAATGAAAATGATAATCACAATGTTCACAAAGAAACCCAACCAGACAATGATAAAGAACTAGATAATGATGTTGAAATAGAACCTGTTGTTGATCTTGATAACCCACAAACTAAAAATAAAAGATATGATAAAAGAGACTTTGTGGCTAGAAAACATGGCGAAGAAAGAGAGTCATGGGTTCAGAAACCCATGCCCTTTCCTCCTAAACCTTCTAAGAAAAAATATGATGAAGAATTTGAACGCTTTGCTGAAATGCTTAGGCCGGTCTTTTTGCGTACTCGCTCGACCGATATTCTAAAGATGGCACCTTATGCAAAGTATATGAAAGACATCATCACTAATAAGAGGAAAATACCTGAAGCTGAAATATCCACCATGGTTGCTAATTACTCTTTTAATGGAGTACCTAAGAAACTTGGAGATCCGGGAATACCAACTATACCTTGCTCCATCAAAAGAAATTATGTCAAAACTGCTTTATGTGATTTAGGAGCTGGTGTTAGTGTTATGCCTTTCTCTTTATATAAAAAGACTTGATTCAAATAAACTCACACCTACTGAAATATCATTACAAATGGCTGACAAATCAACAAACATACCCATTGATATTTGTTAGGATGTGCCCGTTGTTGTTCCAAATGTTACTATCTTAACGGACTTTGTTATACTTGAGATGCCCGAGGACGACAATATGTCGATTATTCTTGGTAGACCCTTTTTGAAGACTGCAGGGGCTGTTATTGATTGCAATAGAAGCCATGTCACTTTTCATATCTATGGTAATGAGCATACGGTGCACTTTCCGAAGAAACAATTCCATGTGAATGGTATTAATGTTGTTGAAAAATATCCGACACACACTATTGGAAGTTTTCAACTAACTCTACCTACTGCCAAAAATAGTATGACATACTTATTGTTGGGGATGTGCATATCCCCGTTGAGGTAACTTAGTGTTCTACAAAAGTTCCTCGGTTTCATGCTAATCGAAAGTGGTTGTTAATACGACTTGATCAACCTTGTAAATGGATCATTTTTTTGAGATATGAAGTTGATGAATCTAGTAGGCACAACCTTACATCCCTACCTTTTGTTTTTTGTTTTCTTAGTTAAATAAAATAAAATGGCAAGTTTATCTTGTTTTTTGAATCTCCCGCGCAATAAAAAAGTGCCCAAAAATAAATGTTCTAAGAATGCCCTAAAAATTAATACGGTTTTTTCTGAATTTTTTTGAATTTTCTGTGCAAATAACATCAGAGGGGGTGCACCTGGTGACCACAAGACACCAGGCGCGCCAGCAACCCCAGGCGTGCCCTGGTTGGTTGTGGTCCCCACGTGGGTCCCTCACTTATCTCTTTAGCCCATGTCGTCTCCTACCTTCATAAAAAATTTACCTTAGTTCTCTCTCTCATGTTCTTGCTCTTCAACCCGCGGATTTCTATCTCTTTGCTCGAAGCTCCATTTCCGAAACAGTTTTGGGGGATTGCTACTTGGTATGTGACTCCTCCATTGCTCCAATTAGTTTTTGCTTTAGTGGTTTATAGTTTGAATAATTAGCTACTCTTGGTGCCACTTTAAATGGGCTTGCATGTTGAATTCTTAGAGTTCTAAGTAGTTTGAATGCTCAATGTGGTTTCTAGGCATCCTTGGGAGTAGTTCCTATCAGTATTATGAAGTTTTGTTGACAAAATTTTGTGTCCTAAATTTTTCAGAAATTGTTCGCAAATAAAAATGCAATTATTTAGGAGTTCTTCGAGGAAGAGTTCTTCGGAGGCATCATCGCGTAGTGACTCGATACGTCGGTCATATGTTGAGCCAAGTGCAAGTTCAATACGGGATGCCGCTACCAAATCATGCCTATGGTCGTGTGACGATTTCATCATTAGTGCAGGTATTAAAGAAGAATTTGAGCAATATGTTCACAACACCGAGCTTGGTCCCCACATTGAAGATAAGTGCATCCAGCATCTCAGCCTCATAGAAATGTTCACTAAAGAATTTAAATTTCATCCTCGTGAGTCTAGAGTTACGTTTAAACTTTATGACCGTCCATTTACCATGCCTCTAGAAGTGTTCTGTGGTGTTTTTAAAATTCCATTTTGGGGTTCGCTGGACGAGCCACCAAGATTTGAGTATGAGTAATTTTTGATTAATCTTTGCTACAGTGAGGATAGAGGAGTGACACGAGATAGGATAAAACATATCAATTTTCCATCAATTCATTATTTTGCACTCTTTAATGAAAAATGCATCATGGGCAAGCAAGATTGTAGCACACTGTGTGCCCCTGACTTAGGCCTCATACACTGCTCAGACAGGAATTAAACATTATAACCTTGGAGCAATCATTACACGAAGGTTGCAACATAATGCTGGTAGTGGTCACTTTTATGGTGGGATTTATGCTTCCCGTTTAGCTAAGGAGCTGGGTGTATCACCTTGGCCTAACGATCCCATTTTACCTACTCAGTGCTTAGACTTTGATGCCATGAAGCGCCATAAGTTCCTTAAGGGCACAATCACTGATTATACTTATAACTTGAGGTTCAATAAAGAACCCATTGTACCTATTGTTTTGCCTGAGTCTGCTCTCTTTGATTTCCACAGCAAAAGAAGATACTATGCTCTCGAGAACGAGGCCCGCGCGTACAAGGCGGAGGTTGAGGCAACTCGGCGGGCTGATGAGGCCACACCTAGAGCCTCCGTTAGATATCACTCAAATTATTATCCAGGGTACGGGTGGTGATTACCAAGCTAGGACAAAATTCTAAACTTGGGGGAGTACATGTTTCCACCGGCATTATATTCATGTTCACACATTACATTCCAATCGTCGGTGTTCACACTTTTTCATGGTATTATCCATGCTAGATTTATTTCGCTTTCTTCTTGTGTGTTTGAAAAACTTTGAGAAAATCCAAAAATATGTTTCTTACTTCTTTTTGCTTTTCCTTTCTAGTTTAATTAGTCGTAGTATTAAAAAGAAAACCCAAAAATATTTCTCACTTCTTTCTGTTTGTTCGGAGTTTTCCTATGTAAATAGTTTTTCTCGTTTTTGTTTTCCTTTTATTTAATTTGCTTTCTTCAAGAAAAACTAAAACCTCCAAAAATATTTCAGTGTGTTCCTCTAAAATTCTTTTCTTTTGTTGAGTCATACCAAGGAGAAGACCACGATGAAAATGTTGAGTGGCTGCCATATGCATTATTATTGATCTAACAAAGAACTCGGATTACCTTGTCTTCTCCTTTTGAATAAAATGTTTGTAGATTCCATCTTAGTCCATAGCATTCTTGCACTATTGTTATTTTCATATCATTCAGTCGTGCAAGTGAAAGGCAATAATGACAATACTTCATGAAGTGGTTGTGGCAGAAAAAAAGTGGGTATGAACTCAACTATTCTGTTTTTGTAAATATGCTTAGCCTAGTATCCATGATTCAGCATATTATGATCAAACATGTTTGCAATGATAATTAGAGATTATAGTTTCTCATGCCATGCTTATGTAGCTAGGAGTGGATAATGATTTATCTTACATATCAACTTTGCGTTAAAGTGATTGTGATGTAGTATGATGATATGGTATCCTCCTTTGAATGTTTCAAGTGGCTTGACTTAGCACATGTTCATGCATGTAGTTGAATCAAAACGAACATAGCCTCTACGATATTTATGTTCATAGTGTCCATATCCTACTCGTGCTAGTATTCTATGTTTATTATTCATAATGCATGTTCATGACCGTTTTCGCTCTCTAGCTGACTGCTTCTCAGCCGATTTGCTAGCCTTCGCCTGTACTAAGCGGGCATACTGCTTGTGCATCAAAATCCTTAAAACCCAAGTTATTCCAAATGAGTCCACTATATCTACCTATATGCAGTATTACCCTGCCGTTCTAAGTACATTTGCATGTGCCACCTCTAAATTTTCAAATGAACATCTGTTTTTGTGTGCCTCGATTGTTCATAGAGCGACAGAGGGTAGTCAGTATCTTCCATGCTAAGCGGGTTATTCTCATGATGAGTGTTTATTCAGCCGTCCTTGCATGAGAGGGGCGGTAATAGGGATTCCCAGTCCCGAAATCAAAAATTACAATTAATTAAACAAAACTCCCCCAGGATTGTTGTTAGTATCAATGGGACCCGTCGATTCGGCTAGCCGTGGAATGTGTTTGTTGGTGGAGGGGGAGTAAACCTTACTTTTATCGCTTGGGAACCGCCACTAATGTGTTTAACATGCAAGATATTGATAATTCTTGGTCGTGACGTAAACAGGAAGGGTGCATTTGCCAAAATTTCATGTATCTCTAATTTAAGCTTCAAGCTCTGGCACCTCCGCAAATCCTTGCTTCCCTCTACGAAGGAACTATCTTTTTAATTTTATGTTGAGTCATCACCTTCTCAAACAAGCGCCAGATCTGAGAGCACTATTGTCATCCTCATGCATTATGTATAGTTAATGTTGAATGCATCATGACTAGATCTTTTCTACCATGAATCACAATGTTAGTCGCTACTAGAACTTCGGAGGTGCTCCGCATTTATGTTGTGCAGTCTCAGAAAGGGCTAGCGAGATACCAGAATTGTCATATTATATCATGATTATACCAGAATTGGCATTTGATATATCTTATTATTTCTCGTTAGTTGATTATGCCATTAATATGAGTTAATATAATTTTTTACAGTTATTGCTGACATGGTTAGTCATGATGTTTGTTGAAAACACGGGTGCTACTTAAGCTAATTTGTAAACCGGAACAAAAGAGTTCGTAAAAGTTTTTCTTTATCACTTTTAGTTTATCAACTGAATTGCTTGAGGACAAGTAAAGGTTTAAGCTTGGGGGAGTTGATACGTCTCCGTCGTATCTACTTTTCCGAACGCTTTTGCTCTTGTATTGGACTCTAATTTGCATGATTTGAATGAAACTAACCCGTACTGACGCTGTTTTCAGCAGAACTACCATGGTGTAGTTTTTGTGCAGAAATAAAAGTTCTTAGAATGGAACGAAACTTTTTGGACAATTATTTTACAATATATAAAAAATACTGGAGCCAAGAACCACCAGAGAGGGGCCCCTGGTTGAGCACAAGACACTAGGGTGCCCCCCCTCCAGGTGCCCCCTGGTGGGTTGTGCCCACCTCGTGGCCCCACTTACCCTAATTCCGACGCTATAAAGTCCTATTTTCCATAAAAAATTAGGATAGAAAATTTCATCGCATTTTACAAAAAGGAGCCGCCGCCGCCTCCTGTTCTTCATCGGGAGGCCAGATCTGGAGCCCGTTCGTGGCTCCGGAGAGGGGAATCTTTGGTCTTCCTCATCATCAACCTTCCTTCATCGCCAATTCCATGATGCTCCCCAACGGGAGTGAGTACTTCCTTTGTAGGCTCGCTGCTCGATGAAGAGTTGGATGAGATTCATCATGTAACTGAGTTATTCTTGTTAGGGATTGATCACTAGTATCCACTATGTTCTAAGATTGATGTTGCTATGACCTTGTCATGCTTAATACTTGTCCATAGGGCCCAAGTGCCATGATTTCAGATCTGAATCGTTTATGTTTGCACCATTATATCTATGTTCCAGATCTGATCTTGCAAGTTATATGCACCTGCTACGTGCTATGATCCGTAAACCCCGGGGTGACAATAATTGGGATACTTTCCGGTGATGACCATAGTTTGAGGAGTTCATGTATTCACTATGAGTTAATGCTTTGTTCCGGTTCTATATTAAAAGGAGGCCTTAATACCCCTTAGTTTCCATATGAACCTCGCTGCCACGGGAGGGTAGGACAAAAGATGCCATACAAGTTCTTTTCCATAAGCACGTATGACTATTTACGGAATACATGCCTACATTCACTAGTAGAAAAAGGGTCTAATGTGCAGCTCATTAGTCCCGGTTTGAAATTGAGCCGGCACTAATGTCACCATTAGTGCCGGTTCCAATGGCTAGGCGGGCCGCTCTCTTTAGTACCGGTTCGTGCGGAACCTTTAGCACCAGTTCATGCCACGAACCGGTACTAAAGAGATTGGTGGCAGGATGTTGTCAGACTGGGGCCCGTCTAGCACCTTTAGTACCGGTTCTTGCCACGAACCGGTACTACAGGTCATCCTACATATAAACCCTTCGTCCAGCTCGCTCTATTCTTCCCCCTTTCCCCTCTCCTCCTCTCTGTTCTTCCTCTCTTCCCCTCGAGCTCATCACACATTTTGCCCAAATTTTGTCAAGATTTGAAGGCCCCCATCCATTCAAGTGATCACAAAGGTTAGCAACTTTGTCCTTTCATCTCTCATTGCTAGATTAGCTCTTGCAATGCTTTATATAGTGATTAATTTGTGGGTTTTAGTAATTTGGGAGGAATTATATGTGGTAGTTTATTTGATTTATATGCAATTTGAGCTTAAAATAACTCTTAGTTTGCATATGTAGGTGTGGTTTACTTAGTGCCTTCCCATCTCCGTCGTAACCAACGTCGATCGTCACTTTTGACCGACCACATGGCACCACCTTGTGGTGAGCCTCTTGTTCTTATCTTTTAATATAAAAAAATCATGTTTGTGTGATTTAGATATATAGTTACTTGTATAATTATCTTACCCAGACGTTGTTTGTTATACATAGTGCCATGGTTTTGATATCCATCCCGTCGGCACTTTCGTCCAGGTGTTATGATTCGGATGTGGTATATTCTCTTTTAAAACTATTTGTTGCATTTCATGTTTATGACAAATTATGCCTATCAAGTTGACATAGATATTTTTATCTAGGAGGTATGTGAACCGGAAATTCTAACCGACCCTATTGTCGAGAGGTTAAATTTAGTTGAAAGAGAAAATGAGTATTTGAAAGAAAAATTGAAAAGAATTGAGGGGGAGAAGATGCAATTGGAGTTGCATGTTGCCGATGTCGTCGATGATGACAAGATCAAGATGGAGAAAATGCGGTTGAAGATTAGAAATATTAGAAAATATGCCATTGATAGTGAGGCTTGGTATCATTATGCTGTTGGATCAATTATTACCTTAGTTGCGATCTTGATTGCATTTGTTGTTGCATTTAAATGCTTTAGCTAGAGAGTTATTTGTATGTTGCATTTAAGTGTTGTATGAACTTTATGTATGAACTTGTATTAATTTGGTCCATTCGGTGGTGTGTAATGAAGATGCGCCGGCAATGGATGTACGATGACCGATGCTCTCCCCAGTTCATTGATGGCGTGCATACTTTTCTAATTGCAGCTTCGAGCAAACAAGCGGGCGGATGGTTTTATGCCTTGTCCATATGCCCATTGTAAGAATGATCACAATTACTCTAACTCAAGAACCATTCCGCCACCTGTTTGAGTCCGGTTTCATGCCCCACTATAATGTTTGGACCAAGCACGGAGAAAGAGGGGTTATGATGGAAGAGAATGAAGAAGAAGAGGACGACGACAACTCTCCTGGCCATGGGTTCCCTGAATACGATGATACAACAATGGGGGAAGAAGCTGAGCCGGCAATACGGGAAGAAGCTGAAGAAGAGGCATCAGATGAGCCCGCTGATGATCTAGGTCGGGCCATTGCCGATGCAAAGAGAAACTGCACAAGTGAAAAGGAGAAGAAGAAGTTGCAGCGCATGTTAGAGGATCACAAGAAATTGTTGTACCTGAATTGCGAAGCTGACAAGAAAAAGCTGGGCACCACACTGGAATTGCTGCAATGGAAGGCAGAGAATGGTGTATCTGACAAGGGATTTGGAAAGTTGCTGGTAATGATAAAGAATATGCTTCCAAAGGACAACGAATTGCCCGAGAGTACGTACGAAGCAAAGAAGCTTGAATTCCCTCTAGGGTTAGAGATGCAGAAGATACATGCATGCCCTAATGACTGCATCCTCTACCGCGGTGAGCACGAGGATTTGAACGCGTGCCCGGTATGTGGTGCATTGCGCTATAAGATCAGCCGCGATGACCCTGGTGATGTCGAGGGAGAGCGCCCTAGGAAGAAGATTCCTACCAAGGTGATGTGGTATGCTCCTATAATACCACGGTTGAAACGTTTTTTCCAAAAACAAAGAGCATGCCAAGGCGATGCGATGGCACGGAGAAGACCGTAAGAAAGACGGAAAGTTGAGAGTACCCGCTGACGGGTCGCAGTGGAGAAAAATCAAGAGAAAGTACAGGGAGGAGTTTGCAGGTGGCCCAAGGAACGTATGGTTTGGTCTAAGCGCAGATGGCATTAATCCTTTTGGGGAGCAGAGCAGCAACCATAGCACGTGGCATGTGACTCTATGTTTGTATAACCTTCCTCCTTGGTTGTGCATGAAGTGGAAGTTCATTATGATGCCAGTGCCCATCCAAGGCCCTAAGCAACCCGGCAACGACATTGATGTGTACCTAAGGCCATTAGTTGAAGAACTATTACAGCTGTGGAATGGAAAAGGTGTACGTGCGTGGGATGAGTACAAACAGGAAGAATTTGACCTAAAGGCGTTGCTGTTCGTGACCATCAATGATTGGCCTGCTCTCAGTAACCTTTTAGGAAATCTTCTTTGAATGCCTGCTCAGTATGAAGGTACCGTCTAGCTTCTCGTCGAATATAAAGGGAATAATAAATATGGCAGAGAAAAAGTTCCAGAACCTAAAGTCTCATGACTGCCACGTGATTATGACGCAACTGCTTCCAGTTGCATTGAGGGGGCTTCTACCGGAAAACGTTCGATTAGCCATTGTTAAGCTATGCGCATTCCTCAATGCAATCTCTCAGAAGGTAATCGATCTAGAAATCATACCAAGGTTACAGAATGATTTGGTGCAATATCTTGTCAATTTCTAGTTGGTGTTCCCGACATCCCTCTTCAACATCATGACGCATGTCCTAGTTCACCTTTGCGAAGAGATTAACGTTTTGGGTCCTGTATTTCTACACGATATGTTCCCCTTTGAGAGGTTCATGGGAGTCTTCAAGAAATATGTTCATAACCGTGCTATGCCAGAAGGAAGCATCTCGAAGGGCCATGAAAATGAGGAGGTCATTGAGTTTTGTATTGACTTTATTCGACCTTAAGCCGATTGGTGTTCTGAATCGGCGGCATAAGGGCGCCCCGGATGGAAAAGGCACGCTAGGAGGATCAAATAATATGTATGGATGGGCATTCTCTCCTTTGAAGCACACTACGCTTCTCTGAGAATTCCATCTTGGTGGCTCCGTATATGGAGGAACACAAGAATTTTCTACACTCCAAACATCGGAGCGGTCGTATTTGGATTACACATGAACAAACGCGGACTTTCGCCGGTTGGTTGCAGACTCGTGCCATGCATGATGGCGATATTAAAGATGACCTGTACTTGCTGTCCCAGTTACCATCTTCGAATATAATGACATTCAGAGGGTACGAGATAAATGGGAATACATTTTACACGATCGCCCAACATAAGAGAGCACCAACCAAAACAGTGGTGTCCGCTTTGATGCAACAACCAACACGGGAAAAGAAACATATTATGGTTACATAGAGGACATATGGGAACTTAACTATGGAGGTGGTTTGAAGGTCCCTTTGTTTCGGTGCAAATGGGTCAATATGACACGAGGCGGGGTAACGGAAGACCCACAGTACGGAATGACAACAGTGGATCTCAACAATCTTGCGTATGCAGACGAACCATTCGTCCTAGTCAACGATGTGGCGCAGGTTTTCTATGTGAAAGACATGTCTACCAGGCCGAGAAAAAGAAAATATAAGGAAGCGAATGCATCATACGATGAGCCAAAGCGCCACATAGTTCTTTTCGGTGGAAAAGAAACATCGTGGGAGTGGATGACAAGACAGACATGTTAGAAGATTATGAAAAGTTTGATGAAATTGCTCCATTTACAGTGAATATTGATCCGAGCATCCAGTTAAATGATGAAGATTGTCCATGGTTACGGCGCAAAGGGACACACGCGAAGAAAAAGTTTCACACCACACGATCCCACTCTGGGATGCGATAGGCTTCACCGTCATCACTTTCTTCTGTAGTGACTTTCTGGACTTATATATCTGGAAAAAGTGCCGCTTCGAACAAACTGGGGGGAATCTTTGTAATAGTTAGGGTACTTATATGTTTTGGTATTTGAAACGCGAAGAAATTTTATGTGCAAAAACTGGATGCTCTTCGTCTACAAATTAGTTCGTCAAATAATTCAAATTTAAACTATTCAAATTTGAAAACTACTGGCACTAACATAAACTTTGTAATTTTTTGTACCTAAAGAAAAAATATTCAGAAATAAATAAAGTAGAAAAGAAAAAAACGAAATTTTTTGGAGACAAAAACTAAAAAAAATTAAACTATTCAAATTTGAAAACTACTGGCACTAACAGAAAGTTTGTAATTTTTTGTACCTAAAGAAAAATATTTAGAAATAAATAAATGAAAATAATAAAGTAGAAAAGAAAAAAAAACTAAATTTTTTTTGAGACAAAAACTAAATAAAAAAAGCCCACCTACTAGGCCACAACGGCCTGCATACGACTAGTAACCCAACCTGCAGTTGGGCCAGGATGCAGACCAGCGAGAACTCAGATAGGCCTGCAGAAGAGAGGCAGGTGGTTAGGCCGTAAGCCTGCTATAGAGAGGTGTTCAAGAGAGTAGCCGCGCCTGGGCTTTTAAACAGGTGCGGGCGCCCCTCGGCTAGCGAGGTAGGACTAAACTTGCCAGCGCCGCACCTGCGCCAGCGTACCCCCTTTAGTAGCGGGTCGTGGCTCCAACCGGTACTAAAGGGGGGCCTTCCCGCAGCCTGGCCTGGCCAAAACAGACCTTTAGTACCGGTTGGTGGCTCCAACCGGTACTAAAGGTGCCTCATATATAAGAAACACTTACAAAAATTTCAGTTTCTCATCTCCCACTTCTCTCTGCCGACATCGCTGCCTTAATCCGCCGCCTTGCCGTCCCCCGCCGCCGCCCCATCCCCATCGTCGTCTCAGCCTCCGCCCCCGTCGGCTGACCCGTCATCGCCGTCTATCGCCGCCTCGCTTGTCGCCGCCCGTCGGCGTCGCGGCCCGACCTGTCGCCTTGTGACAACCGCCACCCCCAAGCCCCGCACACACACACACACGCTTAGATGTTTTTCTGTTTTAGTTTTTAGTTTTTTCTGTTTTCCTGTTTTTTATATAGAGGTTTTAGATGAATTAATTAATTAGATTAGATTAATGTCATAGAATTTGCATATAGAATTAGCTATATATCTTAATGTTAGATGAATTAGCTAGAATTTTCATATAGAATTAGCTATATAGAAATGTTATAAATGTTATAGAAATGTTAGAAATTTTAGAAATGTTAGTTTTAGCTATATGAATTAGATTAATTTAAAATTGTTATAGAAATGTTATGGAAATCTTAGTTTTTAGTTTCTTATAAATTTAGTTATATATACAAATTTAGAATTTGCATATAAGAAATCAGAATCCAATCATTTAAAAAATGTTACTTTTGCGGCGTATAGTATTTGTTCACGACGATGCTGCCCGCATCCTCGCTGTTGACCTGTTAAGTGACGACGCCCCGCTTCAGGAAGGACCCATGTCCGGGACTGGGCTCACTGGCCGGGCACCGGGAGGTGCTACCTTGAGGGCTCGCCGCTTGGTGAGTAACCCGGGTCCCATCGTCGACCCTGAGCTCCTTTGGTGGCGTTCCCGTGGGCCACTTTCGGTGCGGAGGGAGCCGGCCCCATCGGAGGTGGTGCGTCGCCGTGTCAGGGAGGAGGACGAGCACGTCCGTCGCTACATGGCTGCTATGGACGTCAGGTTCTCCAATACCTGGTAGGGTCTTTCGGGAGATGACCGGAGCTATGATCATGTGATGGTTCCTTCTCTTTGGGTGTCCACCACCCGCACCTCAGGAACCGCGAGTGGCCTAGATTATTCTGTAGTATTCGATCTTTATTAGCTAGAGCTAGCTAGTGATGTGTATTCGATATATAATATTCGAGACGATGTATTCGAGATTATATATTATTCGAGACGATGCATATTATGTACTATGATTTAGGATTTCCTTATTGATTGCATGCATGCATTGTAATTTAAATACTAAATTGTTTTATATTTCTTCTGGATTAGTTAAATAAAAGCTATTGCGGACAATACCGGCAGAGAGGGAGAAGAGGCCCTGTTCGAGATCATATGCTCCCCTCGCGCGCCAGATGATCAAAATGAAGAAGATGACGGCTCCCAATATCTGAACAATACCGGGGAGGGTGATGATATGATATTCGATCACGACGACCGAATTGATGAAGTCATGGATGACGACTTTGATTGTGATGGCGAAGAAATTAATGATTCTGATGGCGAAGAAAATGTTGATCTTGAAATAACAGAGACCGGCGAGGTATATTTATATAAGCAGGCATCTGGTGATCATCACATGTTTTAAATGATTTGAAGATATATTAATGAATCGATCTTTCTTCTTTTAGCCCTCCAGATCGAGCAAATCTTCCACAGGCAGAGTGCGAGGCCCGGGCAAAAAGTTGAAGGAGGGCGTAAAGTACAACATCGATGCCATCAAAACTAATGGCAAAACAATAGCGCCTAAGAACATTGTGAACAAGTTCGTTCGTCAGTGCAGAGTTGTTGTGAAGGACAAACTCCCGATCTCCCATCAAGAATGGAAAGAGCCATCAAAGCCCCGTCCAGATCTTACTTTTGTCGACGACAGAGCGAAAACTGCACTTTGGGAAAATCTCATGGAACATTTCACCCTACCAGATCATTTCACAGCTGCAGATGTGGAGAAAGTCAGGGACGCTGGTCTTAGGAGGATGGCAATTGCATTCAACAACCACAAGAAAACTGTATGGAATAACTACGTCAAAGCAGGAAAGAAGACTCCAGAATTCAAGGGAACACTTGAGAACCAAAGAGAACACTGGGACGATTTCGTGAAATTCAAGGAATCTGAATTATCTAAGGAACGGTCCCAAAAAACAAGGCCAATGCCGCAAAAAAGAAGCAATTCCATATGCTGGGTCCAGGTGGCTATGAGGTGGCAATGCCTAAGTGGGATAAGTCTGAGCAAGAGATGCTGGCTGCACAGGTCACTCCAGTTACATTGAGCTGGCCCCAGTGCGTAACTTGGTTCTATGCGCATGGGGGCGTTGGACCCGAAGACAGGCGAGGTTTCCAAGAAGGCATGTCTTAAAGGAGCCGATGTTAAGTTAGTTGAAGCAATAGAAGAAGCTCGAAAGGGGTGTTCACGCCCAACAGAGAGAACGATGAGCTTCTGGCATACTGGAAATCCTGAACACCCGGGAAGAACACGAGGCAAGGGCGTTGTTCCATGGTATGAGGGCTTTTCTGAGTGAAACGCCGACTATAGAAGCCGTGCGAGAAGGAAGATGTAGGAGGAGAAGAAGAAGAAGCTGGAGGACGAGCAGAGGAAGCAGGAAGCAGGAAGCAGAACGCCTTCAAGGCCTAGAATCAGTGCACGCGGACTTGGCACTCAAATTCCAGCGGCAACAGCAGTAGATCGACTCACTTAGCCAGGAAAGGGGGTCTCAGTAGCGGCCGGAACTAGCGGATGATCTAGCATTGGATAGCACCGTCCCATCCATGCCGAGAAGCAGCGTGGGTTCCGCCCCGGGCGATGCACTACTGGATTGATACCCTGTGGATGACATCATGGAGAACACCAACTGTGAGCTATACTTCAAAATAAAGAACATATCCGTGAAGGCGGCGGACGTCGTTGCTTATACAAATCCCCCCGAAGCAACCTACCATTGCAGAACGATTCCAGCCGACTATGCTCCTGTCGTGGTTGATGAGGTGGTGGACCAATATTTGGGGCTACGGCTTGACATTCCTGGAGGTGACGAGGAGCACACACTAGGAGAGGCCATACATCGTATCATCCTATGGAGAAAGGATTACATCATCTTTCGAAGGACACCGACACCGCATCAGCTAGAGCTTGACATTCCAGGAGGTGACGAGGAGCAGACGACTCACGCTCCTCCAGGTCCGGCACAGCTTCAGTCCACTCCTCCTGCTTCAACTCAGCCAACGCGTGAGGCCACTCCTCCTCCTCCAAGTCCACCAACGCGTGCCACTCCTCATCCAAGTCCGACACCACATCAGCCGTCTCCGCTGCCTCAGCAATCGCTTGACATTCCTGGAGGTGACGAGGAGCAGACGACTCACGCTCCTCCATGTCCGGCACAGCTTCACTCCACTCCTCCTGCTTCAACTCAGCCAACGCGTGAGGCCACTCCTCCTGCTCCAAGTCCACCAACGCGTGCCACTCCTCCTCCAAGTCCGACACCGCGTCAGCCATCTCCACTGCCTCAGCAATCGCGGAAGAGAGCTGCCGCAGCTATGGTGCGTAGTGCTACAAGTCGTGGTAGTATAGGAGTTACAGGCGGAGGCAAGCAATTTAAATATGGTCCAAGCCTCGCGCCTCTTCTGTAGAGGCCTTACGACATGACCAAGGAGCAAAAGAAAGCCATAGTGAAGGCCCAAGTGGATGCCCATTTTGGACCGAAACCGCCACCGCCGCCAAGGGAGAAAGTGCCCGAGGATAAGATTGACCACTTTATTCGTATGGCTAAACCACCAGCTCCCAAGCCTGTTTACTCAGACTATTAGCGCCAAATCAGGAAGGCACATCGAGCACGACAAAAGGAGTCGAGCTCGAGCTCGAGCCAAGCAGCTGGCAACAAATGCGGGAAACCCGTTCCCCAACTAGGAGAACAGGCGGCGCAATCGATCCCCCCGCTTGTTGTACCAACACATGAGAGTATCAGCGTCGATTAAATTTGGTAATAATCGACGAGCATAGAAGGCAGGTGAAATGCTCGGTATCACAGTTGGACAACTCCTCGAGATTGAGCCCATGCCTAAGCTTAGAGAGCAGGACATAAAACGGAAATATATCCGCGGCCAACCTTTGGTCAAGCCTGAGGAGGTCAAGAACCTCCCAACGAGAATGTATGAATTGCATCATTGGTACATGAAAATTACCAAGAGTACCAATCGAGAGGGCCTCATGGTGAAAGTCAAGGAAGAGTATTACTTCCATAAGCTAGCTCTGTCCATTGAGTATTCAGAACTATTTCAGTTATTCAATCAAGACGCACTCAACAAATCTCTTGTCAGTTGCTATTGTCTATAAGTGATTTCTTTTTGTAATTTAAGTATCAAGCTAGCTGTAGTGCTCATTGATCGATCATTACCTGTAACTATCCTCACTATATTCTTTTCTGTGGTATTATGTAGGACAAAGATGTATGAAATGAAAAAAGCTGGACGCTATGGCATTGGGTTCATTGACCCAAATACCGTTAATGAACAAACATGGACATATGCATGGTATAAAGACGATGTAGAGAAAAACATGCTAGAGTTCTTGAAGCGCCTCAATACCAATGAAGATATACTACTTCCTTACAACTTCTTGTGAGTCACACTGTCTTGTACTACAAATTTTGTTTTTACTTACTAGCTAGCTAGATGTTAATAATTAAGTGTATAGGGTTTAGGGTAGTTGATGAGTGTTATGCACATGCCCGCTCAATTAAGACATGCAAATGTGTATGCATGCAGTTTCCATTGGATCTTGTTAATCATTAAAGTTGTGAAGGAACAGGTTGAAATCTTGGACTCATTACTTAAAAAAGAAAGACTACACAATCGTGAAGGGGATAGTCGATGTAATTTCAATCATTATTAACTATATGTCGGCCTCTTTAGTTCGTCATTTCACGATATCAACTATTTAATAACTGGTTTATTCATTTTCTTTCTTGGTCAAGGCAGGTGGCTTGGGCAAAGTTCAGGAATGAGGTTCCAGACGAATGGAAATAAAAGCTGTATTGGTTTCGACCCAAGGTATAATTAATTAAGTAGTACTAGCTAGCTAGCTACCATATATGCATCTCTTTAATTCTAGTTTCAATACTTAATTATCATGCTTGATTGATTATTATCTGATTCAATTCTATTCTCGTAAAGGCCCTAAAGCAGGTCCAGGGGACTGATGTGTGTGCATACTATGTTTTCGAAAACATTCGCATGATGACGTCCGGAAGGACCAAAACTGATAGACAACTATGGGTACGTTTGACAGAACAATATTCACAACTTTTACATCATTATCGATATCTAGTCACATAACTAATACGCATGCATATTGATCTCCTTCTTAACAGTTCGAATCGGTGCGGGAGAAGCTCCTACCAAAGGGAGCGCATACGAGCACTTCAAGAGGAAATAGCAGGATTTTTGCTCGACGGATCATAGATCCCAAAGGGAATTCTACTACGAGCTACCGCCTTGAATGAACCACTCCCAATTGTCATCGTGGGTTCAAGGCACCAAGGCAAATGCCACTTTGGCTCTGAAGGCAACATGTAGGAAAAACTATATATATATATATATATATATATATATATATATATATATATATATATATATATATATGATCGGTTCTCTGAGAAATTCTATTTATATATATATGCATAACGTGTACAATATGTAGTATCGTCAAATACCAGCAAACCAAAAAGAATTAAATGGAAAACACAAAATTAAACGAAAAATAAATAATAAAACCAAAACCCCCCAAATAATTTAGTACCGGTTGGTGTTACCAACCGGTACTAAAGGTCTCCCCACACCCGGCCATGGCTCGTGCCACGTGGTAGCCCTTTAGCGGCAGTTCGTGCAGAACCGGTACTAAAGGGGGGACCTTTAGCCCCCACCCTTTAGTGTCAGTTCCAGAACCAGCACTAAAGGCCCTTACGAACCGGTGTTATAGCTCGGTTCTACACTAGTGATTATATTTATGAACTAGAGATAGTTCAGTATCGCCCAAGGTTATGACTGTTATATGATGAATATCATCCAACGAATTCACCAATCCAATGCCTACGAATTTTCCACATATGATTAAATACCTCGAGATTTAGTCCCGGTTGGTGGCCCTAACTGGGACTAAAGGCCTACCTTTAGTCCTGGTCGGCGCCACCAACTGGGAGTAAAGCTCATTTTCGGCAGCCAAAAGGGCACGAAAGGTTGGTCCTTTAGTCCTAGTTGGTGGCTCCGACCGGGACTAAAGGTAGGTCTTTAGTCCCGGTTTGTGCCACCAACAGGGACAAACCTGGAAATTTCAAGCTTTTAAATGGTGTTTTAGTCAAAAATAAATTATGTTTAGCCTTTTAGTTTCATTCCTTTTTTCTTTGTTTTAATTTTTTTATTTTTATGTTTTCTTATTATTCCTTTGCCAAATTATATTATTTTTTGGTTAGTCAACATGGGGATATTTTAAATAGGTGTTTTAAAATCATTTTAATGTTTACAAAAATTATTTTGATGCATAGACACATAGTGATTCAAAAAGAAGCTGACACCAATGTTCCCTATGTGAAGGAGATAGACCCTGACTATGCATATCATATAGAAGATTCATAATAAGAGTCCATATCCTTAACAAAGGATGCAATGCTGTTAGAAGCTTATCCGTACTGGACGACTCGGATATTTAGGCTAGTCGACTAGCTCATCACTTGGCGAGGTGGGACTAATACGGGTGTGAAAATTTCTGGTAGGCCTTTAGTCCCGGTTGGTGCCACCAACTCGGACTAAAGCTAGGCCTTAATTATTTTAGTTTTGTTTTAAACAAATTCAAAAATAGTAGCATACATGCCTAGTTTTGATTTAATTCTTTTTGCTATTAAATTTTTAAATAAAAAGTACTTTATGAAAATTTTAGTTGGATAAATTTTATATAATTTAAAGTTAATATTATTTTGACCATAACTATAGTTTTATAAAATATTTTTAGTTGATTCTTTTTTATATTGAAGAATATTATAAAATAATTTTTGTTAACCTAATAATGTTATATGTTCTTTTATGTTAAGTTATTAATTTGGTGATTTTATTTGCTGCTAGTTTTATTTAGAACAAAAACTATATTTATTATATGTAGTTAAGTCCTCACAGGTTCCCTTAGGAGTTTCTATTTGGATTTCCTTGAAGTTTTGTTTTTCTTTCGATTTTCTTTTTTATTATTATTTTCTTTATTGCTTTATTCATTGATTGTATTTTGATTGCTAAAATGCTTTCTAGAGTGAATGCTTATATGAATCCAATGTTTGATTATATAGATTTTCATCAGATAGTGACAAATAGTTCTATCAAGTTATTTTTCATAGGTACCATTGTTGCAACATTTCGCATTGAAGGGCCGGCATCAGGTGGTGGTTTGTCGATATGTCTTTGAAAATATGGCACAAGGCGATCAGTGTTGTCAAAATCTTTCTTCCGGAATCTAAAGCCCTTTGGGTATAACCCAACATACTCATGATGTGGGTTTGTACTCCTGATGTAAGATAATATAAAGGTGCATGGATGTTCATGAGATGTGCCAAAACAATAAACTATTTTAATAGGATTCTCTGATTTCTCAGCCCTTAACATATCATCAACTTCCGCTTTTAACCCTTTCCTGAATTTAACTGTAGAAAAATTGCTACGGAAATCATCTTGTATGTAAACCAACCTCATCAAGATTTTCAAAAGTTTCATCACCAATGGATCATGGTTAATTCTCGAGAATGACCATCTCTTCATTTCACTCTGCTTGCATGTTAGGTAAAGTATGAACCTATTTTTATTCACATTCTTAATTTTGCCAGTTAGTACATAGCCTTCATGTAACTGCAGTGAATCTAGATCAAAGCCATCATCAGAATAGTTGTCTCCCATAACTATGACTTTCGACCCAGAATCAAAGGTCCAAATTATTCGGTTATCTTGTATATGCCGAATAGTTACTTGAACAATCCTACCATCTAATATGGTGTCCTCAGTTTCACCAAAAAGCAACCAGAACTCCTCATCTCGACTTGGCAGGCATAAGGGGTCCTCTGATAAGAGAAACCACACAGTACCTCCAACTTTATATTATACAATGTTTCTCTCTTATAATTAAAATACTAAAAGGATAGGAATAATCGAAAACTCATAACTTAATAAATAATTATTCAAAAACCATGTTTCAAATGCCAAACTGCCCTAGCTCTTACAAAGATTCCCTCCGGTTTGTCCGAAGTGGCACTTTCCAGCTATAAGTCCGAAAACTCGCACTAGAGAGAAAGTGATGGCGGTGAAGCCGGTCACATCCCATAACTAGATCTTGGGGTATATAACTTTTTCTTCGTGTGTTTCCCTTGCTTATTGCGCCGTAACCATGGATAATCTTCATCGTTTAACAGGATACTTGGTCAGTCTTCACTTTGAAGGGAGGAATTTCATCAAACTTTTCATAATCTTCTGACATGTCTGTCTTTCCTCCACTCCACGATATTTATTTTCCCTGAAAGAACTATGTGGCGCTTTGGCTCATCGTATGATGTATTCGCTTCCTTATCTTTTCTTTTTCTCGGTATGGTAGACATGTACTTCACATAGAAAACCTGCGCCACATCATTGGCTAGGACAAATGGTTTGTCTATGTACCCAAGATTGTTGAGATCCACTGTTGTCATTCCGTACTGCGGGTCTACCTCTACCCCGCCTACTGTCAAATTGACCCATTTGCACCGAAACAAAGGGAGCTTAAAATCACGTCCATAGTAAAGTTCCCGTATATCCTCTATGTAACCATAATATGTGTCCTTTTCCCTATTGGTGTTTGATCCATCAAAGCGGACACCACTGTTTTGGTTGGTGCCCTCTTTATTTTGGGAGATCGTGTAAAATGTATTCCCATTTGTCTCGTACCTTTGGAAAGTCAATACAGTCGAAGATGGTGTCCTGGCCAACAAGTACAGCTCATCTCCAACAATGGTGTTATTCGCGAGATGTGTTTGCAACCAACCGCCGAAAGTCCCCATGTGTGCACGTGTAATCCAGTCGTCAGACTGCCCTGGGAGCGTACAATATTCTTGTGTTCATTGATACACAGGGCCACCAAGGTAGAATTTTGTAGAACTGTGTAGTGTGCTTGTGCCCAAGAATGCCCCCCCCCCCTACATATTATTGCTTTCGGTCCTAGCGTGCCTTTTCCACTTGTTAGAGTTGTGTCGAATATAGTGTACAAGGTAGGTTACAGTTGGACTTGTAGTTGTATTGTGTTTAGATAAGATATGAAATCGTGTCGAAGTAGGACACTTGTATCCTAGGCCTCTCATATATAGCGGGGTGGACACACGATGTAACCTATGCCAACATCATAGCACAGGAACGCAGGGGAAACCGGCGGCTTGTGCTGGTGTCCAGGGCGAGCGGGTGCGGTATTATAGCGGTGTCATGGGGAGGAGCGCCCATAGTCAGGCCCCAGGAATGTAGCCATATTGGTGAACCTCGTTAACAAATCCCGGTGTCGTCCTCGTGTGATTGCTTGGTCCTCCGATGATCAACGGTACACCAGGAAAGAGCATAGATCGGAGATTTGTTTTGGGAAAAAAAGGATGACCGAGTCCTCATGTGCCACACAAGGCAGCCAGATCGATTCAAGCGAAGGGAAACATCCATCTGGTGATGCGCACCCATTGAAACAGAGACGTTGACAAGGCAGTTGCGCTAGCATCGAGGGAGTTCAGCCAAGGGAGCAGCTCATGTGAAGGCCATGTTTTTTGGTGGATTGCTTCTAGTGCACGCAGGCAAGACCACGCTGGGTTTGCTCGTGTAATTCGGCGTCACGGATAGCTCATGTATTTTTCACACAGCCAGTCGTACAAAGAACCATGGCACCAACGGGTACCAGGTTTGAGATGGAGAAGTTCATGAAACTGAAAACGTTGGGTTATGGTAGACAAGGATGAAAGATTTGTTGGCACGATGGGGATGCTTGAAGGCGTTGCAGGAAGTCATGTCAGCTAAGATGGAATTATTATGTGATGGATGGAAATTCTTGAAAGACGATTTGGGAGCCTTGAGCATGTCATGTAGTCGGACAAGTCGGTGTCGGACTGGACAGTCTGACGGGATCGACACGAGTCGGTCGGTACAGAAGACGGTTGTGGGATCAGCGACAACGGCATAGGAGGGTGATGCTGATGGTGACCGACTAATGGGCGTGGAAACATGTGGTGAAGGCCCCCAGGGCTTGTGTAGCTTCGACAAGACTATGGCGCGGGGTTAATTCAAGGTGATGTACACATGGAGCTTGAAGTCGACGGGGCACGAGGGTGGACTGATCATCTACCATGGAGTCATGTTGAAGGTGGAGCTGCATTGAGGGGCTACGGTGTAAGGATCGAGAGAATCGAAGCCTATTCAGCAACGGGGAAAAGCGAGTGACATGCAGTTCGGACTGGAGCCCAGTGGTCTGATGGAAGCGTAAAAATCGGCATTGGTCAGTGGATGATCGGTGGTACTCTGTAGTGGGGGTTGAGTGGTGTGGGTTCGCGACCCTTCAGACTCGACCAGGACAGCAGAGACTCCACGCGGTAATAGCGGCGAGGCATGTGGTATGCACAGAACATGGAGACGGGTCAGGGCTCTGGTGGTCATACATGTGGTAAGACAACTTTGAATTTGACTCGGGATGACTAGAAGCAACGGTGAAATTCCTTCAAGTTTCAGACAGACGGTGAAGGAAGAGCGGTGATGTTGAGTTCCGGTAACTCTTATGTGTGACACCCAATATGTGAGTTGTTCACTTTCACGCAGGTCGGTGATCAGTGTGTGATGGCATTGGACGAACACTCTGGAAGTTGGGAGCACAAACTAGAGTAACACGGAACTTAATTTTGCTCGAGTGTTGACTGTGGTCAAGAGAAGAAGGGACTACAAGTTGTAGGTGGAGTCATATGGAGTGTTTGGATTAGCAGTTGTGCTCATGGCATAAGCTCAACACTACTAGGGAAAAGCCTATACACAGAATCTTATCACCAGCGCGCTTTAAAATAAGGCGCTGCTACTAATTAGCAAGATAGCGAGTAGAGCTTAACTTTCAGCTTTGAAATAAATATAGCAAAGCGCGCATACCAAAGACGCGCTTCTTGCTATAATTCCTACGAGGCCGCCATGAGGCTAGTTATAGCAACAGCAGCGTTATAACGACAAGCGCCATCTGCTACGGTGCATAGTAGCGGCGCATTTCCCAATAAGCGCCACTGCTAAGTTTACTACAAAATCCGATCCACTCACAACACACACTCACCGGATCCCTCTCAATCCCAGGCCGGTCCTCCCCCGTCGCCCCTCCTCCATCTGTGCTGCCGTCACCTCCTCCTCTGTGTTGGACTCGGTACCGGCCTCCTCCTCCGTCCTCCCTCCACTCGCCGCTGGCCGGCCCCTCCTCGCTCCGCCTTCCTCCTCCGTCCTCCCTCCACTTTGGCCGGGCCCGGCCTCTCCTGCTCCGCCTTCCTCCTCCGTCCTCCCTCCATGGCCGGTCGGCCCTCCGCCTCCGCCTTCCTCCTCCATATACTCTCTTCTCCCTCCTTGATTCGCCCCTCCTTCTCCCTCCTCCCTGCTACGTTTTGATTTAGTAGGCTAGTTCATATGCAACATTTTCATTTAGTTGATATGATTTAGTTGATTTAGTAGGCTAGTTGATTTAGTTGATTTAGAACATTTTGATTTAGTTGATATGATTTAGTTGATTTACAACATTTTGATTTAGTTGATATGATTTACTTTTTGGCAAAATGTAGGTGGTACCTTGTCATCTAATATGTTACTAGATCTTAGGATTATAATTGTCCATCAAATTGCTTCTCATGGAAGAACCAAAAATATCACATGCTCTTGTTTTCTTTCTGTGAAGTGAATCAGTAATCCTTTGCTCACATTGCTTTAGGAAAAATGGCGCCACCACCACCACCACTATGTCGACCGTGTAAGTCAAGGTGCGCTTGACAACCTTTGCAACTGGGCAAGCTGTTCGGCATCTACTTCCGCCGAAGTTTTAGTCATGCGGCGGTAAGAAATTAGATGAAATGTAATAACTATTTCATTTTTAGTGTTGGCATTACTGCATTGTGTCATTTTGCTTATTTTATACAGATCATCCCATGCAATGTGAGGTTGAAATTCAACAAGTCGACAGAGACACTTTGACATTTGGCGATCTGGGGGCCGTACACTATGGAGGTCGAGAAAGGGCATAATATGTCGCATGATTGGAGGAGATGGATGGGCCCGTTTAAATCAGCTTCGCATGCGTCTTACTTGGTGGTGAGTTGATCAGCTTCTCCTTGAGCGTAAAGACCCAAGCTGGCTGTCATTTATCTCAACACGGTGGAAGATGATGAAGATGACGAAGATGATGAAGATGATGAAGATAATGAGGACCCACTTTCGATGAAGATGATGAGGACCCACTTCATGAAGCCATCGTAGCTCAAAGAACAAGGCTGACCGAGGAGGAGGTGTCCAACCTGTGGGACATAATTCCGCCACGCGTCTTTGACTTTGTCGGGGTGCCATTCGTGACCCGCCTGACAAATACCATGGTTGATCGACATGATATGGTATGTTATACTTACAAATGCAAATTATTCGATGAAATACTTAGTGTACAATCCAATGATATGGTATGTTATGTGGCATCTAGTCGATGATATGTTTTAGTGTAGAGTTCGATCACATGCTTATTAGTATAGAATCTAAGGAAAATATTAATAGTGTAGATAATCCATATGTACTTATTTGCGAGGCTATTTATTAATTGATGTGTTTTTCTTATTCAGAAATTGGCAAAGAGCATATCTGTGAGTTACGATATCGAGCCCGATGAAGAAGGCTCAATTTGGACTACGCCTTCTGCAAGGGGCTCCGTCACAACTTGTACTTACAGCGTGGACACGGACGGTCGCACACACTTAAACTTCGGTTGGGTGGAAGAAATTCCTCGATGGCAAGAATCTTCGTGTTGGACAGGCTATCCTAATTACTATCAGGAACACCAACCGCCTGTGCTTGAGGATGATTATTGTCTTCGATATCATCTAGAACTACATATGTGTGTGTGGCTATATCATCTAGAACTACATATGTGTGTGTGGCAATATCATCTAGAACTACATATGTGTGTGTGTGTGTGTGGCTATATCATCTAAAACTACATATGTGTGTGTGGCTATATCATCTAGAACTACATATGATGATTGTCGTCGATATCATCTAGAACTACACATGATGATCGCTGTTGATATGACCTTGTACTGCTTGAGGATGCATATTTGACTATGCATGAAATTGTTATCTAGTACTCCCTTCGTATCTAGTAGCAGTACCTAGTATCTAGTATCTGAAAGGGAAACTGAAAGGGAAAAGGGTAAGGGAAAATGATGAATGATATAGCAGTAGCGAGGGACTGAGAAATCGCTGCAGCTAAGTAATAGTAGCGCGTTCGAAAAAAAGCGCCGCTGATATCGTCATCAGTAGTTGCGCGGGTACGGACCATGCTACTACTACAAGTTAGTTGTAGCGCCTTATTAGTAGCGCAGCCAACCTCGCTGCTGCTACACTCAAAACCCGCGCTACTACTAGGGTTTTCCCTAGTAGTGCAAGTCTAATGTACATGGAAGTTTGACGCATTAACGAATTCAAGGTGGTGGAGAATATTTGCCAAGGTGGAGTTTGTTAGAGTTGGACTTGTATTTGTATTGTGTTTAGATAGGATATGCAGTCGTGTCCAAGTAGGACAATTGTATCCTAGGGCTCTCATATATAGGGGGGTAGACACACGATGTAACCTATGCCAACATAATAGCACAGGAACGTAGGGGAAACCAGTGGCTTGAGCTGGTGTCTAGGGCGACTGGGTGTGGTATTATAGCGGTGTCATGGGGAGGAGCGCCCATAGTCAGGCCCCGAGGATGTAGCCATATCGGTGAACCTCATTAACAAATCTCGGTGTCGTGCTTGTGTGATTTCTTGGTCCTCGGATGATCAACGGTATGCCTTAGATTTATTCTAACACCACTCAGTCTCCCCTCATGCCGCAGTTGAGGAACACCAATCGCCTTAAGCTCAGGAATAAAGTCAACACAAAACTCAATAACCTCCTTTGTTTCATAGCCTTGGAGATGCTTCCTTCTAACCTAGCACGGTTATGAACATATTTCTTTAAGACTCCCATGAACCTCTCAAAGGGGAACATATTGTGTAGAAATACAGGACCCAGAATGGCAATCTCTTCAACTAGGTGAACTAGGGTGTGTGTCATAATATTGAAGAAGGATGGTGGGAACACCAACTCGAAACTGACAAGACATTGGACCATATCATTCTGTAACCTTGGTAGGATTTCTGGATTGATTACCTTCTGAGAAATTGCATTGAGGAATGCACATGGCTTCACCATGCATAATTGAACATTTTCTGGCAGAAGCCCTCTCAATGCAACCGGAAGCCATTGCGTCATAATCACGTGGCAGTCATGAGACTTTAGGTTTTGGAATTTTTTGTCTTTGCCATATTTATTATTCCCTTTACATTCGATGAGTAGCCCGATGGGACCTTGAGGCATTCAAAAAAGATTTACTTCTCTGCTTTGGTAAGAGTGTAGCTGCCAGGAACTTGATACTGATTTGGATGCATGCCGTCGTTTTCGTTCATACATTGCTGGTCCTCCCGTGCCTCTGGTGTATCTTTTGTCTTCCCATACATGCCCAAGAAGACTAGCAGGTTCACGCAAAGATTCTTCGTCACGTGCATCACGTCAATTGCAGAGCAGACCTCTAGGACTTTCCAATAGGGTAGCACCCAAAATGTAGATTTGTTCTTCCACATGGGTGCGTGTCCGGCAGCGTCATTTGGAACCACTACTAGGAAAAGGGCTATAGATGATATGGACACTAATGGCACACCAGACATGTGGTGCGCCATTAGTATCTGGTATACTAATGGCGGACATCAGATGCGCCATTAGTATATACAACAGTGCGCCATTAGTATGCCTCCCGGGGCCATGTATACCAGTGCTTTGGCATACTAATGGCGCACAACAACAAGATGCGCCATTAGTAACCCGGCATACTAATGGCAATAATCGCTTAAGGATGCGCCATTAGTATCCTTTGGCATACTAATGGCGCACTTTGTGATGTGATGCGCCATTAGTATGAATATTAGGTTTTTTTATTTTTTAATTTTCTGTTTTTTGCACAGGTTACAAAATGTATAATTGGACAAAATATAGACAGCACACATCAACAACAGATTCATCGAATACAATAGAAGATTAGTCTCTGAATACAATTCATCATATTAGTCTCCGAATACAATTCATCATATTAGTCTCGAATTGAAAAGACCGAACAAAGATAGAACATTATATTACAAGCCTCGAGACCGCGAGTAGCGAGTTTGTCTTCACATTACAAGTCGATATCGATCATCTAAACTACCATCACATAGAAGAGAGCTGCGGTCATCACGATGAGCATCATCACGATGAAACTCGTCTTCATCCGGTTCCTCCAACGCTCCTCCCTCTCCCGCAAGATAGCGGGCGTATCTAACCGGCCTCGGCCCTAGTGGTGTACCCTTTGTAACTATTACCGTTGAATCGGTGAACCTGTCTCCGACACTCCTCCCGGTCGTCATAGACTCCAGGAACCTTACCCTTGTACTACGACATACGACGGCATCGCTATGCACTAGCCAAACTAAACGTTAGTACCAATTCACAGACAATACATAAGCAATATATAAGTATGCAACAGAACGATCGGAAGAGAAAAGCAAGACATTAATAGCATCGATTACATCTAAGTTGAACGACTCTCGAAACCAAAGAGACATACTACAAGTTCATTAAAGTTTAATTACAACATGAGCCAATCGATGTTTCAGAACTATACACAGCATCACTACTTTCGACTCGACTCAAGGGACCGGAGGCGTGGATGAAGCCGCCGTCTCATCGTGGGAGTCATGAAATAGCAGGCGTTGTCGACCTACATTTGTAGCATTGTGTCGATGTCACCGTTGGACGGTTGATTTACGAGGTAGAACTGCCCGAGGTACGAAGGACATCTTGATGGATGATTTCCGCAAACTCCATTTGGAGGCGAAAGAATTCTTGTCCGATGTCCGCGTCCTAGATTGCCGACACGCTCGCATGGCCCAATCTTTCAGTTTACTCGGTAGCGAAGTTGATGATGGTCCCGCATTTATCGCCTGCATGTGATGGATGGCGTAGTAGGCACCCTTCTGACCGCGGTGACTGCTTGGCCTTGTGAGCGTCGTATTATTGTGGGAGAACACGTGCTTGTCGTGCTACGAATAGGCCTGGTGAAGGTGCCTCCAGATTTGGCGTGAGCCGGGAGAACATCATCAAGAACCTTCTTGACATTTGTGTAGTCTATGTTCGATCGACGGTCCGGGTCGAAATACGTGGCCATGGAATATTTTGGGCTTAGGAGGATGAGCGTGCAATGTGTGTCACGCAGAAAACACGGAATGTTAAAAGAAAAACGATCGAAATCTAAGAATTCATATGTTACGGGCGGTTGAGGGAGGACCTACTCGGGAAAGTAAGCCACGAGGAAGTTATCCTTATCTTGGTTTGCAAGAATGACGCCTTCGAGGTAAGAACTTCGCGACTTGCCGGTCCCAGGCGCTGCCCAAGATCTTGGCACGCGCATGTAGAAGGGGTCGACTATCACGATGTCCGGGGTCTTGTCATAATGATCCGCATCTCCATACTCAGCGAAAATATCCGAGCGAAGGTGTAGTGCAGCGGATGAAGGTTCAACATAGCGTGGATGTCATCAAACCGCAGACGATCGTGGACGCCCGATGGAGTTATCCACAAAGCCTTGCCCTCGGCACCTTGGCCGCCAGCTGGGTATGCCACATCCTTCTCTACGAGACGCCGCTTCTCCAAAGAAAGAACACTGTCATGCAGACTCCGCATAGCACCGGTTGCAGCATTGAGCATATTTGTCGGTAGCATCTCCCTACCCGCCATATGCACCCTCCTCGAGATATCCAAAGGGTGAAGGTGGCCCGTCCTGAGCACGGATCGTACTCGGTGCCGGCTGGCTCGCACCCTTGCTAGTCTTTCTTTTGCGTGCCTTCTTCTTCTCCTGTAATGGGACCCGAGTTCTGCTCACAGACCGCCTTCTTGAGTGTGTTGGGGCTGATAATATTTACGCACCTACGCCTATCCGAGGCTCGGTGAAGTCGGGCACCGGAGGCGTCTCCCCGAGAGCTGAACGGCAGCGACGGCGCTGTTGCAACTTGGCTTCTCCAGCGGTACCAGGCTAGATCGCTGCGTCTTTTGTTGGGTTGGGTTCTTGAGAAGGAGGCCCCATGAAGTCGCCATCGTACTCCATGATCGGCAAAGTACTGATCGACGTTGCCAAATGTATCGTCGAAATGCGTCGGATTACGATCTGTGCCATATGCATGTTTGGATCCACCGGCATAGGGATGTCCGGCACCGTTCTGGCGGTCTTGCCATGGGGCCGACTTGGCGCCAGCACGACTGGCGGTGTTGTCTTTGGGTGGTGTCCCCGCCCCCAAGCGAATCTGGCTCTTGACCAAAGCAGGGGCCAGCTTTCGAGGCGGCGAGGATCATCACGTCATCATCGCCGGCCCGACCGGGTCCAATCGGAGTAACAACTCGTCGCAGCTGGCAGCACCGAACCAGTTGAACCCTAAACAAGTTGGGTGGCATCTGGGTACCGTGGAACAAGGGTTGCCGGTTGAACGATTTTGCCTTTGGCGACATCGACCAACTCGTTGTTCACGAAGTGCGAGGAGAGTGCACGGAATGTCGGCGGCGCCTGCGAAAACATGTAGGGCGTCGGCGATGCTTGATCAAAAGGCAAGGAGATGAAGTCCTCGGCCGAGAGAGGCTTAATTAGTTACCATGATGATGGCGTCGAGCTCGGCTAATGTCGAGGCACCACCAACGGCGAGCGTGCGGTTGACGGAGGGGCCGCTTTTGCGAAGAGGTGCCGGCCGGCGTACACCGGGTGCATTAAGCTCCAATGCGGCGTCGGAGACACCAATGGCCCGCCATCGCATTCTGCGAGTTGCTGGCCGTGAAGCTAGGAATCGGGGCGGCCTCGTTGGTCGCCCGCAATCCACGCACTCAACCCCTCGATCAAGGTAGGCACAATGGCGGTGATCGTCGCTCCGAGTTGTTGTTGCACTTGCTCTTGGACAATCTCCGGAATCCGCGCCACCTGTGCCTTGAGTTCTTGAACCTCGCGCGCCTAGCTTTCCGAGCTGGTCTTTTTCTCCTTTCGCCCAGCATTGTTATAGTATGACGACCATTTTGTCAACAAGCCTTTGCCGGCCACACGACCAGCTGACGTCGGCTTACTGAGCTTATCCTTGTTCTTCATTACATTCAACGCCCTATTTAGAGTGGTGTCCCAAGGGTTGCTCTTAGCCGACCCAGCCATCTGCTGATCGCTGCGGAAGGAATGTGAACCATTTAGAAATTTGGCTTCATTAATTAGAATGCAACCATATGGAGCTAATTACGGGGTGTATTCCTTACGAGAACAAGCTCAAGCGCCCTGGTCTTCGGATCCGTGGTAAGCTCCTTTGTTTTCGGGTCCTTCTTGTACCGGGCCTGACAAAGTTCTGGTCTTCTTGTCACCGTATTTATCGAAGAGGGGCGGTAGGCCTTGCTCGCACGGTCCGCCTCCTCCTTGTCCCATATAGGCTCCGCCACTCTGTAACCGCCGGGAACGAGTGTGTGTTCCCCTAAGTTCAGCTCCCATATTTCTTTCCCCCACTGTCTTGATTGGGAGTTTGCGGTGCTCGAGCAATTGATCTTGAAGTCATTCTAGTCATCTTCGGTGATCGAAGGATTTTTCTCCTTGATCTTCTCATAACTCTCACCTTTCTCGATCATTCTCTTCACATTGCTTTTCCAAGTAGACAGGGCCTTGCTCATCTTCGTGACGGCAGCATTGTTCACTTTATTCCCTTTGAGGCTTGTGTTTTCAAATTCAGCGGGGAACTTGTATCGTTCGTGCAACCGTGAAGAGGAGGTTGCGCAAATTCCCTCGGTCAGGATGCCTCGGGTTCTCGGTGTTGATCGAGACGGTGCTCCGGAGAATGCACCCGAGCTGAAGCGAGTACCCTTGACTATTCGTTCAGCGCCGTTGGATTCCGTCGGAGTCCACTTGATAACTTCCTCCTTGAGGTGCGGAGCAGTCGGGCGCCAGTCCTTCCGTTGCCTCTTTGGTTGGCTGCCATTCATGCGTGCGCCGCCATCATCGATGGTAGCATCCTCGGCGGCTTTCATCGGTGAGTGGCATCGATTAAGTCATCCTCGGCGGTTCCATCAGTGGTCTCAGGATCGGTGGGGAAGGCGGCGTCCTCATACAAGTGAGGTTGTTCCTCCATCTCCTAGGACAGCTCCCAGAATGCCGCCCTAACCCCCGGACTCATCGTTGTTGGCCATGTTTCTCTCTAAATAGGAACAAAGTTTGGTCAAAAAGTTGGTTATTGTCAAGGAACAAGATCATGGTCTCATCATTTAGGGTTTGTCGACACCGAGGCATCCTAAAAGCTAAGCTTTTATCATTGAGGGTTTTTAAATGACTGAGGCACCCTAAAAGCCTAAGCTTTCATCATTAGTCACAAGTACCCGGCCCATGCATTAGTCACAAGTACCCCATATGTCCTATTTTAGCAAAGTCATGCTAAAATTCACGGAAAATTTCAGCATGACCTTTGCTAAAAATAGGACATATGGAAATACCAATTCTACGAACGGAAGTTAATCGACATTCCAGCAAACTCAAGGGCCTCTCGGGTGGACAAGGCAAAAAAGGCCTCCATCACAACATGGAAAATACATTGGCATGTGAAGAGGTGAAACAATATATGCATCTCCAAGCAGTATCATTCAACATTTTGGACAAACCACTACAAGCAATTGTCGGTGTACTAAAGTAGGGGTACCTTAGTACCCCGAACATGTCTGCACGGGCAGTCATGGCGTCCCGTGGCAAGCCTTTGTCGAGGCGTCGCCAAGACCCCTCGCAGCCTTTCAGAAAACAAGACCCCGGCAAGAGGAGCTTGCCAGTGAGCCATTCAAGAACAAAGTGTTCTCAGTCAAGAAGACAAGACCCCGGCAAGAGGAGCTTGCCGAGGGCCACTCTAGGCATCGAAGAAGGCCCTGCAAGAGGAGCTTGTCGGGAAGGCCACTGAGGCATGAAGGAAGCAAGACCCGGCAAGAGGAGCTTGCTGGGAAGGCTTGGTGAGCGACAAGCTCCCAAAGCGCGACAAGAACCTTGCGCGGCAAGGCGCTTTACGCTGCAGGTAACATCTCTTCCTCTCCGCTCCGGCTCATCCACCAACGTGTCGCCATGGGGCTTCCCAGCGCACGTGTCGACGCTGTCACGCCCGGCGGCCAATGAAGCGGCGACAAGCGGCTACCGGCAAGCTGTCGTCGTGGCGAATGGAGGTGCACTTGACGGTCCAGGTTGCACTTTTAGGGCAGCGGGGACGGGCATTTATGGCTCTTGTCTCGTCAAGTGAGTTAGGTATAGGCCATCGCATACCTTTGTACAAGCGGTGTACCAACCTCTGTTTTTCCTATTCTACCCCTGTCTACTTGCCACCTGTGGTGACCCCTTTGTGCCTATAAAAGGAGGCCCGAGTGCAACGTAGAAGGGGTTGGGGGAGGGTCGGCTCGTTCGGCTCGTTCGGTTCAGCTCGTACGAGGCCACAGACTCTCAAGCTAGGTTTTTGTAGCTCCCTGCGCTCCCTAGCAAGCACACAATACAACCAGACAAGCAGCAGTAGGAGTATTATCTCTCCGGAGAGCTCGGCTGGGTAAATCCGCTTCGTGTGATCGCCTCGATCCGCTCTTACGTGCAATCTCCGCCCCTGCCGAATCGAAAAGGGGCCCCGGTCCGTAGGGTGTCCGTGGTGAATGCAATTTCCCAGACATCTTTGGCGCGCCCGAGTAGAAGCAGCGTCGAGCCTAGCCAATGTGAACCCGATCCAGAGGTCGCACGAGCAGCTTCATCAACATCTTCGTCAACATGGCGCCGAAGAAGAAGCCTTCGACAGCAGCAGAGCCGTCCGCACCGGAGCTGTCAGGTGGTGGTGGAAACGCTGGCGGAGGAACCGGCCTCGTCGAGGGAGCCCACAATGCCGCCAGATCCAAGGACAAAGGCAACCGCAGCCGTCGGCGTCCGGAGTCCGCACCGCGTCCTTCGCAGGAGGCGGGACCGACAAATGCGTCATGATGCTCGCGGCACCATACGCTCGCTAGATCAAGGCCAAAATTTGCCGGAGGAACCGAGGCCCTCGAGACCGAGATGCACCCCAAAGCATCTTTGGTACAAAGCGGGTACGGTCGCTTGGGCGGGATGCTGCTCCTCCTAACTTGGTTAGGAGTCCGAGCACCTCCCGTTCTTCGCTCCGTACGCCGTTGCCGCCAACCACACCAGCGGAAGCCTTGGCCAGAGCTCAGTTACTGCTAGATTACCCTCCAACGGCCGATAAGGTCGACGAATGGAGGGCCACACCAGAGAGTCTCATCGGCTTCGCCAACGGGCGACGCCCCGCTGGCAACGATCGCCCGCAGCGGCTGGGCGCATAAGGCGCGAGCTGATGGCGACGAGACGGCGGGGTGCAACCACCGTGCACTCCCCTTCCGAAGACCAAGATCGCCGACCGCCGCGGATCCGCCTCGGCAGCGATTCCCACGTCGTCGACGGGATCCGCGAAGCCGCGCGACCAACGCCAAGTTCTCCAAGAACGGCAAGAAGAAGACGCTTCGAACCCGTATCGGCGCCAAGAGAAGCGCTACCGTCAATCGGACCAACGCGCCAGCCCATCGTCGATATGCATGCGCCAGGGAACCAGCGACTTGCCGTCTGTAGAAGTTGTCCTGCGTTCACTCGAGAGCTGCGACAAGTCCGGTGGCCCGACAAAGAAAAACTTCAAACCAGATGTACCAGAAAAAGTATGATGGCGAGACACACCCATCGGAGTTCATCAGCATCTACACCATCGCGGTGCAAGCTGCGGGGACTAGACGAGAAGATCTCGCCAACTACTTTCCCTTGGTGCTCAAGCCAAACATCGGATCTTGGCTCATGCACTTGCCGGATAGCTCTATTTCTTCTTAGGCAGATTTGTGCCATCAGTTTGTTGGCGCCTTTCACAAAGTGACCACAAGCCTCATGGCCGTGAGAGTGATCTCCACCGCTGCCCGTAAAGAGGGAGAGTCCCTGCGCAAGTTCATCCGTAGATTCAGCCGAAAGTGCACTACTGACATCCCCGACGTCCCTTTCGCCAAGGGTGATGATCAAGCATTCCATCGGAATGTACGAAACTGCAGGATGAGGGAGGAGATGACGATGTGCAAAGTGAAGGACGCCAGTGAGCTCTACACCACAGCGACAAGTGTGCACGCATCTGAAGAAGGAAGAAGACTCGAGGAGAGAATGTGGAGCAGTCGGCGGAGGGAGACCGCCTCCTAAGCAAGGAAGGGCCGGAGGCGGAATAACAGGAAAAAAGAAGGGCAAAGATGTGCTAGTTGTCGAGCAGTCCGGCGGAGGTGCCGCCAAGGTTGTCGGCTCTGGCAAGGAGGTTGCCGGCGCCAACAACCACGTTGTGGCGGTCGCCCGACGAAGCAGGACAGCTCCAACAAACAGTATTGCAAGATCCACCGCACTGGGGCCACGACCTCCGGAGTCAGAAGAAGGTCGAGCAGCTTGTAGAACAGCAAATTGCTGAATACGAGCGGCGAGACAAGGAGAAAGCCCAGGAAGGTGATGGAGGAGCTGGCAAGAAGCGCCCTGGCCGGGGGGGACGCCGCGGCAAGGCCAAGCAGCGGCAAGGAGACAGACCTCCCCGTGGCCGCGACAAGGATGAAGACGAAGACAGCGACGAAGACATAGATGACGATGAAGCCGCGACCGAGGAGTTTCAGAAAGCCACGAGAGGGTCCTTTGCGTTGACGGTGGTGCTTCTACATACTTACACCGCCAACTCAAGCGATGGATGCGGAAGTAAATGCAGCAGTAACCATCCATAGAGTCAATGCGAAGCCTCTGAAGTGGTCCAAGACGCCTATCATCTTTGATATTGAGGACCATCACGATCGCATAACTGCGGTCGGATGCTTGCCGATGTTGGTCTCGCCAACTATTCCGCAACCTCAAGGTCACCAAGATGTTAGTTGACGGCGGGCCGGCTTGAATCTGATCTCCTCGTAGTGCTCCAAAAGCTACAAATCCACGACAATGAGCTCGAAGAGACCGCACATTCCAAGGGATCAACCCGGAAGGAGCAAGCCGAAGGGAAGATAACGCTACGGTGACATTTGGCAGCGAGCTAAACTTTCAGGGCCGAGAGGGTTACGCTCGACGCTGCTGATTTCCCGTTGCCTTATAATGGGATACTTGGCCGCCCAGCTCCCCAAGTTCATGGCAGCCTCTCACTACGCCTACAATGTGCTGAAGATGCCAGGCCCGATAAGTGTCATCTACGTCCTGGCGACAAGAAGGACGCACTTATCTGCGCCGAAAAGATCTTCCGGAAGCAAGCGGCGTGGCGCATAAAGAAGACACTTGCCCGGCTGAAGCTCTGGGGAAGAAGAAGACCAGGTCGGCAAGAGATCCGATGCCCACTCCGGCAAGCGCACCTCTTCGAAGTGCTGCACTACCGCCGAGGACGCACCATCGAGCTCCACCCAAGCAAGTGCAAGAAAGAAGACAATGGCAGCTCTGGCCAAAGAACCAAGAAGGTGTCCGCCAAGGAGGACTCGTGACTGTGGAACCTTCACCATCGGTGCCATGCTTGACCCTAAATAGGAAAGCGGCGTTGCTTTCTGCGGGCGAATGTCGATGTGTTTGCATGGCAACCGTCGACATCCCGGTGTTCCCAGGTGAAAGTAATTGAGCACCACCTTGCGTGGGTCCTCACGCGCGACCCGTCAAGCAAAAGGTCGGGGAAAGCAAGCGGTGGGCGCCAAGAATTCATAGCAGAAGAGATCAAGAAACTAGAAGCGGCGGGCCTTGTCGAGGAGTGCTCCATCCCACGTTGTTGGCCAATCACAGTAGTGCGCAAAGCAAATGGGAAATGGAGGCTTTGTATAGACTTCAGCGATGTCAATAAAGCTTGTCCCAAAGACCCTTTCCCTTGCTGCGCATTGACCAGATTGTTGACTCCACGGCGGATGTGACCTGCTTTCGTTTCTTGACGCATACTCGAGATATCATCAGATCTTCATGGCAGAAGAGGATGAAGAGAAACCGCATTCATAACTCCATGTGGCACATACTGTTTCATACGGATGCCTTCGGATTAAAGAATGCTGGTTCAACATTTGCAAGGGCAGTCCACGGCGCTTTTGAGCCACAGATGCACGTAAATGTAGAAGCCTACATGGATGACATAGTGGTCAAAAGCAAAGATAAAGCAACTCGATCCAAGATTTGGACGAGACCTTTGCAAATCTGCGCAAGATCAACCTCAAGCTTAACCCCGAGAAGTGTGTGTTTGGAGTCCCTTCGGCAAGCTTCTCGGGTTCTTTATGTCTCGGCGGGAATCGAAGCCAATCCCGACAAGATCAAGGCCATTGAGCAGATCGAAGCACCAAAGCGTGTCAAGGATGTACGAAGACTTGCCGGTTGCGTAGCTGCTCTCAGCAGGTTTATCTCTAAGTCAGCTGAGCGCGCCCTGCCATTTTTCAAAATCTTGAAAAAGGCGGGTCCAATGAAATGGACTCGAAGCGGAGGCTCTTGTTGCAAGACTTAAAAAGGTACCTGTCCTCCCTCCAACGCTTGTCGCACCTAAACCACAAGAGAAGTTGTTGCTATATTTAGCGGCAACCAATCAAGTGGTTAGTGCTGCGTTAGTAGCGGAGAGGGAGGCGGACGATGGGCTAACAACCACGGCGTCGTCCAGCGACAAGCGTGGGGCTTCTCCAACAAACTCCGGTCCCGACAAGGATAGATACGCACAGGTTGCGACAAGATTCGAAAAGGATGGTGCAGCGCCCGGTCTACTTTGTTAGTTCCCTTTTACGAGGAGCTAGATCAAGGTACTACGGTGTCTGAAGCTGCTTTTCGGCCTCCTCATGGCCTCGAGAAGCTGCGCCATTACTTCCAAGCGCATGAGATAACAGTTGTCACTCGCTTTCCTTTGAAGAGGATATTGCAAAATCCGAAGCGGCGAGCGGAGATAGTTGAGTGGTATTGGGCTATCAAGCTTTGGTCTCAAGTTTGAAAGCACTTCAACTATCCAAAGCAGAGCATTGGCGGAGTTCATAGCAAAATGGACGCCGACACCAGACGAAGAAATTCTAGAGACCAGCATCCCAGTCAAGGAAGCAAGTAAAGAGTGGCTGATGTACTTTGATGGTGCCTTCTCATTAGGCTGCTATTGGTGCCGGGCGTCGCTCATCGCACCCACCGGAGAGCACCTCAAGTACATAGTCCAGATGCACTTTCCCAAGGAACAAGCAAACAAACAATACTTGCAGAGTATGAAGGTTTGCTTGCCGGTCTCGAGATCGCGGTGGACCTTGGGATCAAGAAGCTCATTGTCGTGGTGACTTCGCAACTTGTCGTCCGCCAAGTAAATAAAGATTATCAGAGTCCGTTGATGGAAGCCTACATCGATGAAGTGAGGAAGCTAGAAGAGCACTTTGAAGGCCTGCAAATGGAACAAGTTCCAAGAGCTCAAAACGATATTGCTGATGGCCTATCAAAGTGCGCCGACTTCAAGCTACTATGGAACCAGGGATCTTTGTGCTCAAGCTGACTCAACCAATTGTAACACCATCAACAGGACGAGAATAAGAAGAGGAAGTTGGTTTCTGGCTACTTTCCCAAGCAGAGCTTCGAAGCCGCCGCCAAGAAGGTCTCCAAGATCAACGCTAAGAGTGCCGAGGAGCAGTCTCCGACAAGACCTGTGGTTTGTTTCACAGCAAACGCCTCCGACAAGTTTTGCTCGGCAAGCTTGCCGGGAATGTCAAGCCCTAAGCGTAAACTCGTGTTCTTGCCGTAAAGCTGATGTTCCAAGAGCGATAGATGTGCCTTTAGTCCTTGTTGTCGAGCCGCAGTGCTCCAAAGATGGGCACAAAGAGATTGTTCATTTCCTTCGACAGGAGAACTTCCCGAAGAGCAAGAAGGCCGGAAAGAGTAGCCGGCGGTCAAGTATGTACCAGCTTTGTTGACAACATCTTGCATGTAAGAAGACTCAACGGTGTGATATTGAAGTGCATTTGCCGGGAAGATGGATGTAAGCTGTTGGCGAGAGATACACGGAGGCATATGTGGTCACCACATTGGCGCGAGAGCTCTTGCCTAAGCAAAAGCTTCCCAAGAAGGTTTCTTCCGCCGAAGCCCTCCAGATGCAAATCGCACAAGTAACCAAGTGTGAAGCGTGCGATTCCATTCCAAACAGACACACCAGCCAAATTTCAAGCTCTCCGACAATCCCCTTTTATCCTGGCCCTTTTCGGTCTGGGTGCTCGATATCCTCGGCCCCTTCCCCCGAGCTGTCGGGGGCTTTGAGTACTTGTACGTAGCGATCGACAAGTTCACAAAGTGGCCGGAGGTGGAGGCAGTGAGGAAGGTGACAAGACACGGTCGTGATCAAGTTCTTCAGGTCGATTGTTTGCCGCTTCGGGATCCCTAACAGGATCATTACCGACAACGGCACACAATTCACGAGCCGCACCTTCATGCATTACGCCCAAGATCTTGGCGCCAAGGTTCCGCCGCTTCATGTTGCTCACCCGAGAAGCAACGGTCAAGCCGGAGAGGGCAAATCTTTGAAGTGCTGCGTGGACTCAAGACCAGACTTTCGACAGAATTGCACAAGTGCGGAAGAAGCCGGATCGAGGAGCTGCGGTGGTTCTTTGGTCAATCAGACGACACCAAATAGAGCCACCGCCGAGACACCTTTCGCTCCTAGTCTATGGAGCAGAGGCGCTTCTCCCCACGTAACTTCAGATACGGATCGCCTCGAAAAGCTCGCTATGATGAGCGGAGCAAGAGCAGCTGCGACAAGACGACGCGCTGCTCCTTGAGGAGGATCGTCTTCAGCTGCCACGAGCTGCTCGTTATCGGCAAGCTTTGCGCCGCTACCATAGCCGCAGTTAATGCCGAAGCTTCGAGGAAGGCGACCTTGTTCTTCGGCGCGTTCAATCCGCCAAGAATTCAAACAAGTTGACGCCGGCGGGAAGGCCCTTATCGGGTGAAACGAGTCACTAGGCTGGCGCTGTCCGCTTTGAGACCGAAGATGGCGCTCCGTAAGCAACTCCTGGAATATAGAGCATCTTCGTAAGTTTTACCCATAAAGGCTGGTTGCCGAACCTGCTCCTAAGCAACCACCCTTTTGTACAAGTCTTGCCGCTGTTGCATGTAATCCTTTGTACAAAGCCAGCGCAGACCCGCGGCATCAGTAAAGCCTATGTGTTGCGCAAAGATCGTCAAATTCATGCTTTCATAACCTATTTGCATGTATTACCTGACATTTTTGTGCAGCATCAACACCCGGTAAGCAATAACGAGCCACTAGGCTCCATGACTTTATTTTTCTCTTCTTTCTTCTCAAAAGAGATGAGGAAGGTTCATCCACCCACAAGTTATCCGGGGGGGAAGGAGAAGATAAAGACGTGGACCGCCAAGCGTCGCTCGAGGAGATAATGCCTTGCCGGGAAGCAAACGACAAAAAAAGCTAAGTTGCTAAGTTTAAACGATCAGTTTTAAATTTTTTAAAGTTATCTTCCTCGAACGACCGTGCTTTGTATGTAAAACACATGCGCAGAGGAACCGGATCGTGATTGGTCGCGCCCTTACTTCGTTTCGAGTCTGCTCAACAACTTAAGTGAGCTGCGACTAGTCCGCGACAAGGTTGCTTGTCGGTAGCGACCCCGCCAGCAAAGCTGCTGAAGTTCCGCAGACTCGGCGCCATGCAAGCAAGGGTGCCCTGACCGCAAGTTTCCGAAAAGCGAGGGCGTGAACATACAAAGCCAAAAGTCGAGTAAAGGAAGTAACGTAGCAGATGTTGCCCAAAATAAAGTTATATTACGAAAATAACTTATTGCGGCACGGGCTAAATTGCTCTCAGAACTGAAATCACAGCGAAGAGGAGAAGAAGGGCGCACCGGCACCCAAGCCCCGGCAAGCCAGAGTTGCCGGTCTGCGGCAAGCCGAGTTCTTAGGGCTGTGGCAAGCCGAGTTCAGAGACTCTGCCACAAGTCGAAGTTGCCGGGGCTGGGATATCAGATAAGCTTTTCGTCCCTTTTCAAACATCCCTTTTTCATTAAAAACATTCGCTTCGGATACAGTCCAGGTGGGGAATGAAAAACATGAAAGAGAGGATTACAAGTTTTAAATGCGGATAAGGGCCCAAGGCTTACAAATTAAAAGATAAGATGCCCGTAATCCTTTTCCTGCCCCTCTTTCGTGAGTTAGGTCAAGGAGGCGAGAAGGGCAAAAGAAACACCTAGGCGAAGCTACAGTGCCGAAGGCACCAAAGGAACATTCCGGGAGCTCCCGAGGGCTTGGCGGAGATGGCGGGCGCCGAAGCGGGCTCGAAGACGGAGCGGCAGACGTCAAGACTGCTGCCGAGGCACTACGCCTCGTACTCGGACTTGACGGCCTTGTCGCCATCCTCTTCCCTTCCGCAGCCTCCCCACGCCATCGCCCAAGGAGACGACCCCGAGGAGTCCAAGGAGCCGGGCGACGGATGATGGGGTCGCTGGTGACGCCAAGCGGGCGCCGACAACTAATCGGGCCGCTACCTGCGTCGTCGCTGTCACTCTCCTCCTCGCTACTCGCTCGAGGGGAATCTCGCTGTCGGAGGAGCTATCCACGCAGCACTTCGCCCGAAAGTGCCGAGATCCCGAAGACCTTGACGGAGAGGAGATCACCTCCATTAACTTAAAATGGAGGGTGAACCCCGCCTCGAGGCATGTGGATGCGAGTGAACGTCTTCCACCCGCGATCAAGATACATCACATTAGGGGCTGGAATACAACACGGACTCGCATGCCGCTGATTCCGCAGCCCTCATGTGCGATCTCAATGTCTCGGGCGGATCCGACTCCGCTCGCGCTTCATGAACGGAGCTGGAAGCCGGAGACGGCGATGACGAGGCGCCTGACGCAGCTTGATTTAAGAACTTCGCAAGGGTCGTCCCCTGTATAGGGGCTGGGCCAAGTAGGAGGGGGAACCGCCCGGAGGGAGACGCGGCCAATGACGCCACGCCGCCAACCTCTTCCCCGAGCGCCTCGACCTCGCCTACGACCTCGCCTCCCTCTTCCTCTTGTGGCTGGCTCTGCCCCGGCATGGGGTTGGGAGGAGAGCGGTTGTCTAGTGGCGACCCTCGCCGCCACCGATGAAGAATCAAGGTTCCCTTTCTCCATGACGTAATGAGAGAAAGGGGAGCGGTTGAGGAAAGGAGGAGATGGGAGAGTGCGGGTCAAGGCCCCTTCCGCTTCTTTTAAAGAAGCAAGGTGGGGCTCGGCCAGCCTGCCGAATCAGGGCATCGGAAGAGCAGGGAATCGGGCCGACACTGCCTCGCTCGCCAAGAATCTACCCGACCTTCCCACTTCCACCATCCGTGACCCCAAGAGCATGGGAACCACGTGGCGGGATGCAGAGCCGAAAACGACGGGTGGAGCAACCCCGCAGACGTCGCCCACTTCCCCCACGACGCCGCACTGACGCGTGCACAAGCATGGGGAACGCGCGGATACGGGAGTGGATTTGGTTTGGACCCTGGCCGCATGCGTGCCCGTGCGCTGTTTGGGCCTGGCCCAACAGCCGGGCAAGACCGCAGGTATGGCCCAAACCTGGGGGCTCCTGTCGGTGTATAAAGTAGGGGTACCATAGTACCCGAACTTGTGCACGGGCAATGTTAGCGTCCCTGCGGCAAGCCTTTTGCCGGGCGCCCGCCAGACTCCCCCGCAGCCTTTCAGAAAACAAGACCCGGCAAGAGGAGCTTGCTGTGAGCCATTCAAGAACAAAGTGTTCTCAAATAAAGAAGACAAGACCCGGCAAGAGGAGCTTGCCGGAGGGGCCACTCTAGGCACGAAGAAGGCCCGGCAAGAGGAGCTTGCCGGAAGGCCACTTGAGGCATGAAGGAAGCAAGACCCGCAAGAGGAGCTTGCGGGAAGGCAGGTGAGCGACAAGCTCCCAAGCGACAAGAACCTTTGTCGCGGCAAGGCGCTGTCAGCGGCAGGTAACATCTCTTCCTCTCCGCTTCCAGCTCATCCACCAACGGTCGCCATGGGGCTTCCAAGGCGCACGCGGTGTCGACGGGTGCATGCCAAATGGGGAGCGGCGACAAGCGGCCAGCGGCAAGTCGTCGTCGTGGCGTAACGGAGGTGCACTTGACGGTCCAGGTTGCACTTTTCGCATTTACGTGGACCAGGCATTTATGGCTCTTGTCCCTTGCCGCCGAGTTAGGTATAGGCCACCAGCGTACACCTGGCCTAAGCGGTGTACCAACCTCTCGCTTTTTCCTATTCTACCCTGTCTACTTGCCACCTGTGGTGACCCCTTTGTGCCTATAAAAGGAGGCCCGAGTGCAACGTAGAAGAAGGGGTTGGGGAGGGTCGACTCGTTGCTCGCCTGCTCGGTTCAGCTCGTGCGACGAGGCCACAGACTCTCTCAAGCTAGGTTTTTGTAGCTCCTGCGCTCCCTAGCAAGCACACAATACAACCGGACAAAGCAGCAAAGGTAGGAGTATTATCTCTCCGGAGAGCTCCGAAGCTGGGTAAATCCGCTCGTGTGATCGCCTCGATCCTCTCTTCGTGCAATCTCCGCCCCCTGCCGAACCAAAAAGGGGCCCCGGTCCCGTAGGTGTCCGTTGTGGTACAGATTTCCCCCGACAGCAATACTGGATCAGATACAAGAAGAATGTGAGAAAATGCAGACAAATACTAACAGATTGAGGTGTTTAACTTGTGGTGCTCTACGTGCTATTAACATTTCAAGTCAAAACCTTTTACGGTTAGTAAGTGTTTCTTGAGCATATGTATGTAGTAAGTGTTTACGCTCTCGCTGTTTCGTAACACATATTTTAGCTACTCTAGTACCAAAGTATATTACTCAGCAATTTTTTTTTCTTCTTCAATAATCGTATTGTCCATCGATCAGATTACATATATATAAAAGACATTCAGTCGATGCTATTTACTAGCGAGTAGCAGTTTTTTTCTTCTTCATTAACTGTACTAGCAGTTTTTTTTCTTCTTCATTAACTGTATTAGCTATTTACTAGCAGTACTAGCACTTGGATCATATGCTAACGCTTACATTGATACATCATCATGCCGGGTAATATTAAACCCAAGCAACTTTATAATCAACCCAAGATACATCATTCACTGCACCACCCCTCGCTTAATAAAAACAGTCATGCCAAAGATATAGTATATAAATCTGAATTTGTGTTTACAAGAAGAGTGCCCATTGCAATGTAAACCTAAGAACACAACTCACCTCAAGTGCAGGATATAGCGTACACCTACTTCTTCAGCCAAGTGCAAGAAAAGACCGCTTGCGTAACCTATTTAGTCAGAAAGGAACATTAGAATCCATACTATGCTCTACTATGCTTGTAAAGGAACACACCTTAGCTAGTCACAGCCGAGTTGCCAAAGATTCGTAGGTAAGTGAAAAAAAATGAAGAAGAAAAAAGGCATGCATGCATCGATTTGCCAAAACAGAGCACTTTAGTCCTCTGCTTTTTGCTAATCGCTACACATACCCCCAAGTGAACCACCACAACATCTAAAAGCTAACAATTGTTTTTGCTTATATAATCAGACTTTTTGTGCTAAAAACCATAGAACAACTGCTCCCAAATTTCTAAATAAACTGCCATTTCATTTTATTCAATAATGAACTGTATCTTTTTGGTTTTTTTAGTTAAATGCAGAAAATCCAAAGTTAATTCCGCAGGGATTTTCTATGTTTTTATACATAACTGCTAAAACCCTTGGAGTTAACCGAGACACCAACAGAATGTGGACTTAAAAAGAGAGAGTCACGGACAAAGGACATGATACATTTTCATAAAATTAGCTAGTTTTACTTATCGTGCACAAAGGAACATGTTATGGTAAGTAGAAAACAATGCGAAGGCACATATTATGGTAAGTAGAAAAGAACGCGAAGGCACATCGCATGAAGTTCTTTTCTCGACTCAAGAATGCAATTCTATGAATATAAGTCCAAGCATATAATCCATGAAAATTGCATTTCTAGATTGATAAAAAATATTAGTAAGAAACATGGTTTAGGTGTCTTGTATGAAATCCAACATAAATATCATCTAAAACAGAGAATTGCACAAATAAATATCCTCAACTGTGGTTCTGGGCCTTATAAAAACTATTTTGTTGGGCAAATCCACTTGTGTTCTCATGGAGTGTACAAGCACGCTAATGACGTGCTTTTGTTTGGTACTTTGGTGCATGAAAGTCTGAAACCATCAACCAAATCAGCAGCATTTGAAGCTACATTTGCTTCAAAAATACGCTTTGAGAATCGCAGACTAATTCTTTTTCATGCAAGCATGTTCCAGTGGTAGTTAGCCTGTTTGACAATCAAATTATAGGATTAATAGCTAAAGTGTTCAATTATGCCATGAAGACATGTTTCAAAAGATAAACAAGGTAGCAGTCCTCCCCAAGTAAAGTTATCAAGTCAAATTGTTCATGGTGCATCGGCAATTCCAAGACGCACCGAGGCTTACTAGTTAATTTTGCATCCCCGACTAGAGCAGTTCATACAATGTCTTTCACATACTAATAACACACCGTCGAACACCATATCCAGCTACCCGACTCAGACATCGCAGTCCCAAATCCTGTCCCCAAGCATCCAAGAGTCAAACCGCAAGCCCTTCCCAATCCTCACTTGCAGAGGAGCTGAATTGAAACACCGCAACCGCCACCAAAATCCACCCTACCAACCTGAATTTCTAGCGACTCACTTGATTTGTTGCAGCCTGACGGCGACAGTGAATTTCGCAAGATGTCTCAGACATGTACAAGGCGATGAGAGCGCAATTCCACGGGGTTGACTGGACCGCACTGGAGGTAGAGGAAGGGTTGGCGATGAAGTTGCTTTGGGGTAGCCGGCCTCGGTGGCGGAGGCGCAGGTGAGCACCGGGTTGGCCACCGGCCACGCTGGGAGCCGTTGGCGCCTGCTCTTCCCTTCCGCGTGAACCAAATCAAAACAGTGAAGGAGCATCCCAGCGCCCTCAAAGTCAAAACCCACACCAAACACACACAGCCTTGAAGCTCGAGGCTCCTCACCACTCGATGGGACGGAGGTGGAAGGGGCTGCTGCCGAGAAGACCCCGATGGCCCAGAGCCCTCGCTGCCGTCGGCCGGCACCCGAGGGCCCCGGCTCCGGGAGGCGGAACGAGGCGACGACCACCTGTGGCAGGTGCCCCTGACGAGGCGGGCTGCGGGCCGGGCCAGCGCAGTGAGAGGCGCCGAGGCCGGCCGAGGCGGTGTCGAAGGCCGAGGCGCCGAGGCTGCATCGGGGCGCCGAGGCGTCGGCTGGGCCGAGGCGTCAGCCGAGGCCGAGGCGGCAAGGCTTGGCGCGCGAGGCGGGGCAGCATGGCGGGAGAGGAGAGGGAAGGGATCGAGGCGAGGGCGCAGAGAGAGAGGGATAGGTTTGGGCCGGGAGGAAATATGGATGGGGCTGCACATACTAATGGCGCACCACCCTCGGTGCGCCATAAGTACATCCATACTAATGGCGCACCTCACCCCGTGCGCCATTAGTATTTTTTTTTGATTTCGCCGAGCCAACAGTGTTATCTCCCACCGACCTGATCCACATCAAGTTCCTCTACTAGCTCGACCGTCAGCAGCCTGGGTTCTCACACCAGTGAGGTCTCTGGTTCGATTCCTGTGCTCCACAATTTTTTATGCATTTAAAATGTTGTTTGATACTTATTTGTGTTTAAATATATTCAAACTTGTTTAAATCATAACAGAATATTTTTTTATAAGACAGTAATAATTTTTAAAAAATATCATCAAACAAGAATGCCGGTGGGAGCGGAGAGGTGGGGGGTGTGGGGGCGGCGGTTGAGTAGGGAGGTGCGGGGGTCGGGCCGGTTGAGTAGGGGAATCGAGGTGCGGGGGTCGGCGGCGGGCGGCCGGTGGACTGGGGGTGCTCGGCGAGGGGCCGGCTGGCGTAGGTGGGATAGCGATCGAGATGGAGGGGGATCGAGATCGAGTGTCCATGAAATTTAAAAATATTCATGATAGTTCAAAAGTGCCCATGAAATACAATCGAGAAAATGAAGGCTACGATTTAAATACAATCGATCTTAGCTAGCTATCTGCTCACAATCTTCTTGCCCTTCTTCTTTTCACAAATGGAGTTCTTCCGTGGAACGGACGTCCTTTAGGTAGGGTGGTCCCGCTTCTTCTTGTGGTGTATTCTGCTACTTCATCATCGTCGTCATGTTCGATCCTCGGCCCGCATTTGTCGAAGTCTTGCTCTGGCTACTCCATCCATTCCGATGATCTTCCTTTGCCTCTCCTCACGACAACACGACCGGGCTTTGATGGGTCGGTAATGAAGAAGCATTGGTCAACTTGGGAAGCCAGTACCCATGGCTCATTTTTCGGTGACGTTATGCGCCTTGATCTTGGATTTGGCTTCGGTATAACCATGGTGGTGAAATACCGGTCTTCTTTTAGGACGCTCTTAGCCCATCTCGACACGGAACATCGGGACCTTCTCTCCAACAGTAGCTCGGCTCCCAGATCTCCTCGATCCTTCCGTAGTATCTGCCCTTGTCATTACCGGTGTAAAGAATCCATCGTTACTCGGAGTTCTCGATAACCATCGCTTCTTCATGTCCTTGGCCTCGGTGTAGAATGTGTAGTCATGATATCGTGACGCCTCATAGGTCATCGAGGTTGTGCTCGTGGCCTGTGACAAGGCGAATATGAGTTGTACTTCCGCGGAAGAATCCTCATGTAGAGGGTATGACAGAAGCTTCTGCTTGAACCAACGCGTGAAACATGAGTTGTGCTCTTTGATTATATCTCCGTCCGTCCTCTGTTGGCCTCGGTCATTGTACGTCTTCTTAATAAAGGTTTTGTGCTCTACCACCCAAGGATCGACCACGTCTATGTGTTGTAAGCGCCGACTAGGTTTGCTCTTTCAAAGTCGGCGAGTTTAACCCTCTAAGTCGACATGCATTTCGCGGCGACCCTCATTTGCGACCCCATCCAATGAGCCTGCCGAGGTGCTCGCTGACAGGCAGACCAGCGGGGTTCTCGATGCCTAGATAATTCGTGCAATAGGAGATGCACTCTTTGGTCGAGAAAAGCCCTGGCTATACTTCCCTCTCCGGACGTGACATGTTGCTAACGTATCCTTTGATGACACCATTCATCCTTTCGAACAGCATCATGCCGTGCAGGAACGTCGGCCCGAGTTGGATGATATCCTCCACTATATGGACCAGCAGATGCACCATAACGTCGAAGAATGCGGGCGGAAGTACATCTCAAGCTCGCATAGTATCACCACGATCTCTTCATGTAGCCTTCGAGGTTGCCTCACGCCAATCGACTTCCGAGATGACGTCGAAAAAGTTGCATAGGCCAAATAGCATTTCACGGACGTGCGCGTCCATGATCCCATGGATTGCAACTCGGAAGATCTGCGTGTCATCAAGACGTGGCGGTCGTGAGACTTCATCCCATGAACTTCGCTTTCACTGGGTCTAGGTATCTGCTTATCTTCCCACAGAATCAGAAGGAAGTTTTACTCCTAGGAGGCAGTGAAAAGCTGCCGATCTCCTCCTGACTTAGAGTGAAGCACGCGGGAGGGTAGTCATTTCGGTCTTCTTGGCCTTTTTTTCCTTGCGACGACTTCATCGTGGTCCTCGCCGCCTCATCATCATTATTAGTGGAAGCTCCCGCCTCGATGCCCATTGATTTCAAGTTCCGCCTTGCTTTCGCCCATCTTTGGTCCTTCTCCGCATGTTGAGCGGGTACCAAGCAGACTCTCGCTTCACGCTCTTCGTGATATGCATGACATCAAGGCTGTGAGGCACACGGTGGATCTTCCAAGACGGCAAGTCCCGTAAAACAGACCTCGCTTTTCCATACCTTGACCAGCTGACTCGGGCGCCTTTCGCTTCTTTCGGCTCTGGCGCCTTTTGCTTCTTTCCGGCGGTGAGCAGTCTTTCCAATTTTTCAACAGCTTGTCTATTTCCTCGCCGCTCCTCGCATTGCAGGCGTTCGGGTTCGGTTTCACCATCGAATGTATCCTTGCGTTTCCTCCACGGGTCATCGTCGTAAGCCACCTTCGATGTCCCATGAACACGGTTTTCGAAGACCGAGATCTCTATCTAGCTGGCGATACGTTGTGTCATCCATGCACCTTACGCATCCAGAAAATCCGTGGACTACCTCGCCCGCTAGATATCCGCAGAATCGAGATAGTCGTGGCACCGTCGTGAGAGCAGTGCGGCTCCCATAGGGAAATATTCTTTCTCTGCCGTGTCCCACGACACGGGCTGGCATTTTCATCTGCGTGTCAAGCTCCTCTTTCAGCAGCCCGGATACTGATTGATGTCGTTCCTGGTTGTTTCGGTCCTTCTATTAGCATACTCATGTGAATGTACTTCCTCTTCATGCACAACTGGGGGAAGGTTGTACATCCACAAAACACAGGCCAGGTGCTATGTGTGCTTCTCTGGCTGCCAAACGGATTGACTCCATCGGTGCTCGCGCCAAAGACGACGATGTTCCTTGGATCGCTCCCAAATTCTAGGTCTTGAAGTTCAACGCTTGCCTTGGCTCGCATCCTTAGGGTGACTCAGCATCTTGTCTTTTATCTATCTCCGGATCATTTGCGTCATCTTCGCTTCTTCTCCTCCCTATCCGCTGCGCCAACGCAGGAGCTTTGCTACCTTAGGGCCTGCGAAATACCGCTGCAGACGAGGAGTGATCGAAAAGTACCACACCACTTTTCGAGGAGCTTTCTTCCTCTTCTTGTATCGAGTGACGCCGCACAATGGACATATGGTAGGCTCCACGTGCTCGTCCTGATAAATGGTGCAATTGTTCATGCACACATGGTATTTCACGCGTGCGGTAAATCTAGAGGACACACGATTTTCTTCGCCTCCTCCAAACTGGTCGGCACTTGTTCCCCTTGGGAAGGCGTTCGTGCTAGAATGACATGTTCTCGCCGAAGCATGTGCCGGTCATTTTGTGTTTTACCTTCATCTCCGAGAGCCATGAGCGTTACTTTCAAAGCGGTATCCTCGGGCCTGCATCCTTCATACAATGGAGTAACCGCGTCTAACTCAAGTTGATCCATCTTGGCTTTCTCTCGGCGGCAGCTCTTGCGTTATCCGTCTGCTTGAGAAGCAGCTCTTGAAAATAGGGTCCTGCACCCAGCCCATCGATGGTCCAGCGTCGTCTGCTCCGCCGGCATCATCATCTTCATGATCATGCCCGTCGCCGCTAAAGCATCTTCCTCATCATCATGTCACGTGATCTTCTACATGATGACTGTGCAAAGATCACCGTCGTGATCATCTCCCAGGATTCTTCGTCTTCGCCCGCCCGAGAAACGCGGTGGTTGTCTTGTCGCCCTTCCTCATTTCTTGCCCGGCCCCCATGGACGACTTCAGAGTCATCTTCATCACCTTGCCACCGATAGCCATCCATGAAACCACGCAAGAGCAGGTGGTCCCGCACCTGCCGGAATCCGGGTCCGCAATAAGGCTCTTCACTTGCATCTTCGACCACGGACATCTTATCTCCGTCTCGTTCTTTTTGAAGCATCTCGGCATTCACGGACCTCAAAAACCTATTCCACGATGCCTTGGTCATCGATGCGGACCATCAATGCCTTCTTGGGTGAAACAAAAGCGATATTTTAGAACCAAGAAAAAATTTGGCATGACTTCTCCTAAAATAGGACCAAAAGAATGCTTAATGCCAAAATTCTCGCTAAAGCGGAAATGAATCAACATTCCCAAAATATTGGCAACTATCGCATTTCAAATACCGGTACACCTCCAAACACAAACACATATGCAACACCACAAACATATGCAACACCACGAACATACATAGATCTAGCTAGGCCATAAAAAAGTGCATGTGCACATTGTTGTAGGGAGAACAACATAAATATAGCTTCCCCTTACTTACCTATCAAAACAAGGTAATATAACCACTTAATTTGAATGAATCTATAGTTGCAAATGAGGTGAAAAGAGGAGGCACCGAGACAAGGAGGAGGTGGAGAGAATGAAGTGGGGAGAAAGTGAGTGTGGGTAGGAGAGGCTGTCCAAAATATCTTGTTGCTACCCACTTACTAATGGCGCACCAACTCTAAATGCGCCATTAGTAATCCGGATTACTAATGGCGCATCTTCTGGTGGTGCGCCATTAGTAGTTTTACAAAAAACATACTAATGGCGCCTTTGTTCCACAGCGCCATTACTAGTTTAAACTAGTAATGGCGCGCGGTGGAACAATGCGCCATTAGCAGTTTTGTAACAAAAAAGGAATAAAAAATATAATAAAAACAACATTAGTGGCGCACTTTCCGATAGGTGCGCCATTACTAGTTACAACTAGTAATGGCAAGATCGAGTCTGGATGCGCCATTAGTATGTTTGGACAAAGCACTAGTTCAAAAAAAATTGATACTAATGGCGCACCTTGGGCCAGTGCGCCATTAGTAGTTTCAACTCTAATGGCGTGTCGGAAGGTGTGCGCCATTAGTATACTAATGGCGCAACGCTTATGAATTAGCCATTAGTGTCAAGCCCATCTATAGCCCTTTTTCTAGTAGTGTTAGTAATGGCGCACTGTGGGTGTCGTGCGCCATTACTAGTTAAAACTAGTAATAGCGCACCACACCCACGGTACGCCATTACTAACAAAAACTTTTTACTTTTATTTTCCACCACACCCACGATGCGCCATTACTAGTTTTGACCCAAAATTCCCCGAATACCCCGTCCCAGGTGGACCGCCTTTTCAGTTTAAAAAAAATAATAGAAAATGACGAAATGTCAAAAAAAATAAAAGAAAATAAGTTTCCCATGTGATATGGTCTAGTTGTTGGAAAATTGCAAATATGAATTTCGACTTTATTTGCAAAATCTCTCGAGAATTTGTAAAATGGGCATAACTTTTGCATACTAACTCGGATGAAAAAGTTTTTATATGAAAAATCATCTACTAGAAAAGTTACATCCAAATTTAACTGGGGAACCCCGTTAAACGTTTTCAAAATCCTCAAAACCTAACAGAAAAAAAGTTACGGGGCTTTTAAGATCTGGAGGCAAAAAATTCAAACTTACTAGTGGCGCACCGTTTGCTACGTGCGCCACTAGGAACAGAAAAAAATTAGTTTAGAAATTTTTTTAGAATTTTTCAAAATATGATACGTAATATGAGCGGAAGTTTGAAATAATTTTCAAAATTTCATCACACTCATGAACATGAATAAAAGTCCTAGACATCAACAAGGTTTAATAGGATTGATATGCTAGATATATGAACAAGTGCGTGTGAAGTGAGATGGTGCTGGGGTTGAATAGAACTCTGAAGTTAAGCGTGCTTGGGCTGGAGTAGTGTGAGGATGGGTGACCTTTCGGGAAGTTTGACCACGGAGTGTGATTTGACTTGAGATTAAGCATATTGACCCGAGATTAAGCCATATTGACCTATAGTGCGCCATTAGTAGGCAAAACAGGTGCGCCATTAGTAGGCCTTTTCCTAGTAGTGAACAGATTGTCCGCCAAGTCCCTTTCCAAAGATTGCTTTTAAATCCTTGACCGTCAAATATGTCACCGCCAAGTCCCTTTCCAAAGATTGCTTTTAAATCCTTGACCATCAAATATGTCATCACCAATATGGGGGACAGGCTTTTTTCGATGATCTGCCTCACCTTTGAAATGCTTGCCTTTCTTTCTTAAGGGATATCTGCTCGGAAGAAATCGACGATGTCCCAGGTACACATTATTCTTACATTTGTCCAAACATATAATTTTAGCCTCATCTAAACAGTGTATCCCTTGTTTTATGCATCACGAAAGGTTACTAAGAGCAGCCAATCATTGATGGTTACAAACAGCAACGCTTCGTAGGTTAAATTCCTATTGTTTGTGCACATCCCACACATGTACACCTTTTATACCCCACAACTGTAGAAGTTCTTCAACTAATGTCCTTGGGTACACATCAATGTCATTGCGGGGTTGCTTAGGGCCTTGGATGAGCACTGGCATCATAATTAACTTCCGCTTCATGCACAACCAAGGAGGAAGGTTATAGATACATAGAGTCACAAGCCAGGTGCTATGATTGCTGCTCTGCTCCCCAAAAGGATTAATGACATCTGCACTTATACCAAACCATAAGTTCCTTGTGTCATCTACAAACTCTGGGCAATTTCTCTCGACTTTCTCCACTGCGACCCATCAGTGGTACTCTCAACATCCCGTCTTTCTTACGGTCTTCTTTGTGTCCTCGCAACAACTTGGCATGCTCTTTGTTTCTGAACACACATTTTGCTACCTCTTGAGCATGCGTTGGTTTTCCCTTGAAGAGGAAAGGGTGATGAAGCAAAGTAGCGTAAGTATTTACCTCAGTTTTGAGAACCAAGGTATCAATCCAGTAGGAGGTTACACTCAAATCCCTCGTACTCAAGACACAAACAAGTAAGAACCTTGCAACCAACGCGATAAAGGGGTTGTCAATCCCTTCACGACCACTTGCAAAAGTGAGATACGATAGAGATAATAAGATAAATATTTTTGGTATTTTTATGATATAGATTGGAAAGTAAAGATTGCAAAATAAAATAGATCAGAAACTTATATGATGGAAAATAGACCCGGGGGCCATAGTTTTCACTAGTGGCTTCTCTCAAGATAACATAACTATTACGGTGGGTGAACAAATTACTGTCAATCGAGTGATAGAAAAGTGCATAGTTATGAGAATATCTAGGCATGATCATGTATATAGGCATCACGTCCGCGACAAGTAGATTGAAACGATTCTGCATCTACTACTATTACTCCACACATCGACCTCTATCCAGCATGCATCTAGAGTATTAAGTTCATAAGAACAGAGTAACGCATTAGGCAAGATGACATGATGTAGAGAGATAAACTCAAGCAATATGATATAAACCCCATATTTTTATCCTCGATGGCAACAATACAATACGTGCCTTGCTACCCCTGCTATCACTGGGAAAGGACATCGCAAGATTGAACCCAAAGCTAAGCACTTCTCCCATTGCAAGAAAGATCAATCTAGTAGGCCAAACCAAACTGATAATTCGAAGAGACTTGCAAAGATAACAAATCATACATAAAAATAATTCAGAGGAGATTCGAATATTGTTCATAGATAATCTTGATCATTTACCCACAATTCATCGGATCTCGACAAACACACATAAAAGAATTACATCGAATAGATCTCCAAGAAGATCGAGGAGAACTTTGTATTGAGATCCAAAGAGAGAGAAGAAGCCATCTAGCTAATAACTATGGACCCGAAGGTATGTGGTAAACTACTCACACTTCATCAGAGAGGCTATGGTGTTGATGTATAAGCCCTCCATGATCGATTCCCCTCCAGGAGCGCCTTAGTAAAAACCCCAAGATGGGATCTCACAGGAGTAGAGGTTGCAATGGTGGAATAGGGTTTTGTGGTGCTCTCGAGATGTTTCAGGGTATATGAGTATATATAGGAGAAAGAAGTCGGTCGGGGAGGGAGCCACGAGGGGCCCACAAGGGTGAGGCGCGCCTACCCCTGGGCGGCGCCTCCCTGCCTCGTGGCCGCCTCGTTGCTTTCTTGGCGTCCCACTCCAAGTCTCCTGGATTGCGTTTGTTCCAAAAATAACTCTCCCGAAGGTTTCATTCCGTTTGGACTCCGTTTGATATTCCTTTTCTGCGAAACACTGAAATAGGCAAAAACAGCAATTTGGACTAGGCCTCCCGTTAATAGGTTAGTCCCAAAAATAATATAAAAGTGTATAATAAAGCCCATTAAACATCCAAAACAGATAATATAATAGCGTGGAACAATCAAAAATTATAGATACGTTGGAGACGTATCAATCATCCCCAAGCTTAATTCCTGCTCGTCCTCGAGTAGGTAAATGATAAAAACAGATTTTTGATGTGGAATGCTACCTAGCATAATTCTCAATGTAATTTTCTTTATTGTGGCATGAATGTTCAGATCCAAAAGATTTAAGATAAAAGTTTAATATTGACATAAAAATAGTAATACTTCAAGCATGCTAACCAAGCAGTTTATGTCTTATCAAATAACATAGCCAAAGAAAGCTTATCCCTACAAAATCATATAGTTTGTCCATGCCTCATTTTCGTCACACAAAATGCTCCCATCATGCACAACCCCGGTTTCAGCCAAGCAATTGGTTCATACTTTTAACGTGCTTCAGCCTTTTTCAACCCTCACGCAATACAAGAGCGTAAGCCATGGACATAGCACTATGAGTGGAATAGAGTATGATGATAGGGATTATGTGAGAAAATAAAAAAGGAGAAAGTCTCACATTGACGCGGCTAATCAACGGGCTATGGATATGCCCATCAATTGATGTCAATACGAGGAGTAGGGATTGCCATGCAACGGATGTACTAGAGGTATAAATGTATGAAAGCTCATCAAAAGAAACTAAGTGGGTGTGCATCCAACTTGCTTCCTCACGAAGACCTAGGGCAATTTTGAGGAAGCCCATCATTGGAATATACAAGCCAAGTTCTATAATGAAAAATTCCCACTAGTATATGAAAATGACAAAATGAGAAACTCTCTATCATGAAGATCATGGTGCTACTTTGAAGCACAAGTGTGCAAAAAGGATAGTAACATTGTCCCTTCTCTCTTTTTCTCTCATTTTTTTCTTTTTTTTATTTGGGCTTCTTTGGCCTCTCTTTTTTTCTTTTTTTTATTTGGGCTTCTTTGGCCTCTTTTATTTTTCATAAAGTTCGGAGGCTCATCCCGACTTGTGGGGAAATCATAGTCTCCATCATTATTTCCTCACATGGGACAATGCTCTAATAATGGAAATCATCACGCTTCTATTTATTTACAACTCAAGAATTACAACTCATTACTTAGGACAAAATATGACTCTATGTGAATGCCTCCGGCGGTGTACGGGGATATGCAATGAATCAAGAGCGACATGTATGAAAGAATAATAAAGGTGGCTTTGCCACAAATACAATGTCAACTACATGATCTTGCAAAGCAATATGACAATGATGGAGCGTGTCATAATAAACGGAACGGTGGAAAGTTGCATGGCAATATATCTCGGGATGGCTATGGAAATGCCATAATAGGTAGGTATGGTGTCTGTTTTGAGGAAGATATAAGGAGGTTTATGTGTGATAGAGCGTATCGTATCACGGGGTTTGGATGCACCGGTGAAGTTTGCACCAACTCTCAAGGTGAGAAAGGGCAATGCACGGTACTGTAGAGGCTAGCAAATTGCGGAAGGGTAAAAGTGCGTATAATCCATGGACTCACATTAGTCATAAAGAACTCATATACTTATTGTAAAAGTTTATTAGCCCTCGAAGCAAAGTACTACTATGCATGCTCCTAGGGGAAGAGTTGGTATGAGTTAACCATCGCGCGATCCCGACCTCCACTCATAAGGAAGGCAATCAAAGAACACCCCATGCTTCAAATTTGTCACACAACATTCACCATACGTGCATGCTACGGGACTTGCCAACTGTAACACAAGTATTGCTCAATTTCATAATTACCCAACTAGCATGACTCTAACATTACCACCTTTATATCTCAAAACAATTATCAAGTATCAAATTTATCATAGGGTTTAATGCACTCTATATGAAAGTTTTTATTATACCTATCTTGGATGCCCATCATATTAGGACTAATTTTATAACCAAAGCAAATACCACGCTGTTCTAAAGGACTCTCGAAATAATATAAGTGAAGCATGAGATATCAATAATTTCTATAAAATAAAACCACCGATGTGCTCTAGAAAGATATAAGTGAAGTACTAGAGCAAAATTATCTGGCTCAAAAGATATAAGTGAAGCACATACAGTATTCTAATAAATTCCGGTTCATGTGTGTCTCTCCCAAAAGGTGTGTACAGCAAGGATGATTGTGCTAAATTAAAAAGCAAAGAACCATATCATACAAGACGCTCCAAGCAAAACACATATCATGTGGTGAATAAAAATATAGCATCAAGTAAAGTTACCGATGGATGAAGACGAAAGAGGGGATGCCTTCCAGGGCATCCCCAAGCTTAGTCTTTTGGTTGTCCTTTAATATTACCTTGGGGTGCCTTGGGAATCCCCAAGCTTAGGCTCTTGCCACTCCTTATTCCATAATCCATCAAATATTTACCCAAAAACTTGAAAACTTCACAACACAAAACTCAACAGAAAATCTCATGAGCTCCGTTAGTGCAAGAAAACAAACCACCACTTTAAGGTAGTGTAATGAACTCATTATTTATTTATATTGGTGTTAAAAATACTGTATTCCAACTTATCTATGGTTCATACCCCCCAATACTAGCCATAGATTCATCAAAATAAGCAAACAACCCACGAAAAACAGAATCTGTTAAAAACAGAACAGTCTGTAGCAATCTGTAACTCTAGAATACTTCTGGAACCCAAAAAATTCTACCAAATTAGGAAGTCCTAGGTAATTTGTCTATTAATCTTTTGCAAAAATAATCAACTTAAAATCATGTTTCTGTGATTTATGAAAATTATTCTCGTGCGCGCAAAAGTTTCTGCTTTTCAGCAAGATCAAATTAACTTTCACCGTAGGTTATCCTAAAGGTTTTACTTGGCACAAACACTAATTAAAACAAAAAAACACATATAACCAGAGGCTAGATGAATTATTTATTACTAAACAGGAACAAAAAGCAAAGAACAAAAATAAAATTGGGTTGCCTCCCAACAAGCGCTATCGTTTAACGCCCCTAGCTAGGCATAAAAGCGAGAATAGATCTAAGTATCACCATCTTTGGTATTCAATTCATAGGTGGCTCCCATAATACATTCATAAGGTAATTTGATTTTCTACCTAGGAAAGTGTTCCATTCCTTTCCTTAATGGAAATTGGAATCTAATATTTCCTTCTTCCATATCAATAATTGCACCAATCGTTCTAAGGAAAGGTCTACCAAGAATAATAGGACATGAAGTATTGCAATCTATATCAAGAACAATAAAATATATGGGCACATAATTCCTATTTGAAACAATAAGAACATCATTAATCCTTCCCATAGGTTTCTTAATGGTGGAATCCGCAAGGTGCAAGTTTAAAGAACAATCTTCAAATTCACAGAAACCTAACACATCACACAAAGTTTTTGGAATCATGGAAACACTAGCACCCAAATCACACAAAGCATAGCATTCATGATTTTTAATTTTAATTTTGATAGAAGTTTCCCACTCATCATAAAGTTCTCTAGGGATATAAACTTCTAATTCAAGTTTTTCTTCATAAGATTGCATTAAAGCATCGACGATATGTTTAGTAAAGGCTTTATTTTGACTATAAGCATGAGGAGAATTTAACACGGATTGCAACAAGGAAATACAATCTATTAAAGAACAATTATCATAATTAAATTCCTTGAAATCCAAAATAGTGGGTTCATTGCTATGTAAAGTTTTGACATCTTCAATCCCACTTTTACCAATTTTAGCATCAAGATCTAAAAACTCCGAATCATTGGGACGCCTTTTAGCTAAAGTTGACTCATCTCCAGTCCCATCTTTATCAAGATTCATATTGGAAAACAAAGATTTAATAGGAGACACATCAATCGCTTTCAGATCTTCATCCCTATTATCATGAAAACTAGAAGAACACGCATTTACAAAGCAATCTTCCTTAGCACGCATCCTAGCGGTTCTTTCTTTGCAATAATCAATGGAAATTCTCATGGCTTTGAGAGACTCATTGATATCATGCTTAGGTGGAATAGATCTAAGTTTCAAAGAATCAACTTCAAGGGAAATTCTATCCGCGTTCCTAGCCAACTCATAAATCTTAGGCAATTTTTCTTCAAACAAAGCATTGAAATTCTTTTGCAAAATTATAAATTATTTAACACTAATCTCAAAATCAGAGGGTAACTTATTAAAATTTCCATAAGAGTTGTTGTAGGAATTACCATAATTATTAGAGGAATTACTAGGAAACGGCCTAGGATTAAAGTTTCCTCTATACGCGTTGTTACCAAAATTATTCCTACCAACAAAATTCGCATCTATAGATTCATTATTATTCTCAATCAAAGTAGACAAAGGCATATCATTAGGATCAATAGGAGCACACTTATTAGAAAACAATTTCATAAGTTCATCCATCTTTCCACTCAAAACATTAATCTCTTCTATCGCATGAACCTTTTTACTAGTAGATTTTTCGGTGTGCCATTGAGAATTATTAACCATAATATTATCTAGGAGTTTAGTAGCTTCTCCTAGAGTGATTTAAATAAAAGTGCCTCCCGCGGCCGAATCTAAAAGATTTCTAGAAGCAAAATTCAATCCGGCATAAAAAATTTGTATGATCATCCATAAATTTAATCCATGTGTAGGGTAATTGCGAATCATTAATTTCATCCTCTCCCAAGATTGTGCAACATGCTCATGATCAAGTTGCTTAAAATTCATAATATCGTTTCTAAGAGAGATGATCTTAGCGGGAGGAAAATACTTAGAGATAAAAGCATCTTTGCACTTATTCGATGAATTAATACTATTTTTAGGCAAAGATGAAAACCAAGTTTTAGCACGATCTCTAAGCGAAAACGGAAATAGCTTCAATTTAACAAAATCATTATCCACGTCTTTCTTCTTTTGCATATCACACAAATCAACAAAGTTGTTTAGATGAGTAGCGACATCTTCACTAGGAAGGCCAGAGAATTGATCTTTCATGACAAGATTCAACAAAGCAGCATTAATTTCGCAAGATTCAGCATCAGTAAGAGGAGCAATTGGGGTACTAAGAAAATCATTATTGTTTGTATTGGAAAAAATCACACAGTTTAGTATTATCTTGAGCCATCGTGACAATCAATCCAACACTCCAGCACACAAGAGGCAAGCGAAAAAGAGGCGAACGGGAAAAAGAGGGCGAATAAAATGGCAAAGGTAAAGTGGGGGAGAGGGAAACGAGAGGTAAATGGCAAATAATGTAATGCGAGGGATAAGAGTTTGTGATGGGTACTTGGTATGTCTTGACTTGTGCGTAGACTCCCCGGCAACGGCACCAGAAATCCTTCTTGCTACCTCTTGAGCATGTGTTGCTTTTCCCTTGAAGAGGAAAGGGTGATGCAGAAAAGTAGCGTAAGTATTTCCCTAAGTTTTGAGAACCAAGGTATTAATCCAGTAGGAGGCTACACTCAAATCCCTCGTACCTGCACAAACAAATAAGAACCTTGCAACCGACGCGATAAAGGGGTTGTAAATCCATTCACGGCCACTTGCAAAAGTGAGATCTGATAGAGATAATAAGATAAATATTTTTGGTATTTTTATGATATAGATTGGAAAGTAAAGATTTCAAAATAAAATACATCGGAAACTTATATGATGGAAAAATAGACCCGGGGGCCATAGGTTTCACTAGTGGCTTCTCTCAAGATAGCATAACTATTACGGTGGGTGAATAAATTACTGTCGAGCAATTTATAGAAAAGTGCATAGTTATGAGAATATCTAGGCATGATCATGTATATAGGCATCATGTCCGCGACAAGTAGATTGAAACGATTCTGCATCTACTACAATTACTCCACACATCGACCGCTATCCAGCATGCATCTAGTGTATTAAGTTCATCTGAACAGAGTAACGCATTAGGCAAGATGACATGATGTAGAGGGATAAACTCAAGCAATATGATATAAACCCCGTCTTTTTATCCTCGATGGCAACAATACAATACGTGCCATCTGCCCTAACATCCTTTGGGAAAGGACACCGCAAGATTGAACCCAAAGCTAAGCACTTCTCCCATTGCAAGAAAGTTCAATCTAGTAGGCCAAACCAAACTGATAAATCGAAGAGACTTGCAAAGATAAAAAATCATACATAAAAGAATACAGAGGAGATTCACTTATTGTTCATAGATAATCTTGATCATAAACCCACAATTCATCGAATCTCGATAGACACACCGCAAAAAGAATTACATCGAATAGATCTCCAAGAAGATCGAGGAGAACTTTGTAATGAGATCCAAAGAGACAGAAGAAGCCATCTAGCTAATAACTATGGACCTGAAGGTCTATGGTAAACTACTCACACTTCATCGGAGAGGCTATGGTGTTGATGTAGAAGCCCTCCGTGATTGATTTCCCCTTCGGCGGAGCGCGGGAAAAGGCCCCAAGAAGGGATCTCGCGGGTACAGAAGGTTGCGGCGGTGTAAATAGGGTTTCATGGTGCTCTCGTATGTTTTCAAGGTATATGAGTATATATAGGCGAAAGAAGTCGGTCAGGGGAGCCACGAGGGTGGGGCCGCGCCTACGCCCCCTGGGCACGCCTCCCTGCCTCGTGGCCGCCTCGTTGCTTTCTTGATGTCCACTCCAAGTCTCCTGGATTACGTTTGTTCCAAAAATAACTCTTCGGAAGGTTTCATTCCGTTGGACTCCGTTTGATATTCCTTTTCTGCGAAACACTGAAATAGGCAAAACAGCAACTTGGACTAGGCCTCCGGTTAATAGGTTAGTCCCAAAAATAATATAGAAGTGTATAATAAAGCCCATTAAACATCCAAAACAGATAATATAATAGCATGGAACAATCAAAAATTATATATACGTTGGAGACGTATCATGTTTCAACCCTGGTATTATCGGACCATACAACATCACCTTGGCGGGAACCCTCTTCCTGGGGCGCTGGCCCTCAACATCACCAGGGTCATCTCGTCTTATGTTATACCGCAATGCACCGCATATCAGGCATGCATTCATATTCTCGTGCTCCTCACCACGGAAGAGGATGCAGTCATTAGGGCATGCATGTATCTTCTGCACCTATAGTGCACCATTAGTAGGCAAAACAGGTGCGCCATTAGTAGGCCTTTTCCTAGTAGTGAACAGATTGTCCACCAGGTCCCTTTCCAAAGATTGCTTTTAAATCCTTGACCATCAAATATGTCATCACCAATATGGGGGACAGGCTTCTTCCGGTGATCTGCCTCACCTTTGAAATGCTTGCCTTTCTTTCTTACGGGATATCTGCTCGGAAGAAATCGACGATGTCCCAGGTACACATTATTCTTACATTTGTCCAAACATATAATTTTAGCCTCATCTAAACAGTGTATCCCTTGTTTGTCTGTCCTGAAAGGTTACTAAGAGCAGCCAATCATTGATGGTTACAAACAGCAACGCTCGTAGGTTAAATTCCTATTGTTTGTGCACATCCCACACATGTACACCTTTTATACCCCACAACTGTAAAAGTTCTTCAACTAATGTCCTTGGGTACACATCAATGTCATTGCGGGGTTGCTTAGGGCCTTGGATGAGCACTCGCATCATAATTAACTTCCGCTTCATGCACAACCAAGGAGGAAGGTTATAGATACATAGAGTCACAAGCCAGGTGCTATGATTGCTCCTCTGCTCCCCAAAAGGATTAATGACATCTGCACTTATACCAAACCATAAGTTCCTTGTGTCATCTGCAAACTCTGGGCAATTTCTCTCGACTTTCTCCACTGCGACCCATCAGCGGGTACTCTCAACATCCCGTCTTTCTTACGGTCTTCTTTGTGTCCTCGCAACAACTTGGCATGCTCTTTGTTTCTGAACACACATTTTGCTACCTCTTGAGCATGCGTTGGTTTTCCCTTGAAGAGGAAAGGGTGATGAAGCAAAGTAGCGTAAGTATTTCCCTCAGTTTTGAGAACCAAGGTATCAATCCAGTAGGAGGCTACACTCAAATCCCTCATACCTGCACAAACAAATAAGAACCTTGCAACCAACGCGATAAAGGGGTTGTAAATCCCTTCACGGCCACTTGCAAAAGTGAGATCTGATAGACATAATAAGATAAATATTTTTAGTATTTTTATGATATAGATTGGAAAGTAAAGATTGCAAAATAAAATACATCGGAAACTTATATGATGGAAAAATAGACCCGGGGGCCATAGGTTTCACTAGTGGCTTCTCTCAAGATAGCATAGCTATTACGGTGGGTGAATAAATTACTGTCGAGTAATTTATAGAAAAGTGCATAGTTATGAGAATATCTAGGCATGATCATGTATATAGGCATCATGTCCGCGACAAGTAGATTGAAACGATTCTGCATCTACTACAATTACTCCACACATCGACCGCTATCCAGCATGCATCTAGTGTATTAAGTTCATGCGAACAGCAGTGCATGAGGCAAAATGACATGATGTAGAGGATAAACTCAAGCAATATGATATAAACCCCATCTTTTATCCTCGATGGCAACAATACAATACGTGCCTTGCTGCCCCTGCTGTCACTGGGAAAGGACACCGCAAGATTGAACCCAAAGCTAAGCACTTCTCCCATTGCAAGAAAGTTCAATCTAGTAGGCCAAACCAAACTGATAAATCGAAGAGACTTGAAAAGATAAAAAATCATACATAACAGAATACCGAGGAGATTCACTTATTGTTCATAGATAATCTTGGTCATAAACCCACAATTCATTGGATCTCGACAAACACACCGCAAAAAGAATTACATCGAATAGATATCCAAGAAGATCGAGGAGAACTTTGTATTGAGATCCAAAGAGACAGAAGAAGCCATCTAGCTAATAACTATGGACCTGAAGGTCTGTGGTAAAGTACTCACACTTCATCGGAGAGGCTATGGTGTTGATGTAGAAGCCCTCCGTGATCGATTCCCCCTCCGGCGAAGCGCGGGAAAAGGCCCCAAGAAGGGATCTCGCGGGTACAGAAGGTTGCGGCGGTGTAAATAGGGTTTCGTGGTGCTCTCCTACGTTTTCAAGGTATATGAGTATATATAGGCGAAAGAAGTCGGTCGAGAGCCACGAGGGTGGGAGGCGCGCCTCGCCCTGGCGCGCCTCCTGCCTCGTGGCCGCCTCGTTGCTTTCTTGACGTCCACTCCAAGTCTCCTGGATTACGTTTGTTCCAAAAATAACCCTTTCGATGGTTTCATTCCGTTGGACTCCGTTTGATATTCCTTTTCTTCGAAACACTGAAATAGGCAAAAACAGCAATTTGGACTGGGCCTTCGGTTAATAGGTTAGTCCCAAAAATAATATAGAAGTGTATAATAAAGCCCATTAAACATCCAAAACAGATAATATGATAGCATGGAATAATCAAAAATTATATATACGTTGGAGACGTATCACGTTTCAACCGTGGTATTATCGGACCATACAACATCACCTTGGCGGGAACCCTCTTCCTGGGGCGCTGGCCCTCAACATCACCAGGGTCATCTCGTCTTATGTTATACCGTAATGCACCGCATATCAGGCATGCATTCATATTCTCGTGCTCCTCACCACTGTAGAGGATGCAGTCATTAGGGCATGCATGTATCTTCTGCACCTCCAATCCTAGAGGGCATAGAACCTTCTTTGCTCCGTACGTACTGTCGGGCAATTCGTTATCCTTTGGAAGCTTCTTCTTCATTATTCAGTAACTTCTCATATCCCTTGTCAGATAAACCATTCTCTGCCTTCCATTGCAGCAATTCCAGTGTGGTACCGAGCTTTGTGTTGCCATCTTCGCAATTTGGGTACAACCATTTTTTGTGATCCTCTAACATGCGATCGAACTTCAACTTCTCCTTTTCACTTTTGCATTCTCTCTGTGCATCAACAATGACCCGGTGAAGATCATCAGCGGGCACCTCTGGTGCCTCTTGAGGTTAAGCTTCCCCGTTGTAGTATCACCGTATTTAGGGAACATAGGATAGTTGTCATCATCCTCTTCTTCTTCATTGTCTTCCATCATAACCCCTCTTTCTCTGTGCTTGGTCAAACAATTATAGTGGGGCATGAAACCCCTCTTAAGTAGGTGGGTGTGAAGGATTTTCGAGGAAGAGTAATCCTTCATATTCTCACAGACAACACATGGACAATACATAAAACCATTCAGACTGTTTGCCTTAGCCACATCGATAAAATTATACAGGCCCGTAATGTACTCGGGAGTGCGTCGGCCACCATACATCCATTGCCGGTTCATCTGCATTATATAATTAAGTATATCAAAAACCATTACAGAACATCATGAATAGAGAAATGACCAAATTAATACAAGTTCATCATCACATTAAAACCAAAGTACAGTAGTGATCAAATGTTATCACTGCGAAAATAAATACATAAAGTTCATACATAGTTCTCATAAAGCAACATACAACAATCTAGAGCATCTAATAAAAACATACATTAATCGAAACTAACATACAACTATGAAAAACATTTAAATGCAACAACAAATGCGATCAAAATCGCAAATAAGGTAACAATTGATCCAACAGCATAATGATACCAAGCCTCTTTAACAATGGCATATTTTCTAATCTTTCTAATCTTCAAGCGCATTGCATCCATCTGGATCTTGTGTAGATCGACGACATCGGCAACATGCAACTCCAATTTCATCTTCTCTTCTTCAATTCTTTTCAAATTTTCTTTCAAATAATTGTTTTCTTTTTCAACTAAATTTAACCTCTCGACAAGAGGGTCGGTTGGAATTTCCGGTTCGCATACCTCCTAGATAAGAACATCTATGTCAAGTTGGTCGGCATAATTTTCATAAACACTAAATGAAACAAATAGTTATAAAAGATAATATAACACATCTGAATCATAGACCGAACGAGAGCCAACGTGGGAGGATACCAAAACCATGGCACTATATAATAATAAACGATAATACAAGTAACTATCTAAATCATACAAGTAAGATTTTTTTTAACAAAAGATAAGAACAAGAGGCTCACCATGGTGGTGCCGGCGACGAGATTGAAGCGGGCGATCGGCGGCGGTGAGGACGCGGACGGGGACAGGACGGCACCCTACACATGTGCAAACTAAGAAGTTAATTTGAGCTCAAATTGTGCAGCTAAATCAAATAAACTACCACATACACTCCTCCACTAAAACCGAGAAACCACTCTACTTCTAGAGCATGAAATGAGCTAATTAAACTAGCAACGAGAGATGAAAGGATGACGTGCTAACCTTTTAGAACACTTGTATAGTTGGTGGACCGCCGAATCTAGACAAATCTTGGGGAAAATGGAGCTTGGAGGTAGAGCTTGGAGGAAGAACAGAGGAGAAGAAATTAAGAGGAGAAAGCTTAAGTGTGGTTCGGGCACCTCATATCATATTTGTTTTGTGTGAACTCAACTGGCATCATGCTCTCACGTATTTCATCAAACACCTCTGGTGCATAGGAAGTGAGAACAAAGTAGCACACACCTCCCACCTTCTATGAGCAAAAAAACAGAGGACAGGGTGGGCAGGGGCGAGGGTGTATATAGGCAAATTTGTAGTCCTGGTTGGTGTCTAAAACTGGGACTAGAGATAGACCTTTAGTCCTAGTTGGAGACACCAACCAGGACTAAAGGGCATCGCGCCTGCCACAACCCCTTTAGTCCCGGTTGGTGTCTGAAATCGGGATTAAAGGTCCCATTCGAACCGAGGCTGATGCCTGCCGAGCCCCGACCGGCATCCTAGACGCTCGAACCGGGACTGATGCTCACATTAGTCCCGGTCCGTAACGCGACCGGAACTATTGCTCCCATCCGGCTAGAACCAAAGCCTTGTTTTCTAATAGTGAATAGTGATTTTCCAGAAACTGTGCCAAACGGGAGAAACTCCCCCCCCCCTCCACCGGCTTAATTTTCCTATAGGAGAATCCAAAGGGATAAATCCTAGAAGCTTCAACATTCCGAACATGCTTACCAACTGAATCGGTAGGGTTAAAGCAATGAAGGACATTCCAACGATCATTGCATTTATTCAAAAGGATGGGATCCACGCATCTTCTAAAGGTCAATTTAGGAACCCGACCATCCCACACGGCAACAATACAGTTTTGTCATTGGCAAAGTTCAAACACATCCAAAATTTGAGTTTTGGAAGAGATATCTATGACCTAGACATCAAGCAAAAAGTAGATGTGTTTACCATTACCAAAACCACTTATAGAAGGGTCTAACACCAGTCATGGCCCAAGTTACACCTTTCCATAAAGACGATCCAGTGTTCATTCTAGACCAAAGAATGTTAGGTTTATTTGTGTGATATTTACAATCCACAAAGGATCGGAAGTTTTTGTCACCTCCAGCAAAGTATCTTTTAGCCCAACTAGCTAGTAAGGACATATTAAATTCCATTATGTTTGGAATACCTGCCCTACCCAAATTTGTTTTTCTGGGAGTCAAGCACCCAATTTGTCAAATGATATTTATGTATATCACCCATATTACCCCACAGAAAATGAGCCATGTGGGAAGTAATAGCCTTGATTGCCCCTTTAGGCAATTTGATTATAGACGTAAGGTATATTGGAATATTAGCATGCAAGTATACAAAATAAAAAAGCTTAGCCTCACAGCTAAGAAGTTTACCCCTCTAACCATATACCCTTTTAATAATTTTATCAATAGTAAGTTCGAGGTCATGATACGTCTCCATCATGTCTATAATTTTTTATTATTCCATGCCAATATTATACAACTTTTATATACTTTTCGCAACATTTTATATTATTTTTGGGACTAACATATTGATCCAGTACCCAGTGTCAGTTCCTATTTGTTGCTTGTTTTATGATTCGCAGAATATCCCTATCAAACGAAAAATTTACGAAGACTTATTTTGGAATATATGTGATTTTTGGGAGGCGGAATCAATGCAAACGAAGGCCCACGGGCTCCACTACCCACAAGGGCGCGGCAGCCCCCCTGGCACGCGGTGATGCCTAGTGGGCACACCGTAAGTAGGTTGGGGTTCTTCTTCGGCCGCAAGGAAGATTATATTCGGAAAAAATCGTGTTAGAATTTCAGCGCAATCGGAGTTACGGATCTCCAGGAATTTAAGAAACGGTTTTTGGCCAGAAAACAGGAACCTAGAACAGAATAGAATAGAGAGAGAGATCCAATCTGGGAGGGGCTCCTGCCCCTCCGCCACCATGGCGGCCATGGACCAAAGGGGGAACTCCCCTCCCATCTAGGGGGAGGCCAAGAAATAAGAAGCAGGAGGGGGCTCTCTCCCACTCTATCCTGGTGGTGCCAGAACGCCGCCGGGCAGTCATCGTGACAGTGATCTACACCAACAACTTTGTCGCCGTCATCACCAACTCTCTCCCCCTCTATGTAGCGGTGTAACACATCTTCTCCCTGTTGTAATCTCTACCTAAACATGGTGATTAATGCTATACATTATTATCCAGTGATGTATGGCCATCCTATGATATTTGAGTAGATTCGTTTTGTCCTATGGGTTGATTGATGATCGTGATTGGTCTGAGTTGCATGTTTTATTCTGGTGCTATCCTATGGTGCCCTCAGTGTCGCGCAAGCGTGACGGATTTCCACTATAGGGTGTTGCAATATGTTCATGATTCTCTTATGGCGGGTGGCGAGAGTGACAGATGTTTATACCCGAGTAAGGGGGTTGTTGCGTATGGGATAAAGAGGACTTGATACTTAATGCTATGGTCGGGTTTTACCTTAATGATCTTTGGTAGTTACGGATGCTTGCTAGAGTTCCAATTGTAAGTGCATATGATCCAAGTACGGGAAGTACGTTAGCTCACGCCTCTCCCTCTTATAAAATTACAATAACGATTACCGGTCTAGCTATCGATTGCCTAGGGACAAAATACTTCTCTTGTGGTATAAATATCTTTCTACTAAACAACAAACTTTTATTATCTTGTAAATTAGTCCTAGTTTCATTTCCGCTAAGTACTTCTAGTTTTATTCTTGCAAACTTATCCTATCACCTACAAAATAGTTTCATACTTGTTCTAGGTAAAGCGAACGTCAAGTGTGCCTAGAGTTGTATCGGTGGTCGATAGAACATGAAGGGAACATGAAGGGTTCGACACTCGTATATATCAAGAAAAGCTACAAACGATCCCCTATACTTGTTGGCTATCAAGGCCTTTATCTGGCGTTGTTGTCGGGGAGCAAAAGCGCGGGGTGAACATTATCGTGTGTGCGTGTTTGCTCAACTTAGATGTGTGTTAAGGATTCTGACAAATTCCTTATTTATCGGTGTGTGTAACCGTGTCACCTTGGTTGGGCGGATCAGCCACCTGTTGGGAAACATAGTGGACAACAAAATAAAATCGCCCTACGATCAAAGTCCCGGATCATATGAAGATGTATACAAGTTTAGATTGGATCGTTACCAAGTTAGAGTTGCAGCGAAACAAGAGTTGGTGTAGATCGAACTTCGAGTCCCTCGAACCGTCCACGACGATCCCTCGAACAGAAGACCAAATGCACGACCTCTCTACGGACTGTAGGCATACATGCTTTCCGATCTGGCAGCGCTTCATCGTTGAGTGCTAGTCATCGCCAGAGAATTAGAGGAGGAAGAAGAGAACCTCACGAGGCTTCTATATCATGAGGAACTAGAAAACCAGAACAAGATCAAGTCTAGATCATGATTAGAATAGAGAGAGGGGGCGCCCAAGACAATGGGAGAAACTTGTGTGTCTCAAAGGGAGGCGCCCTCTCACATATGTACAGATCGAGGGAGAGGCTAGGTCGACATGGAGGAGGGAAACCCTCCCTTGGGGCGTGGCCATGGAGGAGTCCTCCTCCTCCAACTCCCTTGCACCCCCTTAGCTTGTCCAATAAGCTAAAATGGGCGCGATCCCTACATGGGCATTCAAGGCCCATTTGCTCTCCATTAATAGGAGAACTGATATTTCCATGAGCCCATTGACTGTAAATAAATTCTAGGGACTCCTACATCATTTATCTAAGTTCTCTATTATTTATATTAGGTCCTGGGAAATAATAGTTGCCTATAAATCATTTCCTTGTATTACCCGGTACTCCCCAAAACATTTCGGTAACACCGAAACAATTCCTGATTCTCTCGAAATTATTTACTTTATTCCCGAAACTATTCTGAGAATATTTTCTCATATTCCTCACTCCACTAATACTCAGTAGATCTAACCCTTAAGTGTGTGACCCTGTAGGTTCGGCAAAACATAGAGATGAACAAATCTCCTTTTCACTCAATGATCAATTGCGGAATCGTGGACATCCATATTTAACTTTTATGGTTACACGAATGATATTAGAGCATAACTTTCGTTATCATATGCTATTCACTTTGCCTCATGACATGTTACACAACCCAGGTGAGATATATCAGTATCCACTTGTGTAACGCCCCGGATTTGATGCGCCAGGTGTCTGCCAGTTAATCGTCGTCATTGCCATGTCATTTTATTGCGTGTTGCATTTTATCATGTCATCATGTGCATCTCATTTTGCGTACGTGTTCGTCTCATGCATCCGAGCATTTTCCTCGTTGTCCGTTTTGCAATCCGGAACTCCTATGTTCCCCGGCGTCCCCTTTTTGTCTCTTGTTGTGAGCGGGTGTTAAACATTCTCGGAATGGACCGTGATTTGCCAAGCGTCCTTGGTACACCACCGGTAGACCGCCTGTCAAGTTTCGTGCCATTTGGAGTCTGTTTGATACTCCAACGGTTAACCGGGGTATCGTAAAAGCCTCTTTTGTTGCACCCCAACACCCCTTCATAACAGCCTGTGAGCCCATCCAAACCCCCTCCATGCTCTCGGTCGTTCGATCACGATCGTGTGGGCGAAAACCGCACCTTAATTGGACTCTCCTAGGTCCCTCTATCTATAAATTAGCCCCTCCCCCGAAATTCACGGATGAATTCTCCCCCCAAACCCTAAAAATCCTCCCTGCCGCTACGGACAAGTCCGCCGCCACCCGGACCGAAACCGCCGCCGCCGCCGCGCCAATCAGGCGCGCCACGTGCACTCCGGCGCCGATCGCCGCCGCCCGCTTCGGGCCCAAAGGCAAGCCCTCCAGGCCCGCGCCGCGCTCAGCGTCGCGCCCGCCGCCGACCGCGTCGCCTGCCGCGCCTCCAGCGCGGCGCCTCGCTGCCGCCCGGTGACCCGCACCGCCCTACGCCGCCGCGCCACGGTCGCCGCTGCCGCCGCCCAAGGCCTCCGCCTGACGCCCGGCGGCGCCGGTCGCGCCTCCCGGCCGGATCCGGGAGGGACCGGCGGATCCAACTCCGGCGCCACCTTCCCGCATTCTCCGGCGAGATCCCGACGAACTCCTGCGAACCTCATAGTCCGCGCCCGACGAACCCTAGATCTGCGGTTGACTCCCCCCCCCCCCCCGCACCCTCGTTTTTCTCTAAGTCCCTGAGTATTTCAGCATTTTGGTGCCATGTTCATCATGTCATATCTCCTAGCATGCAGCTCTGTTTTGCGTGCATGAGCTCTCTACGTGTGCATCATGAGATGCTCTTCCTTGTGTTCCATTGTTCCATGTTCATTAGAGTTCATCTTGACGCCTTGTCATTTTTGTTGCATTTGATGTGTGCATCCTATGAGCATGAGCTCTACATGTATTTTGAACTATGCCATGCCATCTATACAGAGGTGCTTGTCTTGTATTTTTGTGATCTATGTGGTGACTAGCACAAGCATGCAAAGTAGCCTCCGTGATGTTGCTGATTTCTGTTAGTCATTTCTGCCAAGTCTGTAGCTGTTATTTTATGATGCTATTTAAACCTGCTTCTACAAGTCATTATATGCATAATATGGAGATGTTCACTAAGGATGTCTTGTTATAAGTGTCATGCTCTATCCATCCATGCCCCTAGTTGCAATTATAGCCTGCTGTAGCTTCTTGTTATCTTGCTCTCAACTTGCTAAATAATGTTGCTGTCAGCCTGTCAACATTTAGTTCAGTTTTGCCATGTGTTTTGCTAGTGATCCATGCACCCTATGAACTTTCTCTTGCCATGCTTAGCTTCATAAATATGTATTCTTACTGTTGGTCACCTTGTCATGCCATGTATTGCTCTGCCGTGAGTAATTCAAGCTCACCAACATGCCTACTTATCGTTCTTTCTGCCATGAACTGTTATTTTCACTGTCTGAATCTGTCATATTACTTGCTATGTTTACATGGGTGCCATTATATCTTCTGATCCTTTTTGGCTCATGGTCAATAACGTACTTTTGTTCTATGCTTTGGTAGAATCATGACATGCTTTCATTTGCCATGATATGTTCTTGTAGCATGTTGATTCCTAGCTCTTAACATTGCGACCTGATGTTATTTCTGCTATGTCCAGTAATTCTGCTAAGTCTGTGAACCTGTTATTATTTGCAATCTTGCCATGTCCTTTTGAGCATGTTTTAGTAGTTTCTGGAGATATCTCACTGTTCATGTTTTGTCATGTTCTACATGTACACCATGTCCATGCCTTTGTTTATCATGTTGGGGTGCTATAGAATGTTGTTTTGATGCTTGCAAGATGTCTATTTGCTGTTATGGACAGATTGTTGTTATATATGGTTTGGAGTGTATGTGTTGCACCGTTGCTCCGTTTTGAGCATGCTCTACATGAAACTTGCTTAGTTTTGCATGTAGTTTCATCTTATCATGTTGCATCCTTGTTTTGAGGTGTTTGCTTGATGTTTGGGTGCATTTTGCATCAATGCCATGTTTAACTTGTTTTGCTCATATCTTCTCGACCGTAGCTCCGAATTAAATGAACTTTATATATAACTTGATTATAATCTCGTGTAGATCATTTTGGTCCATCTTAACTTACTGTTTAACAACTTGAACATAAAGTTTATTCAGTTCTGGACCAATTTCCAAATTTGCATATGAGGACTTACCGGAATTGTTATATGTTGTTTCCGGCCTCATTTAAACTTGCTTTGATGTGTTGCTCTTGTATGCATCATCTCTTGCCATGAGTAGCTTCATGTAGCCTTGTCATGCATCATACTTGGTTGAGCATAATGCCTTGTTCATGTGTGGTGTGTTTACCATGTTGTGCGCTTCTTCTCGATAGTTCCCGTTTCGCTATGCGATCGTGAGGATTCGTTAAATCTCTCACGCTTGGTTCGTCTTCGTGGCTTCATCTTCTTCATGGATTCGTTCTTCTTCCTAAGCAGGATTTCAGGCAAGATGACCGTCACCTTGGATCTCACTACTATCATTGCTATGCTAGTTGCTTCGTTCTATCGCTTTGCTGTGCTACCTATCATCCTGTTTCTTCAAGCCTCCCAAATTGCCATGTCGACCTCTAACCTTTTCACCCTTCCTAGCAAACCGTTGTTTGGCTATATTCTTATCGCGTTGCTCAGCCCCTCTTATAGCGTTGTTAGTTGCAGGTGAAGTTGAAGATTTCTCCATGGTGGACAGGATTATGTTGGGATATCACAATATCTCTTATTTAATTAATGCATCTATATACTTGGTAAAGGGTGGAAGACTCGGCCTTATGCCTGGTGTTTTGTTCCACTCTTGCCGCCCTAGTTTCCGTCATACCGGTGTTCTGTTCCTTGATTTTCTATTCCTTACACGGTTGGGTGATTTATGGGACCCCCTTGACAGTTCGCTTTGAATAAAACTCCTCCAGCAAGGCCCAACCTTGGTTTTACCATTTGCCTCACCACCACCTACTTTTCCCTTTGGGACTCGCTCTCTCGAGGGTCATCTTTATTTTAGCCCCCGTGGAAAGCTAGTCTTCTCTAAGTGCTGGCTCGAACGAAGCTGCTGGGGCCCCTCGGGAAACTCGAGGTCTGGTTTTACTCGTAGCTAGTCTCATCCAGTGTTGCCACGAGAACGAGATATGTGCAGCTCCTATCGGGATTGTCGGCACATCGAGGCGGCTTCTTTGGTCTTGTTTTACCATTGTCGAAATGTCTTGTAAACCGGATTCCGAGGACTGATCGGGTCTTCTGGAGAAGGAATATCCTTCGTTGACCGTGAGAGCTTGTGATGGGCTAAGTTGGGACACCGCAGGTATAAACTTTCAAAAGCCGTCCCGCGGTTATGTGGCAGATGGGAATTTGTTAATGTCCGGTTGTAGATAACTTGACACCAGATCCGAATTAAAATGCATCAACCGTGTGTATAGCCATGATGGTCTCTTTTCAGCGGAGTCCGGGAAGTGAACACGGTTTCTGGGTTATGTTTGACGTAAGTAGGAGTTCAGGATCACTTCTTGATCATTACTAGTTGACGACCGTTCCTTTGCTTCTCTTCTCGCTCTTATTTGCGTATGTTAGCCACCATACATGCTTAGTCGCTGCTGCAACCTCACCACCTCACCCTTTCCATACCCATTAAGCTTTGCTAGTCTTGATACCCATGGTAATGGGATTGCTGAGTCCTCGTGGCTCACAGATTACTACAACAACAGTTGCAGGTACAGGTTATGCGATGATCATGACGCGAGAGCGATGCTTGCTTATTTTGGAGTTCTTCTTCTACTTTTTCTTCGATCAGGGGATAGGTTTCAGGTCGGCAGCCTGGGCTAGCAGGGTGGACGTCGGTTGAGCTTATGTTTGTGTTTCATCCGTAGTCGGATGTTGATCTTATGGATGATGTATTGTGATGTTGTATTCGTGTGGCATTGTATGACTTTTGTATGTATCCTCATCTATTATGTAATGTTGATGTAATGATATCCACCTTGCAAAGCGTATCAATATGTGGTTCTATCCTTGGTGGGACCTTCGAGTCTCTTTAGGATAGTATAGCATATTGGGCGTGACAACTTGAGTCATTCTCATGCTCATTATACTGGTCTCCTCGTTACCAGTTTTATTCTTCTTTATCGTTGACATGTTCTGGCATCCCCGTGACCTAGTCACATGTGTCTGTCCAGTGGATGCCGTCACACCAAGAGGGCCCTAAGAATATCTCTCCATCGTCAGAGGAGCAAATCCCACTTTTGAGCTATCCAGCCCCTTGTCACACTTTCTGATAAACCTGTAAGTTTTCATTATGGTCACCGTGTTACAGATGACATTGGAGAAACCCCAAAGTGTATCATGTACCATGAAGGGACTATGATACTCTCATGGTCTAAGGAACCAAAGCGTACCTTAAGTCTCCGTGTTATGACTTATAGACTTGTGTCGATAACCTCTCAAAGTATAACAAATAAGTTGGGTCAATTCAATATGATTGTTCTACTAACATCATACTCTCAATGTTGTTTGGTGTAGCAACCAGACCTCAAACAGTCTGATCTCTGTGCATCAGTGTCATCCCAGGATGGGTAATGCTGACACGCATAGTACTTGAGGATTTATAACAGAGTAGCAATCACACACTTATTACATCGAATGTCTCAAAAGAGAACTTATTACAATAATATGGCTTAAGGCCATCTAAAAGCGATAACAAATGAAGGCTTGGAAGATAAAGTGAGTCCATCAACTCCAACGGCACCATCGAGTGAAAGACAACGACCTATGGCACCTTACTAAATGCGTTCGAAAAGTCTCGCAACATGAACGCGTTGCAGCGAAAACGGGTCAAAGACATGGAATATCTTTGGCAATGTAACACATAGAGTGATGACCAGAATAAATGCTATCACTACATGCATATTTGGCTGGTGGAAAGCTCTATGGTTACAGTTTTGCATAAAGCCAATTTTTTCCTACAACAAAGGAATAAATTTTATTTAACTATGATGGTGGTTGTTAAACATTGAGAAGGTTCCTCCAACTCAATCCCAATTAAGCATCATCATTAAACCCAATCAAATTATAACTAAGAGTAATGAGATCAGCATGATAATCCAAGAACTAGATACTAAAAACGTCCATAACCGGGGACACGGCTAATCATGATTTGTTTGTACACTCTCCAGAGGTTTGCGCACTTTTCCCCACAAGACTCGATCACCTCCGTTGGATTTCTCGCACTACAAGGTGTTTGAGAAACGGATGACCGAGACAGAGTCTTTCAGAAACATTAACTATTTACTCTGGATGGACAGTTACACCTACTTTCCCCTACATCTGCTAGCCCGCCACTGAAAGAGGTCATGCAACTTAATCAAATATGCTAGAGCCCATAATCTGCACACGGAAGTTTCTAGCATGCATAATCTTATGATCCCTTTGAGCCTGGGTGGCGGACCGTAGGATGATCACGGGTACTCCGGGATATCCTAGGACAACATTGGATTCTCCAGGTGCCCTGACAACCACTGGGTACTCCAGGGTGCCTCTAGCAATCCACCCAGATGTGTATTTAAGTACCCACCTTAAGTTAACCATTAATAAACAATACTCACATCTGTCATGGATACACTCACCCAAACGACGTCTACAAGCATAGCGTAGCAATATAAGCATCACGTAAAAGTAACTCCCAAAGGTTTGATAATAAACAGGGTAATAGGTACTACCTCATCATCTACTTCCCAACACCCACATGTTAATCAGATCCTAACCATGCAATGTTTGAGGGTTGATCTAATCCAATAAAACTGGGTATGAAAGAGATATGATCAAAGTGTTACTTGCCTTGCTGATGATCTGTGAAACCTAGAGACTCGTAGTAGCACGCTTCGCACTCCGGGTACTCTATCGCAAACAAACAATACATACATAAGCACTCAACTAGAAGCACGGGTAAAACTCAAATAAGAGATCTAACCAGAAAATTCAACTTAAGAACTCTGGTTTGCAAAAAGAATCAAATCAAACTCAAACTGCGAAAGAAACAAGATTCATTTACTAATCTGGACTAAATTCAAATTTTACAGTACCAAAATCTTGTTCCAGTTGGTTAAACAGAAAGAGGGCTTCGAGACGAAGATCTAAGCGCTTTAATCGCCTGATTCCGATAAACGAGCAAAAAGATAAACTAAAACGAAAATCATGGCATAAATCACGATCGAAAATAATCGTGGAAAAACCCTGGAAAAAGAAAAACTGAGGAACAGGCTAACGAACGAACGTTCGCTGTCCGCGGCTAACGGGTGAACAACGTTCGTTTAAACAAACGAACGAACGGGCGTTCGCTAGATAACTAAACTGAAAAAAAACCGATCTAATAATAAAAAAACGCATCTAGGTTTTTGAATAAAAAACCAAACGGTTTTAAAAATAAAACCGACGACTACCTCATAGATCAGGACGGCGACGCTGGTGGCGGGAAACTCCCGCGGCGGCGGGCTCCGGTGACGGCGGTGAGGGCGGCGAGGGCGGTGGCGTGGCGTCGGGGCGGTGGGCTCGGCGGGACGATCGGCGGCGGCGTGTCCGGCGGTGGCGGCACGGATCCGTGGCGGCGTTTTGGTGTTACAAACCTACCCCTTTAAGATGAATCTCGCCCTCGAGATTCGGGTTGGCTAGAAAATAGATGCGGGTGGTCCTTCCGTAGGTCTTCCTCCTCGCTCCTGTGTGGCTTCATCCTCGGTATGGTGGCTCCACTGAACTTTACAGAACTTGATAACCTTGCTGCGTGTGACTCGGCTGGCAAACTCGAGAATCTTGACTGGTTTCTCCTCGTAGATCAAATCGCTATCCAACTGAATCGCTTCCAATGGCATTGTATCTCTCAAAGGAATATCGGCCATCTCTACGTGGCACTTCTTCAATCGGGAAACGCGTGAAACACATCATGAACTCGACAATCTTTCCGCAATTCCAACTTGTAAGCAACTTCTCCCATACGCTCCAAAACTTTGTATGGTCCCACAAAACGTGGTGCTAACTTTCCCTTAACTCCAAAACGCTTAACTCCTCAGAGTGGGGACACATGAAGATACACTCTGTCTCCGACTTCGTAAACTGTCTCCTTGCGTTTAGAATCCGCATAGCTCTTCTGCCTGGATTGGGCTACCTTGAGTCTATCGCGAATCAGCTTAACCTTCTCTTCAGACTCTTTAATCAAATCTGGTCCAAACAACTGACGGCTCCAACTTCATCCCATAGCAACGGTGTCCAGCACCTCCTTCCGTACAAATCTTCAAAAGGGGCCATCTTCAAACTAGCTTGATAGCTGTTGTTGTAAGAGAACTAAGCATATGGCAAATTATCGTCCCAACTAGATCCATACTCTAGCGCACAAGCTCTCAACATGTCCTCCAGAATCTGATTGACTCTCTCTCTGTCCATCCATCTATACATGGATGAAAGGCTATCTTGAACTCTAGCTTGGTACCCAAAGTATCATGCAATCGATTCGAACTTTGAGGTAAACCGGGTTCCTCTATCTCGATACAATGGTCCTTGGAACTCCATGCGCATATACGATCCCTGGTCATGTATATCTTTGACAACTTAGCACTGGTGTAAGTGGTCTTCCCTGCGATGAAATGAGCTACCTTTGGCAACCGATCGACTACAACCCATATCGAGTCATAGCCTGAACGATTCATGGGCAATCCCATGATAAAATCCATGCCTAGTTTATCCCACTTCCATTCGGGTATCGGCAATGGCTGTAGCAAACCTGCTGGCTTCTGATGCTCTGCCTTTAATCTCTGACATACATCACAAACTGCTACATACTCCGCAATATCCTTCTTCATTCCGGTCCACCAGAAATTGTCCTCCAAATCCAGATACATCTTGGTATTTCCTGGGTGAATCGAATACGGCGAATCATGGGCCTCCCCGCAGAATCAACTTCCTGATCTCAGGGTCATTAGGGACATATATGCGGTCCTCAAACCATAAGGTATTGTGCTCATCCTCATGAAATCCTTTAGCTTTTCCTTTGCTCATCCTTTCCTTTATCTCGGCAATCTCCTTGTCCGTCTTCTGAGCTTCTCTGATTTTATCCATCAAAGTAGACTGAATTTCCAATGCTGCTACATAGCCTCTCGGAACTATCTCCAAACTTAGCTCGTGAAGATCCTCTGCTAAGTCCTTAGGTAATTTTCCGGTCATGAGTGTATTGACATGACTCTTGCGACTCAACACATCGGCTACTACGTTAGCCTTTCCGGGATGATAGTGCAATCTCATATCGTAATCCTTAATGAGCTCCAACCATCTCCTCTACCTGAGATTCAACTCCTTCGCGTGAAGATATACTTCAAACTCTTGTGATCCGTGTACACCTCACAATGGTTTACGGCGATGAAAATGTCTCCATGTCTTCAATGCATGCACCGCGGCTGCTAACTCCAAATCGTGAATAGCATAATTTAGCTCAAGGGGTTTAAGGCCGGTGAGGCATATGAAACAACTCTTCCCTCCTCCATAAGCACTGCTCCAAGTCCTCGACGAGAAGTGTCGCAATACACTTGATAACCCTTGCGTTGATCTGGAAGAATCAACACTGGGGCTGTAACCAAATGTTTCTTCAACTCCTGAAAACTGGCCTCACATTACTCAGTCCATTTGAACTTGTTGTCCTTCTTCAACAACTCCGTCATGGGCTTTGCAATCTTAGAGAAATTCTCAATGAACCTCCGGTAGTACCCTGCGAGTCCAAGAAAGCTCCGGATCTCCCCAACTGACGTGGGCGCTGCCCAATTTGTCACAGTGACAACCTTGGTGGGGTCTACTTCTATTCCTTCTCCGGATATAACATGTCCGAGGAATCCAACTTCCATCAACCAAAACTCACACTTGCTGAACTTGGCATGTAACTGATCTTCTCTGAGCTTCCCAAGTACCAAGCGCAAATGCTCATTATGATCCTCTTCATTCTTCGAGTAGACAAATATGTCATCAATGAACACCACGATTTAACTTTATCCAAAAACTCCATAAACACCTTGTTCATCATATTCATCAAATAGGCAGGTGCGTTAGTCAGTCCAAATGACATAACGGTATACTCATATAGCCCGTACCTTGTGGTAAAAGCTGTCTTTGGTATATCCAGCTCTCGAATCTTCAGCTGGTGGTATCCTAGTCGCAAATCGATCTTAGAAAATACTTTAGCTCCTTGCAACTGGTCAAACAGATCATTGATCATCGGTAGTGGGTACTTGTTCTTGATTGTCACTTCATTCAATCCACGATAATCAACAACCATCCTCAACGATCCATCCTTCTTCTCCACTAGAAGCATTGGTGATCCCCAAGGTGATGAACTTGGGCGAATATAGCCTTTATCCAGTAACTCCTTAATCTGCTTCTTAATTTCTTCCAAATCCTTTGCGAGCATCCAATACGATCTCTTAGATATCGGCCCTGTGCCTGGCAAAAGCTCAATCAAAAACTCAATGTCTCTATCCGGTGGCATGCACAGCAACTCTTCCGAAATACATCAGGAAATCCTTCACCACCGATACTTCCTCATGTACAACTCCTAATAAGTAATTCACTTGAGTCCTCTTGGCACATGTCGGGATACATATTTGATCCTCCTTCCTTCCGGGGTCTTGAGTATAATCGACTTCTTTGGCGCAATCAATGTTTCCTCCATACATCGATAGCCAATCCATACCCAAAATCACATCCAAACCTTGCGACCCTAGAATTATCAAGTCTGAGGGGAAAACATGCCTACCTATGGTCAATGGCATCTGAAAACATCCTTGACTTTCCATATGCTCCGCTCCCGGCGAGCTTACTAACATAGGTGTTCGAAGAACTTTGGTGGGCAACTTATACTTATCCACAAACCCCCTTGATAAGTATGAATGCAATGCACCAGTATCAAAAAGAACGATTGCAGTAAATGCCTTAACCAAAAAATTACCTTTTACTGCATCGGGCTGGGATTCAACCTCCTCCACGTTAACGTGGTTCACTTGTCCCCTGTTGAAAGGGTTGGGCTTCTTCCCAGAGCTTCCATTGCCATTTCCATTCTTTCCTTCAGAACACTCCGTGGCATAATGTCCATTCTTCCCGCACTTGAAATAAGTAATGTGACTTAGATCCTTCTTGGCGGGCGTTCTTTGGGTTGGAACGGTTCTGGCCGTTGCTTCCTCCATTCCCATTCCCATTCTTGGGGCCACTATGGTTATGTGAACTCCCTCCATTTTAATTATGGCCTCCATGGTTATGGTGAAGGTGTCCTCCCGAGTTCGGGGTAAAATGGGGCCTCTGCTGAGCTCCTGAATTGTACTTCCCTTGTCCATAATTCCTCTTGTGATTGTCAATCTGCGGTTGCTTCCCTTCAATCATAAGAGCTCTATCTACCAACTCCTGGTAGTTGTTGAAGGTTGCTGCCATCAACTGCATGCTCAGCTCATCATTCAGTCCTTCCAGAAACTTCTCCTGCTTAACTGCATCCGTAGCAACGTCATCCGGGGCATAACGTGCTAGCTTACTAAAATCATCCACATACTGGCCCACTGTGCGTCCTCCTTGGCGCAAGTTATGAAACTCGCGCTTCTTCATGGCCATAGCTCCTGCTGAAACATGGGCAGTGTGAAAGGCCTGCTGAAACTGGTCCCATGTGATAGTGTTGATGGGGTAAGTGGCTGTGAAATCCCACCATGATGCTGCGGGTCCATCAAGCTGATGCAAAGGCAAAACGCACTCTCTCCGCATCTGTGCATCCTGCTGTGGTCAACTCCCTTCCAATCTTGCGGAGCCAATCATCTGCAACTATCGGCTCGGTGCTACTGGAGAACACCGACGGATTAAACCTTAGAAAACGGGCTAAGTGATCAACAGGTGGTGGTGGTGGTGGGTTGTTGTCGTTGTTCCCCTGATTCAGGTTCTGGACTAGTATCTGCATCAAGGCATTCTGCTGCTGGATCAACTGAGTGAACTCTGGCGGGAAAGCAAATCCATTGCCGTCTCGGAGGCATCTGATGGGTTTAGAAAAGATGAGAAAACAGAATAGAATGAGGTCTAGAGGGAAAACACTACCCATATGCACATGAGACAAACACAAACATATCACTTCAATCAATTCAAACAAGGGCATACATCGGTCTAACTATTGTTACAAGAGTGCTCGGGCTATACTATATACATGGGGGAATACTACTATTGATATGGTGGTCGACTAGAAAAATTGATCGGTCGAAGACTCCATGATATCTGCTCCAGCTTCATCAACACAGTCATCATCGCTATCATCAGGGTCTGAGTCGGTGCCGTCGATGATGATGTAGTTCTCCGGGCAGGTGGAATCGTCGTCTTCTCCTCCTGGCGCTGGTCTCCCATGAATACTCCTAGCTTCCATGTCAAATCGTCATTCTTCTCCACTAGTATCGTCATTTCCTCCTCATATCCATCGCGTGTAGACTTGAGTTCTTCCTCCAGCTCCGTGATCCTAATCATTGCCTTCTTCAGATCTATCATGCATGCACACATCTGGTTGTCCTGGCGACGAATGTGCTGGTTTAACTCCTGGATGAAACCTGCAATGGACCTATCCTTCCTGGTGCTGATCATCTCCCATTGCTCATCCCGGCGCCCACAAATCTGGTAGATAGTATCCTTGAGATCCTTGTGGTAAACTTCTCCAATGCGTCCCATGGTGATGTGGGCTGCCATGCTCTTTTCTAGACTCCAGGTTGGTGCATCAAAGGAAAACTCTATGGGCTCAGTGACTGGCATGAACGTTCTTCCTGGAACTTGAACTCGAATCATCCAATGCTCCTCTTCTGGTAAAGTGGCAATGTATGTCCCGGTGAAGCTTGGTATTCCGATGTTCAGGTACCTAGTAAATTCCTTCAAGTGTCGTCCAAAAGGTGTATCTTCATCCGGTTGAGTGAACTTGTTCCTTGCATCCGCCATCCTATAGAGTAGAAAAGGGAGAGGGGTCAGAAATGAGAAGAGAGTAGTGATCTAGGGCTTTATCTTAGTGGTCGTGTCCTACAGTCAGTGTGTGCTCTGATACCATCTTGTAGCAATCAGACCTCAAACATTCTGATCTCTGTGCATCAGTGTCATCCCTGGATCGGTAATGCTGACACGCACAGTACTTGAGGATTTGTAACAAAGTAGCAATCACACATTATTACATCGAATGTCTCAAAAGAGAACTTATTACAATAATATGGCATAAGGCCATCTAAAAACGATAACAGCGAAAGGCTTGGAAGATAAAGTGGGTCCATCAACTCCAACGGCATCACTGAGTGAAAGACAACGACCTATGGCACCTTACTGTCGTTCGAAAAGTCGCAACATGAATGTTGCAGCCCGAAACGGGTCAAAGACATGGAATATCTTTGGCAATGTAACACATAGAGTGATGAATGTAATAAATGCTATCACTACATGCATATTTGGCTGGTGGAAAGATCTATGGTTACAGCTTTTGCATAAAGCCAATTTTTCCCTACAACAAAGGAATAAATTTTTTAACTATCATGGTGGTTGTTAGACATTGAGAAGGTTCCTCCAACTCAATCCCAATTAAGCATCATCATTAAACCCAATCAAATTATAATTAAGAGTGATGAGATCAACATGATAATCCAAGAACTAGATACTCAAAACGTTCATAACCGGGGACACGGCTAATCATGATTAGTTTGTACACACTGCAGAGGTTTGCACACTTTTCCCCACAAGACTTGATCGCCTCCGTTGGATTTCTCGCACTACAAGGTGTTTGAGAAACGGATGACCGAGACACAGTCTTTCAGAAACATTAATTCTTTACTCTGGATGGACAGTTACACCTACTTTCGCCTACATCTGCTAGCCCACCACTGAAAGAGGTCATGCAACTTAATCAACTATGCTAGAACTCATAATAGCTTGTGGCTGCACAGGGAAGTTTAATGATGATGCTTAAAGTATAACAAATAAGTTGGGTCAATTCAATATGATTGTTCTACTAACATCATACTCTCAATGTTGTTTGGTGTAGCGACGGACCTCAAGCCTCGATCTACGTGCATCGATGTCATCCCTGGATGGGTAATGCTGACACGCATAGTACTTGAGGATTTATAACAGAGTAGCAATCACACACTTATTACATCGAATGTCTCAAAAGAGAACTTATTACAATAATATGGCTTAAGGCCATCTAAAAACGATAACAGCGGAAGGCTTGGAAGATAAAGTGAGTCCATCAACTCCAACGGCATCACTGAGTAAAAGACAACGACCTATGGCACCTTACTCGTCGTTGCGAAAAGTCTCGCAACATGAACGTTGCAGTTCAAACGAAGCAAAGCACATGGAATATGCTGGCAATATAACACATAGAGTGATGAATGTAATAAATGCTATCACTACATGCAAATTTGGTCGGCACTAGAAGCAGATAATTTGCCGTCGAGGCGTCTTTGCCGTCTGCTTTTCATCGGGCCAGATGGCAAAGACAAGGTGTGCCGTCTGCTGCAGACGGCAAAGAAATACTAACGGCAAAATAGAGTTTGCCGTCTGCCAAATGAAATACAAACAGCAAACTGCTCACTTTGCTGTCTACCAAAACAATAACAGACGGCATAGACTTTGCGCCTCTCGTTAATTTGTTCTCAGACGGCAAAGTGAGGTGTTTGCCGTCTCAGATTTTATTTTGTAGACGGCAAAGAGAAAACACACCACGCGGATTGATCACGCGGATCAATGACGTGGCAAGATCCAAAACACACGTCTCCATCCACCGTATGAATCGAACACATGCACCAACCCACCGACAAGTCGGGGCCCACCCACGAGGCTTGCCCTGACTCACCCGAGCCCCACGTGCCCATCTCCTTTCTCTCTCCTTATCCCCTCGGTAGCTCTTTCCTCCCCGAAAGGGTCCCAAGCCACCGAGTAGAGCCCCGCCGCCAGCCTTTCTCTCCTCTCCCCGCAGCTCCTCTCTCCTGCTACTCTCACGTCTCCCCGAGCAGAGCCAGCGCCCGGCCAGCCCTTCCTATCTCCTCCTTCCTCCTCTCTCCCAGGCCCACCGCCCGCCACCACGCCCCAAGCCGCACGCCGCCGCCAGCTTCCTCCTCTCTCCTACTCCTCTCTACATCTCCCCGAGCAGAGCCCGCCCGCCAACTCCCTCCTATCTACTACTTCCTCCTCTCTCGGGCCATCGCCCGTCCTAGGTTTCTCGAAGCTGCGACGCGGCTGGTCAGCACATGCCCGTCAACCCGTCCCTGAGCAGCCGCACGCGGCCGGCCAGCACTCTCCGCGCCCGTTGCTCGTCCGTCCGGCGCGTGAAGCTCCTCCGTCGCCGCCGCGTGAAGCTCCTCTGTCTCCGATGCGTGAAGCTCCTCCACCTCGCCAGCGCTGCGTGAAGCTCCACCCTTCTCCCGCGACTCCTCCTCCCTCCCCTGCAATGGGCATGACCGGACCTTGACCATGACGACGCGCGACGCGGCCCTCTCGGTGTTGTTGGGCGAGCAGCTCAGTCCCAGCGAGCTCCGCCTCAATCTTATTTAGCTCGACGACGGCTGTTGGGCGAGATGCTCTGCTCCGGCGTATTTTTTTTTTAAAAAGAAAAAACAATATTTGCCGTCTGTAGTTTAATCTGACTTACGGCAAAGCACATTTTTTGACTGACGGCAAATAATGCGTTCTTTGCCGTCTGCTAGTTTTTGGCAGACGGCAAATTCATAGATTGGCTGACGGCAAAATCTTTGCCGTCTGTCCGACGAAAAGCAGACGGCAAAGTTTCCTTTGCCGACTTATCTTTGCCGTCTGACTTTGCCGTCTGGATTTAGGTCTTTGCCGTCTGTAATCCACAGACGGCAAATTACCTGTTTCCTGTAGTGTGGTGGAAAGCTCTATGGTTACAGTTTTGCATAAAGCCAATTTTTCCCTACAACAAAGGAATAAATTTTATTTAACTATCATGGTGGTTGTTAAACATTGAGAAGGTTCCTCCAACTCAATCCCAATTAAGCATCATCATTAAACCCAATCAAATTATAATTAAGAGTAATGAGATCACCATGATAATCCAAGAACTAGATACTAAAACGTCCATAACCGGGACACGGCTAATCATGATTTGTTTGTACACTCTCCGAGAGGTTTATGACTTTTCCTCACAAGACTCGATCACCTCCGTTGGATTTCTCGACTACAAGGTGTTTGAGAAAGCGGATGACCGAGACAGTAGTCTTTCGTAAACATTAACTATTTACTACGGATGGACAAGCTACACCTACTTTCCCCTACATACGCTAGCCCGCCACCGAAAGAGGTCTTGGAACTTAATCAAATATGCTAGAGCCCATAATAGCTTGTGGCTGCACACGGAAGTTTCTAGCATGAATAATCTTATGATCCCTTTGAGCCTGGGTGGCGGACCGTAGGATGATCACGGGTACTCCGGGATATCCTAGGACAACATTGGATTCTCTAGGTGCCCTGACAACCACTGGGTACTCCAGGGTGCCTCTAGCAATCCACCCAGATGTGTATTTAAGTACCCACCTTAAGTTAACCATTAATAAACAATACTCACATCTGTCATGGATACACTCACCCAAACGACGTCTACAAGCATAGCGTAGCAATATAAGCATCACGTAAAAGTAACTCCCAAAGGTTTGATAATAAATGTGGTAATAGGTACTACCTCATCATCTACTTCCCAACACCCACATGTTAATCAGATCCTAACCATGCAATGTTTGAGGGTTGATCTAATCCAATAAAACTGGGTATGAAAGAGATATGATCAAAGTGTTACTTGCCTTGTCGATGATCTGTGAAACCTAGAGACTCAGAGTAGCACGCGCACTCCGGGTACTCTATCGCAAAACAAACAATACATACATAAGCACTCAACTAGAAGCACGGGTAAAACTCAAATAAGAGATCTAACCGTAAAATTCAACTTAAGAACTACGGTTTGCAAAAAGAATCAAATCAAACTCAAACTACGAAGAAACAAGATTCATTTACTAATCTGGACTAAATTCAAATTTTACATGTACCAAAATCTTGTTCCAGCTTGGTTAAACAGAAAAGAGGGCTTCGAGAGGCGAAGATCTAAGCGCTTTAATCGCCTGATTCGATAAACGAGCGGAAAGACAAACTAAAACGAAAAACATGGCAGAAATCACGATCGAAAATAACCGCGGAAAAACCCTGGAAAAAAGTAAAACTGACGAAAGGCTAACGAACGAACGTTCGCTGTGTGTGACTAACGGGTGAACTGCGTTCATTTAAACAAACGAAAGAACGGGCGTTCTCTATTTAACTAAACCAAAAAAACCGATCTAATAATAAAAAACGCATCTAGGTTTTTGAATAAAAACCAAACGGTTTAAAAATAAAACCGACGACTACCTCATAGATCGGACGGGCGCTGGTGGCGGGAAACTCCGCGGCGGCGGTGTGACGGCGGTGAGGGCGGCGAGGGCGGTGGCGTGGCGTCAGGCGGTGGGCTCGGCGGGGACGATGGCGGCGGCGGCGGCGAGTCCGGCCGGTGGCGGCCTGCGATCCCGGCGTCAGGCGGCTAGCCTTCGGCAATGGCGGGTTGGTGGCGGTGGGCTGCGGGGTCGGGGGTGGCGGCTTATAAGGCCCGGGGCGGGGGGAGTCCGGGTCGCCCACGGCCCGATAGGTTGGTTTGACATTTTTTTACTAATTCCGACGCGCAGAAAAACAATTAAAAGAAATACTAAACAGACTCCAAAAATCTTGAAATAAATTGTCCCCGTCCTCTAAAAATATAGCGGACAAAGTGAACATTTATTTGGGCCTCTAATGCAATTTTGAAAAACGCGTATTTTTCCTAATTCAAATAAAATAGCGATAAAACTCCGAATAAAATTCTTATTTGATTTTAATATTTAACCTCCAATATGTCTTTATTTTGGAGAAGTCATTTTATCCCCTCTCGTTTATTTTCATATTGGAAATATTCAAAGAGAAAAATAATTAAAATCAAACGATCCTCTTTTTCAAAATTTGAGAAAACTCAAATATGAAAATAACGAAATACCCAACTCTCTCCGTGGGTCCTTGAGTTGTGTAGAATTTCTAGGATCAAGCCAAAATGCAATAAAATATGATATGCAATGATGATCTAATGTATAACATTCCAAATAGAAAATTTGGGTGTTACAAACCTACCCCCCTTTAAGATGAATCTCGCCCTCGAGATTCGGGTTGGCTAGAAAATAGGTGCGGGTGGTCCTTCCGTAGGTCTTCCTCTCGTTCCCAGGTGGCTTCATCCTCGGTATGGTGGCTCCAATGAACTTTACGTAACTTGATAACCTTCTTGCGTGTGACTTTGGCAAACTCGAGAATCTTGACTGGTTTCTCCTCGTAGATCAAATCGCTATCCAACTGAATCGCTTCCAATGGCATTGTATCTCTCAAAGGAATATCGGCCATCTCTACGTGGCACTTCTTCAACTGGGAAACGTGAAACACATCATGAACTCCTGACAATCCTTCTGGCAATTCCAACTTGTAAGCAACTTCTCCCATACGCTCCAAAACTTTGTATGGTCCCACAAAACGTGGTGCTAACTTTCCCTTAACTCCAAAACGCTTAACTCCTCAGAGTGGGGACACATGAAGATACACTCTGTCTCCGACTTCGTAAACTGTCTCCTTGCGTTTAGAATCCGCATAGCTCTTCTATCTGGACTAGGCTACCTTGAGTCTATCGCGAATCAACTTAACCTTCTCTTCGGACTCTTTAATCATATCTGGTCCAAACAACTGACGGTCTCCAACTCCATCCCACAACAACGGTGTCCTGCACCTCCTTCCGTACAAAGCTTCAAAAGGGGCCATCTTCAAACTGGCTTGATAGCTGTTGTTGTAAGAGAACTCTGCATATGGCAAATTGTCGTCCCAACTAGATCCATAATCTAGCGCACAAGCTCTCAACATGTCCTCTAGAATCTGATTGACTCTCTCGGTCTGTCCATCTATCTGTGGATGAAAGGCTATACTGAACTCTAGCCTGGTACCCAAAGTATCATGCAACTGATTCCAGAACTTTGAGGTAAACTGGGTTCCTCTATCTGATACAATGGTCCTTGGAACTCCATGCAGACATACGATCCTGGTCATGTATATCTTTGACAACTTAGCACTGGTGTAAGTGGTCTTCCCTGCGATGAAATGAGCTACCTTTGGCAACCGATCGACTACAACCCATATCGAGTCATAGCCTGAACGATTCATGGGCAATCCCATGATAAAATCCATGCCTAGTTTATCCCACTTCCATTCGGTATCGGCAATGGTCGTAGCAAACTTTCTTTGACCACGATGCTCGCCTTTAATCTCCGACATACATCACAAACTGCTACATACTCCGCAATATCCTTCTTCATTCCGGTCCACCAGAAATTGTCCTCCAAATCCAGATACATCTTGGTATTTCCTGGGTGAATCGAATACGGCGAATCATGGGCCTCCTGCAGAATCAACTTCCTGATCTCAGGGTCATTAGGGACATATATGCGGTCCTCAAACCATAAGGTATTGTGCTCATCCTCATGAAATCCTTTAGCTTTTCCTTTGCTCATCCTTTCCTTTATCTCGGCAATCTCCTTGTCCGTCTTCTGAGCTTCTCTGATTTTATCCATCAAAGTAGACTGAATTTCCAATGCTGCTACATAGCCTCTCGGAACTATCTCCAAACTTAGCTCGCGAAGATCCTCTGCTAACTCCTTGGGTAATTCTCCGGTCATGAGTGTATTGACATGACTCTTGCGACTCAACACATCGGCTACTACGTTAGCCTTTCCGGGATGATAGTGCAATCTCATATCGTAATCCTTAATGAGCTCCAACCATCTCCTCTACCTGAGATTCAACTCCTTCGCGTGAAGATATACTTCAAACTCTTGTGATCCGTGTACACCTCACAATGGTTTCTGATGAGAAAATGTCTCCATGTCTTCAATGCATGCACTGCGGCTGCTAACTCCAAATCGTGAATAGCATAATTTAGCTCAAGGGGTTTAAGCTGTCGTGAGGCATATGAAACAACTCTTCCCTCCTCCATAAGCACTGCTCCAAGTCCTCGACGAGAAGTGTCGCAATACACTTGATAACCCTTGCGTTGATCTGGAAGAATCAACACCGGGCTGTAACCAAATGTTTCTTCAACTCCCGAAAACTGGCCTCACATTACTCACCCATTTGAACTTGTTGTCCTTCTTCAACAACTCCGTCATGGGCTTTGCAATCTTAGAGAAATTCTCAATGAACCTCCGGTAGTACCTCGCGAGTCCAAGAAAGCTCCGGATCTCCCCAACTGACGTGGGCGCTGCCCAATTTGTCACAGTGACAACCTTGGTGGGGTCTACTTCTATTCCTTCTCCGGATATAACATGTCCGAGGAATCCAACTTCCATCAACCAAAACTCACACTTGCTGAACTTGGCATGTAACTGATCTTCTCTGAGCTTCCCAAGTACCAAGCGCAAATGCTCCTTATGCTCCTCTTCATTCTTCGAGTAGACCAATATGTCATCAATGAACACCACGACGAACTTTATCCAAAAACTCCATAAACACCTTGTTCATCATATTCATCAAATAGGCAGGTGCGTTAGTCAGTCCAAATGACATAACGGTATACTCATATAGCCCGTACCTTGTGGTAAAAGCTGTCTTTGGTATATCCAGCTCTCGAATCTTCAGCTGGTGGTATCCTAGTCGCAAATCGATCTTAGAAAATACTTTAGCTCCTTGCAACTGGTCAAACAGATCATTGATCATCGGTAGTGGGTACTTGTTCTTGATTGTCACTTCATTCAATCCACGATAATCAACAACCATCCTCAACGATCCATCCTTCTTCTCCACTAGAAGCATTGGTGATCCCCAAGGTGATGAACTTGGGCGAATATAGCCTTTATCCAAAGAACTCCTTAATCTGCTTCTTAATTTCTTCCAAATCCTTTGCGAGCATCCAATACGATCTCTTAGATATCGGCCCTGTGCCTGGCAAAAGCTCAATCAAAAACTCAATGTCTCTATCCGGTGGCATGCCTGGCAACTCTTCTGGAAATACATCAGGGAAATCCTTCACCACTGATACTTCCTCATGTACAACTCCTAATAAGTAATTCACTTGAGTCCTCTTCGGCACATGTCGGGATACATATTTGATCCTCCTTCCTTCTGGGGTGCTGAGTATAATCGACTTACTGGCGCAATCAATGTTTCCTCCATACATCGATAGCCAATCCATACCCAAAATCACATCCAAACCTTGCGACCCTAGAATTATCAAGTCTGAGGGGAAAACATGCCTACCTATGGTCAATGGCATCTGAAAACATCCTTGACTTTCCATATGCTCCGCTCCCGGCGAGCTTACTAACATAGGTGTTCAAGAACTTTGGTGGGCAACTTATACTTATCCACAAACCCCTTGATAAGTATGAATGCAATGCACCAAGATCAAAAGAACGATTACGAAAGAAATGCCTTAACCAAAAATTACCTTTTATCGTGATCGGGCAGATTCAACCTCCTCCACGTTAACGTGGTTCACTTGTCCCCTGTTGAAAGGGTTGGGCTTCTTCCCAGAGCTTCCATTGCCATTTCCATTCTTTGCTTCAGAACACTCCGTGGCATAATGTCCATTCTTCCCGCACTTGAAATAAGTAATGTGACTTAGATCCTTCTTGGCGGGCGTTGCTGGGTTGGAACGGTTCTGGCCGTTGCTTCCTCCATTCCCATTCCCATTCTTGGGGCCACTATGGTTATGTGAACTCCCTCCATTTTAATTATGGCCTCCATGGTTATGGTGAAGGTGTCCTCCAGTTCGGGGTAAAATGGGGCCTCATTGAGCTCTGAATTGTACTTCCCTTGTCCATAATTCCTCTTGTGATTGTCAATCATGCGGTTTGCTTCCCTTCAATCATAAGAGCTCTATCTACCAACTCTGGTAGTTGTTGAAGGTTGCTGCCATCAACTGCATGCTCACTTCATCATTCAGCCCTTCCGTAAACTTCTCCTGCTTAATCGCATCCGTAGTAACGCCATCCGGGGCATAACGTGCTAGCTTACTAAAATCATCCACATACCGCCCATCAGGCGTCCTCCTTGGCGCAAGTTATGAAACTCGCGCTTCTTCATGGCCATAGCTCCTGCTGAAACATGGGCAGTGTGAAAGGCCTGCTGAAACTGGTCCCATGTGATAGTGTTGATGGGGTAAGTGGCTGTGAAATTCTCCCACCATGATGCTGCGGGTCCATCAAGCTGATGTGCGGCAAAACGCACTCTCTCCGCATCTGTGCATCCTGCTGTGGTCAACTCCCTTCCAATCTTGCGAGCCAATCATCTGCAACTATCGGCTCGGTGCTCTTGGAGAACACCGACGGATTAAACCTTAGAAAACGGGCTAAGTGATCAATGTGTGGTGGTGGTGGTGGGTTGTTGTCGTTGTTCCCCTGATTCAGGTTCTGGACTAGTATCTGCATCAAGGCATTCTGCTGCTGGATCAACTGAGTGAACTCTGGCGGGAAAGCAAATCCATTGCCGCGTCTCGGAGGCATCTGATGGGTTTAGAAAAGATGAGAAAACAGAATAGAATGAGTTCTAGAGGGAAAACACTACCCATATGCACATGAGACAAACACAAACATATCACTTCAATCAATTCAAACAAGGGCATACATCGGTCTAACTATTGTTACAAGAGTGCTCGGGCTATACTATATACATGGGGGAATACTACTATTGATATGGTGGTCGACTAGAAAAATTGATCGGTCGAAGACTCCATGATATCTGCTCCAGCTTCATCAACACGATCATCATCGCTATCATCGTGGTCCGAGTCGGTGCTGCGTCGATGATGATGTAGTTCTCGCAGGTGGAATCGCCGCCTTCTCCTCCGGCGCTGGTCTCCCATGAATACTCCTAGCTTCCATGTCAAATCGTCATTCTTCTCCACTAGTATCGTCATTTCCTCCTCATATCCATCGCGTGTAGACTTGAGTTCTTCCTCCAGCTCCGTGATCCTAATCATTGCCTTCTTCAGATCTATCATGCATGCGCACATCTGGTTGTCTCCGGCGATTTAATGTGCTGGTTTAACTCTGGATGAAACCCGCAATGGACCTATCCTTCACGGTGCCGATCATCTCCCATTGCTCATCCGGCGCCCACAAATCTGGTAGATAGTATCCTTGAGATCCTTGTGGTAAACTTCTCCAATGCGTCCCCATGGTGATGTGGGCTGCCATGCTCTTTTCTAGACTCTGTGTTGGTGCATCAAAGGAAAACTCTATGGGCTCAGTTGATCGGCATGAACGTTCTTCCTGAACTTGAACTCGAATCATCCAATGCTCCTCTTACGGTAAAGTGGCAATGTATGTCCCGTGAAGCTTGGCATTCCGATGTTCAGGTATCTAGTGACTTCCTTCAAGTGTCGTCCAAAAGGTGTATCTTCATCTGGTTGTGTGAAATTGTTCCTTTCATCCGCCATCCTATAGAGTAGAAAAGGGAGAGAGGTCAGAAATGAGAAGAGAGTGGTGATCTAGGGCTTTTAGCTTAGTGGTCGTGTCCTATAATCAGTGTGTGCTCTGATACCATCTTGTAGCGACCAGACCTCAAACAGTCTGATCTCTGTGCATCAGTGTCATCCCTGGATCGGTAATGCTGACACGCACAGTACTTGAGGATTTGTAACAAAGTAGCAATCACACATTATTACATCGAATGTCTCAAAAGAGAACTTATTACAATAATATGGCATAAGGCCATCTAAAAACGATAACAGCGAAAGGCTTGGAAGATAAAGTGAGTCCATCAACTCCAACGGCATCACTGAGTGAAAGACAACGACCTATGGCACCTTACTCGTCGTCTGAAAAGTCTGCAACATGAATGTTGCAGCCCGAAACGGGTCAGCACATGGAATATGCTGGCAATGTAACACATAGAGTGATGAACAGAATAAATGCTATCACTACATGCATATTTGGCTGGTGGAAAGATCTATGGTTACAGTTTTGCATAAAGCCAATTTTTCCCTACAACAAAGGAATAAATTTTTTTAACTATCATGGTGGTTGTTAGACATTGAGAAGGTTCCTCCAACTCAATCCCAATTAAGCATCATCATTAAACCCAATCAAATTATAATTAAGAGTGATGAGATCAACATGATAATCCAAGAACTAGATACTCAAAACGTTCATAACCGGGGACACGGCTAATCATGATTAGTTTGTACACACTGCAGAGGTTTGCACACTTTTCCCCACAAGACTTGATCGCCTCCGTTGGATTTCTCGCACTACAAGGTGTTTGAGAAACGGATGACCGAGACACAGTCTTTCAGAAACATTAATTCTTTACTCTGGATGGACAGTTACACCTACTTTCGCCTACATCTGCTAGCCCACCACTGAAAGAGGTCATGCAACTTAATCAACTATGCTAGAACTCATAATAGCTTGTGGTCGCATTGGGGAAGTTTAATGATGATGCTTAAAGTATAACAAATAAGTTGGGTCAATTCAATATGATTGTTCTACTAACATCATACTCTCAATGTTGTTTGGTGTAGCGACCAGACCTCAAACAGTCTGATCTCTGTGCATCAGTGTCATCCCTGGATGGGTAATGCTGACACGCATAGTACTTGAGGATTTATAACAGAGTAGCAATCACACACTTATTACATCGAATGTCTCAAAAGAGAACTTATTACAATAATATGGCTTAAGGCCATCTAAAAACGATAACAGCGGAAGGCTTGGAAGATAAAGTGAGTCCATCAACTCCAACGGCATCACTGAGTGAAAGACAACGACCTATGGCACCTTACTGTAAATGCGAAAAGTCTGCAACATGAACGTTGCAGCCCGAAACGAGTCAGCACATGGAATATGCTGGCAATATAACACATAGAGTGATGAACAGAATAAATGCTATCACTACATGCAAATTTGGCTGGCACTACAGGAAACAGATAATTTGCCGTCAGGAGGCGTCTTTGCCGTCTGCTTTTCATCGGGCCAGATGGCAAAGACAAGGTGTGCCGTCTGCTGCAGACGGCAAAGAAATACTAACGGCAAAATAGAGTTTGCCGTCTGCCAAATGAAATACAAACAGCAAACTGCTCACTTTGCTGTCTACCAAAACAATAACAGACGGCATAGACTTTGCCGTCTGTTAATTTGTTCTGCAGACGGCAAAGTGAGGTGTTTGCCGTCTGTATTTTATTTTGTAGACGGCAAAGAGAAAACACACCACGCGGATTGATCACGCGGATCAATGACGTGGCAAGATCCAAAACACACGTCTCCATCCACCGTATGAATCGAACACATGCACCAACCCACCGACAAGTCAGGGGCCCACCCACGAGGCTTGCCCCGACTCACCTGAGCCCCACGTGCCCATCTCCTTTCTCTCTCCTTATCCCCTCAGCGCTCTTTCCTCCCTGAGCAGTCCCAAGCCACCGAGTAGAGCCCCGCCGCCGGCCAGCTTTCTCCCCTCTCCTGCAGCTCCTCTCTCCTGCTACTCTCACGTCTCCCGAAAGCGAGCCCAGCGCCCGGCCAGCCCCTTCCTATCTCCTCCTTCCTCCTCTCTCCCAGCCTTGCCCGCCTACCACACGCCCCAGAGCCAAGACGTCACGGCCAGCCTTCCTCCTCTCCTACTCCTCTCTACATCTCCCCCGAGCAGAGCCCCGCCCCGGCCAACTCCCTCCTATCTACTACTTCCTCCTCTCTCCCATCCGCCTGGTCTGTGCGTCTCGAGCCGCCAGACGCTGGCTGGCCAAGACATGCCCACTAACCTGCCCTCGACAGCAAGACGCTGCCGGCCAAGACCTCTCGCGCTTGCTTTCGTCCGTCCGGCGCGTGAAGCTCCTCCGTCGCCGCCGCGTGAAGCTCCTCTGTCTCCGATGCGTGAAGCTCCTCCACCTCGCCAGCGCTGCGTGAAGCTCCACCCTTCTCCCGCGACTCCTCCTCCCTCCTGCAACAGGGCATGACCGGACCTTGACCATGACGACGCGCGACGCGGCCCTCTCGGTGTTGTTGGGCGAGCAGCTCAGTCCCAGCGAGCTCCGCCTCAATCTTATTTAGCTCGGACGGCACATTGGGCGAGATGCTACGCCCGGCGTATTTTTTTAAAAGAAAAACAATATTTGCCGTCGTAGTTTAATCGACTTACTAAAGCACATTTTTCGACTGACGGCAAATAATGCGTTCTTTGCCGTCTGCTAGTTTTTGGCAGACGGCAAATTCATAGATTGGCTGACGGCAAAATCTTTGCCGTCTGTCCGACGAAAAGCAGACGGCAAAGTTTCCTTTGCCGACTTATCTTTGCCGTCTGACTTTGCCGTCTGGATTTAGGTCTTTGCCGTCTGTAATCCACAGACGGCAAATTACCCGCTTCTCGTAGTGTGGTGGAAAGCTCTATGGTTACAGCTTTTGCATAAAGCCAATTTTTCCCTACAACAAAGGAATAAATTTTATTTAACTATCATGGTGGTTGTTAAACATTGAGAAGGTTCCTCCAACTCAATCCCAATTAAGCATCATCATTAAACCCAATCAAATTATAATTAAGAGTAATGAGATCACCATGATAATCCAAGAACTAGATACTAAAAACGTCCATAACCGGGGACACGGCTAATCATGATTTGTTTGTACACTCTCCAGAGGTTTGCGCACTTTTCCCCACAAGACTCGATCACCTCCGTTGGATTTCTCGTGACTACAAGGTGTTTGAGAAAGCGGATGACCGAGACGATCTTCGTAAACATTAACTATTTACTCTGGATGGACAGTTACACCTACTTTCCCCTACATCTGCTAGCCCGCCACTGAAAGAGGTCATGCAACTTAATCAACTATGCTAGAGCCCATAATAGCTTGTGGTTGCACACGGAAGTTTCTAGCATGAATAATCTTATGATCCCTTCGAGCCTGGGTGGCGGACCGTAGGATGATCACACGGGTACTCCGGGATATCCAAGGACAACATTAGATTCTCCAGGTGCCCTGACAACCACTGGGTACTCCAGGGTGCCTCTAGCAATCCACCCAGATGTGTATTTAAGTACCCACCTTAAGTTAACCATTAATAAACAATACTCACATCTGTCATGGATACACTCACCCAAATGACGTCTACAAGCATAGCGTAGCAATATAAGCATCACGTAAAAGTAACTCCCAAAGGTTTGATAATAAACAGGGTAATAGGTACTACCTCATCATCTACTTCCCAACACCCACATGTTAATCAGATCCTAACCATGCAATGTTTGAGGGTTGATCTAATGCAATAAAACTGGGTATGAAAGGGATATGATCAAAGTGTTACTTGCCTTGCTGATGATCCGTGAAACCTAGAGACTCGTAGTCGCACGCTTCGCACTCCGGGTAGTCTATCGCAAACAAACAATACATACATAAGCACTCAACTAGAAGCTCCGGTAAAACTCAAATAAGAGATCTAACCAGAAAGTTTAACTTAAGAACTCCGGTTTGCAAAAAGAATCAAATCAAACGAAGCAACGAAACTCAAACTGAGAAAAAAACAAGATTCGTTTACTAATCTGGACTAAATTCAAATTTTTACAGTACCAAAATCTTGTTCAACTTCGTTAAACAGAAAGAGGGCTTCGAGACAAAGATCTAAGCGCTTGAATCGCTCGATTCCGATAAACGGCTTAAAAGAGAAATTAAAACGAAAATCAAAAGTAAATCACGATCGAAAATAATCGCGAAAAAACTCGGAAAAGAAAAACTGACGAATGTGCTAACGAATCTAACGCTCATTGCCCGCGGGTTAATGGGTGAACAACGTTCGTTAAAACGAACGAACGAACAGGCGTTCACTAGATAACTAAACCGAAAAAAATAAACCCACGAACGCCTCTAGGTTTCCGAATAAAGAACCGAACGGTTTTAACAATAAAAGCGACGGCTACCTCGCGGATCGGGACGGCGGCGGCGGTGGCGGGCAACTCCGGCGACGGCGGTGGGGTCGGCGGTGAGGCGTCGGGGTCGGCTTAGCGTTGGCGGCGAGCTCGCTGGGACGTTGGCCAGGCGGCAATCGAGCGATGTCGGGCGGCTAGGGTTCGGGCGGCAAGGGTTAACATGTGGGCTGGGGGGTCGAGGGTGGCGGCTTATAAGGCCCGGGGCGGCGGGAGTCTGGGTCGGCCACGACCTGATAGGTCGGTTTGACTTTTTTTTAATAATTCCGATGCGTAGAAAAACGATTAAAAGAAATACTAAACGGACTCCAGAAATCCTGAAATAAATTTTACCCATCCTCTAAAAATAGAGCGGACAAAGTGAACATTTATTTGGGCCTCTAATGCAATTTCGAAAAACGCGTATTTTTCCTAATTCAAATAAAATAGCGATTAAACTTTGAATAAAATTATTATTTGATTTTAATATTTAACCTCCAATATTTCTTTATTTTGGAGAAGTCATTTTATCCCCTCTCGTTTATTTTCATATTGGAAATATTTGAAGAGAAAAATAATTTAAATCAAACGATCCTCTTTTCAAAATTTGAGAAAACTCAAATATGAAAATAACGAAATCCCCAACTCTCTCCGTGGGTCCTTGAGTCGCGTAGAATTTCTAGGATCAAGCAAAAATGCAATAAAATATGATATGCAATGATGATCTAATGTATAACATTCTAAATTGAAATTTTGGGATGTTACATTTGGCATCCTCGTTACACTTAACCAAATGCCCATGATTAGGAAAACATGATCATCAAACAACACTTGAGCTAGTCCTAGAGGCTAGACTAGGAATTTGGTTTTAATGTTTATCATTCTACACGTGCTTATAAGTTCTCCTCTGAATCACATATTCAAGAATCATATTAGTTATAGAAAAGAAAATAAAATCTTAATTAAGCATGGAAATAAATAATATAATTATTATTGCCTCTAGGGCATATGTCCAACACCATCGCGCCTCCTTGGATGGGTGGATCGGCCATCGCACTGCCGCAGATGCGAGGATCAGCCACCATGCTGCCTTGGATGGGGGGGGGGGGTCAGCCTCCATACCGCCGCGGATAGGCGGATCAGCCACCACGTCGTCGCGGATAGGCGGTGCGCTGCCTCAGATGGGTGGACATGCAACTAGGTCATTTGTGCTAGGGCTTGGCCGTAGAATGGGGAAGGGCAAGGGAAATAGGAGGAAAATAGACTACCAAGGTTGCGCCCCCGTGGTACTAACCAGATGCAGATGGATGCAAAATAGAATTCACATGTGATGATGAGACTTTGGAGGCGGTTACAAAATAGCATCCACCTCTAATGTTTCTTGCAGGTGGTTTTATTTTTCTAACTACCTCTGGAGCTGTCTATAGTAATGTTAACCACGTGTGCTTGGTATATTACCGGCGGCTTTGATCAGCTTGGTCACAACCGCCTTTGGTGGCTGCTCATAATGCTCGTTTTTCTACTAATGGTTCTTGTTGTTGCCTTTGAATTCAGCCAAATGATGCTTTTCATGTTTGTCTTGTTGAACTTGAGCCTATCTGGACTATTATGTTGTTGTCGTTGTTGTTGTTGTTGTTGTTGTTGTTGTTGTTGTTGGAACTATGTGTTGTTGTTGTTGGAACTATGTGTTGTTGTTATTGTTTAGAATGTAGAACATTGAACTTGAACTGTGTGTGATTGTTGTTGTTGTTGGAACTATGTGTTGTTGTTATTGTTCATAATGTAGACATTGAACTTGAACTATGTGTGATTGTTGTTGTTGTTAAGAATTTGTGTTGTGCTGTCGTAAGAGAATTATTATTGTTGTTATGGTGTTGCATGAACTTTTTTTCATGCATTTCTAGAATATTTGTAATTTGTATTGCAGCATACAATAATTAAACTACAGTCACACATTGTATAGATTTTGTTTTGATGCATAAGGAACAAAGTATTATCTTCATACTACCTCTGTCCTGATTTATTGGTCCCCTTTGCAATTTGGGCCAAATTTTGACCAAATATTAAACTAACAAAATGTTAATGCATATTAACAAAAATTATATCGTTGGATTTGTATATGAACACAGTTTTCAATGATATAATTTTGTATGACATGTATGAATATTGTGTTAGTTAATTTTATGGTCAAAATTTTGCACAGAATGCAATAAGCACCAATAAATTAAGACGGAGGTAGTACCATGTTATTGTGCAAATTCAAAGTTCGCGATCCAAACTGGATTTGATATTGAAAACTCACTGGGATTCTATGAACAACCAGTAAAGCATCCAGACACACGAGTTTGTATTCACGTATATTCTACTCCCCTCCGTCCCATATAACGTAGGACATTTTTTGGCACTAGTATAGTGTTAAAAAGTCTTATATTATGGGATTTAGGAAGTAGCTTTTTTGTTTTTCCGGTTCATTCTAGCTCTCCTATACAGACGGAATTTGGTATTTACAACCGATTCAATACGAAGACTCCGAATACAGAGTCAAACTGATGGGATGCGAAGACCATTCCACGGGCTCCGTGGATCAAGCGATGCCCGAATGACACATAATAGCTGTAAAAACTTTTACTCGAGTAATTACACTAACCCAGCACAGTGCGTACGGGGCTAAAGCCTAAAGGCCACGTCCCTAGCGCCTAGACCAGAGGCACCGCTACAGCCCACAGGGACTGGCCGGGGAACCGAAAGAGAAGTCCGAAATTGGTGCAAAAGAACGGCCGCATAAAACAAGAACTCAAAAAGCAGCAGTAAACGTGAAAGGCAGAGAGGGAGAGACGGTACTGCTACCGTACTACTCCCTCCGTTCGAAATTACTTGTCTCGAAAATGGATGTATCTAGAATTAAAGTACGTCTAGATACATCCACTTCTGCGACAAATAATTCCGAACGGAGGGAGTATTATTAATCTCGTCGTCTCCGGAGCGTCCTGTGTCTCAATCTACATGCAAACCACGGCTGAAAAAGAGAGAGATCCATGGAGATTTTTACAGCAGAATGCGTTGGAGCTCATACATAGGACGTACGGCGAGGATGGGAAAGATCACATGACGGATTGCCAGACGAGTACCCGGATTTAATTCCAGATCGCGGCAGGAGGCTTGTCCGCTATACCCGAGTTGGGCAGGGGGAGGTTCAGTCAGAGGAGAAACGGGAAACGGGGCGATTTCTCATTGAATCCGGCTGGTGCGCACGCAGCAGGCAGGCAGTGTTGATTGCTCCTTTTTCCTCGGAGAAGAAAGGCCAGCAGCAGCATCAACTCAATCACCAGCATTTTTCTCTCGTGCATTTTGGAACTGAGATCAGGTTTGCTGGCACTGTAGATGATGAGAGGGAAGCCGTTATTGGCTGCAAAACAGCGTATTCACATGGCTTGATCTGACGCCGGCATCATGCTAGTAAGTTAGTCACGCCCTATCCTGATCAGCGATCAGTCGTGCTACGCCGAGTAGTACTAACAAACAAGCGCTTGATTTGCAGGAACCACCCTGCGTCCAGGTAGAGTCCCACCCGGCCCCTGGGCGTTTCGCATCAGGCGAATTTTGCAGGAGCCCCCTGGGAGTTTGGGGAAACTATGGAACAGGTCCCCGACACTTGGACCGTGACGCCCAGCCAGGTGTTCCTTTGACCACCCAGCCCGTATGTCCCCTTGACGCCATTAGCCACCACCACAAGATCGGCTAGCACTCGTCGAGCCCCTCCCTCCGCCTCTCGCTATATATAGCCGCGCCTTCCATCGACTGCTCACTCCAATTAAGAGAGCATCACTCTCCCTCCACTCTCCCTGCGAGGCACTACCAGCGTCTGTACATACATACGTACATACGGCCGAGCTCGATCCCCTCTCTGCCAAGCTAGCTAGGGCGCGGCAGAGAATTGCTGGGCGTGGCCGAGAGAGGGACAGAGCTCAAGGAGGAGGGAATTGGCCGGCGGGGAGGGGAAGGATGGGGATGCGGCCTGGATGGGTGGGGGGCCTGGTGGAGGAGACCTTCTTCGTGGCGTGCTCGGCTCACGACAGCCGCAAGAAGAACGAGAAGAACATCTTCTGCCTCGCCTGCCGCACCAGCATCTGCCCGCACTGCGCCCCCGCGCACCGCCACCACCCGCTCATCCAGGTAATTGTTCATTCCCTCTCTCTCCCGGCCGTCAAATCGAGACTTGCGCCGACAAATTCATCTACTGATTCCGTCGTAATTCTTCGCCGGCAGTAGGAGTATCACGTGCTGCATGCATGCCTGTTACGGGTTCTTGATTCGCCTGTTTAGTCCAGAAGAGTTGGTAGTAGCGAATTCTCCCCGGCGTGCGTATGCAAAGCGGGCGGCCGTGCGTTTGTAGTCATGGTTCCCTGCTCGCTTAGATTCCGGTCGCAATTCAGTGGCACCCACACAGACAGGGAAGAAAGAGGAGGAAGTTCTCCTTTTTACGTGCACTACTTGGCCTAATTAACCGGATGGTTAGCCTTTCGGGCTTGAGCTGTTTTGTGTGCAGCAATTTACGACGACTAGCTAAACATGGCACGGGGAGGTTCCACACCAGCAGAGGATCTTAATTTGCCACTAGGAGTACTACTACTCCTACTAGAGAGAAGCTGTGCTTATCTACTCGACATGTAGTAGGACAAGTAGTAGTACTACTAGCCCTTCTCGGGCATAGATGGACCTTAATTAATTAGCATATGCCAATTACTAGTAGACGTGCACAGTGGAGAGAGAGAGAGATTTGGTGTGGTTGGGGCTTAATTGCGGCGTGTTCGAGTTCCCAAGCCGCGTAGCGTGCGCTCCCTTTTCGAAGCCCGCGCTCGTCTTTCGGCTTCTGCTTGTCGTTTCTCCAGGCCAAGCCCATGGTGCTTTGAGCCCTGCCCCCTCCCCTCCATCGTTTAATTAACATTTTAGAAGTACTAAACCCCTCTCATGTTTCACCACAATTTTACAGCAGCTAGCCTTCCCAATTTCACCTCTCCTAGCTATAGTTAATTCCTTTTGTGTTTTCCTGCTAATTGACCCTACTACGAAGTAGGAGTAGATGTTCTTGTATATATGTCGATAAAGAAAAAAAAGGGTTTACGATTGAGACAGAGGAAAAAAGAGGTAATAGTAGTGGAGAAGAGAGATAGAGAGAGAGGTGAGCAGTTTACTTTTCACCGCGGCTTGGCTTGGCTTGGCGGCACCCCCGAAATAAGCATAGTCTTATAATTACTCTGCACGGCTGCAATTGCTGCATGCGAGCCGCGCACCCATTCCTGTCCCTGTGCCCTCCGCCCCTCCCACTCGCCAGCCACCTGCAAAAAGTTACTGCGACCCACCTTCCCATCTCTCTCTCGCTCCCTCTCTGGGTAGACTAGGCGCATCTTCTCGGACACCTTTCCCCTCCATTTCCCCCCCTCTCTCTCTCTACACACACATCACAGGCTGCATGTATGGTAGTAGTGTACACACACAAAGCCTGAAAGCCCTGGCCTGCATTTTAACGGTGGTAACAGTGGTTCCACTGTTGCGGTCTCGTCACTGCCGTTGCTCCCCTCCCAGCCGCTGATTTCATTTTCATGCAGTGCGGTGCAGTGCAGTGCAGAGGTCGGTCTCATGTTTCATCTACCCAAATCGCCCTACAAATGGGGTGGGTTATCCGGATTGTTTTGCCATGCATAGCAAAGCAAAGCAAAGCACCCTTTCCACCCGCTGATCCACCCTACTGCCCAGCCCAGCCCAGCTGCTGGTGAATAAATGGATGGCCGGCAGGCAGCTGTTGTGGAGTACATCATCTTGTTAAGCGTCGCAGCAGTCACTGCGTGCAGCAGGGGTAGAAAGAGCTGCGAGCACGGCGGAGGCAGTTTTACCATATGTGTGCATGGTAAAAGGGCCTGCCCTGTTGCCAAACAAGGCCCTCCACACTGTTCCTTCCTGCCTGCGCGCTACCGTCCAAACGCATGGCTCCGCCCGCCCTCGACGACGACGCTGTTCACTCGCCCAGGGACGCCACAGTGACGACGACGACGGGCGCCGTAGCGGCTTTCCTGGCCGCTTCCATCGGTGGCCGGCCGGCGATTTCCTTTTTACCGCGCCCCGGACATGTGTGTACCTCTCCCTGCCATCGGGCGCGTACTGCCCAGAGTATAGTAGAGTAGCTTGGACCAGGGGGTGGTATGGTCATTTGGTGTTTGTTGTTTTGGCCACTGCATGCTGCACGATGGAACACACGTACTACTACGCCCTTGGTCTCCCACGATGGGGATGACGACGAGCCGCCGGTCAAACGCCCGGCAATTATTACCGCTGGTGGCTCACTCGCTCACCGGTCACCACTCACGAGCCTGCCTCCCTTTGGCATCCAGACGGAAGGCCATTACTACATCATCACATGGAGCAGTAAATTCACACTCACGCACCCGAACGACACTCTTTTCACCACTCGGCTTTCGGAAGATTCTCCACTAAGTGGAGTACTTTGCTCATGCTGCACAGTAGGAGTATGTGCATTTTCGTGTAACAAGGGAGGTTTGAAATGTGTACAGGTGCGGAGGTACGTGTACAACGACGTGGTGCGCCTGGACGATCTTGAGAAGCTCATCGACTGCTCCTTTGTTCAGGTGACTCCATCAATCACACGCCCTTTAAAAAACCACTCCTGCTTCTTCGTTTACATGAGCACCTAGCTAGTGGAAAGCTGTGGCCTAATCTCATTCTCTCATGCTTTGCTCTCCATGCAGCCCTACACCATCAACAGCGCAAAGGTGATCTTTCTCAAGCCCAGGCCTCAGTCCAGGCCTTTCAAGGGCTCCGGCAACGTCTGCTTGACCTGCGACAGGATCCTTCAGGAGCCCTTCCACTTCTGCTGCCTCTCTTGCAAGGTACTCCGTCCATTCCCGACACGTACACTGCATGGCGCCTCACTTGCAAATGGACCCTAGGTTGGTAAGAACAATCTAATGTATCTGCTGAGTACTGATGCATATCAGTGCATGCATGCAGGTGGATCATGTCATGATGCAGGGCAGCGACCTGTCCAACATCCTCTACATGTCCGGTGAGCCCGACGTCGCCTGCTTCCCGAGGTTCGAGAACCTCCGCGTCGGCAGTGGGTCGGCGGACCTCCTGGAGGACGGGTGCGCCACCGGCGGGCAGATCACCCCGAACTCCATCCTCGAGGACCCGATGCACCACTACGGCGGCGGCAGCTTCAGCGGCGGCTCCAGCTACCGCAGCGGGGGCAGCAGCCGGAACGCGCGCGGCTTCGACGCGGCAGCCAGCGTCGACGTCCCCGTCCCCGTCCCGAGGAAGAAGAAGTCGGGGGGCTTCTTCCCCCAGATCGTCATGTCCCTCAACAACAGGAGGAAGGGGGCGCCCCACAGGTCTCCGTTCGCCTGATCGACGCACGCATGCATGGATCGCTACCTAGTACAGTTCGATCACCCCCTCTATATATGTGTGTTCATTACTAGCTAGTACTATTAGTAGTACGTTAATTGTAATCCTATGATTAGGCATGTAGAGAGAGAAGCAGAGAGGTGTTGGTTGGTTGGTGGGTTGATGGTGAGAGAGGGAGAGGGAGATGGTCTTTGCTGCTAGGGCCAATCTTAGGGCAGTGTTTTGAGGAGACTTGAGAGTGAGAGGAGAGAGAAAGAGCAGAGAGAAGAAGCTAATTAGCCTGCTTGCAACTCCCCCCCTGTTACAGGACTAGGTGGGCACGCACACGGCCTGGTGGGGCACCTGATTCAGGGTGCACCAGAAGGTCTACGTGGCCACCAATTTTGTACTTGATGTAACGGGGGTCACGGTTGCTCGCACACATGCAGGTGCAGCTTACACTTCCATGACCATATATATTGTCCCCACATATATGTAACAATCAATAATAGTGCTGTGTTGTGAACTTGTGACGCGTTCATGTGGATGGTGATTGTGCTGCTTCCGTTGCGTGTCTATTATGAATCATTTATGCATGCATGCATGCATGGGCTGGGTCGGTATACACGGATGTCCGGTCTACACTGCATATCCATGCAAGCTTCCTGTTTGTGCGTGTCCTTTGACAGGCATGGACGGGCCGCCCAGGGAGCCTCCCAAGTAGTAGTAGTAGTCCCAATCGTGCTACGTACGTTGGAGAAAAGAGGCCCCCTGCCCTGGAAGCGCCTGGGTCCTTGATGATGGAGACAAAGATATCACAGAGGGGGAGAGATATACTTGTACTGTATGGTTAATTATATGTGTCCGGGATGCGTTGTGGGCGTTGCATACGTTGAGCTGCTCGTAGCGTACAGTGGAGCACATGCTACGTACGTACATTGGGCAGCTCCTCCAAGGTTGCCAGCTGTTGTATCGCCTTTCTGACTGGCCGAAAGCAGTGCTTCCTGGGGACTAGAGAAGTGTCGGTTTCCCAGATCCATCTCTCGCCTCCCGTCCCTTCCCTCCGTACCATACCTCTCCCGTGCAAACCCATGCGAACGAGCAGAAAACTTTCGCCGGATTCAAACAGCTACTCTACTGCTACCGCCGTCCCGGTTTTCTTAGGCCAACTCCACCGCGCCACTCTATTTTGTCCGCCCTGTTCGTTTGGGATAAAAGGGATAAATCAAGCGGCCTAGCTGCGACGGTTCTCGACCTATCTTGTCGATTTTGTCCTAATTCCATTTCGGAAATAGAAACTTGTACTGGTTTGGAGTCACGGCAGACGGCAAAACGGACGCAGCCGTTCAAGATCGGGGTCAACCAGCGTGGCGCGGCCACCTACCTCCCATCTGCCAACATGGTGGCCCCACCTGTTATCCGGCCATCGAACAGTCGCCGTCCTTCTTAAACGAGACCCGTGGGCCGGCCGTCGTCCTCACTTCCCACTCCGGCCCCTCTCTGCCCCCTCGAAAGCCGACACTCCCAAACCCTAGCCACTCCCCGTCCTCGAACTCGCCAGCCGGCCGCAGCCATGGCGCTATGGAACTTCTGACCGCAGGAAGCACGACCGCGAGGCTCCTCTCGGCCGCCGCCGCTTCTCCGTGAAGAAGGAGGAGCCAGCGTCACCGCCGCGCTCCTCCCGTCCGAGCCCCGCGCCCCCTTCACCATCGCCCCTAGGCCCGCCGTAAGCGCGACCAGCAGTACCTCCTGCGGGCGTGTGTCGGCGCTCTTTGGGAAACGAGTTCGCCGGTCCGTGGAGCGACGTCCACCTCCCAACGGATGGCACCTCAGCGCCGACCGGGTCCCGATCCCGCCGGTGCCGCGTGCGGCCGTGTGCGCCTTGATGAGATCGGCGCCGCCGCCTCCTCCTCCCCGGACGACCTTTACTGACGATAAATACGCCCCGATTCTATCTTTGTGGGACACATGGCTCCGGGGCAGGCACGACCTGGCCGCGCGCGTCGTACTTCACCGGCACGGTGTCGGGACCGTGGCGGCCACGTCTAGAGGTGCGCGGGCGTACGCGGGTGCGCGGCCTCACGCCCATGCCGTCGCCTTCCCCGTCTCCGTCACCACCTCCACCTCCTCGCATGACAGCGGAGGAGGAGGCCCGGCTCATGCAGCGTGTCATGGAGGACTCCATGAACACGCACGACGAGCGCCAATGGAACGGCTTGGAGGAGGCCATGGCACTCTCGCGCCGGCGGCGTCGCCTTCCGGAGCCGCAGATGGCGGCCGTCAAGGAGGAGGGGAGGAGGGAGGAGGCGATGGAGGAGGAGCCGGTGGCCGCGTTCCACCCGGGCCTGCTGGGCCAGCAATGGAGCTGGTCGTGCACCGCGCAGAGATGGCCGACGTCATGGGGGGCATGAACTGGTGCCCCCACGCCGCCGCGGTCACCGGAGTGGGAGGCCTCGCCACGGGAGAGGTGGTGCAGGCACCTCCAGCCTTCCAGGCCGCCCCCGTGTACCTCGCGCCGCCGTCCCACCTCTGGACGCCGCCGGGCTACGTCGACCTCGTCAGCGACGTCGATGACACCGGCGGCAACTGATGAAGACGGCGAGGGCCATGGCATCGACGCAAGTAGCGGCGCGGCGTTTGACGCGTTTTTCATTTTTTTTATGTTAATTATGGCACTGTGTGAACTGTTAAACTAGGCCGTTTTGTGGCCGTGACCCTCCAACTAAGTTTTATGTTTATTAAACTACGCTTATTTACTTTTTTAGTCATTTTATTTACGTTTTTCTGTTTCTTTTAATCATGTCCAACCCGGATGTGATTTGAGGTGCGGCCGCGCGGTGGGCGCACGCACGACCCAACGGACAAGGCCGGACAGAGGCGAACCCATCGGCGCCCCAAACCGGACGTCCGTTTGGGGTCGTGCGGTGGAGTTGGCCTTAATCCCCTTGTATTTTGGGGCAATATTTTGACCATTAATAAAGAACGAGTTATATGTATATATATATATATATATATATATATATATATATATATATATATATATATATATATATATATATATATATTCAAAACCTACATTCAAATATGAATCCAACACTGTAAACACTGTAATATTTGATGACATGCATTAAGATTTTGCTAGTCAAAGGAGTATGTGATCAAGCTATGACCCAAAATACAATAAAGACTAAAGCACACATGGAGGCACCGGTACTCATTTTCTATTCCTGGGAAAACTCCATTGCATACAACGATAATTGATGCCAGACCCAAAGCTCATATCCTTCCGAGTAAATTCTACTTCTTTCCATCATATGTTCATATTCCAACGTGCATTAAATTGATGCATGCAAAGATTAAAAGAAATCAACCAATGCATGCAACCATTTCTACTCATCCCCCGCGTCGCCTCTCTCTGCCGACACGGGGGGAACCCCTCCGGCGCCGCCACCTCCCCTCCTCCCTCCATCCCTCCCCCCACCTTTCGCCGCCGCCTGAGGAGACCGCCGGTGAAGCCCGGTCTGGCTCCAGGGAGGGTGGCGGCGGGGCATCTCTCTGTGAGTTGCGAGGGCGCATCTGGCGCGCGGGCGCGGCGAACCAGGTCGGGCGGTGGCGCTCCGAGCGGTGTGTGTGGCTCCGACGGCCCGTGGGAGTGACGCGGCGCGGCGGTGGACTCGCTCTGGCGCGGGCTGGCGCGGCTGCGACGGTGGGTGGGCGCGACCAAGCGCGGATCTAGCGTGGCGATGAGCGGTGCCGCGGTCCTCGCGGGATGGTGGTGCTCGGCTCGGCAGCATCTTGGTGATGCTCCGGCAGCCTCGGGCGCCTGTGGATCCGGGCGGGATGGCGAAGCGGCAGCTCGGCGTGCGTGGCTGGCTCTGGCGGCCACAGGTTCTCGGATCTGGCTGCTTCGTTGTGGCGAGAGGCTGTTTGGTGGTCCGGCCGGGCTTGGGCTCGGGCTTCTGGCCGGGGCCGGCGACGGCGACGCCCTTGGGTGCCCCGCTCTTCTTAAAGACGTCGTTGAGGTGCGCTGTCTGCCCTGCTCGTGTCTCCGGTCGGTGAGACCAGTGGTGGATGCATGGTGTGGTGGTGGCTTCTGCTTGGTCATGGCGCGATGGCTTCGTGGGAGGTGTGCGGGTCGATGGTGGTAAGGCGTGAGGGTGTGGTGTTGGGCGGTGCTCCGGGCGAAGGCTTCTTGGGTTTCTACCGGCCGACGGCCAGCGTCGGCGTCCATGAACGTCGTGTCACCTCCTTGGAGGCGCCCGCCAGGAGTCCACCCCTGCACATCCTCTCTTGGTGAAAGCCTAAGGCCCGGTCGGGTCGGGCGGCGCGTCGGCATCGTCGCTTCCTCCTTTGGGGCGTCGCCTTGAAGAGCATTGGATCCGTTTGCACTTTCCTTGGGCTGGACGCCGCGGCATTGCGGTCGGCGGTATGTCATCCGGCAATGTGGATGTTGCGCGACTTCTAGTGTGGCAACGATGGCGGCTTCGAGCCAAGTTGGGCTCACGAGCTTTGGTAGTCGGTCTCATCCGGCGTGTTCGAGGGGTTGCCGGGCCTCATTTGTCTTCCTGAAGTCGGAGCTGCAGAGAAGGTGCTTCCGCGGCGACGATGACATGAGACGGGTGGTCGGCTCCGGTGCCGGCTCGACACAGGCCCATCGCTTTCCCCCTACAATGCTCGTTGACAGAGTCGGAGCAGCCTGGTCGTCGGTGTGTGCGGTGGACTGTTTGGCATCGACCGGCGCAGGCCTCGACGCTTGTTCGTGGTTTTCTCTTTGACGGCGTGTGTGCGTTCTTGTGTGGGTTGCTAGGTCGCCCTGTGTGCCTTGTTTTTGCGGGCATGTTGTGCGGTTTTCGCCCGGTTTTCCGTTAATTAAGTGGGCACCTCTCTTCGACCTTTTTTAATGAATCGGGCCCTAAGGGACCGCATTTCAAAAAAAAATGTAGATTAAAGTTTGAGTAGATTTCAGGTTTAAGCCCTAATAAACCGGAAAGGAGGGAGTGAAAACTCCTCTAGTAAAATCTAGTACTCCCTCTGTCCAGGTGCATAGGGCATCTAATGAAAATTTAGTATTTCAAATATATAAATAGCATGTGTGAAAAGAGCTCCTTATTCTCACTTAGTATTAATTTTTATTTTGCATGCTGCTATTTGTTGGAAATATGCCCTAGAGGCAATAATAAAAGTATTATTATTATATTTCCTTGTTCATGATAATTGTCTTTTATTCATGCTATAATTGTATTATCCGGAAATCGTAATACACGTGTGAATACATAGACCACAATATGTCCCTAGTGAGCCTCTAGTTGACTAGCTCGTTGATCAGCAGATAGTCATGGTTTCTGACTATGGACATTGGATGTCGTTGATAACGGGATCACATCATTAGGAGAATGATGTGATGGACAAGACAATCCTAAGCATAGCACAAGATCGTGTAGTTCGCTTTTGCTAGAGCTTTTCCAATGTCAAGTATCTCTTCCTTAGACCATGAGATCGTGTAACTCCGGATCTTGTGAGGAGTGCTTTGGGTGTACCAAAGCGTCCTGGCGTATCGGGTGACTATAAAGGTGCATTACAGGTATCTCCGAAAGTGTCTGTTGGGTTGACACGGATCGAGATCGGGATTTGTCACTCCATATGACGGAGAGGTATCCTTGGGCCGCTTTCGGTAGTGCATCATCATAATGAGCTCAAAGTGACCAAGTGTTTGGTCACGGGATCATGCACATTGCGTCTGAGTAAAGTGACTTGCGATGAACGAGATTGAGCGAGGTATTGGGATACCGACGATCGAATCTTGGGCAAGTAAAATACCGATTGACAAAGGGAATTGTATAGGGGTTGTTTGAATCCTCGACATCGTGGTTCATCCGATGAAATCATCGAGGAGCATGTGGGAGCCAACATGGGTATCTAGATCCCGCTGTTGGTTATTGCCGGAGAGCCGTCTCGGTCATGTTCGCATGTCTCCCGAACCCGTAGGGTCTACACTTAAGGTTCGGTGGCGCTAGGGTTGTATGAATATGAGTATGCAGCAAACCGAATGTTGTTGAGTCCGGATGAGATCCCGGACGTCACGAGGAGTTCCGGAGTGGTCCGGAGGTAAAGATTTATATATGGGAAGTCTTATTTTGGTCGCCGGAAAAGTTTAGCGTTATCGGTATTGTCTGGAGTGCCGAAAGGGGTCCGGGGTCCACCAGGTCCACTCTGCCCGGGGGCACATGGGCTGTAGGGTGCGCCTTGGCCTATATGGGCCAAGGGCACCAGCCCCAAGAGGCCCATGCGCCTAGAGATAAGAGAGAAGGGAGAGTCCTAAAGGGAAGGCACCTCCAGGGTGCCTTGGGAGGATGGACTCCTCCCCCTTGGCCGCACCCTTCCTTGGAGGAAGGGGCAGGCTGCGCCCTCCCTCTCTCTTGCACCTATATAAAGGGAGGGAGGGAGGGTGGCCGCACCAAAGCCTGGCGCCTCCCTCCTCCTGCAACACGTCCTCCTCCTCCTGTAGTTGCTTAGTGAAGCCCTGCGGAGTTCTGCTGCATCCACCACCACGCCGTTGTCTTTGCTGGATCATCATCAACCTCTCCTTCCCCTTGCTGGATCAAGAAGGAGGAGACGTCATCCGCTCCGCACGTGTGTTGAACGCGGAGGTGCTGTCCGCTCAAAGCACTAGGTCATCGGTGATCCGAATCACGGCCAGTACGACTCCATCATCCCGTTCCATTGAACGCTTCCGCACGCGATCTACAAGTGGTATGTAGATGCAATCACTCTCCCATGACTCGTTGCTAGATGAACTCATAGATGGATCTTGGTGAAACCGTAGGAAAAATTTTAATTTTCTCGCAACGTTCCCCAACAAAGTGGTATCGAGCTAGGTCTATCGTAGTTCTCTATTGCACGAGTAGAACACAATTTTTTGTGGGCGTAGATGTTGTCAACTTTCTTGCCGCTACTAGTCTTATCTTGCTTCAGCGGTATTGTGGGATGAAGCGGCCGGACCGACCTTACACGACGCTTACGTGAGACTGGTTACACCGGTGACATGCACTAGTTGCATAAGGTGGCTAGCGGGTGTCATCTCTCCCACTATAGTTGGAGCGGATTCGATGAAAAGGGTCCTTATGAAGGGTAAATAGAAGTTGACAAATCACGCCAGGCTTTCACGTAGGTAAGAAAACGTTCTTGCTAGAACCCTATTGCAGCCATGTAAAACTTGCAACAACAATTAGAGGACGTCTAACTTGTTTTTGCAGCAAGTGTTTTGTGATATGATATGGCCAAAGTTGTGATGAATGATGAATGATATATGTGATGTATGAGATCATGTTCTTGTAATAGAAATCACGACTTGCATGTCGATGAGTATGACAACCGGCAGGAGCCATAGGAGTTGTCTTTATTTTTTGTATGACCTGCGTGTCATTGAAGAACGCCATGTAAATTACTTTACTTTATTGCTAAACGCGTTAGCCATAGAATTGGAAGTAGTCATTGGCGTGACAACTTCATGAAGACACGATGATGGAGATCATGATGATGGAGATCATGGTGTCATGCCGGTGACAGGATGATCATGGAGCCCCGAAGATGGAGATCAAAGGAGCTATATGATATTGGCCATATCATGTCACTACTATATAATTGCATGTGATGTTTATTATGTTTGTGTATCTTGTTTACTTAGAACGACGGTAGTAAATAAGATGATCCCTCATAACAATTTCAAGAAAGTGTTCTCCCTAACTGTGCACCGTTGCTAAAGTCCGTCGTTTCGAAGCACCACGTGATGATCGGGTGTGATAGATCCTTACGTTCACATACAACGGGTGTAAGACAGTTTTACATATGCAAAACACTTAGGTTAACTTGACGAGCCTAGCATGTATGCACATGGCCTCGGAACACAAGAGACCGAAGGTCGAACATGAGTCGTATGGAAGATACGATCAACATGGAGATGTTCACCGACGATGACTAGTACCGTTTCACGTGATGATCGGACACGGCCTAGTCGACTCGGATCATGTAACACTTAGATGACTAGAGGGATGTCAAATCTGAGTGGGAGTTCATTAAATAATTTGATTAGATGAACTTTGTTATCATGAACAATAGTCTAACATCTTTGCAAAATGTCTTGTAGATCAAATGGCCAACGCTCATGTCACCATGAACTTCAACGTTCCTAGAGAAAAACCAAGTTGAAAGATGATGGCAGCAACTATTCGGATCGGGTCGGAACACGAGGATTATCCTCATAGCTGCCAAGAAACAATATGTCCTAGAAGCACCGCCAGGTGAAGCACCCATCGAGAGAACCAAGACGTTATGAGCGCTTGGCGGGTCTCGTCTTGATGATTACTCCCTCGTTCAAAGGCGGCATGCTTTACGGCTTAGAACCGGGCTCCAAAAGCGTTTTGAGCAACACGGAGCATATGAGATGTTCGAGGAGCTGAAACTAGTTTTCCAAGCTCATGCCCGGTCGAGAGATATGAAGTCTCCGACAAGTTCTACAGCTTGTAAGATGGAGGAAAATAGTTCACAAGGAGCACATACTCAAAATGTCTGGGTTGCACAACCGCTTGTCCCATCTGGACATTAACCTCCGGACGAGGCGGTCATCGACAGAATCCTTCAGCCGCTTCCCACCAAGCTACAAGAGCTTTGTGATGAACTACAATATGCAGGGGATGGTGAAAACTATTCTGAAGTATTTTCAATGCTTTGAAGTCAGCAGAGGTAGAAATCAAGAAGGAGCATCAAGTGTTGATGGTCAATAAAACCACTAAGTTCAAGAAGGGCAAGGGAAAGAAGAACTTCAAGAAGGACGGCAAGGATGTTGCCGCGCCCGGTAAGCTAGTTGCCGGGAAGAAGTCAAAGAATGGACCCAAGCCTGAGACTGAGTGCTTTTATTGCAAAGGGAAGGGTCACTGGAAGCGGAACTGCCCCAAATACTTAAAGGCATAAGAAGGCCGGAAACACTAAAGGTATATTTGATATACATGTAATTGATGTGTACCTTACCAAGACTCGTAGTAACTCCCGGTATTTGATACCGTGTCGTTGCTCATATATGTAACTCACAGCAGGAGCTGCGGAATAAACGGAGGCTGGCGAAGGGCGAGGAGGTGACGATCTTGGCGTCGGGAATGGTTCCAAGGTCGATGTGATCGCCGTCGGCACGCTACATCTACATTTACCTACGGGATTAGTTTTTAACCTCTATAATTGTTATTTAGTGACAATTTTGAGCATGAACATTGTATCATTATCTCTTTTAATGCTTGATGGCTACTCATTTAAATCCGATAATAATTGTTGTTCTATTTATTTGAGAGAAATGTTTTATGGTCATGCTCCTATTGTCAATGGTTTATTCTTAATGAATCTCAACGTAATGTTACACATGTTCATAGTGTGAATACCAAAAGATGTAAAGTTGATAACGATAGTCCCACATACTTGTGGCAATCGCCGCCTTGGTCACATTGGTGTCAAGCGCATGAAGAAGCTCCATGTCGATGGACTTTTAGAGTCTCTTGATTATGAATCATTTGACACATGCGAACCATGCCTCATGGGCAAGATGACCAAGACTCCGTTCTCGGAACAATGGAGCGAGCAACCAACTTATTGGAAATCATACGCACCCGATGTGTGCGGTCCAATGAGTGTTGAGGCTCGTGGAGGATATCGTTATGTTCTCACTCTCACTGATGACTTGAGTAGATATGGGTATGTCTACTTGATGAAACACAAGTCTGAGACCTTTGAAAAGTTCAAAGAATTTCAGAATGAGGTAGAGAATCAACATGACTGAAAAATAAAATTCTTACGATCAGATCGTGGAGGAGAATATTTAAGTCACAAATTTGGTACACACTTAAGGAAATGTGGAATCGTTTCACAACTCACGCCGCTGGAACACCTCAACAGAACGGTTGTGTCCGAACGTCGTAATCGCACTCTATTGGATATGGTGCGATCTATGATGTCTCTTAACGATTTACCGCTATCATTTTGGGATACGCTCTAGAGACAGCTACGTTCACTTTAAATAGGGCACCGCCTAAATCCATTGAGACGACACCATTATGAATTATGGTTTGGGAAGAAACCTAAGCCGTCGTTTCTAAAAGTTTGGGGATGCGATGCTTATGTCAAGAAACTTCAACCCGAAAAGCTCGAACCCAAGTCGGAAAAATGCGCTCTTCATAGGATACCCTAAGGAAACCATTGGGTATACCTTCTACCTTAGATCCGAAGGCAAGATCTTTGTTGCCAAGAACGGATCCTTTCTGGAAAAAGAGTTTCTCTCGAAAGGAGTTAGTGGGAGGAAAGTAGAACTTGATGAAGTACTACCTCTTGAACCGGAAAGTAGTGCAGCTCAGGAAAATGTTCCTGTGGTGCCTAGACCGACTGGAGTGGAAATTAATGATGATGATCAAGGTACTTCGGATCAAGTTGCTACTGAACTTCGTAGGTCCACTAGGACATGTTCCGCACCAGAGTGGTACGGCAACCCTGTCCTGGAAATCATGTTGTTAGACAACGGTGAACCTTCGAACTATGAAGAAGCGATGGCGGGCCCAGATTCCAACAAATGGCTTGAAGCCACGCAATCCGAGATAGGATCCATGTATGAAAACAAAGTATGGACTTTGACAGACTTGCCCGATGATCGGCAGCGATAGAAAACAAATGGATCTTTAAGAAGAAGACGACGCGGATGGTAATGTTACCATCTATAAAGCTCGACTTTAATAAGCTAAGGGTTATCGACAAGTTCAAGGGATTGACTACGATGAGACTTTCTCTCCGTAGCAAACCTTAGAGTCCGTCTGAATCATGTTAGCGATTGCCGCATACTATGATTATGAGATATGGCAGATGGACGCCAAAACGGCATTCCTTAACGTTATCTTAAGGAAGAGCTGTATATGATGCAGCCGGAAGGTTTTGTCGATCCTAAGAATGCTAACAAGGTATGGAAGCTCCAGCGATCCATTTATGGGCTGGTGCAAGCATCTCGGAGTTGGAACATTCGCTTTGATGAGATGATCAAAGCGTTTAGTTTATGCAGACTTATGGAGAAGCCTGCGTTTACAAGAAAGTGAGTGGGAGCTCTGTAGCATTTCTCATATTATATGTAGATGACATACTTTTTGATGGGAAATGATATAGAACTTTTGGACAGCATTAAGGCCTACTTGAATAAGAGTTTTTCAATGAAGGACCTTCGAGAAGCTGCTTATATATTAGGCATCAAGATCTATAGGGATCTTCATGTTGATCGTATCTACTATACGACTCATGCTAGACCTTCGGTCTCTGTGTTCCGAGGCCATATGCGTACATGCTAGGCTCGTCAAGTTAACCCTAAGTGTTTGGCGTGTGTAAATCATCTTACACCCGTTGTATGTGAACGTAAGAATCCATCACACCCGATCATCACGTGGTGCTTAGAAGCGACGTAACTTTAGCAACGGTACGCTTAGGGGAGAACACTTCTTGAAATTGTTGTAAGGGATCATCTTATTTACTACCGTCGTTCTAAAGTAAACAAGATGCATAAACATAATAAACATCACATGCAATTATATATTAGTGACATGATATGGCCAATATCATATAGCTCCATTGATCTCCATCTTCGGGGCTCCATGATCATCATCGTCACCGCATGACACCATGATCTCCATCATCATGATCTCCATCATCGTGTCTTCATGAAGTTGTCTCACCAACTATTACTTCTACTACTATGGCTACCGGTTAGCAACAAAGTAAAGTAATTACATGGAGTTGTTCAATGACACGCAGGTCATACAATAAATAAATACAACTCCTATGGCTCCTGCCGGTTGTCATACTCATCGACATGCAAGTCGTGAATCCTATTACAAGAACATGATCAATCTCATACATCACATATCATTCATCACATTCTTCTTGGCCATATCACATCACATAGCTTACCCTGCAAAAACAAGTTAGACGCCCTCTAATTGTTGTTTGCATGTTTTACGTGGCTGCTATGGGTTTCTAGCAAGAACGCTTCTTACCTACGCCAAAACCACAACGTGATATGCCAATTGCTATTTACCCTTCATAAGGACCTTTTCATCGAATCCGTTCCGACTAAAGTGGGAGAGACTGGCACCCGCTTAGCCACCTTATGCACCAAGTGCATGTCACCGGTGGAACACATCTCACGAAGAGTACGTAAGGTCGGTCCGGGCCGCTTCATCCCACAATACCGTCGAAACAAGATTGGACTAGTAACGGTAAGCATATTGAACAACATCAACGCCCACAACTACTTTGTGTTCTACTCTGCAAAGAATCTACTTAATAGACCTAGCTCATGATGCCACTGTTGGGGAACGAGCGTAAATTCAAAATTTTCCTACGTGTCACCAAGATCTATCTATGGAGAAACTAGCAACGAGGGGAAGGAGAGTGCATCTACATACCCTTGTAGATCGCTAAGCGGAAGCGTTCATGAGAACGGGGTTGAAGGAGTTACATTGGCCGTGATTCAAATCACCGGAGATCCTAGTGCCGAATCTGACGGCACCTCCGCTGCTCAACACACGTGACAGCTCCGGTGACGCCTCCCACGCCTCGATCCAGCAAGGAGAGAGGGAGAGGTTGAGGAAGACTCCATCCAGCAGCAAAGACAACGACATGGTGGTGATGGAGGAGCGTGGTGATCCAAAGAGGGTTTCGGCCAAGCACCACGTGGGAGAGGAGGAGGAGGAGAGGCAGGCTGCACCAATAGAGGGAGAAAACTCATGTGTTGGGCAGCCCCAAGCCTCAAGTATTTATAGGGGAGAGGAGGGGCTGCGCCCTCTCTGAGGTTCCACCCTAGGGGCGGCGGCCAGCCCCAATCCCATCCGGGTGGCGGCCAGTGGAGGGAGAGGGAGGCGCACGGTATGGGCCCCAAGGGCCCATCGCCCTTAGGGTTTGCCCTCTCCTCTCCTTAGGCTCCTTGGGCCCTTTGGGGCACCAGCCCACCCGGGCTGGTTCCTCCCACACTTGGCCCATGCAGTCCTCCGGGTTAGTGGCCCCACTTGGTGGACCCGGGACCCTCTGGTGGTCCCAGATGCGTTACTGGAAAAACACAAACTTTTCTATGACCAAAACTGGACTTCCCATATATAAATCTTTACCTCGGACCATTCCGGAACTCCTCGTGACGTCCGGGATCTCATCCGGGACTCAACAACATTCGGTAACCACATACAAACTTCCTTTATAACCCTAAGCGTCATCGAACCTTAAGTGTGTAGACCCTACGGGTTCGGAGACATGTAGACATGACCGAGACATTCTCCGTCAATAACCAACAGCCGGGATCTGGATACCCATGTTGGCTCCCACATGTTCCACGATGATCTCGTCGGATGAACCACAATGTCAAGGACTCAATCGATCCCGTATACAATTCCCTTTGTCTAGCGGTATTGTACTTGCCGAGATTCGATCGTCGGTATCCCGATACCTTGTTCAATCTCGCTTCCGACAAGTCTCTTTACTCGTTCCGTAACACATCATCCCGTGATCAACCCCTTGGTCACATTGTGCACATTATGATGATGTCCTACCGAGTGGGCCCAGAGATACCTCTCCGCTTACACAGAGTGACAAATCCCAGTCTCGATTCGTACAACCCAACAGACACTTTCGGATATACCTGTAGTGCACCTTTATAGCCACCCAATTGCCAGGACGCTTTGGTACACCCAAAGCATTCCTACGGTATCCGGAGTTGCACAATCTCATGGTCTAAGGAAATGATACTTGACATTAGAAAAGCTTTAGCATACGAACTACGCATCTTTGTGCTAGGCTTAGGATTGGGTCTTGTCCATCACATCATTCTCCTAATGATGTGATCCCGTTATCAACGACATCCAATGTCCATGGTCAGAAATCAGAAACCATCTATTGATCAACGAGCTAGTCAACTAGAGGCTTACTAGGGACATGGTGTTGTCTATGTACCCACACATGTATCCGAGTTTCCTATCAATACAATTATAGCATGGATAATAAACGATTATCATGAACAGGAAATATAATAATAACTAATTTATTATTGCCTCTAGGGCATATTTCCAACAGTCTCCCACTTGCACTAGAGTCAATAATCTAGTTCACATCGTCATGTGATTAACGGCGATAGGTCACATCGCCATGTGACCAACATCCAAAGAGTTTACTAGTGTCTCGTAAACTAGTTCACATCATCATGTGATTAAGACTCAATGAGTTCTCAGTGTTTGATCATGTTTTGCTTGTGAGAGAGGTTTTAGTCAACGGTCTGAACCTTTCAGATCCGTGTGCTTTGCAAATTTCTAGGTCATATTGTAAACGCCGCTTTCCACGCTCCACTTGGATCTATTCCAAATGGTTGCTCCACTATACGTGATCCGGTTTGCTACTCGTAGTCACTTTCGGATAGGTGTTAAAGCTTGCATCGACGTAACCCTTTACGCGAACTCTTTATCACCTCCATAATCGAGAAACATGTCCTATTTACTCCAAGGACAATTTTGACCGCTGTCCAATGATCCATTCTGAATCATTCTTGTACCCCTTGATCTGACTCATGGCAAGGCACACTTCCGGGTGCGGTACACAAGATAGCATACTATAGAGCCTATGTTCAAGCATAGGGACGACCTTCGCCCTTTCTCTCTCTTCTGCCGTGGTCGAGCTTTAACTCTTAATTCATACCTTACAACTCGTGCAAGAACTCCTTCTTTGACTGATCCATCTTGAACACCTTCAAGATCATGTCAAGGTATGTGCTCATTTGAAAGTACCATTTAGCGTTTTGATCTATCCTCATAGATCTTGATGCTCAATGTCCAAGTAGCTTAATCCAGGTTTTCCATTGAAAAACACTTTTCAAATAACCCTATATGCTTTCCAAAAATTCTACATCATTTCTGATCAACAATATGTCAACAACATATACTTATCAGAAATTCTATAGCACTCCCACTCACTTCTTTGGAAATACAAGTTTCTCATAAACTTTATATAAACCCAAAATCTTTGATCATCTCATCAAAGCGCATTCCAACTCCGAGATGCTTACTCCAGGTCCTTAGAAGGATTGCTTTGGAGCTTTGCATACTTGTTAGCATCCTTCAGGATTGACAAAACCTTCCGGTTGTATCACATACAACCTTTCCTCAAGAATAACATCGAGGAAACAATGTTTTGACATCCTATCCGCAAGATTTCAAAATGCAGCTAATGCTAACATGATTCCGACGGACTTAAGCATCGCTACACGGATGAGAAAAATCTCATCGTAGTCAACTCCTTGAACTTGTGAAAACTCTTCACCACAAGTCGAGCTTCACAGACGGGTGACATTACCGCTCACGTCCGTCTTCTTCTTAAAGATCCATTTATCTCAATGGCTTGCCGATCAACGGGCAAGTCCACCAAAGTCCATGCTTTGTTACGATACATGGATCCTATCTCGGATTTCATGGCTTCTAACCATTTGTTGGAATATGGGCCCACCATTGCTTCTCCATAGCTCGCAGTTCATTGTTGTCTAGCAACATGACATTCAAGACAGGATCACCGCATTACCACTCCGAAGCGATGCAGCGTCCTTGTCGCCCCACGAGGTTCGGTAGTGACTTGATCCGAAACTTCATGATCACTATCATAAGCTTCTACTTCAATTGGTGTAGGTGCCACGGGAACAACTTCGCGTGCCTGCTACACACTAGTTGAAGTGATGGTTCAATAACCTCATCAAGTCTCCACCATCCTCCCACTCAACTTTTTCGAGACGAACTTTTTCCTCGAGAAAGGACCCGATTCAAGAAACAATCCCTATTGCTTCCGGATCTGAATTAGGAGGTATACCCAACTGTTTTGGGTGTCCTATGAAGTTGCATTTTGTCCGCTTTGGGTTCGAGCTTATCAACCTGAAACTTTTCCACATAAGCGTCGCAGCCCCAAACCTTTAAGAAACGACAACTTAGGTTTCTCCAAACGGTGTCATTTCAACGGAATTACGTGGTGTCCCATTAAAGTGAGTGCGGTTTTCTCTAATGCCTAACCCATGAACGATTCGATAAGAGATATCATGGTACGCACCATATCCAATAGAGTGCAACTATGATGTTCGGACACACCATCACACTATGGTGTTCCAGGCGGTATTAATTGTGAAAAAATTTGCATAATGTCTTAATTATGTGCCAAAACTCGTAACTCAGATATTCATCTCTATGATCATATCATAGACATTCTATCCTCTTGTCACGAAGATCTTAAACTTCACTCTGAAATTACTTGAACCATTCAATAATTCAGACTTGTGTTTCATCAAGTAAATATACTCAACATTTACTCGAATCATCTGTGAAGTAAGAACATAACGATATTCACTGCATGCCTCAGACTCATTGGACTGCACATATCAAAATGTGTTACTTCCAACAAGTTGCTATCTTGTTCCATCTTACTGAAACCGAGGCTTTTCAGTCATCTTGCCTATGTGGTATGTTTTGCATATCTCAAGTGATTCAAAATCAAGTGAGTCCAAACGATCCATCTGCATTGAGTTTCTTCATGCGTACACACCAATAGACATGGTTCACATGTCTCAAATTTTTCAAAACGAGTGAGTCCAAAGATCCATCAACATGGAGCTTCTTCATGCGTTTTACACCAATATGACTTACATGGCGAGTGCCACAAGTAAGTGGTACTATCATTACTATCTTATACTTTTGGCATGAAAATGTGTATCACTACGATCGAGATTCAATAAACCATTTATTTAGGTGCAAGACCATCGAAGGTATTATTCAAATAAATAGAGTAACCATTATTCGCCTTAAATGAATAAATCAGATTGCGATAGACATAATCCAATCATGTCTATGCTCAACGCAAACACCAAATGATAATTATTCTGGTTTAATACTAATCTTGATGGTAGAGGGAGCGTATGATGTTTGATCACATCAAAATTGGAAACAATTCCAACACATATCGTCAGCTCTCCTTTAGCTAGTCTCCGCTTATTCCGTAGCCTTTTATTTCGAAGTTACTAACACTTAGCAACCGAACCGGTATCTAATACCCTGGTGCTACTAGGAGTACTAGTAAAATACACAATAACTTAATGTATATCCAATATACTTCTATCGACCTTGCCAGCCTTCTCATCTACCAAGTATCTAGGGTAATTCTGCTCTAGTGGCTGTTCCCCTTATTGCAGAAGCACTTAGTCTCGAGTTTGGGTTCAACCTTGGGTTTCTTCACTGGAGCAGCAACTGATTTGCCATTTCATGAAGTGTCCCTTCTTGCCCTTGCCCTTCTTGAAACTAGTGGTTTCACCAACCATCAACAATTGATGCTCCTTCTTGATTTTTACTTTCGCGATGTCAAACAACGCGAATACCTCAAGGATCATCATCTCTATCCTTGATATGTTATAGTTCATCATGAAGCTCTAGCAGCTTGGTGGCAATGACTTTGGAGAAACATCACTATCTCATCCGGAAGATCAACTCCCACTCGATTCAAGTGATTGTTGTACTCAGACAATCTGAGCACAAGCTCAACGATTGAGCTTTTTCTCCCTTAGTTTGTAGGCTAAGAAAATCGTCGGAGGTCTCATACCTCTTGACGTGGGCACGAGCCTGAAATCCTAATTTCAGCCCTCGAAACATCTCATATGTTCCGCGACATTTCAAAAACGTCTTTCGTGTCTCAACTCTAAACCGTTTAACTGAACTATCAGGTAGTTATCAAAACGTGTATGTCCGATGTTCGCAACATCCACAAACGACGTTTGGGGTTCAACACACTGAGCGATGCATTAAGGACATAAGCTTTCTACTGTCCGCATAATCGCTACTTTCAACTTTCAACTATATTTTCTCTAGGAACATATCTAAACAGTGGAACTAAAGCGCGAGCTTCGACATAATTTGCAAAAGGTCTTTTGACTATGTTCAAGATAATTAAGTTCATCTTATGAACTCCCACTCGATAGACATCCCTCTGGTCATCTAAGTGATTACATGATCCGAGTCAACTAGGCCGTGTCCGATCATCACGTGGAGACGGACTAGTCATCATCGGTGAACATCTTCATGTTGATCGATTCTACTATCGACTCATGCTCGACCTTTCGGTCTCGTGTTTCCGAGGCCATGTCATGTACATGCTAGGCTCGTCAAGTTAACCCTAAGTGTTTGGCGTGTGTAAATCTGTGTTACACCCGTTGTATGTGAACGTAAGAATCCATCACACCCGATCATCACGTGGTGCTTAGAAGCTGACGAACTTTAGCAACGGTGCCGCAGTTAGGGAGAACACTTCTTGAAATTGTTGTAAGGGATCATCTTATTTACTACCGTCGTTCTAAGTAAACAAGACGCATAAACATAATAAACATCACATGCAATTATATATTAGTGACATGATATGGCCAATATCATATAGCTCCATTGATCTCCATCTTCGGGTTCCATGATCATCAACGTCACCGCATGACACCATGATCTCCATCATCATGATCTCCATCATCGTGTCTTCATGAAGTTGTCTCGCCAACTATTACTTCTACTACTGGCTACCGTTAGCAATAAAGTAAAGTAATTACATGGCGTTGTTCAATGACACGCAGGTCATACAATAAATAAAGACAACTCCTATGGCTCCTGCCGGTTGTCATACTCATCGACATGCAAGTCGTGAATCCTATTACAAGAACATGATCAATCTCATACATCACATATCATTCATCACATTCTTCTTGGCCATATCACATCACATAGCATACCTGCAAAAACAAGTTAGACGTCCTCTAATTGTTGTTTGCATGTTTCGTGGCTGCTATGGGTTTCTAGCAAGAACGTTCTTACCTACGCAAAACCACAACGTGATATGCCAATTGCTATTTACCCTTCATAAGGACCCTTTTCATCGAATCCGCTCCGAGCTAAAGTGGGAGAGACCGGCACCCGCTAGCCACCTTATGCACCAAGTGCATGTCGGTCAGTGGAACACATCTCACGTGAAATGCGTGTAAGGTCGGTCCGGGCCGCTTCATCCCACAATACCGTCGAAACAAGATTGGACTAGTAACGGTAAGCATATTGAACAACATCAACGCCCACAACTACTTTGTGTTCTACTCGTGCAAAGAATCTACGCAATAGACCTAGCTCATGATGCCCTTTGTTGGGGAAACGTGGCGTAAATTCAAAATTTTCCTACGTGTCACCAAGATCTATCTATGGAGAAACTAGCAACGAGGGGAAGGAGAGGGCATCTACCTACCCTTGTAGATCGCTAAGCGGAAGCGTTCATGAGAACGGGGTTGAAGGAGTCGCACTCGTCGTGATTCAAATCACCGGAGATCCTAGTGCCGAACGGACGGCACCTCCGCGTTCAACACACGTACAGCCCGGTGACGTCTCCCACGCCTTGATCCAGCAAGGAGAGAGGGAGAGGTTGAGGAAGACTCCATCCAGCAGCAGCACAACGGCATGGTGGTGATGGAGGAGCGTGGTGATCCAGCAGGGCTTCGCCAAGCACCACGGGAGAGGAGGAGGAGGAGAGGCAGGGCTGCACCAATAGAGGGAGAAAACTCATGTGTTGGGCAGCCCCCAAGCCTCAAGTATTTATAGGGGAGAGGGAGGCTGCGCCCCTCTAGGGTTCCACCCTAGGGCGCGGCCAGCCCCAATCCCATCTCGGGTGGCGGCAGTGGAGGGGAGAGGGAGGCGCACTAGGTATGGGCCCTAAGGCCCATCCGCCTTAGGGTTTGCCCTCTCCTCTCCTTAGGCGCCTTGGGCCCCTTATTGGGGGCGCACCAGCCCACCTGGGCTGGTTCCCTCCCACACTTGGCCCATGCAGTCCTCCGGGGTTAGTGGCCCCACTTGGTGGACCCCAGGACCCTCTGGTGGTCCCAGACGCTACTGAAAAACCGAAACTTTTCCGGTGACCAAAACAGGACTTCCATATATAAATCTTTACCTCCGGACCATTCCGAACTCCTCGTGACGTCCGGGATCTCATCCGGGACTCAACAACATTCAGTAACCACATACAAACTTCCTTTATAACCCTAGCGCCATCGAACCTTAAGTGTGTAGACCCTACGGGTTCGGGAGACATGTAGACATGACCGAGACATTCTCCGTCAATAACCAACAGCGGGATCTGGATACCCATGTTGGCTCCCACATGTTCCACGATGATCTCATCGGATGAACCACGATGTCAAGGACTCAATCGATCCCGTATACAATTCCCTTTGTCTAGCGGTATTGTACTTGCCGAGATTCGATCGTCGGTATCCCGATACCTTGTTCAATCTCGTTTCCAAGAAGTCTCTTTACTCGTTCCGTAACACATCATCCCGTGATCAACCCCTTGGTCACATTGTGCACATTATGATGATGTCCTACCGAGTGGGCCCAGAGATACCTCTCCGCTTACACGGGTGACAAATCCTGCCTCGATTCGTTGCCAACCCAATGACACTTTCGGATATACATGTAGTGCACCTTTATAGCCACCCGGTTATGTTGTGACGTTTGGTACACCCAAAGCATTCCTACGGTATCCGGGAGTTGCACAATCTCATGGTCTAAGGAAATGATACTTGACATTAGAAAAGCTTTAGCATACGAACTACGATCTTTGTGCTAGGCTTAGGATTGTCTTGTCCATCACATCATTCTCCTAATGATGTGATCCGTTATCAACGACATCCAATGTCCATGGTCATGAAACCAGAACCATCTATTGATCAACGAGCTAGTCAACTAGAGGCTTACTAGGGACATGGTGTTGACTATGTACCCACACATGTATCTGAGTTTCCTATCAATACAACTATAGCATGGATAATAAACGATTATCATGAACAGGGAAATAGAATAATAACTAATTTATTATTGCCTCTAGGGCATATTTCCAACAGGACCTTGGAGAAGCTGCTTACATATTAGGCATCAAAATCTATAGGGATAGATCGAGACACCTCATAGGTCTTTCACAAAGCACATAGCTTGATAAGATTTTGAAGAAGTTCAAAATGGATCAGTCCAAGAAAGGGTTCTTGCCTGTTTGCAAGGTGTGAAATTGAGCTCGGCTCAATGCCCGACCACGGCAAAAGATAAAGAAGAGATGAGTGTCATCCCTATGCCTCAGCCATAGGATCTATTATGTATGCCATGTCATGTACAGACCTGATGTAAACCTTGCCGTAAGTTTGGTAGGAAGGTACCAAAGTAATCCCAACAAGGAACACTGGACAGCGGTCAAGAATATCCTGAAGTACCTGAAAAGGACAAAGGACATGTTTCTCGTTTATGGAGGTGACGAAGAGCTCGTCCTAAAGGGTTACGTCGACGCTAGCTCCGACACAGATCTGGATGACTCTAAGTCACAAACCGGATACATGTATATGCTGAATGGTGGAAGCAGAAGTCGGTGCAAAGCAAGCGAGCTTCGTGGCGGGATCTACATGTGAAGCGGAGTACATGGCAGCCTCGGAGGCAGCGCATGAAGCAATTTGGGTGAAGGAGTTCATCACCGACCTAGGAGTCATACCCAATGCGTCGGAGCCGATCAAACTCTTCAGTGACAACACCGGAGCTATTGCACTTGCCAAGGAGCCTGTGTTTCACAAGAAGACCAGTACACATCAAGCGTCGCTTCAACTCCATTCGTGAAAATGTTCAAGATGGATACATAGAAATTTGCAAAGTGCATACGGATCTGAATATCGCAGATCCGTTGACTAAACCTCTTCCGCGGGGCAAAACATGATCAACACCAGAACTCTATGGGTGTTCGATTCATCACAATGTAACTAGATTATTGACTCTAGTGCAAGTGGGAGACTGTTGGAAATATGCCCTAGAGGCAATAATAAAAGTATTATTATTATATTTCCTTGTTCATAATAATTGTCTTTTATTCATGCTATAATTGTATTATCCGGAAATCGTAATACACGCGGTGAATACATAGACCACAATATGTCCCTAGTGAGCCTCTAGTTGACTAGCTCGTTGATCAACAGATAGTCATGGTTTCGACTATGGACATTGGATGTCGTTGATAACGGGATCACATCATTAGGAGAATGATGCGATGGACAAGACCCACTCCTAAGCATAGCACAAGATCGTAGTTCGCTTTTGCTAGAGCTTTTCCAATGTCAAGTATCTCTTCCTTAGACCATGAGATCGTGTAACTCCGGATACCGTAGGAGTGCTTTGGGTGTACCAAACGTCACAACGTAACTGGGTGACTATAAAGGTGCATTACAGGTATCTCCGAAAGTGTCTGTTGGGTTGACACGGATCGAGACTGGGATTTGTCACTCCGTATGATGGAGAGGTATCACTGGGCCCACTCGGTAGTGCATCATCATAATGAGCTCAAAGTGACCAAGTGTTTGGTCACGGGATCATGCATTGCGGTACGAGTAAAGTGATTTGCGGAATCTAGATTGAACGAGGTATTGGGATACCGACGATCGAATCTCGGACAAGTAAAATAATGGATTGACAAAGGGAATTGTATACGGGGTTGTTTGAATCCTCGATATCGTGGTTCATTCGATGAAATCATCGAGGAGCATGTGGAGCCAACATGGGTATCCAGATCCCGCTGTTGGTTATTGCCCGAGAGCCGTCGGTCATGTTCAGATGTCTCCCGAACCCGTAGGGTCTACACACTTAAGGTTCGGTGACGCTTAGGGTTGTATGAATATGAGTATGCAGCAAAATGAATGTTGTTCGAGTCCGGATGAGATCCCAGACGCCACGAGGAGTTCTGGAATGGTCCAAGGTAAAGATTTATATATGGGAAGTCTTATTTTGGTCGTGGAAAAGTTTCGCGTTATCGGTATTGTACCGGGAGTGCCGAAGGGGTCCGGGGTCCACCAGGGTCCACCTGCCTGGGGGCACATGGGCTGTAGGGGTGCGCCTTGGCCTATATGGGCCAAGGGCACCAGCCCCAAGAGGCCCATGCGCCTAGAGATAAGAGAGAAGGGAGAGTCCTAAAGGGGAAGGCACCTCGAGGGTGCCTTGGGAGGATGGACTCCTCCCCCTTGGCCGCACTCCTTCCTTGGAGGAAGGGGCAAGGCTGCGCCCTCCCCTCTCTCTTGCACCTATATAAAGGGAGGGAGGGAGGTGGCCGCACCTCGAAAGCCTGGCGCCTCCCTCCTCGCAACACGTCCTCCTCCTCCTGTAGTTGCTTAGCGAAGCCTGCCGAGTTCTCACTGCATCCACCACCACGCCTGGTCAGGCTTCTTTGGATCATCATCAACGCCTCCTTCCCCTTGCTGGATCAAGAAGGAGGAGACGTCATCCGCCTCCGCACGTGTGTTGAATGCGGAGGTGATGTCCGTTCAGCACTAGGTCATCGGTGATCTGAATCACGGCGAGTACGACTCCATCATCCCCGTTCCATTGAACGCTTCCGCACGCGATCTACAAGTGGTATGTAGGTGCAATCACTCTCCCATGACTCATTGCTAGATGAACTCATAGATGGATCTTGGTGAACCGTAGGAAAAAATTTAATTTTCTGCAACGTTCCCCAACACTATTTACATCGGCTGACGCATTACAAAAGATTTGCATGTAGCTCTTTAGGAATTAATGACATGGGAAACCAACATAGTGGTTGACCCCTAGCAATTTTCTAAGCAGGTCAAATAGGAGTTAGTATTGCCACTGATTTTTTGTTTAATATTCTTCATTCAATCTCCACGCACCTAAATTGCGATGCAACTCCTTAGATGCCCCATGCACCTGGACGGAGGGAGTACTCTTCAAAATTCGTTCTCAAGGAAGCCCAAATTTTCTAGGTGCATTTAAAATTTCATGCTGATATGAGGACAACGGGGGAGTTCGGCACAAAAGAAATTGAAGCTCCATAATCTGAATTCCTAACCTTTTTCAAAGCTCTGATATTTCGTACCATTAACCAAGTGATATCACCACGAAATGATAGAGTTAGAAACTGACAAAAAGAAGTTGGAGCTGATCGTCGTATATAGCAAAAAAAACTTGAGGAATTATTTCGGAGAATTGCGCAAAGGGAAGCCCTAAATCCACTGAATTGGTAGATTCAGTGGATGAGGATGTGGAAATGCGTAATAGCCAGAACTAAGTTAAAGACAATGATACTTATGTGGAACATGTGGACTACAATGGACATTGGTAATCAAGCTCTTTTGGAACTAAAATGCTCAAAGTTGGGAGCATTCATGCTGGTGAAGTTTCGGAAAAGGATGTTGAAGGGTCTCCTAGAAGATGTCCCGGACTTAAGGATGTGGAGGATGACAGAATTGAATATTTGGCTAAAAAGAGAGCTGCCGATAAGAATGATAATGCTAACCTTTCTAATAGCCCTACTAATAATGATAAATCTTCTCTTTTACATATGTCTGATATGGTGGGTATTGACCTGGTTGTTCCATTGAAATGGTGGAGTATAATCTAGAAATTATTGAGAAGACGGAGCAAGTCAGGAAAGATTTTTATATCCAAAATATAGCTAATGAAAAACATATTCAGGAACCGTCTCTCCAGGCACCATTGACATTGGAAATGCTGATATTTTTTAGCTCTGTTCTGACAATGATCATTTAGATGCTGGAATTGAAGAAGATAACTGTGACCATTTAAAAAAATCTAGTGGAAGGAAAAAAGGAGGGTAGTTCACTACCCATTGACTGTGTGAAGCACAACTCTCTCGATCGGTGAAATTAAAAAGAAAAATAGCTAATAATATTTTAATATAGAAAATGTTATGTGTCTTTTGGAATGTATGGGATTGTGCAGATATTATAAAATAAAATAAAGAGGGTTTTATTGGTTTGCAGGAAACTATTAAAGGTGATTATACTAATAATGAACTACAAGATCTGTGAGGAGGAAGAAAAATTATTTGGAATTGTTCTCCTCCGAGAGGTAAATCGGGGGGATTCTAGTGGGGGTGAATGGTGACAATTTTAATGTGACTCCAGTTAAAATTGTTGTGTATTTTGATGAGAGAAGTCCACATTACAACCCTGAAGTTACGTCTTGGTTTAAGAATCGCCACCAAACTACAAAAACGGTTGAAACACACCCCCAAACTAACAATCGGCTCAGGAATCTACCGTGGACTCGGTTTGACCATCTAAAGCTGTTCTGACCATGCAGCAGCAACTAGCTCGCCTCTATCTCCTTCCCCACATTTCTCTGGCACTGTGCATTCCGTTGCGGCGCCATAGCACGATGCCACACACCACCAAAACGCCACCATCGACCATGAATCAGGCGGCCACTCACCAGCCCAAATCTTGCGATTTTGCCTGCTCCCCACCTCCCCCGACCGAGGGAGACGTGTCACCGATTGCGAGAAAGCCTGCCATCGTCGCGATCTTGCCGCTACTAGCATCTAGCCATCCCATAGAGGCAAAATTTTGTGGCTTAACCCTTTTGCGATATAAATTCAGGATCTGGCCCCAGTTGGTAAAAAAATCGGGATTTGACCCTTTTTCTTACCGCCAGGGTCCCTGGCGGTAAGGTTAGACAGGCTACCGCCAGGGGAGGTAGTAATCCACGTCAGCACGCGGAGACGCCCGCCGTCCCCCTCCGTCGCACTCTACCGCCAGGGCGGTGCCATGTCTAACCCTACCGTCAGAGCCCCTGGCGGTAGGGTCCGGGCAGTTATTTCGCCCGAAACCCCGCGCCCCTGCCCATCTCCCCACCCCTCCCCCTCCCCTCGTCGGCACTTTCATCTTTTCTTCCCCAACTCGCCCCTCTCTCCCTCTCTCATCTCCTCCACTCTCCCCCTCGGATCTTTATCGTTTCTTCACCGTTTTTGCGGATCGAGATGGCACCGAAGAGAGAAACGTAAGCTCCTCCGATCCCTCCAATTAGTTTTTGCAAACTTGCTTCCGATTCGACGCATTTTTTGCTTCAAATCCCTCATATTTTTGAACTTAGATTGGATTTTTTTTTGTACCTAAGATTGTTTTAGCTTGATTGTAGTTATAGTTCTTAGTTCTTTACTAAGTAGTGGTATTGAATATGAACTCTAATCAATAGTTCATATGTTAGTGTGAAGATGAACCCTAGTTCATAAAAATTTTCGTTAAAAAATTATGATGTAATGCATTTGGGAGGACTTGATAGTAGTTTTATGATGCATGTTGATATGATGATATGAAGATGTTGTTTGGAGATAATACATTCAAGATGAATGTTGGAGGATTTTTTTATGATATGATGCATGTTGATATGATGCATATTGGAGTAAACAAAATATATATAATGCAAGTAGAGGATGTGGTTGGAGTAAATATGATATGGTATGATTTTGCATTTGACACATCTTGATATATGTATTTTATTTATTTGATCCATATGTTTAGGTCTGCAACAGTGGCGCAACCATCGCCCATTCATCTCCAACACGACCCGTCCGTCTTGTCACGTCCGTACGTGTACGAGTCCTTCCTTGAGCTTCGACAGCCGGTAACCGCTTTTTCAGACGAGTTCCTACAGGAGACGAGGGCAGTGCGGTGGCACGAGAGGGCATAACGGATCGCCGACGATGTGAAGTGTTGGTCGCTGAGTGTGAAGGAGTGGAAGAGAGTGACTGCAGAGATGGAGGGAGATCCAACTATCTCCCGTGAACGCCGGGAAGGGACCATTGAAGCTGCCATGCATCACTCCAACTGGGAGCTGCGCAATTTGGGTCGAAGGATCTACTTCGAGAGCAATGCGAAGAAGAGAGCCAGGATGCCGCCCCCAAGTGCATCGGCGTTCGATATCATCAGCTGGGGAAGGGCGGAGGCGAAAACTCCAGCGGGCAAGGCAAGGTGGGAGTGCTTGAACGGTCGGATGCCGACCAGCGTTCCGCCTCTGCCTGAACCGGTGGATCCGCTGCCAGGCCTAACATACGAGGGGGGGAGGTTTACCCAACCTATAAACATGTCTATTGGATGTGCATCTATGTTTCAGTACGGGTTGTCAAACTATGGGGACAAGTTTGCTATTTGCTATTCGTACTTATGAATCTATGTGTAAACTCTTTTATATTTGCTATGTGGAACCTTTATTAATATGTGAGCTCATATTTTGCTATTTGTGAAATTATGTGAAACTTGTGACAAAACAAACAATCAATAAAATTTGTAAAAACCTAAACCCACGGGTCCCACCCTATAAACTTGTCTTAAGAACTTGTTGTACCATTTGTTGGCTTTCTTTGTGAGCTCATATTTTGCTTTCTTTGTGAAACTATGTGATAAAACTTTACAAAAGAAACAATCAGTAAAACAATATGTGAGCTCATATTTTAGGGTCTATATCATTGATGTGATATTGTTTTTGAAAAGAAGCAAAAACTAAACTTGGAGACCATAAAACAAGTACCCTACATGGCAACCCTCAGCGGTAGGGCGACCCTACCAGTGGCACCTCGATATTTCGTTACAGAAAATTTACGAGGCAAAACCGCAGCCACACCTTACCGCCAGGGGTTCTGGCGGTAGGGTTAGACAGGCTACCGCCAGGGACCCTGGCGGTAGGCTACTTGTCCACGTCAGCTCGGGCAAACGGCGGTCGTTGCCCTCCGTCGCACCCTACCGCCATGGACCCTGGCGGTAGCCTGTCTAACCCTACCGCCAGAACCAGTGGCGGTAGCGAAAGGGCCAGATCTCGAAAATTTTCCAAACTGGGGTCAGATCCTGAATTTGTATCGCAAAAGGGTCAAACCACGAAAGTAGGCCTCCCATAGGCCTCCTCTCTCCGTCCCTCCCCCGTGTTGGCTCACCGTCTGAGCACAATAAGGAATGCGATGTCTGTTCTGCAACCGCTAGTGGCTTGTAGGTCACCGTCGCTATAAAAGTTTGTCTACCCACCCTCAACTCTTTGTCGTCTACTTCTGTTTTTACCCCCTTTCTCCGAGAATTTGCACCCTTAATGGGCGGCCACCACCCTGCCCTGCTTAGGTGGTGTTTGGTTCTCTAGTCCTAGGACTTTTTCTAGTCCCTAGGACTTTTTGAAAAAGACTCACAATGAGGTGCTTCTAAGGACTATTAGCAAAAAGTCCCAAAAAAGTCCCACCCTGTTTGGTTTGCTAGGGACTTTTTCTAGTCCCAACACAAAAAAGTCCCTGCAACCAAACACCCCCTTAATCTCCCTATTGCACACGGAATTTGGCTCTCTACCCTTGTGTTGCATCAGCATGGGATCCATCCAGCCTGAGCTTGGGCCTACAAGGTCCAAACTGGGATCAGGAGAGGGGCAGCATTTGTAGACTGAGCGGTTCGCCGGATTTGTGGGCTTGGGCTCATGGACAGGGAGAGCTCGGGTTGTTGTTGTGGTGGGGAAGGGCTCAGGTTCGGGCATGGCGGGGATGAACCACCGTCGTTCGTCGGTCGCAGATGGAGTCGGAGGCGGTGATTCTGGGGTTGATTCCTGAGCTAGGTCATTAGTTTGGGGTGTATCTCAGGTGGTTTTGTAGTTTGGGGTTGATTCTTAAACGGGATGACAACTTCAGGGTTGTAATGTGGACTTTTTCTATTTTGATAGGGTTCTTATTTTGGTAAGATTGCTAAATTCTGTTGGAATCTAATTTCTGTTTATGCAGATGCTTAGTTAGATGGTAAAGCTGACCGATCATGGAAGACGCCACGTCAGCAACTACTGGCTCCACCTATGAGAATCTTTGACTAGTCAAACCCATTGACCGATCACTGATGACGGGGTTATCGTCACCAAAAAGATCTTAGACGACAGTTTGGACCGTCACCGAAAACGGCCATCGGTGACCTTATTTTATTCGTCACGTAAAATGTGATCTTGCGTGACCCAAAATTGGTACCGCAAAATTTTATTTTTTATGACGGTGCTTCGGTGACGGTGGGGGTGACGCCCGGAAGACATCACCAGCGTATTTTTGATCATGGAAACAGGTTGTACGCAACACAAGTGAAACGTCGCAAAATAGAGCAAATTTTGTAGTGAGAATAATACATGTTCACAAACTTGAAACAAAAACACTCTAGTTTTGGTATATATCACTAAAAACATGTTAAGTTTCACTTATGTCTATTTGGATGACGAAGGTGGGATGTCGTTTGTTTAAAGAGACTAATGACTTTCTTGCAAATTGGAGCAGAGGGGTGGGTCTTGTTGCAAAAATGCCACAACTTACCTCGCATGTGTTAGATGTACCTCTGATTGTCGAAATTGATGGATAGCAGACACACCATAATCACCAATTGAGTCTTTTATACGAGTAAAGATTTTTGGGATCTTGTGAAAATGGACATTAAAGCCCTGCTTGATGATTTTCACAATGGGACATTAGATATATCTAGACTTAACGATGGAATTGTTACTTTGGTCCCAAAAACTAAAGATGCAAATCAAATTCAGAAGTTCAGGCACATATCTTTGCTGAATGTGGGTTTTTTTTACCGAAGTCCTTGTGAACAAGTTAAATATGGCTGCTGGGGAGGTGGTATCTCCAATACAAAATGTTTTTATAAAAGGCAGGTAAATTATGGAGGGATTCTGAATTTACATGAAGCCATGAATAGTAGACACCATAAAAAACAGAGTGTTGTCTCTTCAGAGAAGATTTTGGAAAAGCTTAGGATAAATTCAAGTGGCCCTTTGTCCTGCAAATGTTTACGATAAAGGGATTTCCTGGTAAATTAGTTGATTGTGTCATGCATATCATTAGAGGGAGTAATGTTTGTATTAAAGTCAATGAGACTTTGGGACTTTTTTCCTACTCATAAAGGATTAAGACAAGGGGATTCCATATCTCCCCTCATTTTTATCTTGTAGATGATGCTTTAGCCATGTTGCCGGATAATGCAAGAAAAATGATTTAATTAAAGGAGTCCTAGGGGATAATGTAGGAAATGGAATTAATATGTTGTAATATCCAGATGACACAATCTTCCTATTGCAGGATGGTTATGATAGTGCACATAATTTGAAGCCCGTGTTTTGTCTTTTTGAACAAATGTCTGGATTAATGATTAATTTTCACAAAAGTGACTTTTTCTCTTTGATGATGATGTTAATAAAGCAGAAATTTTGCTAAAATATTTACTCTTCTAGTGGGTTCTCTTCCCATGAGATATCTTCGGTTGCCCCATGAAAATTACTGACGGAAAAGGAATTTGGAACAAAGGTTGGAAATCCCATGAAGATAAGATGGAAAAAAGTGTAGAAATTGGCAAGGCGGGTTACTTGCGAGTGTTGGGACGATATTTCTTATTTAAACATCTTTGGCTGGCATCCCTTATTTCGTGATGCCATTATTTGGCCTTCCTGTTAGGGTAAACAGGAGGATATATTTAACAAGGCGATTCATAATTTTGGTCTGAACTAGATAAAAATCAGGAAATTTTGTTGTCCTTGTGCAGGTTTGAGGTGGGGATGGGAAAAATATGAGATTTTGGGAAGTATAGAGGGTTGGAGATATTTAGGAAATTTTTCCTAGGTTTTATAATATGTGTTTTGATAAGAAGAAATTTGTTAGTGAGTTGCTTCCAAAAGGACTAGATTGTGTTCAGTTTAGGTATGAGGATTCTTTGGAGATGTGGAATCATATTAAGGATGTCATTGTTAGAGTGGTGTTAACTGGTCAGAAAGATATACTTCGTTGGACTTTGACCAAAATTGGAATTTATATTATAAAATATACTATAGATATTTGATTGAAAGTGGCGTTCAATACCCACATAATAATTTTTTATGAAAAATTGAAATGCCTACCAGTTGAAGTGTTCCTTTGGCTGGTGCTACGAAATAGCCTCCTTACTAAATATAACCTCCTAAGAAGGGGATGTAATGGGGATAAAAGTTGTCCTTTTTGTGGAAGAGATGAGAGTATAAACCATTTACTTTTTAGATGCTCTATGGCTAAAAATGCTCTAGAACATAATGTTCTGCCCCCATATCCGCCTGACCAGTCACGAAATTTTAGTTCAGACCGGCGCCTCCAACAGGTCTCAAAGGTCCCGGCTGACCGGCACCTCTCATATCGAGCCCAAAATATGAGGCGGATATGGGGGCCCCCGAGCGCGTCCGCCACGTCGGAGTGACGTCAGGGTCCCACGCGAAATCGCCTGAAACCCGGCGGACCGAAGTTCGTCTCCTCCGTCAGAGCGATGTTGCCGCATGGCGCCGCTACAGCGGGCCGCGTAGTGCCTAGCCCACCTATTTAAGCTGGCCGACGGCACTGAAACCCCACCCCTCAACATTTTCCGCCGCCCGTCCGACGCCGCATCCACTTTCCACTCCTCTTTCGCCACCACTGGTAGCCATGGCCCCACACCGCCAGATAAGGGGCTACCGATTTCTAACACCGGAGTGCCGGCTGCAGCTCCTTGAGAAGATCCGGGCAAGGCGCAAAGCCCATATCACCGCAGGGCTACCTAAGGATGTAGTGGATCCGCAGGAGGAGTCGGAGGAGGTTGAGGAGGATGTGCGGGATGCTGGGGACGCGGATCTGCAGGCGGAGCAGCAAGTCATCCTCGATTCCCTCTGCTCGGAGTTGGATACGGAGGCCAGACGCTGTCGCTGGCAGGAGATGGAGGTGCAACACGCCGCGGAGTAGGAGGACATGCTCCCCTACATGGGTGAGGGCGAGCAAGAGGAGGATGGCCCGGAGCCCCCCTACGCGACCGGCACCGACGTTGTGGACATCTTCGACGATGAAGCTTAGTAAGGGTATTATGTTGGATTTATTTTTTTGCATACTTTGTATGGATTTATGGATCGAAATATGAAAGACTCAGATACATAATAGCTAATTTGAGATATAACCAGTCACTGTTTGCGGACGAGCCCCGGTCGCGTCCGCGGACGTTTTTAGGGATTGGATTTGTCAAAGTCTGGTTGTTCATGCTCTTAGTCTCCTGGTGGTTTCGATGATCAGTCGTTTTGTTTGTTTCGTGTCGCCACTGGTAGTTTCTTCTAGAAGACAATGTGTTTTTTTATAACGAAAAACTGAAGAGGAAGCTCTTTTTATAGAAAAACGTACTTGCGTTGCCAATCTCCAAAATGATTTTCAACATTTTTGCGACTTTTGATTGGCTTGTCAGATACTGACATCAAAACCAATCTCCAAGAAAGTACTCCCTCCGTTCATAATATGGCGTTTTTTACACTTTTACACTACACTAGTAAAAAAAATATGAGACGGAGAAAGTAGTTCACTGGTGTATGTTTCGTTCAAGAACCTCGCACGGACCGTCATGAATTCAAATTACAACCTGTCCCAGAAAGAAGAGATCAGCGTACCACTCCAGCTCGTTCTGGGACACGGGCCATGTCGGCTGGCGTGGGCGAGAGCCGAAACGGGCGGCGCCGCTGAAAAGATCGATATATAGCCCTGTTTGGTTCAGCTTTTATCGACGGATTCCGCTGCTGTGCAGCAAAATCTGAACCAAAGGGCGAACCCAGCAGAATCCGATTTCAGAAATCCGCTGTCAAAATCAGAACTAAAAGCGAAAGCAGCCCAGGACGTGCTTTCCAAAATCTGATTTAGCTGCGGGTCAAAATCTAAAAAAATTGTATCAGCTAATTTGCCAAATGACCTACATCCTTTTCACATTAGATTTTTCACAACTATTTTCTTCACGGTAGATTTTTCACAGCTGCTTTTAGAAATCCACAGTCTAACCAAACGGGGTCATAGTATCTGGCCCTTCGGGTCACTTGCGAGCTGTTCTTGACCGAGATGTGATGGCACCGACCTCATTTGCCAATTACATGGACGTCGATCATCTAATAACTATATTAATTAGCTACTCCCCGGTTAAGACCCTAGCTCCGCTGTGTTAATTTGTTCTTACTCTAGTACGTATCTTAGAGATTTTGTTGCTTCCCTCCCATGTCGTGTCACGCCGCTTAATCTTTTTTTTTGAACAAACACGCCGCTTAATCTGGCTTTCTTTAGAACGAGAAAGACGGCCGTGCGTTAGCACATGGCGGCACAATGCACAAACTGATCGCGGATTAACCAAACGATTTGACATAAAGTCCTGCCACTCGGATCTTTGTAGGGCACCCGTAAGCTGTTGAGGGACAGTGCACTAACGTAACAACAGTAGGGATGATCCAATGTCTCAGTAGGAGCATATAGGGGATTAATTAGAGACGCCCTCTTGGGTGGGGGTCAACGGGGCAAAAGCGTAACGGGCGAACAGTTAACAAACATCTCATCGACGTGACAGTTACTAAGATCCCATGATTACCGGAGCCAAGTAGGCCATCCAACAGTAATTAAAGCTGGAGTTTTGCTACTGTGAAACAAACAAATGTCTCATAAAAAGCCTTTTTTAACACTAAATTTTCCCTTTTTCACATGAGTAGAAGTAGTACGTGTTACTTCCTCGGGCGTGCTATCAACTGAAAGTGTTTAACATTAGTTATCTTCCAAAACAAGCTGGTCATCACTGGTACTCTGGGTCTCTGATGACCAGAGGCAAAAGCAGTTGGACCAGGGACAGGGATGAGACGGCTTCTGCGCCCGTACCACGTTCTGGTGTATTTTATTGCGCGGCGCACACCCTTATCTATGTCTGCGCAGAAACCTGTTATGTGTACTGTAGCCCATGTGCCGTGTCATTGCTGGCCCGCCGGCGAGTGTTTTTCTTTTCAGTTTTAGAAGAAAAATAATGGTGCAGAAGACGGTCACGGGACAATGAGATCCTTGCATCGGAGCCTAGATTTAAGTATAGGGGGCAAAACAGACCTACTCCTTTAGTTTCTAAATATGAGTCCTTTTAGACATTTTAATACCGACCACATACAAGCAAAATAAGTGAATTTATATTTTAAATATGTCTATATACATCTGAATGTAGTTCGTATTGAGATCTTTAAAAAGACTTATATTTAGAAGTGGAGGGAGTAGTATATAAAAACTAGTGCAAAAATAACTATCATAATATTAAACACCATTAAATTTTCAAATGCATCTACTCTACTCTATATGTCATCAAATTAAATGAAATGTTTAAGTGATGTTTTGAGTTTGCTTCATGTGAAGAAAACACCATTAACTTTGTATTAGCTTGTTCCAAAATTGTATTAGCTTAAATTTGCCTCTACGATCAGCAACATGGTTTTTTTAATTTTATCAAAAGAGATCTTAGCTGCTAATTATCTTACATCATGCATTATCATGCAGCCATAATGGAGTCGTTTATCATTAGAACTCAAAGCAACATCCTTAAAAAATTGGATTCATCTTTATGCCGTTTAGCGGCGCTTTTCTGTTCATAGCTTCTAAACTACAAGTCTCCCAGTTATCATCACATGTCAAAAAACCAAAAGAATTAAAATATGAAATTAATATTTTGACACACAAGAATAAAACATGGGAGATGTTTAGTAGTAATATACATATATACATAGGGCTAACCTTAGCTAGTTGCCTAACTAATGACCGGATGGACCAAAACAGGACCGCGTTAGATGGTAAAACACGTCCGGACAACACGATCCAGACATATGTGGACGGTTTGAGGGTCGGCCTTGTAGATGCCCAATACCAATTCGGCAGTAATTTTATAAAGACGTGCAGTATCCTAAACCTACCGAGTGGATCAAGATTCATGCATGCTCCCAAGCTATCGTGCAGTAGCAGGCAGGGAGGAGTGGCACAGATCTGAACTTCCCATCTAACTGTTGCTTCGTTCGACCACATCCATCCATAAGCTGACCAGCTGCCTGCGCGCGACCGATCTCACCGCAACTCTAACGAACGAACTGGCACCAGCCCATGAGACGGAACTGCATGGCGCCGCTCAGACCTTTCCCCGATGGGGCTGCCCGAACCTGACATGACCGGCCGCAGCAGCTAGCTAGGCATAGCCGTTCGACCTGGCGATCGGCCAGGACGGGGCATGGCGTGGTATGGACGGACAGGGTAAAGTAAGCCGCCGTCATGGATCGTGGTACTGCCATGTTTTGTTTGTCCGAGAGAGAAAAGAAACACGAGGAGAGAGAGAGAGAGAGAGAGAGCAGCTGAGTTGTGGTTGTAGGCTAGCGTTGGTGGGCGCAGATGCATGCAATAACGGGGTTCTGTTACGGTATGGGGATAACTGGGCAGGGCCCTCCAATATGCTCTTTGTCATGCCGGCTTGTCCGTTCACATGAAATCCCAGCCATGCACTGCAAATCCTACTCCTGTTTGTGCATGCAGGAGTATATAACAGCACGGTAATGCCTTGTAGCTGTAGGATGTATGGCCAGGATTGCACTACGTACGTTTCAGTACGACGTGCAACTAAATCTCAACAGCATGCATGCAAAAATCTGCCAACATGCATGCTTACCGTGCTCCTTTCAATTGTGGAACTACTTACATTTTTGGCTTGCCTGGCTGCAAACGAGCAAGCAAACGAATTTATCGTTGAAGTTGCGAATGCGATGAAGAGGAGACGGGATTAAAGCTAGTCAATGGTAACTTTCAAGGATCCCCGCAAAAGTAGTAAAATATACAGATAAAGAAACAACCAGTCAAGGATAGGCTAGACGGACGGATTGACGAGACTCGACCATGGCGCGACCTCTGAACCCACTCGTTGCCTCATCACCCGCCCGGTCACATGCAGACCATGCACTCCTGGCTGTAAGTTCTATCCCATGTGCCCCGTCAGCCGGCGCCGCAGCTGCTGCATGCATGCATGCATGCCGATGGATCCATCGATCGCCGGAGGAAGAAAAGACGTGTACTACCACTACTGCTACCGCCGTAGTGTAGCGTAGCGGCCATGCATGCCCCTGCCGGCCACCCACCCTAGCCGGTAGCTGATCTACATGGGATACAGGGATAGCATGGCAAATAGTCTCCATGGACATGGCCTCTGTCCCTGCCTGTATCTGTCTATGGTAGCTAGCCAGCCACTGTTGGGGTCACGCACTGTGTCGGACACGGCAAGTCTTGTCACCGCAGCAACCGGCCCCACAAGTTAGTTATTGACATGCATGGTGGGCTGCTGCCACGTGCCGCGCATGGGCGCCCTACTCTATTCTACTCTGCTTGGATTGGTATATGCCTTTTCCAGCGTAGAAACGTGGGGTTTCTGAGAGGTGTACTGTACTACTACTGTGTGGTGGCCGGCCGGGCCGGGGATGGATGGATGGCCGGAGCATGCATGCATGTGTGCGAGAACGGCGCAGCGGCGGTCGTCTTCTTGTAACGTGCCTCTGGTCTGGTGCCCTATGATTTGTCACGTCGGAGGTAGTAGGTTTGCATAGCATGCAGAGGCAACACAGAAGGGATCCCGCCTGGATCCGGTCAATCTTTTTCACTCCACGTGATCGCCCACGCCGTCTCATTTCGGGTCAAAAAGGCTAGACCCACCGAGCAGAAATCTATCACGTCGTGGTAAATAAAGTAGCCTGCAGAGTACTGCTAGCAGGAGTAATAAATAAGAAGAAAGCACCCACCTTTGTGCTGCGAGCTCACGTGCTGGTCACATCGGTTCGCTGCGGAAAATGAGAAATCTGATCAACGACCAACCGTGCGACCAGGGCCGTCGACAAGGGTGGCCAAGGTGGGCGACCGCACAGGGCCCCAGAATCCAGGGGCCCCAGACCGCACTAATCTAGCGCTAATTAATTCCCAAAAGAAAATTAACAGTAATTATATGGCACGTACGTCCCGTATGAGTGGCGAGCAATTTATTTCCTTCTCTGCGCGTGATCCCGCAATCTGCTTGATTACCTCCCGTGCATGCACGGGATTTCTTCATGGGAAATCAAGGATAGAGAACACGTCTGATGAAAGTTTTCTATCAGACCTCTGATGTGAAGCGTTTCCCATAATTGGAACGGCCTGCGTGGCTGCTGGGTGAGGTCGGTGTCGACGCGTAGGCACGGCCGCCGATCCTCGTCCTGTTGCCCAACACTGTTGGACTGTTGGCCAGCTAACTAACCATCATCGACCGGCACTGCAGCTAGGTTGCTGGCTTGCGGCTGCTTACTAGATTGATGGATTGCGGAACAGTCGTTTGACGAGCCCTACTGTATGATGCCCGTAACAGCGAGCGAGCTGTGACACAGCACCGTACAGTACAGGTTTCTTGATCCGTTCGGGCGGCGGCCGGTGGTACTGGTGGTAGGGTAGCCTTGGACACACACCAATTGTGTTGTGGTACTAGTACAAACGGGATAGACGTGCCGTGACTAGAAGTAGAGTCGCACAGGGCCGTCTCCACGAATTTGGGGGCCCGGTGCGAAATAAAAATGGTTTGTCCTATGGCTGACTAATTCCCATATCATTCAAGATGATCTCACTCTACGATCCGCGCTTGGTTGCACTGCTGAGCAACCAATCACATGAATCAAATCGCACTGGAGTACTTAAGGTGCACATTTGTGTGATATGAACAACGAATATAAAATAGGGCCCCAAATTTAGAAAAAGCAAACTTCCGTTATTTTGTTTTATTAGGTGCATTAACTTTTGATGGAATTTCGAAATAGTAAATGTACATTTTTGCTGGGTAAAATAGTAAGCGTATTTGGTTTATTCTTTGGTTCCCTAATTTGCTAGTGTGTTGTTTCCATTTGATGAAGTCTACAGTAAAAAAGTCCCCACGGATGTCGGGATCTCCTTTCCTTCCTGATGATTTCCTTTCCAACCTAATCTTCATGCATGCAATTACATGCCAGCCAACAGATCCGGAAATAAAACGGCGTATGAATTAGGCAGTTGCGCCCGGAAAAACCGCTAGCTTGAGATGAAGAAAGGGAAACGCTTCACATCAGAGGTCTGATAGAAAACTTTCATCAGACGTGTCCTCTATCGTTGATTCATTTTAAATCCCACGGCCTGTGTTTAGTAGCTGATCTCCCATCCCATCAATTAAGGGCGGTAATTTATCCATCCCGTATTAATCTTGCATGCTTTGCTGCCCCGTCGCAACCACTTGACCACGGCCTGGGGTGAGTAAATCTCGCCTGCCTGACCCATCTGCTCAAGCCCGTCTTGCACCTCAAGGGCGAGCTCATTCCCAATCTCCACGGGTTCGCTCACCGCGACGGCTACCTCCGCCACCAACTGCTTTGCGCCAAAAGAAAACTGCGGCGGCAACAACTGCCCCACGTCGGCAGTGCTTCGCTTGCCCCGTGCGTCCACCCTTCACCTACTCTGCATCTCAGCGCCTCATCCGATCGGACACTGAGGAGAACCCAGTTGTGGAGGGAAGAAGGCAACATGGAGGAGATCCAGGCGACGGAGAGGCTGCTGTTACAGGTCATCACGTGCGCTTATTTAACCTTCTCGGCATGGACAACTACACGCCCACTCACGTTCTGAAGACCACAACTATACTAGGTTTCGTTTCCTCTAGTTTTTCCTACAAAACTGAATGGGCAAGCAATTGCTTCTTTTATTTTGAAGTTCTGTGTTTTTTTGCAGGGATTTTGATGTAGAATGTTGCACCTGCAAGTTTGTATTGTATGCAATCTGATATATGTAATCTTGTGTTTGCCAATAGGTGCATGTGGTCATAGCAAACAAAAACACTAATTGCGATGAAATTGTCGTTCCAGTTCACAAAATTGTGCATCTACGTATTGGTGGAAAGCGATGGTATTTCGCAATGTCAAAGTTTTATGCTTCCACACTATGTACAAGTTATGTTCAGACTACATGAATATGTGCTTCCAGATTTCCATGCTTCCTATGCATCATCCTTGTGCTTCTTCATTGCATAGTGTTTGCGACATTTCCACTATGCTTCTGTTTTCTTATACCCTTGTTGTATTTTGAGATAGCTTGAAATTGACGCCTTCAAATTTCCATGATTCCTAAGCATTGTACATGTATTTCTTCAGCCTAGATAGTCATCTTGTCAAAGTAGTTCTTACTAAAAATAGTACAGTCTTATTCATGCTTCGGATTGTATGACAGCAAATTATGTTCATGTTAGCGAAAAAATTATATTCTCAGTTTATTCGTGATGCACAACTTCATGGATGCAATCATGCTACCAATCAAGTTTTTATGCTTCCATTTTGTCTTATATAAGTTGTGGTAAAATGAGATTATTGCTTCCTCCTTTCGTGTATTGCTTATGTTTCTATGGTAATGAATATTTGCTTCAACCATTGTAAGTTTGTGCTACTTCTATGGTGCACAAACATTTATCTTCAACCATTATCAGATACTAATATATGATTGAACAATTACTAGTGTGTGCTTCAACCATTGCCAATGTTGCTTCTTTTAGTAAGTTCTATTGTACCAACAATTCGTTTCTTTTAGTAATTTTTTTGTATCAAACATTGTGTGTGCTTCTTGCTCACCGAATGCTTGTATTGTACAGGCATTTCGCGCTCCTGATTCCAGTTGTGCCCCATTGTTGCCAACATAATATCAATGATTATGTAAATCATACAGCATGCTACGAGCTAAGACCAACTGGGCATTGAGTTGTCAGTTGTGCTATGAACGATCGAGAACTTCATGGCGTGCACAGATATTGCCATAGTCAGATTGTCCGGTGCCTATCGCTACATGGGCAGCCACAAAGATAAAATAATTTTGTAATAGTTTGTACTTCTTGATAAAAATAGTTGAATTTTTGTTCATCGAATACTTTGTTCTAATGCTTTGTCAGACTTGTGCTTCCATGTGAATTTTGCGAAGCAAATGTTTTGATTGCATCCAAGATCCTTTCCACAATTTTTTTTGGTTCCGAAGCTCTTGAATAATACAGCAATGCGTCCGTTGAACAATATGTTTGTGCGGCACCACTAAGCATACACTTTCTTCGGGCAAAAGAAATGTTTCTGTGGCACAAAACCTATATTGATTTCACATAAAAATGCATCCCCCCAAAAAAAAATTGTACGAGATGTTATTTGAATTATACGCTTCCATCAGTCAAAGGGAATGCTTCCATCAGTCAAAAGGAATGCTTCCATCGCAAAGCCACGTTTCTGTAGCATAAAAATGCATCTAAAAAATATCATTATTGTACTATATTTTAATTTAAGTTTTGAAACTACTCACAATTATTCAGAATATTTTACGAAGCATTATTCAAGGAAGTTGTTACTAATAAGAAAGAAATCACGGAATTAGTCCATTGGAAGCATGCACCGGAGTATTAACTACCACCAGCGTATTGTTCTCGGATGCATTATTCACGTAAACAGTTGAGTATTAACTACCATCCGACCCGCACGATTGGTTTGAACGATTAGGATGATTTTAATCCTACGGCCATTTGCTGGTCTGATAGGAAGCATATATCTGTAGTCTGATCTCTAGTACTTCCCTCCAATTATTCTCGCCCAGCTAAAGCTCCCTACCTACGTCGCTCAATCATCATCTCTGTGTTGAGCGGCGCCGTTTGCTGGTTAGCAGTGGCAGGACAGTTGCGATGAAGAGCGTAAGAGCGTATCCCGCCGTTCGGCCCCAGCGCAACGCCGGCCGTTTTTTTTATCCCCATGGCGATCTAATTCCCAGTCACGCCCCCACGTATTAGCCCAAGACGTTATAAATTCAAACTTGTCGTTTCTTGCTATAAGAAAATGCCACAATTCCGGCGATCAGCGGCGGCCACATAGTTCAGCGATCATCATGCCACAGTTTGGCGATCAAGCACTTGAAAGTTCGGCGTTCAAAAAGAAAGACGCATAGGTAATGCATCAAACGGCGGCTTTGTCCTCGGGCATCGGACTGGCGGGAGTCGGTATGCGCGGGCTGGTCGGCGTCGACGCGGCTTCTGTGCTGGGCATCTTGGAGGCATCATCGCTCGGGTTTGGTGGCGGCGTTGGGGTCGGCGTGGGAGTTGGCACGGTCGTCGACTGCATCTGGTTCAAGACGAGGCCGTGCTCTGCCAGGTACCACGCCTTGACCTGCTCGTCCATCGTCGATATGTCCACCACCATCAGGAATGCCAGGTTGGTGTTCCTCTTCTTCGCGGCGACATTGGTCCGGAGTAGGTCGAGCTTCACAGCGATGTTCGTCATTAACGCCGACCACCGCGCCTCGGATTTATGTTCCCTCTGGGCGGTGTGGTTCTTGGCGTTGACGATGCACTGCTCGATGGATGCTTGCAGCTGCGCGGTGACCGATGCGGCGTCCTTCGCCGTCTTGGCTCGTTTGTTGTCGTCTGGGCGCCCATCAGCCACGCCCGGCATCGGCGCGTCCGGCTTGTGCGTCTCCTTGGCCTTGGCGAGGGTGCGTCGGACGTCCACCCATCTGCGCCGAAGAACATGTGTCAGCGACACACGGCGAAAAGGAGTAAGAACCGGCGTCTGTGCATACCTGACCCTCGACGTTGGCGCCGCTTTCCGGGCCAGCCGCGACCTCCTCGACGATCCCATGTCATTTGTTGCAGGATGTTTGGATGAGCGCCCAATGGTTCGCCATGGCCTTCGAGCCGCGCTGCATGTGGATGCCAGCAAAGTAGGGGTCGACCAACTTGCGCTCATCGAACTCCGACTTGATGCGCTCCCATTACGTGTCGGCATTATGGTTCGTGGCGGTGATAGGGTCGAGGCAGACGGCATTTCATGCTTGGGCGAGGCACTCGTCTTCTTTGGACACCTGACACGCGGCTCGCCGGTCCTGGCCGGCCGCTTCTTCTTTTTCCCTTGCCTCGCCGGATCTGGCGCCGGATCCTCCTCCTCCTCGCCGTAGTCGAGCTCGTCATCCATGTCTTTGGTGAGATCTGTTCTATTGTCTTGCGTATGGAACCCGGGGGAGGAGGCGGCGGCGGCCGCGCCGCTCGTGATGATGTCATCCATGTCGGCTTCCGTCGTGTCGGGGTTGCCGAAATGCGAGGACGAGGCTTGCCAGAAGTGCAGGATGCCACGACGCAGAGGCGGCGTCGGGAAGGCGGCGTAAGCCGGCGGTGAGTAGGTGTACGGGGGGTACTGGATGCCGGCGAACGCGGGTGAGGGCGTGCGCTGAGCGGGGTAATGCGAAAAGGTGATGTTGGGTTTGAACCCGTTGTGCGCGTCGCCGTCGGCGTAGCCCGGCAAGGGCGCACACCCCAGGATTGTGGCAACGATGAAAAGCCGGCCTGCGACCCGACGATCTGCTCGCTCCTGGCAGCTTGCGGGCCGTGGCCGCTGCGTGTATTCATCATCCCCGCGCGAGACGCCTCTGCCTGCTCCGCCGCAGCCGCCGGCGACGCGTCCATGTCCCGGGCCATCTTGGCGTTGAGCCTATTCTGCCGGTCTGTGGTGACAGCCTCCCGGCGCTGAACCTCCGCCTTTCAGTCGGCGTTCGACATGCCCAATGATCTTGTCGGTGGCGCCCTCGGCTTTCTCTACTTCGGCGGGGTGGCGTCGGCACCGGTAGCGGCGCGATTGGTCGTATACTTCTTTGGTGGCATGGCGGCTGGATGGATGGGAGAGGGAGGAGAATGGCGGGAGAAGATGATCAGAAGAGGAGAATGGAGGAAAGGGGGGTGCGGCGGAAAAAGGGTCGTCTCTCGCCGACAGAGCGGACCCACGTGCCTTTTCGCTTCGGCCGGCGCCCCCAGACGACCCCTGGGGGCTTGGGTTATTTCGGCCCAAACCGGTGATAAATAAGTCCCAGAGGCGCGACTAGGCCAATTTTTTTGACGCCAGCGCTAAGAAAAAGAGCCCTGGGGCATGTTGGGGCGCGCTCTAAGAAACCAAAGAGGCGGCCGGGCGTGGTGACCACCGGCATGCACGTGGGGTGGGCGCAGGCGAGCAGAGCGCGTGCGCTGCGCGAGTGGGCGGCATTGGGAACTATCGCACGTTTGTTTGACCGTGGTCGCGCCAATGGTGCAAGGTCATGTACGCATGGGTGATTGATGGACCACGGACCAGGATGCTACCTGGAGCCATGGCCAGGGCGTCGGGCCGCCGAACCATACATGGTCCCATGGACGCCGTGGAAGCGGCCGGAGCACGTCGTGAAGCAACGCATGCAACGAAACGACGGCGACACAAACTTCACAAACTTTTCTTCTTTGAAAAGACACCCAACTTTTACAATCTTACGTGTGAAAAGGGGGGCGATGAACGATACACCGTCAAAAGGCAACTACCGTTGTGGCCCAACAACATCTGCCCACGCTCGATGTTGCACCACGTTTCATTCTCTGATGATGAAACCCCAGTGCCTTCTAGGCCGTCCGTTACCATCACAATTCACACACATGCACCGACACACGTGCTGGCAGGGCTCACACATGGCCGTCAGATTAATTGGGGCGAACGCACACAGCAACACCATGACCCAAAAAGCAGTGTAGTACTACTATAGTACATGTATAGTTTCAGAAAAGTTGCAAACCGTGTCCACGGTGGATTACCTGCAGGGCCTAGCTGACAAGCGATGCACACTTCGCCGGACTGCTGGCTTTGGATCCCGCCACATGTTGTGGTTCTTGCCGATCTTGGACGGGCAGCTGCAACGAACAACAAGTTTTTTACTGAACGCAATATCGACGTTAATACCACCTATAACCAGAAGGATGACCCTGCAGCCTTGCAGTCGCAGTGCAGCTGCTGAAAGGCACCCCAGCCAGCTCCATAGCTGTTGGCTGTCTCCGCTGCAAGTTTTTTACTGGAGGATAGAAATAGAACACTGCTCTTGTTTTTGTCGTCTCCGTCTCTCTCTCTCTCTCTGACCAGGCTTTCTCACCCCACTACGCCGTGAGGAGAGGACCAGGGCTCGCTGCAGGTCGACGGTGAGTGCGGTGTGGCGACGGAATAATGGAGCCATTGCGGGAGAGACCGAGTGATTGACGAGCGAATCCCCGACCGGACCCGTCTTGGTCTTGGGCCATGGGTGGTGCATGGTGGTTTGAGGATCGCGGCAATGTCTCTCCTGCCATGCACACGTACCCGCCCATCCCGAACCTCGTGATCTTGGAACGGAATTCCGCCGCCCTAATCGATCGTGCCCTTGACCGTGCGATGCATGATTTACCCATGAGCAGACAAGACAAGGACACGCCAGCACTCCATCTGGCTGTCTCCGCATGTTTTCGATCATGCAAGAAAGGGGAAGCATACTGCTCACGTCGTTCTGAACATCACGTGTACGTACGTGAGTGTAAGTAAATCTAGGTCGTGGGCATGGAGTGAGACGAGACGATGCTGGACTGCCATGCCGTCGCTGAAGAGAGGCCCGGTGACGATAGTCAGGTGGAGGAGGAGGAGAGGAGACACAAGGAAGTGGTCCAATGGGCTTGCGATTGCGATCGCCCCCCTACACGGCCGTCTCTCCTGCATGGTCTTTCTTGTCTTGCAGGGGAAAGACGGACAGGCGCCACAGCCCACCTGATGCACACCCAGATCCGTTTTAACAGCATTTCTCCATCGTTTTGACCGCTGGTCCCTCCCCGTACCATTGACCGCCATCCATGATAAATCCATGGGTTATTAGGGCATCTTCAACGTCAATCCGTAAACCTTTCGCAGTCGTACGAACCGCGGGAACCATTCATCGTGGTCCTATATTGGTCCGCAGCACGGTCCAGACACAATTTCTTTCGCAAACGGAAGACAAAAGTGATAGAGGTTTGCAGGAATCCGGACCGATCGCAAGCATGCTTCTGACCGCCCCGACACACCAAGACCACATCCCCTTCCCGCATGTTTTCGGTTAGCGCCTCTCCACAGCGCCAGCATTCGCATGCATATCCGGCCAGAGCGGACGCGACCGCTCACTGACTATCGGTTGTTCAAAGGACACGGCGGGCCCCGTCCGTCGGTCTGCCGCCCGCACTGATGGCACGCGGTTGTCGAGGCGTCTCCTCCGGCGCCACCCGTCCGTCCCTCTGCCGTCCACCGATGCTATATAAAACCGCTGCCCCGGTGCCCTGGCCATAGCCACAGTCATCCCTCTCCGCACCACTCCCCGCCATGGATCCCCCGCTGCCAAAGCTCTCTGGGAAGGGCTGACGTCGGAGCAGAAGAAGGCCATGGCAGCCATAAATGCCGACCGGTAGGCCGGCAGGCAGCCAAAGGACGTGCAAATGGAGGACGCCTCCTCCGATGAGCCAGCGCCACCCTCCTCCTCCGCGCCATCCTCGCGCGGTGCATTGCACCATGACCATCAGCGAGGCCCGTGCCCATTATATGGACATGGTGCGGGAGGAGCAGTTTTAGGAGGCGCAAAAGCCGACACTAGCTACAACCACAACCTCCTCTAGGAGCATCTGCATGCAGAGGAGCAAGTAGCCGCCGGCAGGGTGGTCGCGCCATACGCAAACCTGGCGGAGCAGGAGGCGCTGCTCGAGTCCTATAGCTCCTCCCGCAAGATCTGCTTCACCCGCTGGCGGTACCGCCAGAGGGTGGCGGAGGTGGCGGCCGCCAGCAAGGAGTGCGACGACGACGCGGGCGAGGCGGTGTTCGGCGAGACCGATGAGGAGGAGGTGGACAACGCCGAGGCCGCGCCCCGCCGCCACTACGAAGAAGACGACATGTCCGCGGGCGCCGCCAGCAGCGAGGAAGTGTATTGCACGGTGGGTCGTCGGCGCTCTGGTCCCAAGAAGGTCACCGCTCCCCCCCTCCCGTCGACGCCAAGGTTAGTGGGTTGAGCATCTTCGGCTGATTAGTCACTTGGCGGTGATGTGGAGGCGGACAACTTCACTTCCTGGGCCTCCGGAGAAGGAGGTTACGGAGGAGGAGCTGGAGAACGCGGAGGCGGAGCTTGAGACGGTGAAGTTTCAGTTATCTTGGTTCATGGCCGGACACGGGGAACGGGCGCCGGCGACCATTACTTTAAACCTAGCCGAACAAGCTCCGTTTAATTGATATAAATTAATGAAATCCGTCTTGTTTAAATGAAATCCATCATGTTTATATGAAATCCGGTCATGTTTGATTGAATTTCATCTTATTAGTTTGAGTTGTTGTCAAAATGTATACGGCTAGCGTTATATGGTGTCCTCCCATATTCGTGTCTATGGACTGATCCCTCTTTCAGCAGACAAATGTGGAAAAATATTTATGGGTTACCGTTGGAGATGTACCTTAAGTGTGTGTGAATATTAGTGGAACCACATGGAGTAGTCGTTTGCAGCTAGGTGGTGATGTACTCCACTCGTGGTGTCTCTGAGCATGTGCTAGCGAATCAATCATGGTTTCGCCCCGAGGCGCCCATGCGAAAAATCGGGAGGTCAGGGCAGGGGGACGGGGACCGGCAAATTGTATCGTCGCCATGATGCAGGGCACGACGAACGAGACTCAACGGGCAAACTACCGGGCAGGTTTTCTCTCTATTCAGTGCAACACTTTGGAAGATCTCAGCTTCATATAGCATGGCACCGGACCTCAATTTGCTCAGATTTCAGAATAATACATAGATTCACATATCCTGCTAAATTGTCCAGGTTTTCTTTCTAGTTTAACTGGAAGGATCCAAATGCGCTATAATCTATCTGACGATGCCCACCACACATTATCAGCGACAGGTAGAACCTGGGGCGTCGGAACAACAAAAGAAATTATATCAAAAAATGATACCAATAACATTACATGCATCAAGAAATCAGAAAAAAAAAAACCTGCATTTTACCACAGCAGCCGGTTCCTTCTCAAGATGAAGCAATCAATGCACTGCGTGTAACCTGCTACATAGCGCACCCTCAGGCATGTCCAACGCCAATCCTAAAAACTCCCGCTACCGTTGGAACCGTGCTGTCCGAACTGTGAAAACATCTAAAAAGGACCTGTACCGGTCCGTAGCACGGTCCGGACTCGATTTCTCTCACATTGAGCTGGATATGAGGGGTGCCTGTCAGTCCGGTCATTTGAGGCGCCCGGCTGGGTCAAAATTTTATGACCGATCAGTGACCAGGTGACCTGTCCTGATGTTTGAGAAGGGTTTGGGATGCCCCGATGTAGATGCTCTAACAGAGGTTCCACAGTTGTGGTCTCGTCACTTCCGTCGCTCCTCCTTCCCAGCCTTCGATTTCATGCAAATCGCCCTACAAATGGGGTGGGATATCCGGATTGTTTTGCCATGCATAGCAAAGCAAAGCACCCTTTCCACCCGCTGATCCACCCTGCTGCCCAGCCCAGCTGCAGGCAGACATCATCTTGTTAAGCGTCGCAGCAGTCACTGCGTGCAGCAGGGGTAGAAGAGCAGCGAGCACGGCGGAGACAGTTTTACCATATGTGTGCATGGTAAAAGGGCCTGCCCTGTTGCCAAACAAGGCCTTCGACACTGTTGCTCCCCTTTGCCACCTTGTGCGCGTACACACGCACACATGTAATCCTGCCCGCGTGCTACCGTCCAAGCGCATGGTTCCGCCCTCGACGACGACGCTGTTCACACGTTCAGGGGGATGCCACAGTGACGACGATGCCGGGCGCCGTGGTGCATGCATGGCTTGCCCCTTCGATCGGTGGCCGGCGATTTGCGATTTACCACGCCCCGGACGTGGGTAGATTTTGCCTTCTACTACTTACCTTTCCTTGCCATCGGCATCGGGTGCTTGCAAAATGCTTTGGCCATTGCATGCTGCACGATGGAACGCACGCACGTACGCCCTTGGTCTCCCAGGATGGGGATGTCGACGAGCCGCCGGTCAAACGCCCGCAATTATTACCGCTGGTGACGAGCCGCCGGTCAAAAGCCCGCAATTATTACCGCTGGTGGCTCACTCGCTCACCACTCCCCGGCCTTCCTGCCTTTGCCATGCAGAGTGAAGTAAGGGAGGGTCATTATTACCTCATCACATATCACACTCACACACCCGAACGACACTTTCGTTTTACCACTCAGCTTTTAGAAGATTCCTTCTTTGCTCATGCTATTGGCTAGGAATAGTAAAGAGTTAGGGGTACTACTCCATATTTTATGTGGTAATTAAAAGTGTAACGAGAGGTTTGAAATGTGTACAGGTGCGGAGGTATGTGTACAATGACGTGGTACGCCTGTACGATCTTGAGAAGCTCATCGACCTATCCAACATCCTATACATGTCCGGCGAGGCCGACGTCGCCTGCTTCCGAGGTTCGAGAACCTCCGCGTCGGCGATGGGTCGTCGGACCTCGTGGACGACGTGGACGCCACCGGCGGCCAGGTAACCCCGAACTCGATCCTCGAGGTCCCGCTGCACCACTACGGCGGCGGCTTCAGCACCTGCAGCGGCGGCAGCCGGAACGCGGGGGGCTTCGACGCGGCAGCCGGCGTCGACGACCCATCCCGAGGAAGAAGAACTCAGGGGGCTTCTTCCCCCAGATCGTCTTGTCGCTCAAAAAGAGAAGGAAGGGGGCGCCCCACAGGTCTTCTTTCGCCTGATCAACGCAACGTACCGTGCGTGCATGCATGCATGGATCGCTATTACTCCCATCGCTATTACTCCCCGTTGAGACACTTATTTCGAAACTGAGGGAGTATCTAGTACAGTCCGATCTTCCCTATATATATATATATATATATATATATATATATATATATATATATATATATATATATATATTTGTTACCATGTTGTTTATTACCAATAGCTAGTACCATGAGTGGTATCTTAATTGTAATCCAATGCAGGGTAGGCATGTAGAGAGTGAAAGAGAGGTGTTGGTTGGTTGATGGATGAGAGAGGGAGAGGTGGCCTTTCCTGTGAGGGCCATGTTAGGGTAGTGCTTTGAAGAGATTTGAGAGCAGAGAGAAGCTGAACCTGCTTGCAACTCCCCCCTGTTACAGGACTAGGTGGGCACAGCCCTGGCGGGGCACCTGGTTTAAGGGTCCCAAAAGGTGTGTGGCCACCAGTTTTGTACTTTTTTTTTTTGAGAAACACCAATTTTGTACTTGACGTAACGGGGGCTACGGTTGCTCGCACGCATGCAGGTGCAGCTTACAATCCCATGACCATATATGACACATATGTGATGTGTTCATATGTGTCATCTCCTCTCTCTTTCTCCTGTGCTGTGCTTACTGTTATCCATGAGTGGTGGTGTGTTGATCTATACTACATGGATCACTTATCCTTGCATGCATGCAGAGGTACTAGTTGCATGCATGGGTGCTTGGGTCGCTCTACAGTTCTACACTACATATCCATGCAAGCTTCCTATTTGTGCGTGTCCTTTGACCGGCATGGACGGGCCGGCCAGGGAGCTCCCAAAGTCCCAATCGTGCTTGTTGATCGAGACAAAGATATCACGGAGAGGGGAGAGTACCACTAGCACAGTAGAAAGCACATGCTACGTACGTACGTAGTTCATCGGGCAACTCCTCCAAAGCGGGCTTGCTAGCTAGTACTCGCCAGCTGTTGTATCACCTTTCTGACTGGCCGAAAGCAGATCCATCTCTCGCCTCTCGTCCCTCCCCTCCGTACCATATGCCTCTCCAGTGCAAACCAGCGGAAACTTTAGTAGAATTCAAACAGCTTTCTACTTGCCCATGTGAGTTATATGTGACAAAATAAATAAAAAAGAATTAATCCTCTGAGAGAAGTCATATTCTTGTTTCTATCTTTTCTCTCCCTGTGAAAACTCCATTGCCAGCTCGTCTCCTTATGAATGAACAGTAAACTCTAAAACATGTGAGTAAAATCATACAAATCTGATTTTTTTACATCAAGGATGCTCAAAATTGTGTCGGAGCGTTTAAAATTTTGTGGTGCAAAAAGACAAAAACAACCCTCCGAAATCTGAATTTCAAACCTTTTTCAAAGCTTTGATTTATATAAATATTTCCGAGATCTTCCAATGGCCAAATCCCCACGAAATATTCCAAGCATCATCTAAGCTTGAGCATCTATGGTGCTAAAATTTTCAGATTTTTAGACTTTTTTTCATGCTGTTTTGAGAATTATTATTCATCGCCGGAGCAAATGAGCTCGTGCTCATTAACAGGGACGAAGCCAAGAATCAATGGAAGGGAGGGTCAAGCAGTAATTGCCAAGCATTTCGCGAGTCAATTTTGGAGGCGTAACCCCCCCTCCAAAAAAAAACAGCTAAGAACCGAGCGCTAGCTCGGTGGTTAGAGCTTACGGCTATAAATCCATCCATCCGTGGGGTTTATATTATATGAGAGAAATGCGTAGAAAGGTCTCATCTTCGACCGAGCACGCACACGCAGAGCCGACGTCAGTAATGTAATTTAATGTAATATAATATAATGCACTCGTGGTGGAATGTAATGTAATACTCATGTTAGGTTGTTGACGGCCGATGATCGGACCATGTTTATTTTGAGACACATGCCATGGTGTCTTTGGATCAAAGGGCACCCAAATTAGTTTGGAATATATATCTATGTCTTAGTTCGATAGAATTCTGAACATTCACGACCTCCTCTTAAGAATAAATCGCGTAGAATTTGGTGTGTTTCCTATGTTTTCGAATGTTCCATCCAAAGGACTAGTTCCAACTTTTATGTGTTTTGTAATCGCCATTAGGAACTGCTAACCTTGTCTTCCTGTGTTTTTCCTAGTAACGTAGTATTTCATAACACTATGATCAAAAGATGCCCTGATATTTTTTAAGGAATAAAGATTTCCTAAGGCGGAGTATATATGAGTGTTTTCAATACATTTCTTCAGATTTTATGGGCCTTGACCCACTAAATACCTCAGCCAAATTAAAATTTCCGAAATCTAAGAGGCTCGTTTGACTTGCATGACATGCACACAAAATTAGTCATGCATTTCCAGCGTGTAGCACAAGAAAAGAGAGGAACAACACACACACACTCACTCCCTGGACTAGCGACGCAACGCTTGCATCGTGTTTCATTAACCGAGCTCGAGCTAATGTTATGTAGACCTCTGATGTAATCAATACTCGAACTCGTTGTGGACAGGTTCCCTGCCACCAGAGATTTCTTCCAACATGTGGCAGTTGTGTTTTGCATGTGTCTCCACGCGTCTTCTCTATGTGAAGAAGATATGGATGATATAGGCTACGTAGAACATCTGGATGATATAGGTCACGTAGAACAACAGTAGCAAATCCGAACATAACACTACACTTCCCAAATTCCTTGTGCTATGCAGCTTTCCGGCCACTGCAGCACACAATCGCACGATAGAGTAGGCCTCCAAACCACTCATTTGACAACCTGCACTGGGTAAGTGGCGATAAGGCTGTTGAGGAGCGTCTCCATGCGTTTTGCTTCTAGTTGACTACTTCCTCAGCATAGAACTACTTCATCTACGGTGGACGGCCATCTCATCTTCTCTAGCATGATGGAAGACGCTGATTTGCCGAGGTTTTCGCCGAACTAGTATGTTCTTTGTGTCGGCGTGTAATTTTGGTCCCTACATAAATGTGTTAAATGTTTATTTTCTGTGGTGTATGTGATTTGCTATGTCAGCACATTTATTATGTTGCTAGATTGAGTTAAGCTTGAGTGAAAATTGTTAAAAAACTTTAACACATTTTCCGTAAAGGGTCTTTGACTCTGCATTAAAATTGTGCAAAACATTTTGAGGTTGACTGGTTTGATGCCACGGTTTGGCATGGAGATGAGTTGGCAAGCTCAAAAATCGTTACCTAATTGGTGGAGTAGCAACTTGGAGCATCTCCAATAGCATGTGTATATTTGGATGTCTATATATTCATATGGACAATGGTCTAAAAAGATTCCCTTATATAGACGTCCAGTTTTGCATCAGAACGTCTATATACAGGGGCCATGACAGGTGGGCCGTCGCTGGGGAGAGGAAGAAATCATGACTGCAGATGAGTTTAGATGACGCTTTCACAATGTCCAGGCGTGGACATTGTCGAGGTCGATTTAGAGGATGTATATATTTGGACGACCATATAGAGAGTTGTTGGACGCCTGTTTTGGGCTCACGTCGTGAAAAACGAGTATAGACATCCATATAGACAAACTATTCAAGATGCTCTTATGTTGCCAATCTCTAAGGAAATTTCCAGCATCCGGCAACTTTTGTCTGGCTGGCTCGTCAAATATTGACATCAAACCAATTCTCGAAGAAAGTACTAGTGTACTCCTAGTAGTGCTGTGCTCCCTAGGTTTCATTCAAGCAAATGGCATCGATCGTCGTCCCGAATTCAAAATCTACAAGTTGTTCCAAAACAAAAACAGATCAACGTACTGCTCCAGCTGGGAGCACTCGGAGGCGCGGGTCTTGTCGGCCGGCGTGGCCGAAAGCCGAAACGGACGGCGATGCCGAAAAGGTCGATGTATCTGGCCCTTCGGGACAAAGATGTGATAGCACCGACCTCTTTTGCAAATTAATGCGCCGTCGATCATCGAACTATATCAGTTAGCTACTCCCCGGCTATGCTCCTAGCTAGCACCCCTGTCTTAATTTGTTCTTATTCCATGTAGTAACTTAGTCTTAGAGATCTTGTTGCATGCTTCCCTCCCATGTCGCGTCACGCCGCTTAATCTGGCTTTCTTTCCTCGCGTCCCGTCCCGTCCCTGGTCGGAACTGAGAGCACATGGAGCAATACACAAACTGATTGCGGATTAACCAGGGTGATTTGATGCTTTCCCTGAAAAAAAGCACTGTGGATGATTTGAAGCTCCGGTTCGACACGCCGGGCCAGGCGTGCTGCCATTTAGATCTTTGTAGGGCGGGCGTAAGCTGTTGAGGGACAGTGCACTAACATGACAGTAGGGATGATCCGATGTTTCAGTAGGAGTTATATCTTATATGGGTGACTAATCAAAGGAACCTGACGTGAGGTGCTCTTTTGGGTGGCGGTCAACGGGACAAAAGCGTAACGGAGGAACAGCCCCCTAACAACAAACATCTCGTCGACGTGACTGCTAATTAAGCCCCCATGCATGATTAGCGTAGCCAAGTTCTAGGTCCAACACGAAATTTAATCTTCCAAAACAAGCTAGTCACACTGGTGCCCTGGGCCTCCGTCTCTCTGATGACCAGAGGAAAAGCAGTTGGACTTGGACCAGAGACAGAGACGAGAGGGGCTTCTGTGTCCGTACACCCTTATCTTGTGGCTGCGCAGGAACCTGTGTGTGTGCAACTGTAGCCCATGTGCCGTGTCATTGCTACTTGCTGGCCCGCCGCCGAGTTTCAATTTAGAAGAAAAATACTGGTGCACTTAACAGGTGCACTTCATAATTACAGTAACAAACAGACCACTCATGGATACCAATTTCACTGGGAATGGCTTGATGTAAGTCGTCTGAAAACGGATTTCACTGCCCGCTGCTGGTGGCGCTCCCGTGCTGCCTCGCCGCCCCGTCCTTCCCTCAACCTCCTTCCACCGCCATGCTGCCTCTCCCCCCGCCATCCCTCTAGCCCGGTGTTGGCCGTTTTTTCACTAGTAGAAAACAGGGCTTTGGTCCAGGGCAATATTCACATTAGTCCCGGTTCAGTCACGAACCGGGACTAATGCGAGCGGCTAAGGCATTAGTCCCGGTTCACATGAGCCCTTTAGTCCCGGTTCGTGCCTCAAACCGGGACTAAAGATTAGACCTTTAGTCCCGGTTTGAGACACGAAACGATACTAATGGGGTTGAGACCTTTAGTCCCGGTTCGTGCCACGAACCGGTATTAAAGGTCCCATTTTCAAACTCTACATCCCTCCCTGATCGCCTTTTCAGTTTTAAAAAAAATAAAATAAAATGATGGAAATGTCAAAAAAATAAAAGAAAATAAGTTTTCCATGTGATATGTGGTCTAGTTGTTGGGAAAATTTGCAAATGTGAATTTCGACTTTATTTACAAAATCTCTCTGGAATTTGTAAAATGGGCATAACTTTTGCATACTAACTCGGATGAAAAAGTTTTTTATATGAAAAATCCTCAAAAACCTAACAGAAAAAAAGTTACGGGGCTTTTAAGATCTGGAGGCAAAAAAAATCAAAAAATTTCAAACTTACTAGTTTCAAGAAGTATTAGTGTTACTAAATAATTATTCAAGAATATTAGCGTTACTAAATAATTATTTCAGTTTTTTTTGAATTTTGGTCAAATCTGGTCAAACTATGGTCAAACAATGGTCAAACTAATTATTCAAGAAATATTACTGTTACTAAATATTAGTGTTATTTTTTAGAACAATAGTTTCAAACTCAAACAGTGAAATGTGTGACTTCATGCTCAAGCTAAATTCACGAGGTTAATAGGATTGACATCTTAGTATTGTCGAGAAAACAACAAGTGCAGACTTGGAAGCGAGGGAGAATAGAACCCGGAAGTTAAGCGTGCTCAGGCTGGAGTAGTGAGATGGGTGACCGTCCGGGAAGTTAGATGATGAGGGGTGATTAGAGGTTAAATTGAGCAGTGATGAGGGGTGAGGGGTGATTAGAGATGAGAGGTTAAAATAATTCAGAAATTTGAAAATAAAAAAAATAAAGGTGGACCTCACGGCAGCGGCCACGTGGACTAAAAGCCCTTTTTCTACTTCTCCGGCGAACTTGCACCACCCCCTCACACACACACCCACACCGCCGCTCTTTCGACCCCACCCTAAGATAGATGGTGGGGTAGCCCTCCGGCGAGCCCCTTCCTTCTCTTTCCTTCCCTCCGGCGAGCCCTTTCATTCCCCTTCCTTCATTCAAAATCGACTGACCACAATAGCCAAAGTCAGTCGACTGACATTTTTTTCGAAACGGAGGCAAATTTTTTGCCTCATCGATTAATTAAGAAGAAGAGAATTGCCCAATTAATTATGGAAAATTGGACGAAAACCATTACAAACGTACCACAGACGAACTACTCACATGACATGAAACCCCACAACGACACATACGCCCCTCCAAACTAACAATAAGCAACCTCGACATTGCTACCACGCCAAGTGACCCAAGAAGAACACCTCGTCACAAGACATCATGCTCCTCCCAAACCACAAAGGCAACCCAGTCCAAGAGGACGACCGAGAGATCGGAGATCATCCATCAAGCAAGCACATTCGTCTTGCCTATGTCACCACTCTTGCCTTTGCCGACCTTCTTTGATTTGCCCCTTATTGGCGTCCCAGTTAGGAGGCAAGCAATTGACCCACCCAAACCAGGTCTAGCAACCTCCACGTTGGCAAGCAAGTCACAAAGCTCCTTTGCGAAGAGAGCATTAGAATTTGGAGCAGGTGCCGACACACTTGACTCGATGGTCATGCCACTCACAGACACCACTTGCTCGATGCTCGACTGACATTTAACTATTGTGAATTTCACTCACTTGGGTCACCCAAACATTCACCCCGCTAAGAATAGAGTTGCTCCTTATAATTTTGTTCTTGATAAATTTTTCGCAAAGCTTCCTACTTTTAAGGCTAATATGATTTCTCATGCTCCCCGGTTGGAACGCATTAGATCGATTTTCTCCGCCATTTCTATATAGTATATGTCTAACATCTTGTTCACCAAAAAATTTATCGCTAAGCTCTTGCTCAAGAATCAGAGAGAACAATTCAACTAAAAGCCTTTGCCTCAGGGCATAGAAAGACACTTGTACCACCAAGCAAGAAGGGGGGTTGGGTGTCAGAGATCTTCAAGCCATTAACGAAGGCCTCATCCTTGCTGTTGCTTGGAGATTAGCAAAGTCTCCCAACTCCCATTTGTACCTTGTGCTCAAATCCAAATATTTTCTGGATTCGTCTATTTAGACAGCCACTTCTACTGTTCTAAAATCTGCCTTTTGGTCTTCTATTCTTAAGTTGCTTCCTAAATTAAAATTTCATTCTTTCTACCAAATTACTCAAGGTGATATCTCTCTTAGGAGCACCCCTTGGTGTTCTTCATGGGCCACTATTATCATGTCATTATCCAACCCCATGGCTTCACATATCCTGCTAAGGTTAAGGATCGCTGGCTTCCACGACAAAAAGATTGGAATGACGCTCTTATTCACACTCTCTTTCAAGAACCTTTGGCCTATGTTGTTACTCAAACCTCTATTTTCAATGATGATAGTCCTGACATTCTCTGTTGGGATCTTATTCCAAATGGAAAATGTACTTCAAAGTCTACTTACAAATTTTGTTTACAGGATATCAATTCCCATCCAAGAAATACTCATACTCATATTTCTTTGCAGGTTAAAGACATTCTCATGCAAGTTCGGAAGCTAAAATTGATGGAACCTCGAGTCCAAACTTTTGCTTGGAGGCTTTTGTGAAAAGATCTTCCCACGGGGTTGAGGGTTGGACGTTTTTCAGTTCATATCTCCAAATCCTATTGTTGATGCGGTAAGGATGAGAATGAAATGCATCTTGTCTTTCTTTGTGATTTTGCTAGAGCGGCTTGGTTTGCGCAGCGATGGTATATATTATCATTGATCTTTTCAATCCTCTATGAAGAGTGTTATTCTTAGCCTGCTTAATATGAATCATCCCAATCCAGCTGTTCCTAAGATCCTTAATTTTATGTGGTGCTTGTGGAAAGCGAGAATTGATTGTCTCTTTGATAGATTAAAGTCTTCTCCTCATCATATTCATATGGTTGCTAATGCTTTGACTAACCAAAGAAGTTCTATGTTGATTTTCTCTGATCAAAAGAAGGCTGATATTCTAATTCATTCTCCAGATGCTAGCAATGGAGGACCTTCTCGAGGCCATACTCTTAGGACATAATATTGCAAGAGCTAAATTTTCTGTGATGCAGCTTTTAAATGTATAAAAATTGCAGGTCATACTCGTAAAGCAGCGACTACTGGGATTGGAGTTTTTCTCAATTTTTTGCAGGATCAAAAAGAAGTGAGTGGCTGTTTGGATCTTGCCCAGGGTAGCCTTGCCTACTCGTGGGCGAGCCAACTAGTTGTGCGCCTACTAGTACTAGAACCAATGCCACATTACTTCACTCTCTCTCAACCTGGAGGCACACACCAAGCTAGCACTTGCCAACACAATGACACACATTTCTTCTTCAACTCCTCTGCTCCCTGCCTCCATGCTAGGTCGCCCTGCTCAATAGTTCTGCCGACAAGTGAGGATTGATGTCTACTGTCTGATCCTAAATCTTTCCCTGATGTTTTCCCCATCTTTTATTGGATCACTTAACACTCTAATATCCCTGATTATGATCTCTGTTTTTTGGGATGCAGGTCTAGGTGGTGTTGTAGCAGCCGTGCCGCTGCATGGCGCACAATAGAGCTCGAGAGGACAACCGCGATAACAGTGGCAGAGCTGCTCCGTGGTCAACTAGGGGTTGGTTCTCTACTGCCGCTCATATGATTTCTCTAGTATTTCCATTCCCCGGCTCAACTGCTACTGAACTGCACATGTTTAGTTGATTTAGTTCTGAGTTAGGCATTTTTCACCATGGTGTGATTTTCTACTAATTTGTTTGCGCCCCTTGGATCTTGGTGGTGAAATTTATCATCTCATGCACTTGAATTAAGGTAACCCCAGCATGCATGTTGTTAAGAGCAATAACTAATGCATCCTAACCATTATCTCTTAAGAGAACCATTTGCCACTTAGTTCTATAGATTTATTAGTGGCCATGGCTCATAGTTATTTTGCGTGCCGTTTGAAGTTTACTTGTCAAGCAATTATCTTCTTACTATTGTCAGCGCCTTCGATAAACATTACATTTAGTTTCACGTGTATGCTTGTTGACACATGTAAATTTGAAGCTTACGCCCGCCGGGTCGATGAGCAGTGGCTCCGCTTCATTGATATTGTTTGTTAGTGGTGCCATTTTCTCGGCGGGTTCATATGGCCTTAACTGTTGCTGAGTACTTGTGTTCTCCGATGTATGTTCTATTACGTTGTCACTTATATCTCAACTTGATTAGAGTTTCATTTGATCCACTTTTATTGGGATTAATTTTAAGCAACCTCATGTTTATTTTTCTTTTAAAGTAGATACTTTGTTATTCTCATTTGTAGGCACGACAAGATTTAAGAATTTTGGACAGCAAGTAATTTATTTTTTGAAGTTTGTTCTAATTCTCTTATTTCTACTATCTAATGTCTGATGTTGTTGTGAATTTGCCAGGTATGATTGGATAGCAAGCTCCTTGGTGTTGGCCATGACAATCCGCCATGACATGATACTTACCATCAGGAGGGCCGACGACAAGGACCTGAATAACAACCTCAATAGTATTATATGTTCTGTTGTTATAAATTGGATTGCACTGGTTCCTAACCTTGTTGTGTTTGTTAATATGTCATGTAAATTATCATTTCATGGAGGATTTTGTAAAGTGCTATGGTGTAGATACCAATGGGTGGCTGCATATTGAATATCTGTGTAATATATGATCACACTTTGGAAATACTTTGCCTTGGGCCAGAGTTGGTATTATGATTTGTGTAATGCGTTATGCTAAAGAATGTACTGGTTATTTATATTGTGCCTAAATCCATGATGATTTCTGTGACGAAAAATAATATCCACGTAGGCAGCCATGTCATTCCAATTGGTCAATTTAAAATCCTACGTGGGGTTGGTCCTCTAACAGTTTGTTCCATCATGAATGGTTGGACCTAGTTTGGGCTGGGCGGGCCTGGGGCAGATCCATGATGGTCAAGGACTGTCATGGAAGGCCTCATGTCAGATTATGACGTGATATACATGACGGATCTCAAATCCGTCATCGATGGGCACCCATGACAGTTTTTCACTGATGCATGACGGACGTGGACCGTCACATATTAACAGGTTTCTTGTAGTGAGTGAGCATAGTGATGACACAGGAGGATACCCATGCATCCTGGCTTTGTAGTGTATCGTGAATATACCTGGCCATACATCGGGCCGGGCCGGGCTTCGGGCCGGGCCTAGCCAAGCCCGACGCAAAAAACCCAGGGCCGGGCCCGGCCGCCAAACCATCGAGCTGTTTTTGGGCCCGAGCCCGCCCGAACACCTAAAAGCCCGTCGGGCCGGGCGCCCGCCCGACCTTCGTGAAAATGCAAAAGCAGCGGGCCCGGGCCCGGCCTTCGGGCTCAAAATCTAGGCCCGAGCCCGGCCCGAGGGCAGCGTCGGGCCGGGCCGGGTCAGGCTTTTTCAGACCGGGTCGGGCTGGGCCGGCCGGGCCGGGCTTCCCATGGCCAGGTATAATCGCGAAGCAAAGGAAACATCACATGATAACCAAATATTCACTCGAATATCATTCGTGTGTTCATAGGGATCGATTTGGACGTCCACGGTCCCTTTATCGTTCATTGAAATAACGGTTTTGTTCATGTCTATGAGTTACCGAACATACGGGGGTCACAAGCTTAAGGCATTCATGATCTGTTGAGTGTTAGTAGGACGGGAGTGATGAGAATATATTTTTAGAATTGTTTCATCAATATTCGGAATAGTTCCGAGAGGATCCGGGAGCGTTTCAGGGTCACCGAAAGGGTTTCGGTGAATATCGGGTATACCAATGGCGTAAAGTGTGTTTGGAAAATTCTAAAAGCTGTTTGGACCGTCGGCATTGACTGGGAGGCAACCAACGAGAAGGTGACCATCAATGCGGATCCGTCGGTAGTGCGCGCACTCGACCATGCACCCCGGCCGGCATGCACCCGCGGGGCCGTCAACCGCACGATCCAGCGGGCGTTTGACCGCCCTGGCGTCGGCAGGACCGATCTGTCAATAGGCATGGAATCTCTCATCTTTTTCTCCCTGTTATTCCCGGTCGCGGGTCGCGGGCGGTCATGATTGTTATTCGCGGATATTATCAGTAAATATATAAAAGAAAAAAATGTTTGAAGGATGTTAAATTATAAATAAAATGATCTAAAAGTATTTAGAACTATTTTATACTTAATTTAATATCAACGGGTCTTAAAAGGCCAAGAGGTGGAACTCATCTTGGGGGAGGTGCCCCTTCCTATAAGGAAGGAAGCGGAATTGGGACGGGGGGAGTCAGACTCCTCCACCCTCAGGCCGACGCACCAAGGGGGAACTTTTCCCCTTGGTGGCACCCTCTCTCTCCCCTCTATCGTATATATACTTGAGGTTTGGTGCTCTTTTGAATACACAAGTTTTGGAGCTTTCTCTAGTTCTTCTAGCTCTAGTTCTAGTTCTAGTTGACTAATTAGAGCTAGGCTAATCCTCTTGTCCTCATAGTTAGGATCCCCGTGTGGTTCTAATCTCCTCCCTCTAATTCTCCAGCGATGATTAGCTCTAGACGGCGAAGTGCTGCCGGATCGTGAAGGCTGCACGCTTGCAATCAAGTAGAGAGGCCCTGCTTTCGGTCTTCGGTTCGAGGGACTGTTCGTGGGCGGTACGAGGGATCGTTGATCGACGGTTCGAGGGACTCCACGTATGATCTACACCAATATGTTGTTCTACCACTGCAACTCGCCACTACTAGGGAAAACCCTAGCAGTAGCGCGTGTTTAAAGCCTATCGATGGCTGGGTACCGCTACTAGTAAGGCGCTTCTGACTAAAGGTTAGCGATGGCGTCGGTTGGACCACGCCTTCGCTATATCGACTTAGTAGCAGTGCTTTCCACTATGAGCGCTACTGGTAATTAGTAGTAGCGCTTCTCCAAGCACGCGCTACTACTATTATTCTGTATTTCTTTTTTATTTCATGTTGTATTCATACACCTTTATACAAGTTTTCATACCGCAACAATTTAGAGAATGATTTTACATCATAATGAGTTATTACATCAGTGGGAGAAAGAACCGTGTACTAGTTTCAAGTGGATGGACATCCACTTGAAAACTAATCCGCGGTTCTTTCACCCAATGATATAATAAATGTCATCATCATATCATTAACAACTTATCATCATAATACATCATTGTCATATAACACCTCCTCATGATCATCGTTTTCATCAATGAGACATCACATACAAGTTGGTCACTAGACATAATAACAACTACTCATCATCATCAACTCTCATAAACATATTATACCTCATAGGACCTACTACATTCTCTTAGGACCTACTATATTATCTTAGGTAAAATAGCATAAAACAAGACAGCCCCTGACTCTCCATTATGGAGAATGGAGATTATCCTGTCTCCAATTCTTGCCTTTCGCACAATGTTGCTTCCAAGAACCTCCTTACGACTATCCATACATTTCTTCCATTCTTTGATTATCATGTGTTCACCGTTTTTAGAAATCCGGTATGGACAGGTGAGATTCGTAGGACGACCTGGCTATATGTTCAAAACATCAAGGCGACCATTCTGATACATCAAATGAGGCACACAATCCATCGGGATTTTCTATTGAAAAACATAGTAATAACTTCGTAGTTAGCAATGTAGTTCAGTTTTAGAAGTATGCAAAAGATGCATGGATGTCGTAATAGTAAAAAATCTTACCAGGATATCTCCATGGAAATTATCGTGGTTTAACACGTGCACTAGTGGCACGTATTCACCATAATTTGGAGGAGTTCCATAAAAGGCATTGTAATTCTCAATTTCAGTACAATATGCGACCAGTTGATTTTTCTCATGATAAGTTAACTCAGAGCCATCGGTGTAATTGGTTCTGTCTACCATCTTCCGCACACTCTTTAAAGAATGAAAATAAGCTATCAATGGAAATAAGCTGTCAACTATTTTGAAATAAACAATATAAATTACTTAATAACTATGTTTGAGGAACTCACATAGCGGTAGAATTGGAAGCGCATCAACAAGAACCCAAATGTCCAAATTGTCTTGGTCAATGTCAGGATCACCAAGATCCATGGTGACAAACATACCCTCTTGAAAATCATACATCTTGCAAAGTGCTTCCCAACCCGGGCAACCAAAATTGGATACGCTCTCAGAATTGTATAGATTTACCTCAAAATCCATACCATGATGGGTCCTTAGGTTAATTCTTTGTTTCATTCCTCTCATGAACTTGAAAACCCATCCTCTCCAAGACATAGCGTCTTACATGGCATGGGATAAGCTAGTCGAATTGTAAAAGACGAAAATTACACGTTGAAGTAGCAGAAGTCGAGCTTAATTGCGAAAAAACACTTAGTGTCGTAGCGTACCATTTCACAATCGAAAGCCTCCTCGAGCTTAATCTTTGAGCGCCGACCGACCTTCGCCTGTGAGGCTGTCGCGAAACCCGGTTGTCGCCACACGGTGAGCACTCACGGGACCTTCTTCGTCAAGCGACATTTTCTATGTTCATAATTCAAAGATTAAACTTGTACAATTAAATATATGTACTACAAAAACTAAATTAGATCATTATTATTCATCACAGGTTGACTATGGGTCTGTCGAGTCTTTTCTTAAAAACTTTCAGCTCACATGGTGTATATATTCGACCGTCGGTGATGGTAGCTCCTCCTTTCATTCCCGAGTGCATTACACCAAATTGTCTAGCACATGGGAACGAAGTAGAAGCTACCCCCATGACAACAGTCGGGATTCTTCATCCTCTCATATATGGTGGATACTCTCCCTCACTGATTTCTCTCTGACATTTGCAACCGTCGGTGATGGTCGTTACTCCTCCTTCCCCTAGTGCATAACAAAGGTCTAGCACTCGGAGAAGAAGGAGAAACGACCCACAGGACAACAGTCGGGATTCTTCAGCCTCGACAGTCTTAAAGTCAACCCGAAATATCGTTTAATTATCTTTCTAGAAAATCCAGGCCACTCGATATTTCCTACATATTCTAGCACAAGTCATGCCAAAATTCATGGAAACTTCTGGCATGACCTTTGCTAAATCAGGACATATCGAGCACCTGAAATTTGCTGGAACGGAAATTAATCAACACTCCGGCAAAACATAGGCCACTCGGAGGTGTAACCTGCAAACATGACCGGCCACTTGGGCAACCACATATCCTATTTGAGCGACACAAGATATAGGACTCATATCTTATAGGACTCATATTGACATGGAGATTTGGCTGGTCTCACCTCGAGGTCGGAGGGGATCGGTGACGGGGATGATGGCGGGGATGATGGAGGAGCTCCTTGATTTCTGCAAAAACAAAAACCCTATAAGTTATCACTAATACAACCCGAATAGTATCATACATATAACATCACATATACATATAACAACCCGAATAGGCATCGTCGACGTCGATGCAGGAATAATTGCTTAAACTAAAAAAATAACAACAAATGTGACATGTTCAACTAGTTCTATTAATTCAGCTAGTTCTTACTAAAAATAAACTTACTATAAATATAAATAAACTAGTTCTTTTTAAAAATAGACTAGATCAACTAGTTATATTAATTTTCTTACTAAAAATACATTAGTTCTATTAATTCAACTAGTTCTTACTAAAACTTAACTACTTCAACTAGTTTATTAATTTACTTACTAATTATTTTAAAAAATTAATAAAAATATTAAAAAAAAATACATTATACAATATTAAAAAACTACTGTTAGAAACATAAAAAAAAGAGTTGGTGGGTGGAGGACGGAGTGTGGTGGAGGGGGAGGTGGTAGGTGGGATCGGAGGAGGGAGGGGGCGGGGGGAGGAGGGGGCGGGGCGGCCGGAGGAGGAGGAGGGAGGGGCGGGGTGGAGGGGAGGCGGTCGAGGAGGAGGAGGAGGAGGAGGCGGGGGTGGAGGGGAGCAGCCGGAGGAGGAGGAGGAAGGGGGCGGCCGGAGGAGGAGGAGGGAGGGGCGGTGGGAGGAGGGCGGCCGGAGGAGGAGGGGGGAGGAGGGAGTACCTCGGCGAGGAGCAGCACGGCGACGGCGGACGACGAGTTCGGCCCGGGCGAGAGCGAGTGAGAGGGAGAGTGAGTGAGAGGGTGCAGTGAACCGCTCCAGGATAAGGTAAGTAAGTAGTACCGCGTTTCATGGGTACGCGCTACTGCTAAGGGACGTGTGATGGCCGGGTCAGGCATCTGGCCATCGCTAAGTGGGGCTAGCCATCTGCGCCCGGTACAAGTATAGCGATGGCAGCTTTTAGCGAGCGCTCGCTAAAGTAGTAGCAGTAGCACGGTCTAATTAAAAACGCTACTACTAAGTAGCGATGGCATACTGTTTTGTCGGTGATCGCTAAGATCTTTGTGTATCTTTAGCGGTGAGGTAACGATCGTGATCCCAACCGTTATGTGTCTTCATATTTATCTTGGGTGTGCGTAAGTGCGGTTTTTTTGGTTTTGTAGCACGTTTCCCAATAGCCAGGTGCGACGGATTTTAGGCGGCTTCTAGATCTATCGACGTTGTCGGCATAGGTCTCGTTGCGGCTCCTTGGTGGCAGCGGTTTGTGGGGCTTAGTAGTATGTGCGGCATGGCGTAGCGACAGTCGTCCTCATCTAATGTCGATGTAGAAATTTGTGTATTTGCCGAGGGTCCTGGTTCTTCTGCGGCGGCGCACCGTGGTCGTGTGGACGAGGAAACCGTCGTATTTGAAGATGGTGATGACCTTCTCCGAGACCGGAAATGGTATGAGATGCAACCTCCAACTCCGGATCGAGTTTGATTTGGCTCGGCAGGTGCTACACACGAGGATTATTGCAGGTGCATGTCGCCTATAGGTGGTACACACGATGACTCATGTGGAGGCAGCAAGTCATGCCTGCTGCTGGCGGGTGTTACACACGGTGGCTCTATATAGGCAAGAAGTGATGCATGTTCCTGCGTATCGAAGGTGGCGCGACAATGATGGGAGGCAAGGCGGTATGGGAAGTCTTTGTCTTTTGGTGCCTCCTCCAGAGATATCCGGTTATCGAGGGGTTAGTACCAGACAAGTGATGATGGTAGAGGCGGCGTCAACAATGATTATGCGCACTCCGGTGAAAACACAAGTTCTTTGATCAGGCTATGTGGATGCGCGTGTGTGTCAAGTGGTGTATCGAAGCTCGCCTCTCGGAATGAAAATTCCGAGACCGATTTACGGTTGGGGTAGTCACCATCGGCACAACGCGTGGTCATTCCTTCAAGAAGGGCTTAGCCTAAGAGAAGTGTAATTTTTGTTTATTTCTGTCTTTTTATCACAGGGTTAGTGGTTCGCTAAAGGAGCTACTATGGCGAGGGATGCGGCCTAATGTTTTCTTTCGGGTGGATTTTGTTCGACTGATGGATTTTGTTTCTTTAACAACGGTGTGCATGTTTGAATGCAAAGGCAGGAGTTATCTTGCTTTACGAAACAACGGTGTTCACTAATGTTTAGATCCGTGCACAATAAAAATAATCCTAGCTCAGAAACCAAACACTAAGTTGTTCTTTAGGAGATTAATATTTTGTTATGATACAGTGAGCATTTTGTTTACATGTATGATTTTTTTAAAGCCACGGATAATTAATTGTTTTCGACGTGAGACGGAGAGTTATTTACCCAAAACCACCACATTATGGGCTAGGGTAACAGATCGATACCACATTTGAGGCAGGGCACACAAAACCACCAACAATGGGTCTAATCTGTAACGCGGAGCACTCACGCTGCGTATTAGCCCAGAAAACAGCGAATCCGACAGGTGGGTCCCGCCTGTCGGGCTGACGTGGCGCGTGTTGGCGGACGCTGTTAGACGGCGAGAGACGGCCGTTTCGGCGCGCCCGTTTAAGTGGCAGCACCGGTCAGTGTTCGAACCAGACCAGCCTGTTCATCACTCTCGCTCTCCTCTCTCTCGACCCCGACCACCGCCGGCGCCGGCACTGTCGACTCGCCGCCTTTCACCGCTCCGCCATGGTTTCTTGGAGCGAGCCGTCCTCGAGCTCTTCTTCGGACGGCGAAGAAGTCACTATCCAGGTACGCGTGTTCGCCTCTCGCCTCCCCCATGGATTAGGGTTCATCATTTTTGGATTTTTTTACTAGGTCGCTGATTTGTGCAATTTGTGTGCTGGTTAGCTTCCTAGGACAATCTCTTGCTATGAATGAAGTGGCATTGCTCACGATCTGTCGTCTCATTGTCTGCATCAACAACCTTGCATCAGGCTTGTTGCATTTGAATCTGTGGACACAGGCAGACGTTTTCTTGCGTGTGCTGAGGAGAAGGTATGTTGGTTAGTAGAGTACTCTTGGTTAGTAATGTAAGTAGATTAGCTTAGTTAGTTTTTGGTCCATTCACTTGTCAGTAATCTAATTTTGTGTATCAAAGATTTGTTCCTGGATAGTTGTTGCTTCAGTACTCCAATCTTGTGTTGCTTCAGTTGATGTAATAGTTGTTGCCCATAATCTATGCATATAATATATGCATATACAATCTTATAGATGAAAAAATTATATATGCTGTTATAATTGTTTACACTTGAGAATACGTGCATACAATTTTCACAATATATCTATTAATTAACGATGTAATATTTGATGCATAGAATATAATTCAGTGGATAGAACTAAACTATAATTTCATACAGTATTATATAATTTGTGCACATTTCTTACAATTTCTTATTGAGAATATATTTATTTAATTGTAGGCAGAACTAAAGTGCAACTACCTGGAGTGGATAGACCAAGAGTGGTCAGTGGCTATGCAGTTCTCCCTCACTGAATTGTGGAGCATGTATGACAAAGATATGAAGTACAAGCACACAGAAAATGTTGAGCTTCTTTGAAAGAAATTTCAAACTAGTTGGAGAAAAGAGGAAGATGGAGGAAGATCTTAGGTTTTTCAAACTAGACTTTGCTAAAATGGTTGCTGACAAGGAGGATGCTATCACAGAGTTGGGCAATGTTAGGTTGGCTCTAAGTGATCTCAAAGAGGAGATGGAGAAGAAGCTGGCAGACCATGGTTGTACCAATCTTCATCAGGTACTTAGGGCGAAGGCAGAGAAAGAGAGGGACCAGCTAGTTGTAGAGAGAGACCAAGTTGTGACAGAGAGGGACCAACTGAAACAAGAGAAGAAAAAACTGGAGTACATCATTGCAGATCTGCTCAAACAGAAACATGGGTACAAGGACAAGATCAAGAAGTTGAAGCAGATATGTGATGATTTTTAACTATGTATTGTGGTGTGGTTTAGGGTAGCACTGCAGTTGATATGAATGTGCTCTTATGCACTTAATAAGCTGTAATTCTTTATGTATCTTTATGTCCAAGACTTGTGTTGTGTACTCTGAAGACTTGTGTTGTTTACTCCCAAGAACTAATGTCCAACTTATTATCATTGCATCTTTGGATCAATGCCCTACTTATTAATGTATTTTGTTTGTATCAACTGAAATGTTTGTGGTTGTTTTGCCATAATATTTGCAGAGAACATATATTCTAAAGTGATCTGTTACCATTTACTTTGCACAGAAAATATATTCTAAAGAGAACCATAATGTTTGTGGTTGTTTTGGCATGATATGTTTTGCACAGAAAATATATTCTAAAGTGATATGTTACGATTTACTTTGCACAGAAAATATATTCTAAAGAGAACCATAATGTTTGTGGTTGTTTTGGCATGATCTGTTTTGCACAGAAAATATTTTGCACACATCATATATTGCACACATCATAGAAAATATTTTGCACACAGAGAAAATATTTTGCACACATCACAGAAAATATTTTGCACACAGAGAAAATATATTCTAAAGAGGACATTTACTTTGCACAGAACAACTCCACAGAACATATATTTGCAGAGAATTTTAACAGCAGGAGATAAACAAGGATAACTTCACAGTGCCATACATAGGTTCATAATGCCATACATAGGTTTAACAAACATAGGTTCTGAGTGCCATAGTGCCATAGTGCCATAATGCCATACATATGTTCATAAAGTCATAATTAAACTGATGTAAAGCCAGATTTAGCAAACATGCACTTGCATCTGAGACTTCAAATTTGAGCATTTAGTAGTTCCCAATCGGCATAGAAGTACCCCTCCATCCTCTTGCTCATGTACTTTGTCCTCTTTGACCTATACACTGCAGTGGCTAGTAGAAGCTTTTGCAGAACTTCTTGGAGGCTTGAACCTTTTGCCCCCCACCGGCAGAAGTGGAAGATCTTGCACCTCTCCCAGCAGTAGGAGAAGAAGTAGCACCCCTTCCAGGAGTAGAAGCAGACCTTGCTCCTCTTCCAGCAGCAGCAGATGAAGTAGCACCCCTTCCAGCAGCAGTAGATGAGGCTCCTCCCCTTCTAGCAGTAGGAGCTGAGGTTGCTCCCCTTCCAGCAGCACCCCTTCCAGCAGTAGTCTTTGCACCTCTTGCAGCAGCAGGAGAGGAGTTTGTAGTAGATGATGATGGTGCACCCCTAGCACTTCTAGTAGCTGATGAAGCTGCACCATGGTGCCATTCAGGTACAGTCCTGTTTTCCTGTAATTAAAAAATTAAACAACTTTATAATAATCAGTCAATAGAAATGAACACTCAAGTAATTTCAAAATGAAAATACCATGTGCTTGTTCCTCCTGATTTGCAAATCAGGCCTTAATGGCTTAGGACAACTTGTGTACTTGTGTCCTTGCAGCTTGCAGTTCCCACATGTTATAGTAGCCATCCTAGAAGTCTGTTTTGCTTGAGGTGGCTCAAACTTCCTTTTTTTCCTTTTCTCTTCTGCTGGCCCCTTCTTGTCATCTTTGAACTGTGGTGGTTCAATGTCAGGTGTTGGAGTTTTCACCCAGCTATCTGGACCAGGAACAGGGTAAATTACTGGCTTATATGCCTCCAAGTACATAGATTTCTTGAAGAACACATTGATATGATCCTCTAGTAGCTGTTTAGACCTATAGATGGCAGAACAAGCATGGTTGCAAGGAACTCCAGTGATGTCCCATTTCTTGCACCCACATATCTGTAGGTTTGTGTCAACACCATAGGTCTTGTCTCCACTCGTGACTTGGAAAAGTCCTTGCCAGCTATCAGTGCTTTGCAATCCCTTGCATACTTCTTAATCATCTCCAACTTCTCTGCATAGGTTGGTGCAATCTCCCATCTAGCACATTTTCCACCCTCTCTCTTCTGGTGGAACCTCACTAGGAACTTGTCCTTGATCCCATTGATCATTGTGACAATTGGCTTGTTCCTTACATCTAGAATGTACTTATTAAAAACTTCACTTAAGTTATTCACCACCAAATCAGTTTTGCAATTAGTGTACATTGCATGCCTAGACCAAGCTTTAGCAGGAATTCTTGACATCCACTCCCAAGCAGCAGTGCACTCAGCCTTCAGGCTTTCCATGGCCAAATTAATGTCATGTTCAGGGTAAGCATAGGCAGATGCATCCATGCATCTCTTCAAATCCTCTCCTCCAAATCCTGCTCTCTGGAAGTTTGCATAGATGTGCCTCAAACAGTACCTATGATGGCAGTTTGGGAATACTGCTGTCACTGTGATACGTCTCCGTCGTATCTACTTTTCCAAACACTTTTGCCATTGTTTTGGACTCTAACTTGTATGATTTGAATGGAACTAACCCAGACTAACGCTGTTTTCAGCAGAATTGCCATGATGTTGTTTTATGTGCAGAAAACAAAAGTTCTCGGAATGACCTGAAACTCCACGGAACATCTTAGAAAAAAAAATAAAAAATCCTCGCCAAAGATGAAGACCAGGGGGCCCACACCCTGTCCACGAGGGTGGGGTTCGCGCCCCCCGTCTAGGGCGCGCCCCCCTACCTCGTGGGCCCCCTAGAGACCTTCCGACGCCAACTCCAACTCTATATATTGGCTTTCGGAGAGAAAAAAATCAGAGAGAAGAAATCATCGCGTTTTGCGACACGGAGCCGCCGCCAAGCCCTAATCTCTCTCGGGAGGGCTGATCTGGAGTCCGTTCGGGGCTCCGGAGAGGGGGATTCGTCGCCGTCGTCATCATCAACCATCCTCCATCACCAATTTCATGATGCTCACCGCCGCAGTGTGAGTAATTCCATCGTAGGCTTGCTGGACGACGATGGGTTGGATGAGATTTATCATGTAATCGAGTTAGTTTTGTTAGGGTTTGATCCCTAGTATCCACTATGTTCTGAGATTGATGTTGCTATGACTTTCTTATGCTTAATGCTTGTCACTAGGGCCCGAGTGCCATGATTTCAGATCTGAACCTATTATGTTTTCATGAATATATGTGAGTTCTTGATCCTATCTTGCAAGTCTATAGTCACCTATTATGTGTTATGATCCGACAACCCCGAAGTGACAATAATCGGGATACTTCTCGGTGATGACCATAGTTTGAGGAGTTCATGTATTCACTATGTGCTAATGCTTTGTTCTGGTTCTCTATTGAAAGGAGGCCTTAAGATCCCTTAGTTTCCATTAGGACCCCGCTGCCACGGGAGGGTAGGACAAAATATGTCATGCAAGTTCTTTTCCATAAGCACGTATGACTATATTCGGAATACATGCCTACATTGCATTGATGAATTGGAGCTAGTTCTGTGTCACCCTATGTTATGACTGTTACATGATGAACCGCATCCGGCATAATTATCCATCACTGATCCAATGCCTACGAGCTTTTCGTATACTGGTTTACGCTTATTTACTTTCCCGTTGCTATTGTTACAATCAATATAAAACACCAAAAATATTACTTTTGCTTTCATTACTCTTTTCTTACTGTTACCATCACTATCATATTACTTTGCTACTAAATACCTTGTTGCAGATATGAAGTTATCTAGGTGTGGTTGAATTGACAACTCAATTGCTAATATGAGAATATTCTTTGGCTCCCCTTGTGTCTAATCAATAAATTTGGGTTGAATACTTTACCATCAAAAGCTGTTGCGATCCCCTACACTTGTGGGTTATCAAGACTAATTTCTGGCGCCATTGCCGGGGAGCATAGCTCTATTCTTTGAGTTACTTGGGATTTATATCTGCTGGACACTATGAAGAACTTGAAAGACGCTAAAACCAAGATTTTGCCCTCAACTACGAGGGGAGGTAAGGAACTGCCATCTAGCTCTGCACTTGATTCACCTTCTGTTTTGAGTAAGCTTGCGACACCTAAACCTGCTTCTGCTATTCGTTCTGATATGTCGCATGTTATTGATGATGCCATACGCTATGCATGATACTTATGATGAAACTACTTCTATGCTTGATACTCTTGTGCCCCTTGGCGAAGTTTCTTGATGAACAAATTTCTAGGGCTAGAGAGAAAGAAATTATTGAAACCGATAATGTTGATGAAATTGATGACGAAGATATGCCTGTTATTCCCGAGGGTTATGTTTTTGATATGGAATCGTGCGCAGCTATTTTTGCCTCGCAAAGATAGAAACGAACTTAAGAGGTCATTAGTTAAATGGAGTAAAGAATCTCTTAGAGATAGAATGAAACCTGACCCTGCTTTTGCTACTTCACCTATTTGTGTTCCCGATAAGGATTATGAATTCTCTGTTGATCTGATATAATTACTTTGGTTGAATCTGATCCTTTTCATGGTTATGAATCAAACTGTTGTGGCATATCTTACTAAATTAAATGATATAGCCACCCTGTTCACTAATGATGAGAGATCTCGCTACTTTTACATCCTTAAAATATTTCCGTTCTCATTAAAGGGTGATGCTAAGATATGGTTTAATTCTCTATTTCCTGGTTGTGTGCGTAGCCCCCAGGATATGATTTATTACTTCTCTGCTAAATATTTCCCTGCTCATAAGAAACAGGCTGCTTTAAAGGAAATATACAACTTTGTGCAAATTAAAGAAGAGAGTCTCCCACAAGCTTGGGGGAGGCTTCTCAAGTTACTTAATGCTTTGCCTAATCATCCTCTTAAGAAAAATGAAATACTTGATATCTTTTATAATGGACTAACCGATGCTTCCAGAGATTACACGGATAGTTGTGCTGGTTCTCTTTTCAGGAAAGAACACGGGATGAAGCTGAAATTCTATTGAATAATATGTTGACAAATGAAAATAATTGGGCACTTCTGAACCAGCTCTGAGCCAGCTCTGAGCCAATTCTTGAGCCTATTCCTAAACCAACTCAAGAAGAGAGGTGTTCTATTTCTCGATCTGAAGATATGCAAGAAGCAAAGAAATCTATGAAAGAAAAAGGTATTAAAGCTGAAGATGTTAATAATTTACCTCCTATTGAAGAAATACATGGTCTTAATCTACCGCCTGTTGAAGAAACATATGATCTTCATCCATCACCTATTGAAGAACATCCTGATCCCGATAACCTGACACAGGTAGTAAAGGTAAATTCTCTCTATAGATTTGATGAAGGTGATATTCCTCACTATAAGTCTGCTAGACAATGCTTGGATCAGTTTGATAATTTTATTGTCAAACAAGAAATTTTTAACGCTTATTTTGGTAGACAATTGAAATACGATTCCGATATGATTAAACACTTGGGTGATTATATGGCTAATGTTAGATGTGAACTTAAACTCATTAGCAAACATGCTTCTATGGTTACCACTCAAGTAGAACAAGTACTTAAGTCTCAAAATGATTTGCTTAATGAAATGAATAGCAAGAAAAAGATTATCTTTGTTAGAGTGGCTACTAGAACTGGTAGAATGACTCAGGAACCTTTGTATCCTGAAGGCCACCCTAAGAGAATTGAGCAAGATTCTCAGAGAAATAATATTGATGTGCCTAGTTCCTCCAGAAGGAAGAAAAAGAAAAATGATAGGACTTTGCAAACTTCTAGTGAACCTATTGCTGAACCATCCGAGAATCCAAATGATATATCTATTTCGATCTTTGAAACACAATCCGGTAATGAACATGAACCTAGCAAAAATAATAATGATGATGTTCATGATGATGCTCAACCTAGTAATGATAATAATGTAGAAGTTGAACCTGCTTTGTTGATCTTGATAACCCACAATCAAAGAATCAACGTTATGATAAGAGAGACTTTGTTGCTAGGAAACATAGTAAAGAAAGAGAACCATGGGTTCGTAAACCCATGCCTTTTCCTCCCAAACCATCCAAGAAAAGGATGATGAGCATTTTGAGCGCTTTCTTTGAAATGATAAGACCTATCTTTTATGTATGCGATTAACTGATGTGCTCAAAACAAATCCTTATGCTAAGTATATGAAGGATATCATCACTAATAAGAGAAAGATACCGGAAGCTGAAATTTCCACCATGTTTGCTAATTATACTTTTAAGGGTGGAATACCAAAGAAACTTGGAGATCGAGGAGTACCCACTATACCATGCTCCATTAAAAGAAATTATGTTAAAACTGCTTTATGTGATCTTGGAGCCGGTGTTAGTGTTATGCCTCTCTCTTTTATATCGTAGACTTGATTTGAATAAGTTGACACCTACCGAAATATCTTTGCAAATGGTCGATGGATCAACTGCTATACTTGTCGGTATTTGTGAGGATGTGCTGTTGTGGTTGCAAACGTTACTATTTTAACGGACTTTGTTATTCTTGATATTCCCGAGGACGATAGTATGTCTATTATTCTTGGAAGACCTTTTACGAATACTACAGGGCTGTTATTGATTGCAACAAAGGCAATGTCACTTTTCATGTTAATCGTAATGAGCATACGGTACACTTTTCGAGGAAACAACCTCAAGTTTATAGCATCAACTCTATTGGAAAAATTCCATCGATTATATTTGGAGGTTTTGAATTTCCTCTTCCTATTGTCAAGAAGAAATATGATATTCTTATTATAGGGGATGTGCATATCCCCGTTGAGGTAACATAGTGTTATTCAAATTTCTCCGGTTCCATGTAATTCGAATGAGTTTGTTAACAAGACCTGATCAACCTTGTTAGTGGATTCCTTTTGATGATCATGAGACGGATGAAACTAGAAGGCACAACCTTACGTACCCTCTTTATACTTTCTGTTATTTAGTTGAAATAAAGTAAAAATAGTATTGTTCTGTCTGTTTCCTGATTTATCCGTGCAATATAAAAAATATCCCGAAAATAAAAGTCCTCAGAATGCCATGCCAATTTAATATGATTTTTTCAGGAATATTTGAGGATTTATGGTGCAAAAATTACCATCTGGGGAGCTGCCACCTGGCCACGAGGGTGGAGGGCGCGCCCCCCTGCCTCGTGGGCCCACGGTGGCCCTCCTCCACTTATTCCTGCACCCATCCTCTTCTTCTTCCTCCCACAAACACGAATATCTGGCTCAAACACGAGTTCCATCCCCGTTCTTTGTGATTTTCGATCTCCTTGCTCAAAGCACCTCTCACAAAATTGCTTGGGGAGATTGTTCCTTGGTATGTGACTCCTCCATTGGTCCAATTAGTTTTTGTTCTAGTGCTTTATTCATTGCAAATTTGTGCTGCATAGGTGACCATGTTCTTGAGCTTGCATGTCAATTTTATATGGTTCCAAGTAGTTCTAATGCATGATAAAGGCTCTAGGCACTTGTAGGAGTAGTTGCTATCAATTTTATTGAAGTTGGTTCACTTTTATTTGAAGTTACTAAAAATTTCAGAAATTTTTCAGAGAAAACAATATGTTTAGGAAGATGTTCCAAGGTGGTTCTTCAAGGAAGCAAGGCCCCAGGCTTGCTATGCGTGATGCTGACGAGGAACCACCAAGAGACGCTCTAGTGCGGCCTTGTGAGTGGCCTTAGGAAAATTTTATGGATCGAGCGGGAATTAAAGAGGAATGTAACGCATATTTGCGTAACACCGGTCTTGTGGACTTTGAGGCAGACAAATGCCCACAGTATCATGACCTCACTAGTTCATTTGTGAGGAGGTTTGAGTTTTCATCTTCGCGTAATTCTCCTTCTGTCATGTTTGATCTTTATGATAAATCTTATACCATGGACATAGAAGATTTTACTTTTGCTAGCAAACTCCCACAATGCGGTAGTACTATTGATCCCCGTAAATCTGAATTTAGTGACTTTCTTGCTAGTATAACTGTGGGGGAATCTAGAGATATAACGCAAGCCACTATAGGGAGCATTCACTTTCCTGCTATACATTATTTTGCTCTCTTCATTGGTAGGTGCATAAATGCTAAGGATGAAGCAAGTCACATGTGTGTCCCTGATCTCAGCATTCTCAGGAGTGCTGTGTTGGGAGACCAATCTTATCATATGGGAGCCATTGTAGCTCGTAGGTTGCATCATAATAGATATAACGGAGATTTCTTTGGAGGAATTTATGCAACCCGCTTAGCTAATTTTCTTAAGATAGATATTCGTGAGGGTGATATGGAGTTGCCCCCTACTTATATAGATTTTGATTCTATGGTTTCCCACCAGTTTGTCGAGAGGACTGAATCACCTCTCCAGTATCGACTAATCTTTAACAAACGACATGTTGTCCGTATTACTCTTCCTGCTCCTGCCTTCTTTGATTCTCAGACAAAAGGAAGATATGTTATTACCAGAGAAGAGGCAGATGAGTACGGGAGGAGAGTGGAGGCAGCTCGACGCCATGCTACAGCTCAGGCGGCGATAGCCGCTGCACCGCAGTACGACCCCAGCTACACCTACGGGTATCAGCCAGGCTATCCCTGGCAATAGACCAAGTTAGGCCGAAAGCCTAAGCTTGGGGAGTACGTATTTCTCACCAACATTACATTTATGTTCACACACACTCATTGCTACGTGTCGGTGCTCATACTCTTTCACTGTAATATCCATGCTAGTTTATTTTCTTTTTCCTGCTTTCGTCTTGTGTGTTTGTTAAACTTTAAGAAAACAACAAAAATATTAGTGTAGCTTCTAGTAAGTTTACTTTTCCTGCTGTAGTAGTAATAATTAAAAAGAAAACCCAAAATTATTTCCTGTTCTTCTTTTGCTTGTTAGGAGCTCTCCCGTGTAAATAGTTTTATATCTTTTCTTTTCTTTGGGGGTCGATAGGAGAAGACCATTATTAAATTGTTGAAGTGGCTCTTATATGCTTTATTGTTGATTTAACCAAAAGCCCATATTGCCTTGTCTTCTCCTGCTTATTGAATGCTCGCAGATTCCAGCTTAGTCCAATGCACGTGCACTCTTATTATTCACATCGTTCAGTCGTGCAAGTGAAAGGCAATTATGATGATACATGATGGACTGACTGAGATGGGAAAAGCTGGTATTAACTCGACCTCTCTTGTTTTTGTAAATATGATGAGTTCACCGTTCTTGATTCAGCTTATTATGAATAAACATGTTTGCAATGACAATTAGAGATCATAGTTGCTTATGCCATGCTTGATTGGCTATGAGTTATAATGGTTTACCTTGCGTGCCAACATGCTATTAAAATGGTTGTGATGTGGTATCATGGGGTGGTATCCTCTTTTGAATGATTTAAGTGACTTGACTTGGCACATGTTCACACATGTAGTTGAAACAAATCAACATAACCTTCACGATATTTATGTTCATGGTGGATTATATCCTACTCATGCTTGCATCCAATGTTTATTAATTTTAATGCATGCTTATGACTGTTGTCGCTCTCTCAATTGGCCGCTTCCCAGTCTTTTGCTAGCCTTCACTTGTACTAAGCGGGAATACTGCTTGTGCATCCAAACTCCTTAAACCCCAAAGTTGTTCCATATGAGTCCACTATACCTACCTATATGCGGTATTTACCTGCCGTTCCAAGTAAATTTGTATGTGCCAAACTCCAAATCTTCAAATAAACATTCTGTTTTGTATGCTCGAATAGCTCATGTATCAACTAGGGCTGCCCTTATCTTCCATGTTAGGCGGGTTATTCTCAAGAGGAGTGGACTACGCTCCTCACTCACGAGAAAATGGCTGGTCACCGGGATGCCCAGTCCCATGCTTTATGCAAACTAAATCAAAATAATTGCAAACAAAACTCCCCCGAGACCTGTTGATTGTTGGAGGCACTCATTGTTTCGAGCAAGCCATGGATTGATGCTTGTTGGTGGAGGGAGAGTATAAACTTTACCATTCTGTTTGGGAACCGCCTATAATGTGTGTAGCATGGAAGATATCGCCATCTCTCAGTTGTTATGTTGACAATGAAAGTATGCTGCTCAAAATATTATTTATCTATATTTCAAAATCGAGCTCTGGCACCTCTACAAATCCCTGCTTCCCTCTGCGAAGGGCCTATCTATTTACTTTTATGTTGAGTCATCACCCTCTTATTAAAAGCACTAGCTGGAGAGCGCCTCTGTCATTTGCATTCATTACTATTAATTTATATTGGGTATAACTATGACTCGATCTCTTTTACCATGAATTACAATGTCTAGTCAGTCCTTCATCTTTAAAGGTGCTCTGCATTTATATTTTGCGGTCTCAGAAAGGGCTTACGAGATACCATCTTGTTATATCATATTATGATTTTTTTGAGAAAGTGTTGTCATCCGAGATTTATTATTATGGCTCGCTAGTTGATTATGCCATTGATATGAGTAAACATGAGACCTGAGAATTATTGCAAATGTGGTTAGTTATAATCTTTGCTGAAAACTAGAATGCTGACTTGACATATTTACAACAACAAGAGCAAACAAAGTTTGTAAAAGTTTTTCTTTTCTCTTTCGGTTTGTCATTGCATTGCTTGAGGACAAGCAAGGGTTTAAGCTTCGGGGAGTTGATACGTCTCCGTCGTATCTACTTTTCCAAACACTTTTGCCCTTGTTTTGGACTCTAACTTGTATGATTTGAATGGAACTAACCTGGACTAACGTTGTTTTCAGCAGAATTGCCATGATGTTGTTTTATGTGCAGAAAACAAAAGTTCTTGAAATGACCTGAAACTCCACGGAACATCTTAGAAAATATAATAAAAAATCCTCGCCAAAGATGAAGACCAGGGGGCCCACACCCTGTCCACGAGGGTGGGGGGCGCCCCCCCCTCTAGGGCGTGCCCCCTACCTTGTGGGCCCCCTGGAGACCTTCTGACGCCAACTCCAACTCTATATATTGGCTTTCGGAGAGAGAAAAATCAGAGAGAAGAAATCATCGCGTTTTACGACACGGAGCCGCCGCCAAGCCCTAATCTCTCTCGGGAGGGCTGATCTGGAGTCCGTTCGGGGCTCCGGAGAGGGGGATTCGTCGCCGTCTCATCATCAACCATCCTCCATCACCAATTTCATGATGCTCACTGCCATGCGTGAGTAATTCCATCGTAGGCTTGTTGGACAGTGATGGGTTGGATGAGATTTATCATGTAATCGAGTTAGTTTTGTTAGGGTCTGATCCCTAATATCCACTATGTTCTGAGATTGATGTTGCTATGACTTTGCTATGCTTAATGCTTGTCACTAGGGCCCGAGTGCCATGATTTCAGGTCTGAACCTATTATGTTTTCATGAATATATGTGAGTTCTTGATACTATCTTGCAAGTCTATAGTCACCTATTATGTGTTATGATCCGACAACCCCGAAGTGACAATAATCGGGATACTTCTCGGTGATGACCATAGTTTGAGGAGTTCATGTATTCACTATGTGCTAATGCTTTGTTCCGGTTCTCTATTAAAAGAAGGCCTTAATATCCCTTAGTTTCCATTAGGACCCCGCTGCCACGGGAGGGTAGGACAAAAGATGTCATGCAAGTTCTTTTCCATAAGCACGTATGACTATATTCGGAATACATGCCTACATTACATTGATGAATTGGAGCTAGTTCTGTGTCACCCTATGTTATGACTGTCACATGATGAATCGCATCCGGCATAATTATCCATCACTGATCCAATGCCTACGAGCTTTTCATATACTGGTTTATGCTTATTTACTTTCCCGTTGTTATTGTTACAATCAATATAAAACACCAAAAATATTACTTTTGCTTTCATTACTCTTTTGTTACCGTTACCATCACTATCATATTACTTTGCTACTAAATACCTTGTTGCAGATATTAGGTTATCTAGGTGTGGCTGAATTGACAACTCAGTTGCTAATACTTGAGAATATTCTTTGGCTCCCCTTGTGCCGAATCAATAAATTTGGGTTGAATACTTTACCCTCGAAAGCTGTTGTGATCCCCTACACTTGTGGGTTATCACACTGCATTGAGTAGACCCTGCATGAAAGTGAATTGAAATAATTTTAAATGATTGTAAATGATTGTAAATGATTAAAAATGATTTTAAATGATTTTACATGATTTTATATGAGTTTATATGATTTTAAATGATGTTAAATGATTTTATATGATTTTATATGATTTTATATGATTTTATATGATTTTATATGATTTTCAATGATTTTATATGATTTTAAATCATTAAACATGATGGGTTCACTTTGATGATCAACTAGTCTTGATTGGTCACCCTAGGCTATCTATACCTAAGTGTCGACAAGAAGGGTTACGACTCGACACCTACCAACTAGTCATGATGGCATCACTTGATGATGGATATGTTCTTTGATACCACATGGGTCACCCTAGGCTATCTATGCCTAAGTGTCGACAAGAAGTGTTACGGCTCGACACCTACCAACTAGTCATGATGGCATCACTTTGATGATGGATATGTTCTTTGATACCACATGGGTCACCCTAGGCTATCTATGCCTAAGTGTCGACAAGAAGCTTATGACTCGACACCTACCAACTAGTCATGATGGCATCACTTTGATGATGGATATGTTCTTTGATACCACATGGGTCACCCTAGGCTATCTATGTCTAAGTGTCGACAAGAAGTGTTACGACTCGACACCTACCAACTTGTCATCATGAACATGTAAATGAACTAAATGAACAACTAAATGAACATGTAAATGAACAAGTAAATGAACTAAATGAACAAGTAAATGAACAACTAAATAAACAAGCAAATGAACTAAATGAACAACTAAATAAACAAGCAAATGAACTAATTGAACTAACCTTCTGTCTATCAGACATGAATGTGTACTTTCCAAACTTGCCCTCTTCAATTCCTCCTAGAGCATACTTGAGTTGTGTCAAGAACCAGGACCAGTTAACTGTATCTTCAACTCCAACCACTCCAAAGGCAATGGGGTACATATTGTTATTTGCATCCCTTCCAGTAGCTGCTAGTATCTGTGCACCACTTGTCAATTTGATGAAGCAGCCATCTAGACCTATGAATGGCCTACATCCATTCAAGAAGCCCTCACAACATGCATTCAAACTGAAAAATAGACCATGGAACCTTGGTCCAAAGAAGAGGATTTTCTCTGGTTTTGCCACTAACAAGAGTGACAATGCACCTAGATCCAGGATTTGTAAGCTTCACAGTCTCCAAATAGTCTCTCAGCCTCTTATATTGCTTCTTATGATCACCAAGCACAATCTCTTTTGCTTTCTTCTTAGCCCTGCATGCCATCATCCTAGGAATCTCAAGCCCAAATTGCCTCTTTGCCTTGTCAACAATAGCAGGTACAGTAGTGTTGGGATCTGATCTGATAGTCTCAAGCATTTTGTTGCCAAGCCACCTTGAACTAATCCTAGTTTTCTCAGACTGGGTGGGACATGTGTGCTCCAACCTCATCTTCTTAATGCAGAAAGTGGGCTCATTTCTTATCTGTCTTTGCTACCATGTAGAACCGACAACCATCTCCCTTACAAAGAAACAATTATCCTATCACTTTGAAGTTTACGTGATATTTATATCTTCTAAGTTGTTTCACATGCAAATTGACAAGGGCCTCTCTGAATTGGTAAACATATTTGAAACAGAGATTTAAATTTGGAATTAACATTACGGATGCATCATGTCCTCATCATACTAGACCCTAGGTGGTCTTTTCTTAGCCCTACTCCTTCTGCCAGAGCTGATAACAAAGGACATTGGTTCATTGCCATCATCATCTGCTTCAAAGCCTGTATCTTCCTCTTCTGAAGATGGAAACCAATCAGGATTAATGGTTGGACCAGCACTAGAGTGGGACCTACTTGTAGGACCTGGCCTCTTTGCCTTCTTCTTAACAGGCTCAGGAACTGGGATCTCTTGGGCCTCCTCATCATCTTCTTCCTGGTCCATTGTCATATATATATCTTCAGGATCTGTGTCCCCCTCACAGTGTGTACTTGACACGTATTTAGCTCTCTTCCTCTTTATTTCAGAAATAGTTTCATCTAGCTCAAGTTCCTCTTTCCTCCTATTTGCAATTTGTTCTTCTACATCTTGACTTTGAATCTGAGTCATCTTCTTCTTCTCCTGCATCTAAGTGGTTAACATCAACTACAAAATCTTCATCACTGCTTGAACCTTCCTCACTAACTGCATTATCCTCCTCATCTGTGTCCATGCCTACAGGAATTTCTTCCTCACTAACTGCATTGTCCTCCTCATATGAATCAAACTGAAAAACAGCATAATTGACACTTACTTCAGTGTTAAGCTGTGTCCCAAGATTTAATTGACAGTTAGGAGGAACTGATTTGAGTGGCAAAAAATTTACACTTTCCTGTGTGCCAAGATGTAACTGACAGTTAGGAGGAACTGATTTATGCACAACACCTGATTTAGCAACAGCAGAAACAACAGGTGGCTCCGCATCTATTTGCTGTGCATCTTGATCTTCTCCAATTGGTGGTTCAATAACTACCTTTCCCTTTCTAATTGTCGGTGACAATATCTGGGTGCTCTCAAATTGTCTCAGCATGTGAACTACTTCAATGTTGCCTTTAATGACACAAACACCTTGCAGCCCTATATCTTTCTCTTTCAAGTAGCAAAGACTGTCATCCTTACAGTATCCATTGTTGACCATTACATTGACCAAACTACCATAAGTGATTTCTCTTTCAGACATCTTAACAAGAGCATACTTCTTCCCGTGAAACCGGAAATAGATTGACCATAAATCTTCAGGCCTAAAATAGACATACAAATGAATATTAACAAGTCAATTGTATTAACATAACTGACCATTATATCTGACCATTATAATGCACTATTTTAAATTATAGTAACATGACAAATTAGTACTAACATTACTAGCGTGTAAGCAAAATTTTAAATTATAGTAACATGACAATGCAGTGTAAGCAATTCAGGCCTAAAATAGACATACAGTGAATATTAACAAGACAATGTCTTCATGCCTAAAATAGACATACAGTGAATATTAACAAGACAATATCTTCAGGCCTAATATAGTTCAGACTGGTTACAATGCAGTGTAAAGCAAATTACAAAATTACAATGCAGTGTAGCAATAACATAATGAACACTACAGTGTGATTTTCTCCAAAAATTCAGAACCATACAGTACTACTAACATAACTGAACCCTAACTAAAGATGTGATATTCGACAAATATTCAGGACTACGATCACTTCTAAATGACTAACAAATCAATGTATAAAACAGATCCTGCAGTAAGGAGGAAAGATTGAAAGAACAGATTTTGAAAGATTCAGATTACCTAGCTGAAGATGGGGCGAACGGGAGCACATCCGCGGGACCAATCTGCGAAGCCGCTTCCTCGGTACCAGGCTCGGCGACAGGCCAAGGGGCGGCAGACTCTGGATCTAGGTCGCGGCCGCCATCGGTGTGGGGCCGATGACCCGCATTATGAAGCGCAGCAGCTTCCGCTCAAGTAGTACCACCGCCGCCGCTGAGTGCGCCATCGCCGCTTCCGTTGACTCCGTGTGCGCTGTCGCCGCCGGAGCTGGTCGCCATCGGAGCGGAGCGGGGAAGGACTGAATCGAGGGGTGGACTGAATCGAGCGGGGGAAGGGAACGGCTTGACCTAGTAGACGGGCGCGCCGAAACGGCCGTCTCTCGCCGTCTAACGGCGTCCGTCAACACGCACCACGTCAGCCCGACAGGCGGGACCCACCTGTCGGATTCGCTGTTTTCTGGGCTAAAACGAAGAATCAGTGCTCCGCGTTACAGATTAGCCCCATTGTTGGTGGTTTTGTGTGCCCTGCCTCAAATGTGGTATCGATCTGTTAACCTAGCCCATAATGTGGTGGTTTTGGGTAAATAACTCTGAAACGGAGCGTTAGAAATAACAGTTTGACAACCGTCTTATAAATAGCAAGTCAGAAATTTCTACCGGATTCAGAGATTGTAGCCTGCGTGGTTCTACTAGGAATCAGGAGAAAAATGTGTCAGGCGATTTGACCAGTACTAGTATATGTTGCTCCGTAATGACGGGCGATAACCTAAACCTCCCGTGTGGATTACGATTCATGCACGCTCCCAAGCTATGTAGCACTGGCAGTGGCAGGCAGGGAGGAGTGGCACAAATCTGAACTTGGCGTCAAAAATTCAGACTATTGCTCCGACCACACCCGTGTGTCGAATCGATCGTGACCAGCTGTATGCGACCGATCTCACCACGGCAGCTCTAAGGCCAATTCCACCGCGCGACTCCATCCTGTCCGGGCCCGTTCGTTTGCGGTAAAACGGACAAACGGGCCGGCCCAGCGCGCGGGAGCAATCAGACTTTTATCCGTTTTGTGTCCGCTTTCGACCTATCCGGGGCCTAAGTTTGCGTCGCTTTTGGAGTAAAACGGACACCACGCGGACGCGCCGGCCGTCTGCGCGTGTCCTCCCCTGACCCCCCTGGTCCGTCCGTCGGTGGCGCAGGATGGGCCTTTTTCTATCCGCCCCCTCCCTCCCTCCGGCCTCATCACTCCACTCTTCGCCACTCTTCCCCTCTCTTCCCCTCGCTGTCGCCGCCGCCCGCTGCCATTGCAGCAGTGCAACTCGGATGCGCGCTTGCCCAGCCCTGCCTCTCGTCGCCGCCAAGCTACCCAAGCACGGCCACCTTGTTTGCGCACCCGCTGCCCGGATTTGGGGCGGATTCGGTCGATCTTGAGCTTGCCCGGCTGTGGGAGGCAGGGCCGCGCCATGGACTGGCCGGGTACCTCGCCGGAAGGCCCTGACAGGGCCGCAAGGCCACATGCAGGCAGTGGCTCGTCCTCTAGCCGCTCGGATCTGCACCGTCGGTGGTCCGCCGGCAGATACGCGAATGGCGGCCCGCCGGGCTCGGTGCTTGCCCAAAAGCTCGTCGGCGCACCGTTGCCCCTCATCAAGTGTGACCACTACCCAAGGGTGGTCGTGCGCCGCGTGTCTACAACGCCGGAGCATCCCAGATGGGTGTTCATCAAGTGCTTAAACGATGGGGTATGTGCTCTTTTTAGCTTCGGTTTGTGCTCTCGGATTAGACTAGTGGTGCTAACTTTAAGTTTTATTGTGTAGAATTGATGCAAGTTTTGGTATTGGGAAGAAGAGTACATCGATATATTGATAGAGCGAAATGTAGTGCATGTTAGGTGCACTTTTAGCTAGCCTAGAGGCTTTAGATGAGACAAGTGCACTTATTGCTAGATTAGAGGCTAGGCACGATACTACGTGCGAAGAAGCAACAAGGCACGATACTACGTGTGAGGAAGCAGCGTCGACTTCTGGCTTGAAGAAGAAAGGAGGGTGCGAGCCTCCTTCACAGATCAACAATGAGTGCATTGAGCAGGCCCTAACCCAACTCAAGGGAGCAGTTATGAAAGTTAGGTATCTTCTCAAATGTATTATTGTGGTTCTTGTTTTTTTTGGTCTTGCTTTATTAGTTAAAATGTAATGATGTATTGTCATGTACCAAAAATGAATGATAAAAAAGGTTTAAGGACTTGCAAAGAAATGTGCACACAGACAAGATGCGGCCGGGATGCGTCCGCGCGCTGGGCGCACGGCCACCGCATCCCGGAAACTGCCCGGACACGACCCCATCCCATACCCAAATGGACAGAATCCGGACAAAACGGACATCTGTTTGGGGTCGTACGATGGAGTTGGCCGAACGAAGCACTGACACCAGCCGATGAGATGGAGCTGCTGCATGACGCCGCTCAGGCCTTTCCCTGAAGCACCTGTGGGGCTGCTAGATCCGGTGGCGACTGGCCATGCTATGCCCGAACCTGACATGACACGCGTAAGGGTGACCGGTTTGCAGCAGCTAGCTAGCGGTTCGATCTCATCTGGGCCTGGCGATCGGGCAGAGCAAGAACTGGACCGGCTGCATGGGTTTTGTTTGTCCGAGAGAAACGATGAAAGAGCAGTTGTGGTTGTACGCTAGCGTGGGTGCAGACGCAATAACGGGGTTCTGTTACGGTATGGGGATAACTGGACTGGACAGGGCCCTCCATTATGCTCTTTGTCATGCCGCCTTGTCCGTCCTATCAAATCACAGCCACGCAGTTCAAATCCTACTCCTGTTTCGGTATGCAGGAGCATATAACAGTACGGCGATGCCTTGTAGGATTAGGATTGCACGGCGTTTCAGTTGGACGGACCAAACCAAATCTCAAGACCATGCATGCATGCAAAAAAATCTGCCAACGTGCATGTGTAAGCCGTTCCTTTCATTTTGAAAGAAAGCACTTCCACCATGTTCGTTGCGTCTGGCTGCAAGCAAACAAGCAAAAGTATAAAAGGAAAATTGCCAGGAAACAAGCAGTCAAGGATAAGCTAGACGGATTGACGAGACTCGACCATGGCGCGATCTCTGAAACCCTCTCCTTGCTTCATCATTTCATTTCATCACCCGGTCACATGTCCTAGACCATGCATGCCCCGGCCTGGCCACCCCAGCTACGCTACATGGGATAGCTTGGCAAACAGTCTCCATGGACATGGCCTCTGCCCGGTATAGCTTAGCTATAACCACTGTTGGGGTCAGGCCAACTCCTCCGCGCGACCTCAAACGGACGTCTGTTTTGTCCGGATTCTATCCGTTTGGGTAGGGCAATGGGTCGTATCCGGGCCTGTCCTAGGATGCGGTGGCCGTGCGTCCAGCGCGCGGTCGCATCCTTTTGCCCCATCTCGTCCGCCAGGGCCTAAAATGCCCATATTTTCATATGAAAATAAGTTTGCACGTCCAAATATTAATTGTTTAAAAATTAAAATAGTTTTACAACCCAATTAAAATTGTCTCTAATAAAGATAGTTTTACATCCAAATCGAAATTGTCTTGAATGAACATAAAACGAACCAATACATCTATCGGTTGCCAATATGCTCCCAGACGGGCTCAACCAAGTCATTTTGAAGAGCCTTATGAGTGTGCCAATCACGCAGCTCACGATGAAACTGGCAGAACATATCAAAGGTGGCCGGTTCTTGGTGCAGGGGCTCAACATTGTCACCTTGATAGTCAAATCCTTGGTCGAAGATACTGTCATCACGCTCGTCCTCGACGATCATGTTGTGCATGATCACACAAGCAGTCATCACCTCCCAAAGCTTTCTTTCATCCCATGACAGTGCAGGGCATTGAACGATGCCCCATCGGGATTGAAGCACACCAAAAGCACGTTCCACTTCCTTTCTAGCACTCTCTTGCATTTGGGCAAATCTCTTTCTCTTCTCACCTTGGGGCTTCGAGATTGTCTTCACAAAAGTTGACCACTGAGGATATATACCATCATCTAGATAGTATCCTTTGTTGTACTGGTGGCCGTTGACCTCAAAGTTGACAGGTGGGGAGCGGCCTTCTGCAAGCCTCGCGAAGACTGGAGAACGTTGCAGCACGTTGATATCATTGTGAGAACCTGCCATACCGAAGAAAGAATGCCATATCCAGAGATCCTGCGATGCCACCGCTTCTAATATGACAGTGCACTGGCTGACATGCCCCTTGTATCGCCCTGCCAAGCAAATGGACAGTTCTTCCACTTCCAGTGCATACAATCTATGCTGCCAAGCATGCCCGAAAGCCTCTAGCTGCGTTGGTCGCCAACAATCTCTCTGTTGTTGGCCGGTTGGCTGCCTCAAGTACTCTGGGCCAAACACCTCGATCACAGCTTGGCAGAACTTGTACATTGACATCAGACATGTTGTCTCGCTCATGCGCACGTACTCATCCACCAGATCGCCTGGAATTTCATAGGCAAGCATGCGGACGGCCGCGGTGCATTTCTGGTAAGAGGAGAACCCAAGCTTGCCAAGGGCATCCGTCTTGCACTCGAAGTATGGGTCATGAGCAACCACTCCCTTTCGAATACGATTGAACACATGCCTTGCCATTCGAAAACGGCGACGAAATTTATCCGGCAGGGCGTGGCCTCTCTCCTTGTTGTGGTTCAGGATTGGGAGCACGGCCAGGGACTGACCCCCTGTACCGAGGAAGCTGTCGTTGAATGTGGTCGTGAACAACCAGTGCAGCCACCACAAGATTTTCATCATCCGACGACGAATCGTCCGATGAACAAAGGAAGTGGTGGAAGAAGAACTCGTCTCCACTGTCCATACCTTTGTGGGCAAAATGTCGAACACCTTGCGGTCGTGGTGGTGAAGAGGCCGCGATGATCACCTCGACGCAGCAGGGGTGCCTGCCGGCCAGCTACTACCCGCTCTGGAGCCGTCGGAAGCTGCCGCGGCCGCTGTGGTACATCGCCGGCGGTCGTGTCTCCTCTGCCACCGGCAAAGACGGCGACGGCCAAACCTCCTTCGATCGACGGCCAAAACTACGGCGAAAGCGCGGGCGTGGTGGCGGCCATGTCTACACGTGGTTTGGTATGGACGGCCGGGGGCTGCGCGGTGCGGAGGCGGCCGGAGAATAGCGGCGGCGCCGGCGGCGGGGCGGGGCGGGAGAGGGAGGGTTGAAGCGTTGGGAGGGAGGGACTGCTAGTGTCCCCGACAGGCGGGCGGGGGGACAAGAGGCGTGCGTCGCGGCGTTGGCAGCGTCTGCTTTCACCCCAAACCGAGCGCAACTTTGGCCGAGGATGGGTCGAAAATGGACGGATTCGGACATTTGTCCGCTTGAGGCCGACGTTGAGCGCGCTTATTCGTCCGTTTTACCGCAAACTGACGCACCCGGACAAGATGGGGTCGCGCGGTGGAGTTGGCCTCACTCACTGTTTTCGGGCATGCCAAGTCTTGTCGCGGACCCACCGGTTAGTTATTGACATGTTGGCCCGCTCCGTGCAGTGCGTGCCCTGGATACTTGGACTGGTCTATGCCTTTTGGAGCGTCGAAACGTGGGGTCTCTCATAGGTGCACAGTACCGCTACTGGCGGACTGGCCGGGGGTGGACGGGATGGCCGGAGCATGTGTGCGAGAACGGCGGGCCGGCGGCCGTCTTAAACCTTGAGGTTGTAGGGCTGATCGTAAACGAACCCTTACTTCTAAATCCTTGAAGTTTATACCCTGTCCTCTATAATCCCGGTCGTTTTCAACCCTAATCCTACCCTAGACTGTTTGTAAGAACAATCCCGGTCGGGATCACTGGTTCGTCTCTATGACAATTGACAACCCATACCTACATGTCATTTCCCATCTTCTTCGTCCATTTTCTTCTTCTCTCTCTCTTTTGGCGTGAGCCCATGCGCGCAGGGCAACATACGTGGTTGGGTATGTCGGCCACATGAAGGGGCGCTGGGAAGGAGGTGGCGTTGATCTGATCGTTAGATCGATCGACCTCTTGGATATTAGTACATGCAAAGCGGCTATTTTGGCTACAGCTGAGTAAGCATGTGTATACACACAGAAAAAGAAAAATGCATACATGCATGCAATGTCTAACTAGCAATCAACGCACACGTGCATGATCGGTCTTTGATAATGTCGCTACGAAGAAGCTGGACTCTGAACAACGATCATCTATGACTCTGGCAATGTGTTCGCTAACGTAGAAAAAATGCAATTTTGGTTCGCGATAATGTATCTAAATTCGGCATGCATTAGCCAAACTTATTATTCTCCAGTTACACAAGTTACACGGGTTCTTCCTTGCACCCTGGGCGGACAAGCCGTTCATCATGACTCTCCTCACCGACGATGTGCCGCTCCGCCAGCCCTTCCCCGGGAACCCCGGCTACGTACTGACCGGCAGCAACGATATCACCATCGATGGGACGTGCATTGCCGTCTCCGGCTCCGGCGCACTCGTGGCACTAGTAGAAAAAGGGCCTATTGTCCCGGTTCGTGAGGGCCTTCTGTCCCGATTTTTGAACCGGGACTAAATGGTCGGTACTATTGCCCTTGGCCTTTAGTTCCGGTTCTTGCATGAACCGGGACAGAAGGTCCTCCACGTGGCCGCTGCGGCCAGCCGAGCAGGGGCCTTTGGTGGGTTGGTGACACCAACCGGACCAATAGACATCCACAGCACAAGATTTTAGTGGCTGGGGGTTTTTGTTTTTTGTTTTGAAGGGGGGTGGGGTTAGGGGTTTTTGGGGGGTTAATTTAGGTGTTTGTGTTAGCTAGCTAATTAATAGAGAGAATTGTCCTCTCTTACCTTCGTGCTTGGTCGACACTACGTACTATATATATACGTATAGAGAGGACTAGACACTCTAGCTAGCTAGTAAGCAAATGAAGCATACAGAGAGAAGTGATATCGACCACCTCTCCTTCTCTGAGAGATTGGTCGAACAACAAGTTCTCGTATATCTATCCGACGCTACTGGCTACATATATACAATATAATTATCTCTTACAATATAATCTCCTAATTCCAAACAAACTCAGGGTCCACATGGTATTCTCCGTCTTTAGCGATCACGTGGTCAAGAAAGAATGCCGCCAATTCCTCGTGAATTGCTCGCATACGATCTGGTGGTAGGAGTTCATCCCGCATCCGAAATATCTAATTTGAAGAAGGGGGTCAATACATATATATGAATAAATGAAACTGAACACAAATGATGGTAATAAAATAAAATTGTGAATATTATTATTTACGCACTTCATATTGTTTGTCAGAGTAGCCCCGCTCACAGGTCGTGTGGCGGATGGACTCGCAAATATAGTATCCACAGTAATCATTCCCTTTATCCTGCCACAACCACTTTACAAGGAATAGAGGTCAATCAAACTGATAATTAGCAAGCATGCTAAATGGTATTGATGAAACTAGCGCTTGAATCAGTAGGAGATGCGTGGAACATGCTACTATAGTACTTACTTTCGGGTATCTAAATTGCAGCTTCTTCGGCAGTCTCGGAGTTTTTGAGGTGATTTTTTTTCAAACCCTGTCAGACAAAGAAAACAATTACTTGATATCACGAAATGAACAAAGTTGCCGATATGGTGCTATAATGATCGGTTTAACTTACTTCTCTAGAATTTCAGTCCAGTCCGCATACTCCGTGGGATTTTTTCGTCTCGAGTCTAAGACGGTTACTTGTCCCTGCTCAAGCTTAATCTCTAGGAGAACATAGTGGAACCTGCGCAAGCATGCATAACTCATCAATTACATTACTATAACCTGGACTAATAAGGGATGCACAAGACATTAACACTCACTTGACTTCGTAAGGGAAGAGTATTATAGCTTTGTTTTGATTTAATAAAAATGATTGTAGCAGCTTGGCCTCGGTATCCTTGGCATGAGATTTAACCATATATGCATCTATGAGATTTGTGTCAATGAACCCAATATCACCGACTTGTTTTTCTTCAATTCGGCGATCTATAATCTGCATAATTAATATAGTGAGGATAATTAAAAATACATGCAATGAAAGAGCTGACCTATATATAGAGACTTAATTAATGACAGAAGTAATACTACTTACAGGCAGTAGCAAGTGACCATTAATTTATCGAGGGCCTTTAGATTGAAAAACGCGAAGAACTCCTCAAATGGAACATTCAACAGTTCAATTCCAACGAGGTCATGCTCTTCTCTAACACTCAGCGTCAAAATATTCCTCCCCTCAGACTCTCTGCAGGTTTTCATGTACCTATCATGGAATCTTCGCATCATCGTTGTTAGAGATCTTTCATCTTTGACGAGAGGCTTCCCGTACATGTATCGATGTTCGTCCATCTCCAAGAAATCATAATGTACATCGTCGGGCAGGTAATCTCCAGGATTGTTATAACCGGGCACCATCCCGCCCGGATCATTAGCGACGATATCTTCGGACACCTGGAGCGGGGGGAGCGATTGGTTCGCTTGTTCGCCGAGCTGGGCAATTTTTTTCCCAGCTCGTCGTTCTGCTAACCTTTGATCACTGACAGTACTTCCCGAGCGCTCCGCTTGGACAAATGACTTTTTAAGGATGCACTCATAGTTGCCTTTCGCGGAGGAGACTTTGGTGGTTTCCTCGGGTTAGCGATGCGCTTCACTTTCACCGGATCTATCTTCTCCTCCGGAGGTGGATGTTTCTGCCCTTCAAAGAAGTTCTTCACTTCGGCTCGCACGATCTTCGTGTTTTCCTCCAGGCTCCTATCGTATGGTAACTTCTCTCGAGTCTTCAGAGAAGGACCGAATCTGTATTGCCTCCCGCCTCTGGCTGTCTTGCTAGACGAAGGAAGCGGGCCAAGCGGCTGCGGCTGTCTTTCCTTTCTTACAAGGCGGAGGAGAAGGACCACGACGCGCCGGAGCAGCCGGGACGGCAGCGGGTCTCTTCCGCCCTTGCTGGCGAGGCGAAGAAGGAGGAGGCTGGCCGGCTGCTTTCGGGCGCCACGGGGAGCAAAGCGGAGAAGGAGGCGGAGTGCCGCCACGTGGGAGAAGGAAGCGGAGTGCCACGATCACTCGCCGGGAGGAGGAGGTGGAGTGCCTCGACTCACGGGGAGGAGGAGGAGGCGGAGGCGTCCAGTTCGGAAGGTTGATGAGCTCCTTCCGCCATAGGCATGGAGTCTTTAGAGAAGAACCCAGCCGAATCTCCCCTTCACCCGTAGGGTGCACTAGTAGAAAAGGGGGCAATGGCCCAGGCAGTTCAGCCCATTAGTCCGGTTCTGCCACGAACCGGGACAAATGGAGGTATTTGTCGGTTAAATGAGCCTGTGGGGCCGGGCTGGGCCACGTGGGCCATTGGTCCCGCTCGTCCGGACCTTTTGGTCCCGGTTGGTGGGACGAACCGGGACCAATGGGCACAACTCTGACCCACCACCACTATTGGTCGGTTGATGGCTTGAACTGGGACCAAAGGCTTCCCTTTTAGTCCCGGTTCATGCCACCAAGCTGGGACCAATGGTGGTGCCTATATATATACCCCCTCAGCGCAGAAGCGAGCACCTTCCTGCTGTTTTTACGGCGAGGGAGAGGGCTTCAGTGGTGCTCTAGCTCACCTCCTATGCACACAAGGTGTTCGACGAAATGCCCGAGCCACACTACTTAAGGTTTCTCCTCTCCAAGCTCGACCGCCAAGCTCCATTTTCCTCAATATTTATCTAGGTTTAGCGGTCCGTCACGCCCCGTCCCCGTCTTCACCGCCGTCGATCACCGCGCCGATTCATCGCCCGGCACCACCGTCAGTGAGCCTCTTGTTCTTATCTTCTTTACGAAAGGAAAAATATTCTTACTTGTATGTTTAGATAGATACTTGTATTATTTTCTTACTTTTATTATTGCATCTTATATAGTGCGATGGTTTTGGTATCCGCCCGTCGGCCCTCGTCACATCTATGATTAGGATGTGGTATATATTATCTTTTCATAACTATTGGTTCATTTATTGTTTATGAAAATTATGCCGACAACGTGACATAGATTTTATTTATCTAGGAGGTTGTTGAAACGGAAATTCCAACCGACCCTATTGTCGAGAGGTTAAATTTAGTTGAAGAAGAAAACAATTTCTTGAAGGAAAAAATAAAAAAAAACTTGAGGAGGAGAAGATGATATTGGAGTTGCATGTTGCGGATGTCGTCGATGATCAAAAGATCAAGATGGATGCAATGCGCTTGAAGATGAGAAAGATTAGAAAATATGCCATTCATACCGAGGCTTGGTATCATTATGCCGTTGGATCAGGTTGTTACCTTAGTTGCGATTATGATTGCATTTGTTTTCGCATTGAAATGTTTTACATAGTTTCAATGTATGGTTTAATTAATTTAGATGCTCTGCGAGCTTTATGTTGTTAGATGAGAACTATGTATGTACTTTGGTTTTTATGTGATGATGAACTTCTATTAATTTGGTCACTTAATTATCTATTCATGATGTTACTGTAATGATTTTTGACACACTTAATTATATATAATGCCTTGAGATGAACCGGCAATGGATGTACGGTGACAGACACACCTCCGAGTACATTAAGAGGCGTGCATGATTTTCTCGAAGTGGCTGAGGCAAACAAGCAGAATGGTTTTATGTGTTGTCCATGCCCTATATGTGGGAATCTGAAGTCTTAGTCTGATTTGGAAAATCCTTCACACCCACCTACTTTACAAGGGTTTCATGCCACACTATAATGTTTGAATGAGGCACGGAGAAATAGGGGTTATGATGGAAGACGGCGAGGAAGAAGAAATGCGATGACAACTATGTGCCCCCGAATACGGTGATGCTCTTGAACATCAAGATGCACAGACGATGTACGCGATGGTGCTTTGCAGCGGCGAAAACTCTTGAAGATCAAGAGGAACCCGGACGATGTGCTGATGATGATGATCTCCACGGGTCATTGTCGATGCAAGGACACAATCACGAAACTCAAAAGGAGAAGCTGAAGTTCGATCGCATGTTAGAGGATCACAAAAAGGGTTGTACCACAATTAAATGGAACCTGCTAGGCTTCTTGGGCGGCGTGTATGGGAAGACAAAGATACACGAGGCACGAGAGGACCTGCAACGCTTACGCGAAAAAAGAGGGCATGCCTCCGGAAGCGATATGAAGGTCACCGGCTACACTCTTTACGGAAGAAGAGAAAGAAATATTCTTTCAATGCTTGCTCGATATGAAGGTCCCGAATCGGCTTCTAAATCGAATATAAAGGGAATAATAAATATGCCAGAGGAAAAGTTCCAGAACCTAAAGTCTCATGACTGCCCACGTGATTATGGCATTAGCGCTTCCGATTGCATTGAGGGGCTTTCACCGGAAAATGTCCGATTAGCCATTGTGAAGCTATGTGCATTCCTCAATGCAATATCTCGGAAGGTGATCGATCCGAGAAATCGTACCAACGCTAAGGAGTGATGTGGCGCAATGTCTTGTCGGTTCGAGCTGGTGTTCCCACCATCCTTCTTCAATATCATGGCGCGACGTCCTAGTTCATCTAGTCGACGAGATTGTCATTCTAGGGCCTGTATTTCTACACAATATGTACCCCTTTGAGAGGTTCATGGGAGTCCCTAAAGAAATATGTTCAGAATAACAGCTTAGGCGAGAAGGAAGCATCTCCATGGGCCATCAAGCGAGAGGATGTCATCGGGTTTGTGTTGACTTCATTCTGGCCTTAAGAAGATAGGTCTCCCTAAATCAGCGGTATGAGGGGAAAGCTGGCCGGAAAAACGCACGCTTGGAAGGGACTCAATAATATGCAGGAGACGGATATTCTTGGTCTCAAGCACACTACAGCAGTTCTCTGAGAACTCTACCTTAGTGACCCGTATGTCGATGAACACAAGAAACGGTCTGCGCTCCAAACATCAGGAAGCGGCGACGACTGGATTACATGTGAACACATCGGGACTTTCAAATAGCTTGGTTGGAAACACGTCTCGAGGTGACAACACTGTTTGTGATGAAGCTATACTTGTTGTCGAGGACCATCTTCGATTGTAATGATTTGGAAAGGATCTGAGATAAATGGGAATACATTTTACACGATTGACCAAGATGAAAAGAGCACCAACCAAAAGCAATGATTATAAAACTTTGATGCGACAACCGACAAGGGAAATGACACATATTATGGTTACATAGTAGACATATGGGAACTTGACTACGGAGTAGATTTTAAGGTCCCTTTGTTTAAGTGCAAGTGGGTCAATCTCGGGAGGCGGAGTGAATGTAGACCCACAGACGGAATGACAATAGTGGATCTGAAAAATCTTGGGTACCTTGACGAACCGTTCAGTCCTAGCCAATGATGTGGCACATGTTATCTATGTGAAGGACATGTCTACTGCATCGAGGAAAAGAAAAGATAAGGAAGCGAATACATCATACAATGAGCCAAAGCGCCACATAGTTCTTTTCGGGAAAAAGGGACATCCACGGGAGTGGAGGGCAAGAGCAGGACGTATGCGAAGAGTATGAAAAGTTTCATGAAATTCCCCCTTCAAAGTCAAGGCTGACCCAAGCATCACGATAAGCGATGAAAGATTATCCATAGTTACTGCAGTAGCCATAAGCAAAGCGACACAAGCGAAGAAAAAGTGAAGACTTTCTCCATGCAACTATTATGATGATACCATGCCAACTTTGTAATAGGCAGTATGATACCATTATCCGCTTTTGTACATGCACATGCTATGCCAACTTTTTCAGAGTTCATTTGAAAACTATGAATTTGAAAACCTCGCTAACCGAAGGCGCTCACACGGTTTATAAGCCCGTCCCTCTACGCCTTTGTTGAGCTCACAAACTTGTGATTCACACAAATTTCAAAGAATTCAAATTTGAAAACTAATGGCACAAACAGAAAGTTTATAATTTTAGCGACCTAAAAGCAAAAAGAATTAAAAATAAAAGCAAAAAACCAAAGAAAATAAATAATGCAGAAAACAAAACAAAAAAACTTGAAAAAAATAAAAATAGCAACAATAAGTATTTTGTTGTAAGTAGAAACAAAATAAAAAATAAATAAAGCAACAAAGAAAACAAAAAGTGTTTTCAAATTTGAAAACTAATGGCACTAACGAGAAAGTTTATATTTTTCTAAAACTAAAAGCAAAAAAATTAAAAAATAAAGCAAATAACCAAAAGAAAATAAATAATGCGAGAAAAAAAAACAAAAAAACTTGAAAAAAATAAAAATAGCAACAACAAGTATTTTTTTGTAAGTAGAAACAAAATAAAATAAATAAAGCAACAATGAAAACAAAAAAGTGTTTTCAAATTTGAAAACTAATGGCTAACAGAAAGTTTATATTTTTCTAAAACTAAAAGCAAAAAGAATTAAAAAAGAAAGCAAAAAACCAAAAGAAAATAAATAATGCAGAAAACAAAACAAAAACTGGAAAAAAATAAAAATAGCAACAATAAGTATTTTGTTGTAAGTAGAAACAAAATAAAATGAATAAAGCAACAAAGAAAACAAAAAATGTTTTCAAATTTGAAAACTAATGGCACTAATGAGAAAGTTTATAATTTTTCTAAAACTAAAAGCAAAAAATAAAATAAAAATAAAGCAAAAAACAAAAAAGTGCCACCCTCTTTGGGCCCCCACGGCTTTGAATATGACTAGAAACCCTACCATGGGCAGATTCAGGGCCAGCTGGAGGCCCAAGAGGGCCCAGGCCACAGATTGCACGGTTAGGCCGAAAGCACTGCTTTAGAGAGGAGCTCGAGAAGGAAGCCGCACCGCACCTTATAAGCAGGTGCAGCTCCTCTCAACTAGCGAGGTGGGACTAAACTTTGGTAGCAGGCTGACACGTGGCCTGGTCCGGTTGGTGGCACCAGCGGGACTAAAGGGCATTGGTCCCGGTTCGTGGCACCAACGGGACCAATGCGTTTCTAGTCCCGTTGGTGCCACCAACCGAGACCAAAGGTTGCTTGCCCTTTGGGCTGCTGAAATTGGTTTTTTCGTCTCGGTTGGTGGCACCAACCGGGACTTAGGGGCATTGAAAGCCAGTTCGTACCACCGGGACTATCGTTGCCTTTAGTCGGTTGGTGCCACCAACCGAGACCAAAGGCCGACGCTTCCGCCCTTTGGGCTCTTTGAAAATTAGCCTTTGGTCCCGGTTGGTGGCACCAACCGGGACTAGTAGGGGCATTGGTCCCGGTTGGTGCCTGAATCGGGACCAAAGCCTTTTCTATATAAGCAAAGACTTAGCGTTTTTCAGATTTCATCGCCGATTCCCCACCCAAGCGACGCCGCCCCGTGCTGCCGTCGCCCGTCGCCTCATGTCGCCCTGCCCGTGCTCACCGTCGGCGTCGCCCGCTTCCCGCCCGTGCTTTCGCCGTCGCCCGTCGCCCGTGCCCCTGCCTGTGCTCGCCGTCGCCCTGCCCTGCGAAATCCATTCCTCAGCCTTGGCGCCTCGCCTCGCCCAGAGTCCGCTTGAGCTCCCCACCACTCTGGGCTCGTCGTGCGCCGCCCATCCCTCGTCGCCCTGCCCCTTGCCCGTCCCGCCCGTGCCATGCCTCTTACCGCCTGTTGTGAGCCGCCATGGCTCTTTTTTATTTCTTTAATTTTTTCATATATTTTTATAATTTTTATGATCTTTTTTTTTATTTTTATGTTCTTTTTGTTTATGTTATTTTTTATATGTTGCTATAATGTTCATATGTATGTGGCGCTGTTTTTTTATTTTTATTACTTTAATTTTTTGTTCATATGTGATGTATATGTGTATGTGGCTATAATGTATATGTGTATGTGAACAATGCAAAAGATAGTTTTTTAGAAAAATTAGGATTTTTTCTGTTCATAGATTTTTTGGTGATATTAATTAATGTAAATATGCAAATGTTTGTATATTCATATGAACAATGAATTAGGCAATACTACTTCATGTATTTTTAAGAAGGAAGAAGAAGAAAAAGAATGAGAGGAAAAAGGTAATAAGAAGAGGAAGAAAGGAGAAGAAGAGGGAGAGGAAGAAGAGGAGAAATAAATAAGAAGAAGAAAAAGAAGAAAAGAAGAGGAGAAGAAGAAAGGAATAGAGGAGAAGAAGAAAAATAGAAAAAAAATCTATTTTTCTTCTTCTCCTTCTTTCTTCTAAGTCGAGGTCGAGGGTTCCGAAGTCGTCTAGGGGTCGAGGGTTCGAGGTGGGTCGAGGGTTCGAGGGTCGAGAGGTTCGTAGTGCCAAAGTATTGAAGAAACCCATGGCTTCATCATTAAGAAGTAACGAGGCATGATGAGTGCGAAGTCCTCCAAAGTTATACTGGAATGGAGTCCCGGATAGGATAATTTGCCTTTTTGTACGAATTTCAGCAAAGGCCTTCCAAATAACGATATTCGGAAGGTCCTTGCTGAACTTTGTACCAAAAAGCGAATTATCCTATGGGACCTGCTCCAAAATAACTTTGAGAGCTTGCACCATCATGCACCAAGCATTTAATGATGAAGACATGGTTTTGTTGAATCCTTTGACACTGGCAACCTCCCGACCTCGGCGATCCTCGACCCCTTGACCTCGACCGCTCGGCGATCTCGACCTTGACCCTCGACCTCGGTGATCCTCGACCCCTTGATAAAAAAAAGAAGAGGAAGAAGAAAAAAAGAGGAGAAGAAAGAATAGAGGTTCTTCTCCTCTATTCTTTCTTCTCCGCTTTTTCTTCTTCTTCCTCTTTTTTTATCGGAACGAGGGTCAGGTGGGTCGCCGACCCAGAGAGAAACCCTAATTAAATAGCAAGTATCGTCGATTGTGAGATATATGTGGCCACCCCTCCTTGAAGCGTTCTCGAGGCCACCCCTAACCCCTTGAAGCGTTGTCGAGGCCACGAAACCCTAGAGAGAAGCGTCGAGGCCACTAATTAATATGATTCCTTATTGTGATTAGCTAGCTAGTTCTACGTTTGCCACTAATATATCCATATCTGTCATGTTTGAATAATAATTGCCATGTTGTAAATATTTGTAGAAACTATGGACAACCCGCCACGAGACGAAGCACAAGAAGCATTGTTGAGGGACATAATCGCACAAGGAAGTGATGTCGATACGCTCGTTGATGTTTCTCAACGACAACGATGGTCTGGAAGGAGAGGGTGAAGAAGCAGCTGGCTATGATTTACATGGCTCCGATGACCCAATGCCGGTGCAAGAAGGAGAGGGTGAAGAAGTAGACCGTGAGGGCGGCTCGGTGATCACCAAACCGAGTCCGGCTAGGTATATATATTAGTTAAGCTTTGGCCGACTAGCTAATTGATGCATTCATTGTTTTGGTATGTACACATATTAATTAACTCTCATCTTTGTTCTTTTTCTAGCCCTCCGGATCGAGCACAACCGGTAAAGAGACGAGGCCGAAGAAAAAGTTCTTTCGGATGAAAAGTTTGAGATCATAGAAATCGCGCGCGACGGCCAACCGGGTTGAACCCTAGCGGACAAAGAAGGCATTTGTTGCTCGGTCACGGGGTTACGGTTGGGACAAGATCCCGATCAGCATCCACCAATGGTATAAGCCTAAGAACGAAGACCACGAGGTGTCTTATGTCAATGATATCTTGAGAAAAATGATCTTTGGACTGAGCTGAAGTCAAATTTGACCCTACCGCCAGAGGATGATCCGGAGAAGCCAGTTATAGAGCCATTAATCAAGTCTTTTGCTCTAAAGAAGATGGCAGACCTATTCAGGAATTGGAAGAAAGACCTCAATAGGTATGTCGAAAAAAATGAGACACCAGAATTCAAGGGCAAATATGAGAAGATCAGAGATGACTGACCCGCATTTGTGGCCCACAAGACATCGGAAAAGAGTAAAAAGATGTCGGCGACAAACAAGAGAAATGCTGCGAAGAAGAAGCTTCACCATCATGCGGGTCGGTGGCTACCTCGTAGCCCGGCCTAAGTGGGCCAAAGGCCGAGAATGATCTCGCTTGATAAAGGGATCGAATCCGAGAGACAATGAACTGGCGGACCGTTCTTGGGACTTAGGTTCTTGGGGCGGTGGAACCTTGGACCCTATAACAGGGAAGTGCATTTGGACGGACGAACAATTGGACATACCGGTCAAGAGGCTTTAGCAATATATCGAAGCAGCGCAGCAAGGGACGTTCGTTCGAGGCGGGTGGAGGAGGGCGAGCTCACAATGGCCCTCGGAAATCCACAGGCACCACTGGGCGGACACGCAGGCACGCCAGCTCCGTTTCATGGAAGGCTGGATTTCCGGACGCGAGGGGTTACAAAACCAGGAGAGGAGGAAGAAGCTGGAAGCGAGAGCCAAGCTGCAGGCGCTGCGAAAGGGTAATGGGGCTAGAGGAACGAGAAGCGGATCGCGACAAATGACCTGCGAAGCTTCCCCGAAGCTACCCGCCATCTCGGCGGAGAAGCGGCGTGGCTTCCACCGAGCTGCTTCAATGGGAGCATGCCTTGACGACTCCTCGCCGACTATCCCGTGGATGCTATCACAGAGTCTCAAAATTGCCACCTTATGGCGGAATGGAGCAATTTGAAGGTCAAGGCGGCTGTTGGCTCTGTTTATCCCTTATTAGTCCAGGTTATAGTAATGTAATATTGATGAGTTATGCATGTGTGCGCAGCTACCACTATATTCTCCTAGAGATTAAGCTTGAGAAGGGAGTAGTAATGCGTCTTAGACTCAAGCGAAAAGATCACAAGGAGTATCTGGACATGACCGAAATGCTCGAAGTAAGTTAAATCGATCATTATCCACCATATCAACAACTTTGTTCATTTACGATATCAAGTAATTGTTTTTCTTTGTATGGCAGGGCTTGGAGAAAATTCACCAAAAAGCTCGGGACTACCGAAGAAGCTGCAATTTAGACACCAAAGTAAGTACTATATAGTAGCATATTCCACGCATCTCCTAGTGATTCAAGCGCTAGTTTCATCAAGACCATTTAGCATGCTTGCTAATTATCAGTTTGATTGACCTCTATTTCTTGTAAAGTGGTTGTGGCAGGAACAAGGGAATGATTTCGTGGATACTACATTTATGTAGTCCATCCGCCACACGACACGTGAGCGGGCTACTCCGACAAACAATATGAAGTGCGTAAATAACAATATTCACAATTTTATTTTATTACCATCATTTGTGTTGAGTTTCATTCATTCATATATATATATATATATATATATATATATATATATATATATATATGTAATTACCCCTTCTTAAAATTAGATGTTTCGGATGCGGGATGAACTCCTAGCACCAGATCGCTTCTTGAGCAATTCAAGAGGAATTGGCGGCATTCTTTCTTGATCACATGATCGTGAAGGCGGAGAATACTATGTGGACCATGCGTCCAGTATGTTAGGAGATTATATTTGTAAAAGATAATTATTGTATATATGTAGCCGGTAGTGTCGGATAGATATACGAGAACTTGTTGCTCGACCAATCTCTCGGAGAAGGAGAGGTGGTCGATATCACTTCTCTCTGTATGCATATATGTTCATGACGATCTTCTGTTTGCTTACTAGCTAGCTAGCGTGTCTAGCTAGTCCTCTCCTATAATGTATGTATAATGCGTAAGGCGTCGACCAAGCACGGACAAAATTGAGGACACTTCTATATATTAATTAGCTAGCTAGCACAATATATGAAACACCTAAATTAACCCCCCAAAACCCCCCAAACCCCCCCCCCCCCCTTTTCAAAAAAAAAACAAAAACCCGATACCAGAAATGTCGACGCGTGGATGCCTATTATTGGTCCCGGTTGGTGCCACCAACCGGGACCAAAGGCCCTCCCGCCTAGGCTCGGCGGACAGGCCATGTGGAGGCCCATCTGTCCCGGTTACGGATTGAACCGGGACTAAAGGGTCGAGGCATTAGTACCGAGCTCTTTAGTCCGGTTCATGAACCGGGACTAAAGGCCCTCACCAACCGGGACTATAGGCCTTTTTTCTACTAATGGTGGTCAAGCTCAAGGTCCTAAAATCCGTCCGTTATTTGATCCACCATCACCCTAGCATATCCTTCTGGAATCGGCTGGCCGTGGTAGGTTGAGCCAGGTTCATTAGGCATATGAGCCAACAAATTACCGACTTTCAATGTCATCCATCGCGTCATAAGGTGGCAATGTTGAGACTACGTGATAGTATCCACAGGGGTAGCTTCGTGAAGACAGGCTCCAATTTCTTGAGTCTGCCTTTCGGTGGAAGCCACGCCGCTTCTCCGGCCGAGATGGCGAGGGTAGCTTCAAGGGAAGCTTCGCGTGTCGCTTGGTCGAGATCTCCTTCTCGCACCTCTAGCCCTTGTACCCTTTTCGTGCGGCAAATACCTGCAGTTGGCTATGCTCCACTTTCTTCCTCCTCTCCTGGGTTTTGTAACCCCCTGGGTCTGGAAACCCAGCCTTCCACGGAAGGGAGCTTGGCGTGCCTCGTGTCCGTCCAGGGTGTCAGGATTCCCGAGGGCCATTGTGAGCTCGTCGTTCTCTCTGTCTGGAACGAACGTCCCTTCCTGCGCTTTCTCGATATACTCCCGAAGCTTCCTGACGGGTATTCGCAGTTGCTCATCCGTCCAAACGCACTTCCCTGATACAGGGTCCAAGGTTCCGCCAACCCCGAAGAACCAAGTCCGGCAACGGTCTGGCCATCTCAATGTCTCTGGTTCGACCCCTTTAGCAATCAGGTCATTCTCAGCCTTGTCCCACAAAGGTCGGGCTTTGAGGTAACCACCTGACCCCGTGCGATGGTGATGCTTCTTCTTCGCAACATTAATCTTGTTTGTCGCTGACATCTTCTTACTCTTTCCCGATGTCTTGTGGGACACAAATGCGGGCCGTTGATCTCTGATCTTCTCATACTTTCCAGTGAAGTTTGGTGTCTCTTCTTTGTCGACAAACATTTTCAGCTCATTCTTCCACCTCCTGAATAGTTCTGCCGTCTTCTTAAGAGCATGAGACTTGATTAATTCCTCTATAACTGGCTTCTCTGGATCCTCCTCTGGCGGTAGGGTGAAATTTGCCTTAAGCGTTGTCCAAAGATCTTCTTTCTGCATATCGGAGACATAAGACGTCGGCACCTCAGAGTCTTCCTTCTTTGGCTTTAACCATTGTTGGATACCGATCGGGATCTTGTCCCTAACAAGAACCCGCAGACCGGCAGGCTTAAATGCATCCCTTGTCCGGATGGGTTCAATCGACTTGCCATCACGCAGCGATTGCTTTGTGATCTCAAACCTTTCATCCGGCGCAACTTTTTCTTGGGCCTCGTATCTTTACCGAAGTTGAGCTCGATCCGAGGGCTAGAGAAAAAGAAGAAAGACGAGAGTTAATTAATATGTGTACATATGAAAACAATGAATGGATCAATTAACTAGTCAAGACGGGCTTAACTAATATATATATACTGGCGGACTCGGTTCGGTCATGGAAGCGATCAGACGGTCTCCTTCTTGTACCTCCATTGGGTCACCGGAGCCATCATGAACATAGCCCTCTTCTTGTACCCGGCATTAATGGGCGGAGCCATCATGAACATAGCCCTCTTCTTCACCCAGTCCTCCCTGACCATCGGTGTCGTTGAGAAATGACACAACGACATCACTTCCTTGTGCGATTATGTGCCCCAACATCGCTTCTGTTTCTTCGTCTCGGGAATGCTCCATAGTTTCTGCAAATATTTACAACATGTCAATTATTATTCAAACATGGTACAGATGGATATATATTAGTGGCAAACGTAGAACTAGCTAGCTAATCACAATAAGGAATCATGTTAGTGGCCTCGACGCTGCTTCTCTAGGGTTTGGGGTGGCCTGAACAACGCTTCAAGGGTTTAGGGTGGCCTCGACACAACGCTTCAAGGGTTTGGGGTGGCCTCGACGACAACGCTCTTTTAACTTAGTAAATTTGGGTGGCCTCGAGAGAGTTTGTCAGTAGGGGCGGCGGCGAGGAGGGGTAGGAGGGGTTTGGTCGAGCGAGAGGGCCGAGGGGGTGCTGCCGTGGTATAAGTTATCACGGTCGAGAGGCGGTATATATATCGACCGCCCCTCATGACGAAGTTCTCCGGGAGGGGGTTATATCGACAACGACGCGACATACATATACATGGGAAAATAATGTTATCGGGGAGGCGGTATATCGGTACCCCCCCCTCGTGTTGAAGTACTCGGGAGGGGGTATATCGACAACGACATACCCGATAAAAAATAAGAAGACAAAAGAAGAAATAAAAAGAGGAGAAGAAGAAAGGAATAGAAGAGAAGCAATCGAAGAAAAAAAAGAAGAAAAAAAGGAGAAGAAGAAAGGAATAGAGGAGAAAGAAGAAAAGACCTCTTCTTTTTCTTCTTTTTTCCTATTCTTATTTATTTCTCCTCTTCTTCTCCTTTCTTACTCTTCTTATTTTCCTTTTTCCTCTCCTTCTTTTTCTTCTTCTTCCTTATCTTCCTAGCTAGATCTATAATACTAATCTAAAAATGTAACTTTTGCATATATAAAACTTTTCTTCTTCTTCCTTCTTCCTTCTCTTCCTTCTTTTCCTAAATATATAAATTTTTTCTAAAAATGAAACTAACCTAAAATGTAGAGAACATATATAGATAAAACTAACCTAAAATGTACCCAAATGTACTAAAAATCTAACTTTTATATGCGAGAGATAACATACATACATATATACATTTTTATAAAAAGGCAAAAAACAAATCATCATATATATGAACAAAAAATCTAAAAAGGACATATAATCAGATATACACACATACATATACTCACACATATACATATAATCTGGAAAAAAACATCATATATATGTGAAAAAACAGAGGAGAGGATAGGGGGGGCGGCGCCGGCCTGACCAAGGAGGGTGCGGCGTGGTCGGGGCAGGGGACAGGAGGCCTGGCGTGGCGTCGGTCTGAGGTGGCGACGCCGGCGTGGTTGCAAGCGACGGCGGTGTGGACGGGCGATGGGCGTCCGACGGCAGAGGGCAGCGACGACGTCGACGGGCAGGCGATGGCGCTGACGGCAGAGGCGGCGGCGGCCGACGGGCGGGTCGGGGCGCGGCAGAGGCACGGCAAGGGTGCGCGTGGTTTGGCGTGGTCGAGGCGGCTTGGCACGGGCAAAGCGGCAGCGGCATGGTCGGGCGCCCAGCGAGGCACTGGCGAGATCGGGCGACTGGCGGTGTCGTCGGAGGGATCAAGAAGCGGCGAAATTTTCACGATTGTTGGCTTATATAGCAAAAGGCATTGGTACTGCCCGTGGCACCAACCGGTACCAATGTCTTTAGTCCCGGTTGGTTGGTGCCACCAACGGGACCAAAGGTCAAGGGAAGTGGCGGCCTTTGGTCCCGGTTAGGCACCAACCGGGATTAGGCATTGCACGGTTCGTGGCACAAACCGTACTAATGTCTCTACTAGTCCCGGTTGGTGCTACCAACGGGACCAGAGGCCTCTGTGCTTTGCCTGCGTCGGGGCCAAAGTTTAGTCCCACGTCGCTAGTTCAGAGGCGCGCAGGTGGTTTATAAGCCCCTTGCCGCACCCTCTCGAAGCTCCTCTCCACCGCAGGCTTGCGGGCCTACTTGCTCTTGCTTTGCACGATGGGCCTTGGGCCTACTGCAGAACTGAATCACGGCCCATGGATGGGTTTCTAGTCGTATTCACGCCCGTCGTGGCCCGAGTTGGTGGCAAATTTTTGATTTTTTCCCCAGCTTTTTTTTTTGTTTTCTTTTTGCTTTATTTATTTTATTTTGTTTCTACTTACAACAAAATACTTATTTATTTTATTTTACTTAATTTATAATTACTTATTAATTTTATTTTATGATAATTCTTTTGCAATTAAAGTTTCTAACAAAAAAGTTCTTTATGAAAATTATTTTTGCTTTTAATGATTTTGAGCATGTAAAATACTTTGATAATTTTAGTTGCATCAATTTTGTATAATTTTAGTTTCAATAATACTAGAAGTTGCTTATAATGTTTTGAGCGAGAAAATACTTTGATAATTTTAGTTTCATAAATTTTATTTATGTTATAAAAGTTTTTTTGTTTCTACTTATCTATTTTATTAAAGTTTATATTATTTTGTTTCAATTTACTTATTTATTTTATTTTATTTTGTTTCGACTTCATTTGTTATTTTTCATGCATTTACTTGATTATTTTGAGATATAAGACCATGAAATTTAAAAGCATTTGAAATGAACTCGAAAAGGTTCCAAGTTGGCATGGTATCATCATTTCACCCACATAGCATGTGCAAGAAAGTAGAGAGGCTTACGGCAAAAACTGGATGCACTTCGTGGTACAAAATGCAGACAATCTCCTTCTAAGTATCGGGGTTTCATACTTGGCTAAACCTGCCTGTTACAAAGGGATTTCATTTCTTTTGAACTTATTTTAACCCCCTTGTTGTTTGTGTTCAAAATGCACCATTCAAAGCCACATCATCAATTTACAACCCTTTCTCGACTTCATTTGTTATTTTTCATGCATTCTTGATTATTTTGAGCTATAAGACCATGAAATTGAAAAGCATTTGAAATGAACTCCGATAAGGTTCCAAGTTGGCATGGTATCATCATTTCACCCACATAGCATGTGCAAGAAACTAGAGAGGCTTACGGCAAAAGCTGGATGCACTTCGTGTACAAAATGCAGACAATCTCCTTGAAGTATCGTGGTTTCATCTGAGAAACCCGTCTGTTACAAAGGGATTTCATTTCTTTTGAACTTATTTGAACCCCCTTGTTTTTCTATGTTCAAAATGCACCATTAAAAGCCACATCATCAATTTACAACCCTTTCTGACTTCATTTGTTATTTTTCATGCATTTACTGATTATTTTGAGCTATAAGACCATGAAATTGAGAAGTATTTGAAATGAACTCTGATAAGGTTCCAAGTTGGCATGGTATCATCATTTCACCCACATAGCATGTGCAAGAAAGTAGAGAGGCTTACGGCAAAAACTGGATGCACTTCGTGTACAAAATGCATACAATCTCCTTCAAGTATCGTGGTTTCATACTTAAACTTCCTGCATTACAAAGGGATTTCATTTCTTTTGAACTTATTTTAACCCCCTTGTTTTTTTGTGTTCAAAATGCACCATTCAAAGCCACATCATCAATTTACAACCCTTTCTGACTTCATTTGTTATTTTTCATGCATTCATTGATTATTTTGAGCTATAAGACCATGAAATTGAAAAGCATTTGAAATGAACTCTGATAAGGTTCCAAGTTGGCATGGTATCATCATTTCACCCACATAGCATGTGCAAGAAAGTAGAGAGGCTTACGGCAAAAACCGGATGCACTTCATGTACAAAATAGATAATCTCCTTCAAGTATCGTGGTTTCATACGGAAACTAAATGCATTACAAAGGGATTTCATTTCTTTTGAACTTATTTGAACCCCTTGTTTTTCCGTGCTCAAAATGCACCATTAAAAGCCACATCATCAATTTACAACCCTTTCGACTTCATTTGTTATGTTTCATGCATTTCTTGATTATTTTGAGCTATAAGACCATGAAATTGAAAAGCATTTGAAATGAACTCTGATAAGGTTCCAAGTTGGCATGGTATCATCATTTCACCCACATAGCATGTGCAAGAGAGTAGAGAGGCTTACGGCAAAAACTGGATGCACTTCTGTACAAAATGTATAATCTCCTTCAAGTATTAGGGTTTCATATGGAAACTGCTGTTACAAAGGGATTTCATTTCTTTTGAACTTATTTGAACCTCTTGTTTTTTACCGTGTTCAAAATGCACCATTCAAAGCCACATCATCAATTTACAACCCTTTCCGACTTCATTTGTTATTTTTCATGCATTTACTGATTATTTTGAGCTATAAGACCATGAAATTGAAAAGCATTTGAAATGAACTCTGATGAGGTTCCAAGTTGGCATGGTATCATCATTTCGCCCACATAGAATGTGCAAGAAAGTAGAGAGGCTTACGACAAAAACTGGATGCACTTCGTGTACAAAATGCATAATCTCCTTCAAGTATCGGGGTTTCATACGGAAGCACAAATGCATTACAAAAGGGATTTCATTTCTTTTGAACTTATTTGAACCCCATTGTTTTTCTGTGTTCAAAATGCACCATTAAAAGCCACATCATCAATTTACAACCCTTTCTGACTTCATTTGTTAATTTTCATGCATCTACTGATTATTTTGAGCTATAAGACCATGAAATTGAAAAGCATTTGAAATGAACTACGAAAAGGTTCCAATTTGGCATGGTATCATCATTTCACCCACATATCATGTGTAAGAAAGTAGAGAGGCTTACGGTAAAACTGGATGCACTTCGTGTACAAAAATGCAGACAATCTCCTTCAAGTATCGTGGTTTCATACGGAACTCGTAAATGCATTACAAAAGGGATTTCATTTCTTTTGAACTTATTTGAACCCCCTTGTTTTTCTATGTTCAAAATGCACCATTCAAAGCCACATCATCAATTTACAACCCTTTCCGACTTCATTTGTTATTTTTCATGCATTTACTGATTATTTTGAGCTATAAGACCATGAAATTGAAAAGCATTTGAAATGAACTCGATGAGGTTCCAAGTTGGCATGGTATCATCATTTCACCCACATAGAATGTGCAAGAAAGTAGAGAGGCTTACTTAATAAAATCGGATGCACTTCGTGTACAAAACAGACAATCTCCTTCGAAGTATCAGTGTTTCATACGGAAACTCGTCTGTTACAAAGGGATTTCATTTCTTTTGAACTTATTTGAACCCCATTGTTTTTCTGTGTTCAAAATGCACCATTAAAAGCCACATCATCAATTTACAACCCTTTCTGACTTCATTTGTTATTTTTCATGCATTTACTGATTATTTTAAGCTATAAGACCATGAAATTGAAAAGCATTTGAAATGAACTCTGATAAGCTTCCAAGTTGGCATGGTATCATCATTTCACCCACATAGCATGTGCAAGAAATTAGAGAGGCTTACGGCAAAAAGTGGATGCACTTCGTGTACAAAACAGACAATCTCCTTCAAGATATCGGGGTTTCACATGTAAACTAAATGCATTACAAAGGGATTTCATTTGTTTTGAACTTATTTGAACCCCCTTGTTTTTCTGTGTTCAAAATTCACCATTAAAAGCCACATCATCAATTTACAACCCTTTCTGACTTCATTTGTTATTTTTCATGCATTTACTGACTATTTTGAGCTATAAGACCATGAAATTGAAAAGCATTTGAAATGAACTCGATGAGGTTCCAAGTTGGCATGGTATCATCATTTCACCCACATAGCATGTGCAAGAAAGTCGAGAGGCTTACGGCAAAAAGCTGGATGCACTTCGTGGTACAAAATGCATAATCTCCTTCAAGTATCGGGGTTTCATCTGTAAACTCTGCATTACAAAGGGATTTCATTTCTTTTGAACTTATTTGAACCCCTTGTTTTTCTCGTGGTTCAAAATGCACCATTAAAAGCCACATCATCAATTTACAACCCTTTCCACTTCATTTGTTATTTTCATGCATTTCTTGATTATTTTGAGCTATAAGACCATGAAATTGAAAAGCATTTGAAATGAACTACGATGAGGTTCCAAGTTGGCATGGTATCATCATTTCGCCCACATAGAATGTGCAAGAAAGTAGAGAGGCTTACGGCAAAAATCGGATGCACTTCGTGTACAAAATGCATACAATCTCCTTCAAGTATCGTGGTTTCATATGGAAACAAATGCATTACAAAGGGATTTCATTTCTTTTGAACTTATTTGAACCCCTTGTTTTTCCGTGGTTCAAAATGCACCATTCAAAGCCACATCATCAATTTACAACCCTTTCCGACTTCATTTGTTATTTTCATGCATTTACCGATTATTTTGAGCTATAAGACCATGAAATTGAAAAGCATTTGAAATGAACTACGATGAGGTTCCAAGTTGGCATGGTATCATCATTTCGCCCACATAGAATGCGCAAGAAAGTAGAGAGGCTTACGGCAAAATCGGATGCACTTCGTGTACAAAATGCATAATCTCCTTCAAGTATCGTGGTTTCATACTGGAAACTAAATGCATTACAAAGGGATTTCATTTATTTTGAACTTATTTGAGCCCCCTTGTTTTTTACGTGTTCAAAATGCACCATTCAAAGCCACATCATCAATTTACAACCTATTCTCGACTTCATTTGTTATTCTTCATGCATTTACTGATTATTTTGAGCTATAAGACCATGCAATTGAAAATCATTTGAAATGAACTCTGATAAGGTTCCAAGTTGGCATGGTATCATCATTTCACCCACATACCATGTGCAAGAAAGTAGAGAGGCTTACGCAAAATCGGATGCACTTCGTGTACAAAATGCAGACAATCTCCTTCAAGTATCGTGGTTTCACATGTAAACTCGCCTCGTTACATAAAGGGATTTCATTTCTTTTGAACTTATTTGAACCCCTTGTTTTTACGTGTTCAAAATGCACCATTAAAAGCCACATCATCAATTTACAACCCTTTCCAGGCTTCATTTGTTATTTTCATGCATTTACTGATTATTTTGAGCTATAAGACCATGAAATTGAAAAGCATTTGAAATGAACTCTGATAAGGTTCCAAGTTGGCATGGTATCATCATTTCACCCACATAGCATGTGCAAGAGAGTAGAGAGGCTTACGGCAAAAACTGGATGCACTTCGTGTACAAAACAGACAATCTCCTTCGAAGTATTAGGGTTTCATATGGAAACTCGTCTGTTACAAAGGGATTTCATTTCTTTTGAACTTATTTGAACCCTCTTGTTTTTCTGTGTTCAAAATGCACCATTCAAAGCCACATCATCAATTTACAACCCTTTCCGACTTCATTTGTTATTTTCATGCATTTCTTGATTATTTTGAGCTATAAGACCATGAAATTGAAAAGCATTTGAAATGAACTCGATGAGGTTCCAAGTTGGCATGGTATCATCATTTCACCCACATAGAATGTGCAAGAAAGTAGAGAGGCTTACGACAAAAAGCTGGATGCACTTCGTGTACAAAATGCATAATCTCCTTCAAGTATCGTGGTTTCATCACGGAAACTCGTCTGTTACAAAGGGATTTCATTTCTTTTGAACTTATTTGAACCCCATTGTTTTTCTGTGTTCAAAATGCACCATTAAAAGCCACATCATCAATTTACAACCCTTTCTGACTTCATTTGTTAATTTTCATGCATCTACTGATTATTTTGAGCTATAAGACCATGAAATTGAAAAGCATTTGAAATGAACTCTGAAAAGGTTCCAATTTGGCATGGTATCATCATTTCACCCACATATCATGTGTAAGAAAGTAGAGAGGCTTACGGTAAAAACTGGATGCACTTCGTGTACAAAATGCATAATCTCCTTCAAGTATCGTGGTTTCATACTAAACTCGTCTGCATTACAAAGGGATTTCATTTCTTTTGAACTTATTTGAACCCCTTGTTTTTCTATGTTCAAAATGCACCATTCAAAGCCACATCATCAATTTACAACCCTTTCCGACTTCATTTGTTATTTTTCATGCATTTACTGATTATTTTGAGCTATAAGACCATGAAATTGAAAAGCATTTGAAATGAACTCTGATGAGGTTCCAAGTTGGCATGGTATCATCATTTCACCCACATAGAATGTGCAAGAAAGTAGAGAGGCTTACGACAAAAACTGGATGCACTTAGGTACAAAAATGTATAATCTCCTTCAAGTATCGGTGTTTCATACGGAAACTCGTCTGCATTACAAAGGGATTTCATTTCTTTTGAACTTATTTGAACCCCATTGTTTTTACGTGATTTCAAAATGCACCATTAAAAGCCACATCATCAATTTACAACCCTTTCGACTTCATTTGTTATTTTTCATGCATTTACTGATTATTTTAAGCTATAAGACCATGAAATTGAAAAGCATTTGAAATGAACTCTGATAAGCTTCCAAGTTGGCATGGTATCATCATTTCACCCACATAGCATGTGCAAGAAATTAGAGAGGCTTACGGCAAAAAGTGGATGCACTTCGTGTACAAAACAGACAATCTCCTTCGAAGTATCAGGGTTTCATACAGAAACTCGTCTGTTACAAAGGGATTTCATTTGTTTTGAACTTATTTGAACCCCCTTGTTTTTCTGTGTTCAAAATTCACCATTAAAAGCCACATCATCAATTTACAACCCTTTCTGACTTCATTTGTTATTTTTCATGCATTTACTGACTATTTTGAGCTATAAGACCATGAAATTGAAAAGCATTTGAAATGAACTCTGATGAGGTTCCAAGTTGGCATGGTATCATCATTTCACCCACATAGCATGTGCAAGAAAGTCGAGAGGCTTACGGCAAAAACTGGATGCACTTCGTGTACAAAATGCATAATCTCCTTCAAGTATCGTGGTTTCATATGTAAACTCGTCTGTTACAAAGGGATTTCATTTCTTTTGAACTTATTTGAACCCCCTTGTTTTTCTGTGTTCAAAATGCACCATTAAAAGCCACATCATCAATTTACAACCCTTTCCGACTTCATTTGTTATTTTTCATGCATTTACTGATTATTTTGAGCTATAAGACCATGAAATTGAAAAGCATTTGAAATGAACTCTGATGAGGTTCCAAGTTGGCATGGTATCATCATTTCGCCCACATAGAATGTGCAAGAAAGTAGAGAGGCTTACTAAAAAACTGGATGCACTTCGTACAAAATGCAGACAATCTCCTTCAAGTATCGTGGTTTCATATGGAAACTCGTGCGTTACAAAGGGATTTCATTTCTTTTGAACTTATTTGAACCCCTTGTTTTTCTGTGGTTCAAAATGCACCATTCAAAGCCACATCATCAATTTACAACCCTTTCCGACTTCATTTGTTATTTTTCATGCATTTATCGATTATTTTGAGCTATAAGACCATGAAATTGAAAAGCATTTGAAATGAACTCTGATGAGGTTCCAAGTTGGCATGGTATCATCATTTCGCCCACATAGAATGCGCAAGAAAGTAGAGAGGCTTACGGCAAAAACTGGATGCACTTCGTGTACAAAACAGACAATCTCCTTCGAAGTATCAGGGTTTCATACGGAAACTCGTCTGTTACAAAGGGATTTCATTTATTTTGAACTTATTTGAGCCCCCTTGTTTTTCTGTGTTCAAAATGCACCATTCAAAGCCACATCATCAATTTACAACCTATTCTGACTTCATTTGTTATTCTTCATGCATTTACTGATTATTTTGAGCTATAAGACCATGCAATTGAAAATCATTTGAAATGAACTCTGATAAGGTTCCAAGTTGGCATGGTATCATCATTTCACCCACATACCATGTGCAAGAAAGTAGAGAGGCTTACGGCAAAAACTGGATGCACTTCGTGTACAAAACAGACAATCTCCTTCGAAGTATCATGGTTTCATACGGAAACTCGTCTGTTACAAAGGGATTTCATTTTTTTTGAACTTATTGGAACCCCCTTGTTTTTCTGTGTTCAAAATGCACCATTCAGAGCCACATCATCAATTTACAACCCTTTCGGACTTCATTTGCTATTTTTCATGCATTTATTGATTATTTTGAGCTATAAGACCATGAAGTTGAAAAGCATTTGAAATGAACTCTGAAACCAAAGTACATACATAGTTCTCCGAGCATTAAAACCAAAGTACATACATAGTTCTCATTGAACAAGATATAGCTCTCGAGCATCTAATTAAACCATACATTGAAATTATGTAAAACATTTTAATGCAAAAACAAATGCGATCATAACCGCAACCAAGGTAACAACTGATCCAACTGCATAATGATACCAAGTCTCGGTATGAATGGCATATTTTCTAATCTTTTTAATCTTCAACCGCATTGCATCCATCTTGATCTTGTGATCATCGACGACATCCGCAACATGCAACTCCAATATCATCTTCTCCTCCTCAATTTTTCTTATTTTTTCCTTCAAGTAATTGTTTTCTTCTTCAACTAAATTTAACCTCTCTACAATAGGGTCGGTTGGAATTTCGGTTCAACAACCTCCTAGATAAATAAAATCTATGTCACATTGGTCGGCATAATTGTCATAAACAATAAATGAACCAAATAGTTATGAAAAGATAATATATACCACATCTGAATCATAGACAGGACGAGGGCCGACGGGGGCGGATACCAAAACCATCGCACTATATAAGATGCAATAATAAAAGTAGAAAATAATACAAGTATCTATCTAAACATACAAGTAAGAATATTTTTCCTTTCAGAAAGAAGATAAGAACAAGAGGCTCACCACGATGGTGCCGTCGACGAGATCGGCGCGGGCGATCGACGGCGGTGAAGACGGGGCGGGGACGGGCCGTGACGGACCGCTAAATCTAGATAAATCTCGTTGAAAATGGAGCTCGGAGGTCGAGTTTCGAGAGTAGAAAGCTTAACTAGTGTGGCTCGGGCATTTCATCGAACACCTCATGTGCATAGGAGGTGAACTAGAGCACCCAAATGCCCTCCCCTCGCCGTCTTGACAAAACAGAGCACTGTGGAGTGCTCTGCCGCGGAGATGGGTATATTTGTCCCGGTTCGTGGCATGAACCGGGACTAAAGCCACCCCTTCTTTCCCGGTTCAAGCCAAGAACCGAGACCAATGGTTGTGGGCCAGCAGCGAGGACCATTGGTCCCGGTTCATGGCTCGAACCGGGACAAATGGTTCCACATGAACCGGGACCAATGCCCACGAGGCCCCGGCCGGCCCCCTGGGCTCACGAACCGGGTCTAATACCCCCCATTGGTCTCGGTTCTTGAAGAACCGGGACTAATGGGCTGGCCAGGGCCGAACGTGATGAGGACATCAATACCATTGTTACACCGACAGCCCCTGCTGCTATACATACTGGACCAATTACTAGAGCTCGCGCACGCCAATTAAATTACCACGTATTTTCGTTTCTTGGTAATGATTCTAATGTTCATGAGAATATGATGCTGCCTAAATTGGATACATTTGTTTTGCTTACAAATGAAGGGCCTAGCTTGGAGAAGGATGAACATTGGAGCAAGAACAAGCATGGAGATGATGGCATGCTAAGGGGAAACAAGAACGGAGTTACAAGTGATGATTTCAGGACGTTGAAGCCACCATAATGAGTGTATGAAGCCTTGGACGAAATATACAAGATGCTACTTCATAGCTTTCGTCCAGAGGCTATTCTAGGTGCTGCGTCACCTTATTATTGGGCCAGGCCCATGTATTTTCGAAATACTTGAGTATAGGCTGTTTTTAGAGTTCGTATGTGTGGGGAAACAAGAGATAGGGTTGGTTTCGGACCCCTTCCCCAAGGGCCATGAAATTCTCCCCTCTTCCTCCATATATACAGCCCTTAGGGCGTCGTTTAGACTTTGGGTTTTGTTTAGATTAAAGTTTGCCATAGCTGCAACTTCGCGTACTTCGTTTGTGTTCAACGACCAGACAAAGGCGTCACAGAACCCCACCTTGATCAATAAAGCTTTCATCTTATATTCGCAATATCCTGATTGCAATCTCATTTTCTTGCTTGTACTTCGTTTGCTCGCAGGAAACAGACCCTCGTGGTCAGGTTGATCGTGCTCCGGCGTGGTCAATAACCTCTCGGAGTTGGTTTAGCGATTGCTATATGCCAAGCGCCCTTGCATCGCGTTCGTAGTCGGATCGTCAAAGTCGACTTCCACCAAAGCGATATCCATCATCTCATCCAAAGACGGGACACCTTTGCCTCTATCAAGTGGTATCAGATTTCCAGGTTGCTCGGTGAGATTTTACAGTTTTCATAGTTTAGATCGAGTCTGTTCTTCATACCTACAGTCCACGAAAAAGCCAAAAAAATTAGGGTTAGTTCATCATATCCGAACCAGTCTGAGCCATTGCATAGTCTTTTTAGTATTTTGCTTTGTTGAATTTTCGGTTGCATCATCGTGTCTAGTTGCTGGTCTTAGTGTCTAGTCTTTTAGAGTTTCGAGTTCTGTTCACGGGTCTTCACGCCGCCGCCGCACCATCATCATCCGCTGCCATATACCACCACCACACCAGATACGTCGTTCCTGCCATCTACCATCACCGCTTATCCGCCACCGCTCCGAGTCCATATACCAATACCGATCCGAGTCCATATACCACCATCGACCCACATCCATATACTACCACCACTCCGAGTCCATCTCATATTAGGTTAACTTTCGAGATCCATCTATTTCCAGATTTGTGTTTTCCTTGTCTGAGTAGGTTTCGGATTCCAGCAATCTTTTGCCGTCCGTAGAAGAGGTTGGTTTCCAAAAAAAAAAGAGTCTGGAAACCACCCTCCGTTTAGGCCCAAAATTTTCCAAAAACGCACTTGACAAAAAAAAATTCTGGCTATCCTATTTTTAGGTGTTTCTAAGCGTATTGAGACTGTCGCCGTTATAGAAAGTTTTTTTTGACCCGTTTCCAGTTTTTGGTCCGGCAATCGAAAAAAAAATTGGTCGAAAAAAATTTCGTGCCTATCCTGTTATCTTGACTTGGGAAGAGTTTTGAGACACTCGCCATTATAGTGATTTCAGCAAAAGAAAGAGGAGCGCAAAAAAAGAGCACAAAAAAAGAGTGAAAAAATTCAGAGTGTGCTTCTCCCTTGTTTCCGTGCAGCGTCGTGATTTTGTTAGTGTTCTAGGCTCGCGTCTCTAGCACAGTCTAGCCTAGGACCAGCACAAGATCAAATGCGTTGAGCGCTTATTCAACTTTGCATCTCTCGAATTGATTATTGCTGACCCTTTTTGCTACCATATTATAAGCCTTCCCAGCTCCACATACATCTACGTCGTGCGTTTGACTCTCCCTGGTAATCGCTCTATCCAAGCTTTGAGAGTTTTGACAACAACGGTTGCCGATCACCACCTGCTGCTGGGTAAGAACTGGTAAGAATTTGAGATTCGCTTGACGGATTTGTGACACCCCACCACCACCATATTCCAGTAGTCTGTAGGATCATATTCTTGTCTGTTTCTATTGCTGCTAACTATGGCAGGAACACACGCCGACGAGATTGACTGGGAGAACATGACGAACAAGGACCTTCATGATAAGTTTCATCAAATGTTGGGTCAACAGGTGGAAGACGTGATGGCCAGCTTTGGAAAGGCATTGGAGAGGATGGATGACATTGAGAAGACAATTGACACCAAGTTGGACGCCAAGTTCGATGAATTACTCAAACGTCTTCCACAACCAGTTCTACGCCGCGATACAGTAGGACGAGCACAGCGTGTTCCTATTGAGCCAGGACAAAATTCTGGTGCCTGCCATCTGCTGTTGGTGCTTCAGAGCTCCCCGCCATTACTGCAGAGGTGGAGGACTATTACGAGGATGAGGTTGATCAAAATCAGAACTACGTGCAGCCACCAGCACCACCACCAGCAGGTCGACCTCAGGTATATGTTCGCAACGGTAGGCCTGCACCACCACCTCAGGTACGAGATAATGACCATATTCCTAAACTGAAATTGAATATTCCACCATTTGAGGGTAGATATGTTCCTGATATATATCTTACTTGGGAGTTAGAAACTGAACAATGTTTTACATGTTTACAATATCCCGAGGAGAGACGGGTTGTCTTTGCTGTTTGTGCTTTCACTAGTTTTGCATGTGTATGGTGGTCTGAACATTGTAGATTATATCCTATTCCAACTACTTGGGCTGCTTTGAAAACTGCTATGCGTACTCGTTGGGTTCCACCATATTATCAACGTGAATTGCTTCGAAAATTGCAGCGTTTAAGACAAGGGAAAAATTCTGTAGAAGAATATTATCAGGAATTACATACTGGCATGATTAGATGTGGTATTGTTGAGGAGAATGAAGCTATGCTTGCACGTTTTATGGATGGATTAAATAGAGAGATTCAGACCATTCTAGAGTATAAGGAGTATACTAACATCACTCGTTTATTCCATCTTGCTTGTAAAGCTGAACGTGAAGTGCGTGATCGACAAGCATTGGCGCGAACTAACTTTTCTCGCAGGCCGACCTTCATCATGGACACCGCGTGCATCTTCTACTTCAATCGCACCAGCACCTCCATCGTGCCACCTCCACCGTGATACAAGAAAGCAGGCACAACCACCATTATCTGCCAAGAGGGCACACAAGTGATATTATTTGTCGTCGTTGTAAGGGAAGAGGTCATTATGCGAGAGAATGCAAATCTCAGCGTGTGATGATTGCTACTGAGGATGGTGGGTATGAGTCCACTAGTGACTATGATGAGGAGACTTTGGCTCTTATTACATGTGAAGAACATGGTGGAGATGATTCTGATCATGAGGCGCAATACATGGCTCTGAAGACGCCGACAGTATGAATGTTTAGTTGCTCAACGTGTTTTGAGTGTGCAGGTCACACAAGCTGAGCAAAATCAGAGGCACAATTTGTTCCATACCAAGGGTGTTGTGAAGGAACGTTCTGTGCGCGTCATCATAGACGGAGGGAGCTGCAACAACTTGGCTAGCATGGACATGGTGGAGAAGCTATCTCTGACCACAAGACCACATCCACATCCTTACTACATCCAATGGTTCAACAACAGCGGCAAGGTTAAGGTAACACATACTGTTCGTGTGCATTTTAGTATCTCTACATATGCTGATTATGTTGATTGTGATGTGGTACCTATGCAAGCATGTTCCTTATTACTTGGTCGACCATGGCAATTTGACAAAATTCATACACCATGGTAGAAACAATCAGATACTCTTGTTCATAAGGATAAAATATTACTTTGCTTCCTATGACTCTCGATTCCATTTTGAAAGATGATATTAATAGAGCTAATAAAGCAAAACAGGAGAAAAATAAGAGTGAAAATCAGATTGTGGCAAAAGAATTTGAGCAACAAATGAAGCCTAATAGTAAACCATCTAGTGTTGCTTCTGAAATTAAATTGAAAAGTGCATGCTTACTTGCCACTAAATCTGATATTGATGAGCTAGATTTTAGCAAATCTGTTTGCTATGCTTTTGTGTGCAAAGAGGCATTATTTTCATTCGAGGACGTGTTTTCCTCTTTGCCTCCTGCTGTCACTAACATTTTGCAGGAGTTCACGACGCTCTTTCCACAAGACGTGCCACCGGATTACCTCCCATTCGAGGGATTGAGCATCGATTGACTTAATACTCGGTGCATCATTACCCAACCATGCACCATACCGTACCAATCCAGAGGAGACGAAGGAGATTATGCGTCAAGTATAAGAGCTGCTCGACAAAGGTTATATACGCGAATCCCTTAGTCCTTGTGCTGTTCCTATTATTCTAGTGCCGAAAAAGGATGGTACATCACGTATGTGTGTTGATTGTAGGGGAATTAATAATATTACTATTCGTTATCGTCATCCTATTCCTAGGCTAGATGATATGCTTGATGAATTGAGTGGCTCTACAATATTCTCCAAAGTTGATTTATGTAGTGGATACCATCAAATTCGTATGAAATTGGGAGATGAATGGAAAACGGCATTTAAAACTAAGTTTGGATTATATGAGTGGTTAGTCATGCCTTTTGGGTTAACTAATGCACCTAGTACTTTCATGAGATTAATGAACGAAGTTTTACGTGCTTTTATTGGACGATTTGTGGTAGTCTATTTTGATGATATACTGATTTATAGCAGATCTTTGGAGGAACATTTGGAACATTTACGTGCTGCTTTTATTGCTTTACGTGATGCACGTTTGTTTGGTAACCTTGGGAAGTGCGCCTTTTGCACCAACCGAGTATCTTTTCTTGGCTATGTTGTTACTCCACAGGGAATTGAAGTTGATAAAGCCAAGATTGAAGATATTGAGAGTTGGCGCAGCCCAAAACGGTCACATAAGTGAGGAGTTTTCTTGGCCTCGCTGGATTCTATAGGCGTTTTGTGAGAGATTTCAGCACCATTGCTGCACCTCTCAATGAGCTTACAAAGAAGGATGTGCCTTTTGTTTGGGGTACCGCACAGGAAGAAGCCTTCACGGTGTTGAAAGATAAGTTGACACATGCTCCTTTACTCCAACTTCCTGATTTTAATAAGACATTTGAGCTTGAATGTGATGCTAGTGGAATTGGATTAGGAGGTGTGTTATTACAAGATGGCAAACCTGTTGCATACTTTTCTGAAAAATTGAGGGCCTAGTCTGAATTATTCTACTTATGATTAAGAATTATATGCTCTTGTTCGGACTTTAGAAACATGGCAACATTATTTATGGCCCAAAGAATTTGTTATACATTCTGATCATGAATCTTTGAAACATATTAAAAGTCAAGCTAAACTGAATCGTAGACATGCTAAATGGGTTGAATTCATTGAGACTTTCCCTTATGTCATTAAACACAAGAAGGGTAAAGAAAATGTTATTGTCGATGCATTGTCTCGTCGCTATACTATGCTTTCACAACTTGACTTCAAAATATTTGGTTTGGAGACCATCAAAGATCAATATGTGCATGATGCTGATTTTAAAGATGTATTACAGAATTGTAAAGAAGGAAGAATGTGGAACAAGTTCGTCGTTAATGATGGATTTGTGTTCCGTGCTAACAAGTTATGCATTCCAGGTAGCTCCGTTCGTCTTTTGTTGTTGCAGGAGACACATGGAGGAGGACTAGTGGGACACTTTGGCGTGAAGAAGACGGAGGACATACTTGCTACAAATTTCTTTTGGCCAAAGATGAGACGGGATGTTGAGCGCTTTGTTGTTCGCTGCACTACATGTCAAAAAGGTAAGTCACGACTCAATCCTCATGGTTTATATATGCCTTTGCCTGTACCTAGTGTTCCTTGGGAGGATATATCTATGGACTTTGTTTTAGGTTTACCTCGAACAAAGAAGGGGAGGAATAGCATATTTGTTGTCGTGAATAGATTCTCAAAAATGACACACTTTATACCATGTCATAAAAGTGATGATGCTGTTAATGTTGCTGATTTGTTCTTCCGTGAAATTATTCGCTTGCATGGTGTGCCAAATACTATTGTTTTAGATAGTGATACTAAATTTCTTAGCTACTTTTGGAGATGTTTATGGGCTAAGTTGGGGACTAAACTGCATTTTAGTACTATTTGTCACCCCCAAACTGATGGACAAACTGAAGTAGTCTATAGAACATTGTCTACTATGCTTAGGGCTGTTTTGAAGAACAATAAGAAAATGTGGGAAGAATGCTTGCGTCATATTGAATTTGCTTATAATCGTTCATTGCATTCTACTACTAAGATGTGCCCTTTTGAAATTGTGTATGGTTTCCTACCGTGCACCTATTGATTTGTTGCCTCTTCCATCTTCGGAGGAGGTTAATTTTGATGCTAAACAACGTGTTGAATTGATTTTAAAAATGCATGAGTTAACTAAGGAAAAAAATTGAGCGTATGAATGCTAAATATAAACTTGCTGGAGATAAGGGTAGAAAACATGTTGTGTTTGCACCTGGAGATCTTGTTTGGTTACATTTGCGTAAGGATAGATTTCCTGATTTGCGCAAATCAAAGCTAATGCCATGTGCTGATGGTCCTTTTAAGGTGTTAGAGAAAATAAATGACAATGCATATAAACTTGAGCTGCCTGCAGATTTTGGGGTTAGTCCCACTTTTAACATTGCAGATTTGAAGCCTTATTTGGGTGAGGAAGATGTGCTTCGATCGAGGACGACTTCATTTCAAGAAGGGGAGGATGATGAGGACATCAATACCATTGTGACACCCACAGCCCCTTCTGCTATACATACTGGACCAATTACTAGAGCTCGCGCACGCCAATTAAATTACCACGTATTTTCGTTTCTTGGTAATGATTCTAATGTTCATGAGAATATGATGTCGCTTAAATTGGATACATTTGTTTTGCTTACAAATGAAGGGCCTAGCTTGGAGAAGGATGAACATTGGAGCAAGAACAAGCATGGAGATGATGGCATGCGCAAGGGGAACAAGAACGGAGTTACAAGTGATGATTTCAGGACGTTGAAGCCACCATAATGAGTGCATGAAGCCTTGGACGAAATATACAAGATGCTACTTCATAACTTTTATACAGAGGCTATTATAGGTGTCACAATACCTTATTATTGGGCCAGCCCATGTATTTTCGGAATACTTGAGTATAGGTTGTTTTTAGAGTTCATATGTGTGGGGAAATAAGAGATAGGCTTGGTTTCGGACCCCTTCCCCAAGGGCCACGAAATTCCCCCCTCTTCCTCCATATATACAGCCCTTAGGGCGTCGATTAGACTTTGGGTTTTGTTTAGATTAAAGTTCGCGTACTTCGTTTGTGTTCAACGACCAGACAAAGGCGTCACAGAACCCCATCTTGATCAATAAAGCTTTCATCTTATATTCGCAATATCCTGATTGCAATATCAGTTTCTTGCTTGTTCTTCGTTTGCTCGCAAGAAACAGACCCTCGTGGTCGTGCTCCGGCGTGGTCAACAACCTCTCGGAGTTGGTTTAGCGATTGCTAAGGCGCGGTGATGGTGTCCTGGACTAGGGGGTACTCACCACGTCGTCCCCCGATCAGTTAGATTGGGCCGAGGACCCCCAGGGCCGCATACTCATGGGCCAGTCCAGACAGCTGCCGCATACAAGGAAGATTCCACAAGACTTGGCGATCAAGACAAGGACTCCTCCCCCACCGGCGTATTCGGCTAGGACTCTTGTTATCCTAGGCCTCTGGTGCATTATATAAACCGAGGCCATGCTAGTCGATAGACAATCTCATATACAACAATCATACCATAGGCTAGCTTCTAGGGTTTAGCCTCTACGATCTCGTGGTAGATCTACTCTTGTACTACCCATATCATCAATATTAATCAAGCAGAGTAGGGTTTTACCTCCATCGAGAGGGCCCGAACCTGGGTGAAAACATCGTGTCCCTTGTCTCCTGTTACCATCTGCCTAGAAGCACAGTTCGGGAACCCCTCGAGATCCGCCGGTTTTGACACCGACATTGGTGCTTTCATTGAGAGTTCCGCTGTGTGTTCGGCAAAAGGTCGATGGCTCGCCTGCAGATCAACTGCGACTTCGGCATCTTCGTCACCAGCTCAACTGGTCACCTTGGTTCGACCAAGGGCTGCGCCCTACCTCCGATCGTCATGTTCGGATGAGGGCCTTCATCAACATCAACTCCGATCTCTATCCAGATCCTTGAGGAATCATCCAGGAGCTTCGGGGCTCAACGTCAACATTGCCCTCGGGCGATCGTCTTGCTTTTTCTGGACAGCGGACTTGTGTCCGCCGCCACCGCCTCCTCAAGCGTCGTTTCAACGATTGCTTCGGTGGAATTGTGCGGAATTGGGTCTACAATAACCCTGGAAAATTTGGTCGAGTTCCGATGGAGGAATCTCTGGCAATCTCCGATATACCGGAGCCGCATTGAACCTGGACGAGAATCCGGACGAGTTTAGGGCGTGGTGTCCAGCTTCTAGCTCAGACCTCCTTTGGAAGATCCAACTGTTGATCGGCTGCGGAATTCCTATCTCTACCACCCCTCAAAATTTCAGCTCGATCCGACTGTCCAAACTCCGGGAACCTTCCGATTAGTGCATCACTTTTTGGATCTGTTTTCACAAAACGAATCCGACCCGAAGTTCGCCTTTTTTTTATGAACGGGAATTCGGACATCCTTTTTGAAGGAAGTTTTGCATGGGGTATCGTGTTTTGTTCCCGAACACATCCCACTAAATTTAAAATCTTTTGAACATGATCTTCAACATCATGCAGGTGTCAAACCAGTCCGGCAATATTGCTCCACGGCTGCCGACCTGCGCTAGAAACGTCGTCACTTTGTTGAGCCGAGCTCAACTTCTTCGGATCATCATCTCGGCAAGCCGAACAAGAGTCCGGCATCGCAAAGGATAAATCATCACCAACATCGCCGCCCCACGGACTACACGAAGCGGGCATATCGGCATCGCCGCACGGTCGCTTCATCAAGCCGGCATCGACCATGTCACGACCTGCATCGGCAGGGCCGCACTATTGCTTCTTCAAGCTGGTGCCCATCACGCCGACCTACTTCGACATCCCGGCTGGACCGGGGGCTTCGCCATCTCTTCATCAACCTACTCCGGACACTTCGACATCACTAGCCGACCAGCTCCGTCACGTTAGCTGGACCGAGGGCTTTGCCTCGGCAAGCCAACCTTTGCCAGTATTGCCATGCCGTCGTTTTATCGCCCATCAGGCAATGGGTGCGTGCATCGAGTCCCAATTTTGGGAATCACCTTCCTTCGGATTACTACAATAAATAAACCAGGTGCTATTAATCCTAGTATTTTTTTTTTTGCTTGTTTGGGTTCATTTTTCCCAAGGAATTATTACTCTGGTTTATCCATCATATGTGCACAGGTCTATCAAGTGGTGGCCGCATTATCGACGGTCGCATGATGGTTCGGTCAATTTCCGTACATAGTTCGTTAACGCCGCGTCTCGAACTCGAACCGACACAGGTGAATTCAGGCCTTGCCATGCCTTTACCGCATCACGCCGCCGCCTGCATCGACATTGACTTGGCGCCAGGCCATATTTCTTTTATTACTCACTTTGCAAAAATTATTTGTTATGCAACTAATTTTTTATTACTATTATCTCCGGTTTGCACTATTTTTGTGCACAGGAAAATGATCCAGCCGGACTATATCCTTTGGCGCCACCTCGTCTCGACGGGGCTTCGTCAACACTTCATTACCCCATGCAGGGACTTCGCATCACTCTGCCGTCCTGCATTGACCGTGCTATGTCACCACTTCGAATGCCGAGCTCTTTGCTCCGCCACCTCGGGACCAGCTTGGGGATGGGACCTTGTCCCGTGATCAAGCTCGGACCGCGTCGTCCAATACCGAACACATTAACCAGCTAAGTTGCCTTCATGCTCAAAGTTTTAAATTTTTAACTTGTGTTCGGCTCGACCAAGCATTATACTTTTTTGGAAAAAAGTTGCTTGTAAAAATTTTCCTTGTCCAAACTTTGTCCGCACACACTTGACGCGCTACCCGCGCTCATTATACCTGGGGGCTTCTTTAACATAAGCTTATTAATATGGGCTTTATACCCAACACATGTGTCACACTTCCGCATGTACCTTTTATTCACCATTATATGAATTGATATGACTTAAGTTTTGGACAAGCTGGGTTGCTGGCTCTGTGCTTACCCCTATGTTCCCGATTGTTCGGCTAGGTGGTAAAGGGAGCACCTCTGCGATTGTTCTTGCCGGGTCACCGGATGTGTACCTCGACTGGGTGAAGCCGAAAGCTAAGCGTTCTTAAGGGAATACTCGGTCGGTGAACTAAAAGATGATTTCTTAGCTATTCATTTACCTGCCCCCAGATGTTTTTCGCTCTTTTCGCAGTCCGGACATGCACTTTAGGGCATGCCTCCTGTGGAAAGGAACCCCTAACGGAACTATTCTCCCTAGAAGATGTTTCTTACTAACCATGTAATATAACATAACTAGTTGGGCACTTGTCCGATAAAGCGTAATGACCCCTACGCTTGGTCTCCACGCATGCCCCGGTTTTTATAAATCATGAGGGTATTTGGACACACTCCGGACTATTGGGTCCAGAGGTTGAAGCGAAAAAGGTCCGCTATGACAAACGATCTACAATCCGGCTAGAAGGCATTTTACATGTAACCTTAAATTATATAGTCAACTTTTACCCAAGTCACTAGGGGGCTCTTATGTTTATTTGAGACGTTTTATAATAAGTGTTTTTCTTCTTAGTCGCTGCAAAGTGTTTATTATTTATCACTCCTTTTTTCGACACGAGGGTGCGGTCACTAGCCGGGGAGCCTAATTTCTCTCTCAAAACCGCCAGGGTTTAGTTTGTTAAACTGGCCTAATGAGAAGTACTCCGCCTTCAGGATGGGAGACCGTCAGAGGTCGACCACGAAGTCTTGAGATAGGATGTGTCATGTTAAAGCACGGCAGAAGCACTTTTTTTCTCTAAAAGTCCAATTTTCGGATTGGCACCGAACACTTGATCTTGTTCGGACGTCATGTTTTTACTGACGTTTTTTGGTTTTCCAAGCTTTTGGCACTTTTAAACTATTTGTGTGTTTTCAGCACAAGTCTCGCAGTGCAACGCCGGACTCCTTTAGAGATTCGGCAAAAACATTCTCGGATATTGCTATATATGCATCGGTTTCGAATTGTGTCTTCGGTCAATAGTTGGGTTGCCCGGCTCCTGCGCTTGCCTCCTACGCTCCTCTTTGTTTGGCTAGTTGTGCAAAGGGAGAACCATCGCGATTGTGCTCCCAGCTCGCATGGTCAAGCACCTCAGTGGAGAAAGTCAAAACCGATCGTCACAATAGGTGTAGACTGGTCAGCGATCCGATGACTATATTAAATGACGGGCCGTTCATAACATTGGTCAAGTGTTTATGGCTTGACCTCATTGCCGAACACTACCGGGGCTAGTAACTGGCCCCCCAAACTAAATCCTCAATATTTGGCTCTTCCATTAGAGCTGAGGTTTCATGATCATGCTTAGCATGACAACCCAAAGAAAGGAACCGATAGCGGGACTATTTTCTTTGGAAGACATTTCTTCTGTTAAACAGCAATATAACATATCTCTCTGCGTACCTATGTTTTATAAAACCGTATGGCCAGATTGCCTTGTTTGTTGTAAATCTTTGACCTCATAAAGGCTTTATAAAGTAGGACAAACACTCCTCGGCTCCTGGCCGAGGAGGTTGAAGCCGATGGTCGGTCAACAAAGTTTTGTACAATGCGGATCCGAGCATTAATGACATAAAGTACTTGGATACATTGAGTCATTACACATAATTTGTGATTTTATTATGGATATCGATCCTTAATTCGCCACCCTACCGCATTAAGGCTCGGGGCTACTGGCTTCGGGCTTATTATTTACAAATATTAAAGCACATCGATCCTCGATCTCGGTGTTGCCACCCGACCCGGTCTCGGGGCTACTACATTGCCTGCTCTATGCGTAAAATTTTAAGTGCAATACAGATTTCGAGGAGATTTTGATCCTCGTGTTGGTCGGCCGCACCCAACCCGAGTCTCGAGGATCGAGCACGCCGCTTTTTGTGTCCCAAGTATTCTGCCGAGTTAGGACTTGATCCTCAGACCGATTTTGCAAATCAACTTTGAGTTTCAGCTGCCACGGGATCAGCGGTCTTATGTCATCCTTCATGTGCATCTCGGATTTAGACCGATACCCACCTTGAAGGCTATCGGCTATGTATCTCGGCAGAGAATAAATTGCACCAATCAAAAATATTGACAAAAATCGGCCCACATTCGGGTGGTGCACCACCTCGGAAGCAGTCCGTATAAAGCTTCGGCGCTAGTGGTCGGCTCCATAGAGGGCATTTCCGCATTAAGCTCGGCTAAACTCCTTCAAACTTCTTTGAACCAAGGTGATTTACGACACCTCGGATACAGTCCGGCGTTGGAGCTCGGATACATAGTCCGGCGTTGGAGCTCGGATACAATCTGGCGTTGGAGCTCGGTTACATAGTCCGACGTTGGAGCTCGGATACATTCCGGCGTTAGAGCTGGGAAGCAGTCCGGCATTGGTACTCGGCTGCAAAAGATACCTCGAATGCAGTCCGGCGTTGGAGTTCGGACGCAAGAGGACGCTGCCGCCGGGAACAACTTCAAACCCGAGGTGTGGCATAAAAATAACAAGGCATTGATAAAGGCCGGAAATTTAAAGGGGCTCTCGGATACCGATGTGTAAACTCGTCGAAAGCATTTCGGCGATCCTCAAGATCAAGATGAGGAGATTTGTTGAACCAGTTTTCAAGACCGGCAACCAAGATGAAGAACAGTTCGAAGAATCGAGGAGCGCCCCTAACTTGAAGACCGGTTCAGGGGCTATCGACGGTGTCCCGGACTAGGGGGTACTCACCACGCCGTCTCCCCGATCAGTTAGATTGGGCCGAGGACCCCTGTGGCCGCATACTCATGGGCCAGTCCGACAGTTGCCGCATACAAGGAAGATTCCACAAGACTTGGCGATCAAGACAAGGACTCCTCCCCACCGGGCGATTCGGGTTAGGACTCTTGTTATCTTAGGCCTGCGGTGCATTATATAAACCGAGGCCGTGCTAGTCGATAGACCATCTCATATACAACAACCATACCATATGCCAGCTTCTAGGGTTTAGCCTCTCTGATCTGGTGGTAGATCTACTCTTGTACTACCCATATCATCAATATTAATCAAGCAGGAGTAGGGTTTTACCTCCATCGAGAGGGCCCGAACCTGGGTAAAAACATCGTGTCCCTTGTCTCCTGTTACCATCCGCCTAGACGCACAGTTCGGGACCCCCTACCCAAGATCCGCCGGTTTTGACACCGACACGCGGCGTCCTCGCACGTTCGTAGTCGGATCGTCAAAGTCGACTTCCACCAAAGCGATATCCATCATCTCATCGAAAGACGGGACACCTTTGCCTCTATCAGAACGGTACCCCTGTTTTCTACTAGTGTGGTCAGCCGATTGTCAATAGCAGCAGGTGTTCCACTACCGTTCGCGTACGGCAAGCCTGCGGCTCGGGCGTGAAGGGAGACTGCACAGATCATTAGTTGCATTTTGGGAGGAGAGAGCGGATGGCAGCCATGGATTGACGATGGGGATGACATAGTGTAGTAAGTGAGAGCAAAGATTGATCTCGACCGGGATCATCTTTTTCCCTATGCGCCAAACGGGGTCAGGGTCGAGATAGACCGGGATCGATAAGTATAGGGTACATATTTCAAGGATTTGAAGGTGAGAGTTTATTTGAGACAAGCTCTACGACCTCAGGTTTAAAATATATACTCCCGCTGTTCTAAAATAAGTGTCTTAACTTTGTACTAAGATCAGTACAAAGTTGAGACCACTTATTTTGGAACGAGGGAGTACTTTACTCTCTAACGTGCCGCTGCTGCCTGGCCTATGCTTTGTCACGTCGGAGTAGCAGTAGATCCCTCCTGGATCCGGTCAATCTTTTCACTCCACGTGATCACCCACGCCGCTTGTTTTCATCGCCAGTGTCATTTTCGGGTGAAAACTGCTAGGCGCACAAGGCGAAAATTGCCAGAGTAATTAACTAGCTTACGTACGAAATATCCATCCCCCCATTGTGCTGCGAACGCACTGGTTGGCGAGACAGATCGATTCGCTGCCGAAAAAATTCTGACGAACCACCAGGCCCAACCACCGGGAATCTGCCTCCAGTTACGGCACGTTTGTACTGCTGACTGCACTAGCACTACTAACAGCTTGTTGCTGTCTGAGCCTACCCTACCCGATCTGTACTCGTGCAACGGAGAGACCCGCTGCACGTTTCGGGATCGAGCTTACATTATCATCGCTCGCTCGCTCGCTCGCTGTTACAGGCATATACGTACAGTAACAGCAGGGCTCGTCAAACCACTGTTCCGCAATCAATCTAAGCATGCAGCAGCAGCAGCAGCAGCAATGCCGTCGATGATGGTTGGTTTGTTAATCGGACAACAGTCAACAGTGCTGGGCTACAGGGCGAGGATTGGCGGCCGTGGCAGAAGGGCCGTTCCAATTATTCTCGGCTAGTTAAAGCTCCGAGAGCAACTAAACGAGGAGCCCACCTTCGCAATGGTCGCTCTGAGGGCTCTCTTCGAATTTTGTTTTTTTCGCGCATTTTTAGCTTTTTAGATGTTTTTTTTCTCGGTTTTTTGATTTTCCATTGGTCTTTCTTAGCATTTTGTCAGAAGAAAAATCAAACATCTTTCTTGCGCGGAAAATGCGTTTTTTTTCTTCCGCGAGAGCACTGCCGTGCCTCTCAGAAACGGAATAAAATACGTGTTTTCTTTATTTTTTTTCTTTTGAGAGAGGCACGTATTTGCTTCTGTGAGAGGTATGGCCCTTCTTCTCAGAAACGGAAAAAATATGTGTTTCTTTTTCTTCCGCGAGCGGCAGAGATTTGCTTCCGCGTGCGTGCCTCTCGAAAATGAAAAAAAAAACATGTTTTCTTTTTTTTTTCTTCCACGCGACGTGCCTCTCGAAAATGAAAAAAACACATTTTTTATTTTTTCTTCCGCGAGAGGCACGGCCATGCCTCTCGGAAACGGTTTTCGGAAAGATAAAAAACGTGCTCCTGGTGTGGTTTTTTCGTTCGTTTTTTTCATGAAAAGAAGTTCGTCAAAGCCTAATAACATGGTATCTAGTTTTAAAAATCTCAACGCGAGGAAACCAACAGTGAAAACGGTTCGAGATTTGTATGTATAACTAAAGAGATAAAATATTTTGAATGAATAAATCTACGAAAAAAAAGAAAATCTCATGTTGCGACAACTGACGCACAGCGTGTCACTTATCACAACCTGAAAAAGTGAAAGTGATTTTTAAAAAGAGTACTCCTTAATTAGAGCTTCGTCCCCACGTCACTGAATCACTGCTGTGTTGCGGCAATACCACTATACTACCATGACAGTCGTGATGGAGGGCGTACGAATCACGTGTTGGCCGGGCAAGTCGTTTTGCAGTGCTGGTGGAAGGAAACCAAGGGTGCGGCTGGGCTAGGGATGTAAATGGCACAAGGGTCATGATCATGCAAAACATTCGAATTTCGAACTAGTGTTAGATTATGATTAACTTTGTTAAAAAGGTCAAAACAGCGATTTTGGCCTGCGCGTGCAAGCAACGCAGGAGCGCGCATTGGGAACTGGCGTTCGTTTGACCGTGGTCGCGCCAATCGTGCAGCTACCGGCCGCCCGGCTAGCCTCAACACGCAGGGTCATGTGTGCCGTATGCAGGGAGTGATTGATGGACCACGATTCCACGAACCATATCTCCTGGGAGCCATGGCCACCGCGGCGGGCGGGCTGCCGAACCCTACATGGTCCCGTGGAGGTGGAGCATGTCGTGAAGCTACGCGTGCAACGGAACGACGGCGGCAGAAACCCGTACAGTGCCGTCGTTGATCTCCAAGAGAAAAGGCGACCACCGCTGTGGCCCAGCAGCAACATCAGTGCATCTGCGCGCGAGCTGGTTGGCCGGTAGGCTCGACATTGCACCACGTTTTTATTCTCTGTGGCCTGGCCACGGCCACGCTTTTACTTTCTGTGGTACCGAAAGAAGAGTCATTTTACAGTGATCCGGACGATATGGATCGTCCGTCGGAGCGAATTCGACGGTCCAGATCCGATGCAATACGCTGATGTCACGAGTATTATATCAGACCCCGAGGGGCATTTTCGGGAGAAAAAATATTTCGAACTGACCTGATTTTCCCTCCCAAATATTTCGAGGGTATTCTCGATGCAATTTCGTGGCTTTTTCGGTTCGATTTTTATCTCGCTCGCTAGGGTTTATTCCTCGCCGCCGCTAGGGTTTTAATCCTCGGCCGAGATCTAGCCGTCGCGGCCCTCCTGCCTCGTCGCCGGCAGGATCTAGCCGCGCGTCGCGGCCCCTCCCTCCCTCGTCACCGGCAGGATCTAGCCGCGCGTCGCGGCCCCTCCCTTCCTCCACCCCAATTCCCTCGCGATCTCGCACCACCTTTTGAACGAACACTAGAGAAGGTCCACAACCCTCCACGCGGCGGCCGCCGGCGAAGAGTCGGCGCCATCCCACCTCCCAGTCCTCCATGCGGGTGCCTATAGCCACAAGGTTATAGGCAACCTCTTTCCCACACCCCAATTGGTTGTTAATTTGCGTCCTTTACATATCATTTCTCAGCCATGGCTACAGCTTTGATCTGGCCATGCATCTCGTCCGATGGCAAGGTGGTTGGGTATGGATCATGTTCTGCGGGACTAGATGAAGCCGGCCGCCGGCCTCGACGGCCAACCCCATTCGTGAAGCCCCGACTGCATGATCTACGAACGTTCAATCGTTGCATTCAACATGTATTCTTTCAATTTGGCTGATAGGTGAGATTTGGAGATCAATAGAGATGATAAGCTATTAATTTGAGATTGTACTATAAACAATTCATAGCTTATGTTGCTCAATATTTATGATGCTCGCTTCTTCTTGTGCAATTGTTGGACTGGGATCAACAGACTTGTCATGTGCTTTATATGAAAAATTAGATTCACATGGGATATCCACCTTTTCAAGATTGCTATTAATTCTTATTATGATGTTTTAGCCTTGTTAAAGGGAGTGTAATGGTCCTCGCAAAAAGGAACGAGCATTTGATTCTTCCATATGTTGCATTTCATTCTTCCGTGTTTAGTTATGTCCAACATTTGTTACATGCACACACTTGACAAGGTTAGTACAAGTAGTAATTTTTCCTCTGTTTGCGGGGCTGTAATGAGAACATGCTATGTGATTCCCTCGAGGCAGGATGGATGTACCATGGCCACACCACTGTGCTCCTGAAGGTGATCGCTTCAATTCAGCGTTGCAGCACTGCAGAGCCCCTATGGTAATGCGTGCTTTACTCTTGTTATCCGATGCTCTATTTTTTGGCTTTGCGGCCTGCCTACGAGACATAGCTGGGATTATGTGTTGAATCGAGCAAGATTTTTTGACTTCCTTGTGAGGCTATGCTCATGCTCATACCTTTTTCTCTCGTATGATAATAGACATATCATAATCCATTACTCTTCTAGGGTTGCCCTGTGCACCATTACTGTCACATGGTAGTAAAAACAAATATAGATTTCTACGAGATCCCGTGATGACCAAATTTATTTCAAGCAAAATATAGTAACCAATATTATTGAAGTTTTACAACTTGACTCATGTGCAATGGACTAAGAACACGGCTAGAAACCTTCTTGGGACTAAAACCAACCACACCATACTCTATCGCTTTATGGCCAAGTGAACACTCCACACTGCTGGACAAACTGCTTGCATCTTCGTCGTCTTCAACCGCAGCTGCATCCGATAGCCTAGCATGGTACTGCTTGAACCTATTCCTGTATTTCATTTTGCTGTAGGGTGAATCGACAAGCACAACAAGTAGCTCTTTTCTGAATTTCTTGATGTACGCCTGCATGCAAGGATATGTTAGTATCGTTCCTTTACGTTCAGAAAATGAAATAATTTTAGGTGTTACTCTACGCATTTGCCATATCGCTTACTCAGTTTTAGTCCCGTAAACAATTCGATGTTCTTCAGCATGTACAGTGCACAACAATAACTGCAACATTTTATGTTGTTAGATCAACATTTCACATATTAACAATCTAAAACAAAAACAAAAGCTAATATTTTTTACTGACGTTTCATCGGATTTTGGCACATTAATGTTTCGTACTGGCCATTGCGTCACATTAATGTCTTCCCATGCATTGCTTTCTATCCCATTGACTCGCCTCGCTGCTCTCAGATGTGCTTCCATCCCACGTACCTGCAAGCCCAATGGGATGAGAAGTTGCCTACGACTAATACTTACATACGATGTCAAATCCTTTGTTATAATTACATATGTTGAAATTCTCACCACGTTATGTACTTATTTGGGTACCATACAATGGAAAAGTGAATCAAGAACCTGAATCTCCTTCCTTCTGGGGTTTACGACCACAAGTAACCAAAGTGGACGTTTTGGCTGTTCGTAGGTAGGAAAACCTAGATTGCATGTATAATTTGATCAACGTGTATAGTAATAAAAAAATCTGTTCAAAGTCAGGTTAAAATACCATATCATGTTTCGTAGCTGGTGCCTTGTGTTGTTCCAGGAATGCCTGCCAAAGCGTCCTCGTAGCACTCCTCTATCCTACCGTCTCTTTCGAGCTTAGCGACGCCGGCCACCCTCTCCATGTAAACCAGTTGGCCGTCCCTTGTGTCAATTGGGTCATCATGACACATGAGCTGGATCGCAAAGATCAACCACCTACAACAATAATCAAGTTAATTGTATTGTACAAAATGAAGCTTCATAAACTATTGTGAAATATCTTACTTGGCCACCCCAACCATACGGCTTCTTGGATCCATCTTTTGGGTGAGGCATTGCAAATGCTTGGTAGCACGACAATGTCATCAACTAAGACCATTTGTTTTTCATGATTAGTACTTTGTTGATCGGTGGCGCCACGAAATCTGTCGAACCACATCTAGCTAGTCCCTCCGGGTTTCAGTAACCGACCTCTTTTTAAGTTGCTAGAGCCGATTTTCCTCTTTTTATTGTTCGTGTCCTCGGAATCATTTGTAGACTCGAGATGGAGTCTTGTTTTTCCTTTTTTCTTCTCAAGATCGCATTTAAGCATACTCGTCATTATTAAATAATTGCAATACCACATTTTTCTTTTCACCCCCATGATTTGGTGGCGTCGATTCAACCACACTTACTTCTTGCTGCTTTCGAAAGGATTCATCATGGATGTCATCATCTGCAAAGGCACGGGGCTCTTCGGGCTCTCGCGAGCCCGTAGCCTTCACAGAGTGCTGCTTACTCCATCCGTTGAACGGAATCTGTCATACGAAATAAACCGCATGTTAGCCTTTAGCAGATTCTTGCTCAATTATAGGTAAAATGTGCATCACCTGGAATTCTTCAAGGCTTGTGGTGGCTTTGGAATGCATTTGCTTATCCAAACTAGGAGCACCCTGGATCTCATCCACCTCTTTCAAAAGCTTATGAATACCACTGAGATCCTGTTTGAGTTTTCTTTCAGCTCTTTCTAATGCGTCATCCTGTACGTGGAAGATCACATGTTATTTCTGAAACGACAATGATTGTTTCATGTGTACGTCAAACTCTTCATCAAGTTTCTTCATTGGGGGCTCCATGTCATCATTTTTTATTCCCTGCTTACATTGGTGCTTAGCAGCGACCTCCGTGACATCATTTTGTTTCCCCTGGTCAGAAGCCTACTTAGCATTCTCAACAGAGGCCTCCATTGGGTGTGAAGGTGCCCCGAGGTCAGAAAGCTGTTTGTCCTCCAGTCCTGGAAATATTCCGTCGCGTTTTGTCTTTAAAAAATACATGTTAGTCTAGGGTGTTTCCATAGTAAACTAATTTAGAAAAAACCTTGTACACGTAAATTTCCAATTATATATACTAATATCATAATTCTAGGCTTACGTTCAATTCTTTGATGAGGCCCTCTGTGAGCTTGCCATTTGTATGGGTACGCCTAAGGCACTCATCCATTTTCTTTTCAAGGGTGCACATCCTATCAACTTGTTGTGCTGCGGGAGGCAACTTCTTGAAAATCAGTCAATACACGTCCGACGAGTACCTTAATCTGAGACTTTGAAACAGTTAGAATCATATAACTTCATACTAGTTGCAATGTTACAATATATATTGGGTGCCTGATGTAACTCATTTACCTGAGCGTCAGTCTTCGGTTTGGCCAGCGTACCATCTCGTGCTGGAATGAAAGGCCTCATCAGGTCCTCAACATACTGCAGTTTAGTGTCGTTACTATGATTTAGAAAAATATACGTGTTACATAATCCAGGCAATGTGCTGACATTTTACCTCTCCAACTCCCAGATAATTATTCTGGATTATATTGTCAACCTTTTTTTCCTTCTCCTCGCTCCAGTTCTGGATCAGCGGCCTTAACCTTGATTCATACAAGATGCTAGAGTCCAATTGGTGCACTCTGAACTTCTCGTAGTACCATGTCTGCATGACAACAAAAGCAGTTTACAAATATTCGCGTACATTATGTAATGTATGTTAGGTAAGTGATAATTGTACTACTACGAGTTACCTGCAGCAGTGGTAGATTCCCCTCCAGAATTGCCTCACCATTTACAAAATTCTTCGCACTATCCATAAGATAGTCAAGCGTCTGTTATATGCGCTACATCTTCTAGTGTGATCCTACATGGTCTCCCGTTGATGATAAAGGCATCCTGCTCTGCATCATATGAATTAGCGATGGCCATGCACAGTACACGTCTGATTTTGATGCTAGGTGTCTTGAGAAGTCCACGGTCCAATCAACTGGATGTACATCCTTTGCTGCGTGTTTAATCCCTTTATGAAATCCTCATATGGCGGCAAAGAAGCATCCTGGGTTCAATGGATGTGCAAGTGTGATTAGATTCAGCATGGTATACAATTTAAACACTCATACAGACGAATACATCTTATATATACCAACATAAAAATTATGCTCTACACTACTTCATTTGGTAATTTGTTTACAAGCAAGCTGAGTTCCTTGAATGTGCAAATACTAGCATTAGATTCGGCTTGGTTACGTTTGAAAGGTCATATAAGGTAATCTCCATTGCAAGGCGCTGATCTGAAATAAAATCAAGATTCGAAAATAAAAAACTATCCAACCGTGGTCTCCTCAACTCTAGGCGCTAATCATGGTCAGAGTATGGAATTAAAACATGGGCCATCGATGCCTTCCATAACTTGTGCGGAAGGAAAAAGAAGGCAAGCGCCGCTGCCCTAATTGGCATCGACAAGACCGTAACCTAAGATTTAGCCTCGGAATTAATCAATGAACTGCCAATCTGGTAGGAAACAAATCCTAAGCGCCTCCCCTAACGCCCCCAACTTAATTTGTTTAAAAACATGCTGAGTTACATGAATATGCAAACAACGAGTGGGGTTGCAGCAAGAGATCATGGCATTAAGATCGTGCCACGAAAAATAGTAGCGGCTGCAGTAGGAGATCGTGGGGAGTTACCTGAGGATTCATGTTTGGCTCCGTTGTTCGGTCTTGCTGGATTCCTGGGTTGCTCCGTTCTTCGGTCTTGTTGCTTTGGGCGGCGAAGAAGGACGAACTATGATCTATGAGGTTTCAAAGGATCCCTATTTATAGGGATCGTAACAACCCGGCATATATCCACGTATAGATTTCTTCGGTTGTAGGAAATCAAGGGAGGGACCCACCGTTGAATATTAGGGGTGCATGGAGAGTTTAGCAAAGGTAAGTTATGGTGTAAAAAACTAAGGTAAGTTATGTAACAATACTTAGGTCTCCACGAGAATCACGATCGTCAAAAAGATATAGTTCCTGCTTTCTTTGAAAAACAGCCAAAAGAACTGGACCGCTTTTATTATTGGTTATAAGTAAGTCACTGGACCTCTTTTAGGATGAAAACTGGTTCTAAAGTCAACTAGGAATGACTGTTCACACGTGAAGTATTTTCCTCTCTCTTGTGAAGCTATTTTATTGCCCATCCGTGCTCATACCTTTTTTCCTCGTATATGTGAGACCAAAATTTGTTGATAATACTGAATCATGTCTGGTGCTGCTCAAGATGTCACGACACCATGGTTTTCGCTTCGGTGAGATTTCGATGAAATAACTGAATTTCATTCATTTCAGCACTCACTGCAATGTTTGCCTTTCGGCCAAAATATTTCAGCCTCACTGAATTTTGGCCAAAATATTTCAGCACTCGCTGAAATTTTTCTGGAACTTCTAACTAGCGATGTTAAAAAAATTCTGAAACTTCTAACTAGCGACGTAATTGTTCTAAATCTTGTCCAGACTCCGACGAAACTTAAATATAAATTTAAGAATTCAGTTAACCTTCCTAAGCTTCAAATTCTTGTCAAAAGCAAATATATGTTTCAGCGTCTCCCATGCAGACCAAATTTATTTCAAGAATATTATTTGGAACCATTACTGTGAAGTATTACAATTTGATTAATCCGCACTGGAGTAAGAACATGGTTAGGAAACCTTCTTCGGGACTAAAACCAAACCACACCCTACTCTACCGCTTCATAACCAAATGTACACTCCATATCTAAGAATGGACCATTGCTGGAATAAATGCTTGCATCTTCATGATCTTCAATCGCAGCTGCATCCGATAGGCTAGCATTGTATGTCTTCAGCCTTTTCATGGACTTCAATTTGTTGTAGGGGCTAATTAAGAAGGACAACAGTGCAGCTCTCTTCTATAATTGTCGATGTATGCCTCGCATGGGAGGATATGTTAGTATCGTTCCATATGTTTACAAAATTGAGAGAATTTTAGGTGTTACTCTGCGTACTTGGTCATAATGCAGTCTAAGATCTTCTCCCGTAAAGAATTCGATGTTCTTCAGCATGTAGAGTGCACAAGAAGAACTACAACAATTAATTCTATTAGCAGCATTTCACGTATTAACAATGGAGAACATAATTAGAAGCTAATACTGTTGACTAACTTGTCATCTTGTCTTAGCACAGGCACATGCTTTAGTGTCCATTGGGTCACGTTAATGTCTTGCCATGCATGGCTTTGTGGTCCATTGATTCGCAGCGATGCTCTCAGATGTTCTTCCACCCCACGTATCTGCCAAAGTCCATGGTATGAGAAGTTGATCACGGTTCATGGCTAGGTATGATGCTAAATCCTGTGTTATATTGAAAGATGTTTAAAATCTCACCACGTGAACCACTTTTGTGCGTTCTAGGTAGCCGACAAGTGAATCAAGAATCGGAATCTCCCTCCTTTTGGGGTTTACGACCACAACGAACCAGTGGGTGTCCGCCATGTTCGTAGGCAGAAAAACTTGGACAGCAAAGATGATTACATCAACATGCATAATAATTAGAAAAATAAATGTGTTTATGTCATGGTGAGATGGTACCAGATCATGTCTGAGGTAGTTGTCTCCTTTTGTTGTTCCATGACTGCTCGCCAAAGCGGCCTCGTGGCAGTTCTCACCTTACCATCTCTTTCGAGCATAGCGACGCTGAGCACCCTCTCAATGTAAACCAGCTGCCCATCCCTTATGTCGTTAGGATGATCATGACGCATGATCTGAATCACAGCATCAACCAACTAAAAAAAATTCAAGTTAATTGTGGCATTCAAAAAAAATTCAAGTTAATTGTACTGTGCAAAAGAAAATCGATAAACTAATTTGGGCAAATATCTTACTTCGTCACCCAACCATTTTTCATCTTCGCCTACATCTGTCATGGTGAGGCATCGCAAATGCTTCTACTGCAGAACAATGTCATCAATTACCACCAATTGTTTATCAAGATCTGAGGTGTTAATAATTTCGACCACATAACTCTGTCGAAACTTGTCAAGGTTGGTCTCCAGTGTCGAAGCACCTTGTATACGTATCTTTTAAATTGCTAGCACGGTTTTTCCTCTTTGTATTCTTTGTGTCCTTGGAATCGTTGGTAGACTCCGATGGAGTCCTGTTTTTCTTTCTCTTCTTATCACTATCATACAGAACAAAATCTTCAATGCACAATAATGAAGATGCCACTCTTTTCCGGCTGCTCGCACGAGTTGGTAGCATGGACTCAACCCCACTATCTTGTCGCTGCTTTGCTAAAGAATCATCATAGTTGTCCTCATCAAGCCCGGGAAGACACGGGGCTCTTCCGGCTCCCTTATTCCCTTAGCCTTGGCAGACCGATGGTTGCTTTTGGAACCCGCCTCTGCACACCCACCTCAATCGACATCTTCATCATCTTGATTTCTTCTTTCTTGAGTCTTTCGAACATTCTCATTGTGCCTCAAATTCAGAGGATCCTGTGATTGAAATGAAGCACTTGTTAGCTTGCAATCTGCTTGAAAAAAACCAAAACCAGTTAAGCGTAAAATGTGGATCACCGTGAAAGCTCCAAGGCTTGTGGTGGCTTTGGAATGCTTTCGCCAATCCAAACTCGAGCACCTGCGATGCATCCACCTCTTTATAAAGTTTGTGAACGCGTTCTTGGGACTCTCCTTGCAAGCTGCGGAACAGCTCTGTATTCTTCATCACGAACGTGGAAGATCATATGTTATCTACGAATCTGCGTTAATTTAAAACAAAATCAGTTAGATGTAAAATGTGTATCACCATGAAAGCTTCAAGGCTAATCTTGGCTTTTTGAATGCTTTCGATTGCAACCAGGAGCAGTACGCAAATCTTCGAATCGTTCTTCTTGGGGGCATCCATGTAATCTTTTGTATTCCCTTAGCGTAAATGCCTTTGGTAATGACCTCCGTGTCATCTTTTTGTTTTTTGGCGAGTAGTATTCTCTCTGGGACCTCCATTGGGTCCGCAGTACTCAGTCAGGTAGCTGTATGTCCTCGACTTCGGGCGATCAGCATCGAGATATTCCATAGAGGTGGTTCTTTAAAAAATGTGTTAGTGTGGAGAGTATTGACGGTAGAAATTATTTATAGAAACTCACAATGGTATACTTACATTGAATTACGTGATGAGGTCGTCCCTCAAATGCTTGAATTCGCAAGGGTACGCCTAAGGCATTCGTCCATTTTTTTCAATGGTGCACATCCTATCAAATTGTTGTGCCTTTGGCCTCCCGCACAATGGAGACAACTTCTTTCAAATCAGCCAATACACGGCCCATGAGTGCCTTTATCCTGCAAACTACAAGCGGTTAGGAGCATATGACTTAGGTTGTACTTGCAAAGTTACAATATATATTTGTGCGTGATGTTCATCATTTACGGCCGTCATTCTTTGGTTTGACCGGCGTCCCCAACTGGTGGCGGATTGAAAGGCCGCATGAGGTCATCGACATCTTGCATCTTAGTGTTGTTAGTATCATTCAAAACATATGGTACATAATCCAGGCACAGTACTAACACTTTACCTCTCCAACACCTATATAATTTTTGTTGATTATGTTGTCAACCTTACATGCCTTCTCGTCACTCCAGCTTTTGGATCGGCCTTAACCTTGATGCATACGAGATGGTAGAGTCCAATTGGTGCACCCTCCACTTCTCGTAGTACCACGTCTGCATTACAACAAACACAGCTTAGACAATTTTCCATAAAATTAAATGTATGGTATGTTAATAATGATTGTATTACCTGCAGTAGTGGTAGGTTGCCCTCCAGATTTGCTCCACCATTTAGAAATTTCACGGCGCTAGCCATAAGATGGTCAAGTGTAAGCTGTCCAAAATTGGTGCTCTTTATTGTCTCAACGTTTCTAACAATCCCAAGGTATCTGTTGTCCACATCTGCTGTGTTGTCGGGGCATACATATTTGCCTATGGTGTACAAGACAAATGGCCTGACAAAATTAGGTGTGCTGCCGCCTTTCATCTTGGCTAGCAATCCTTTCAAAGTTACTTTTGTGTCACTGGGGTCTTTGAGTTCCTTCCACAACTCCAAAGTATCGTTGTGATTTGAAGAGACGTGATTCTTCCCCATGCAGGGCAGGCCTGTTATATGCTCCACATCTTTTAGTGTGAGACTACATGGTCTCCCATTAATTATAAAGGCATCCTGCTTTGTATCATATGAATAAGCGATGGCCCGCGATGAGACGTCTCATTCTCATGCCAGGAGTCTTGAGAAGTTCACCCAGTCCAATCAACTTGATGTACGTTAGTTGTTGTGTGTTTAAATCTTTTATGAACTTCTCGTATTGCAGCAAAGAAGCAACCTGAGTTCCCTGAATGTACAAATAGTGTGATTAGATTCTGTATGGTATTCATTCAAACACGCATAGAACCGACTAATCTATGCCAATATCAAAATTGTGATCTACAGTACTGCATGAAATCATAGAGCTTCTAGGCCATATAATGAACACGAGACATAGAAAAACAAGCTATCTCTGTCGGCAAATTGGCAAATTGACTGATAATAGTATTGGTTTTTAGTAGAAAGAGCAGACTTTTTTCTATGTACACTACTAAAGTTTCAGGCGTCACGCTTACCAAAATAACTGCATACATGATCAGAAGATCAATAGTTTATAGATAATCTCGAAAAAGGAATGTAGCAGTTCCATTGCAAGCATTCAAGAGCACATACTCCTTAGTTCCGATCAGATTAAAAAAGATCAATTAGTAAAGACCATGCAAAATTAAGGGGAATCACCAATAGTTTCAATCACTGGAGATTAAGAACTCATTTAGAAAGCCTATGCCAAAAAATTAGCAATTTCCAAATTTTAAGGCATATAAGCGTAGACGATAACCCTGATTTTATTGCACATCTAAGTCCTATGTCATTGATTTTATGCTAAGATTCGTGCAAGCCTTTCTTGTTGTCATTTTTTCTTTTCTTTCTAGACACACCCATCTCCCTTCGGTAAAATAGGGAAAATTATGGGATTGCATGCAGACTTGGGAAGGAGGGAGTATGCAGAATACAAGGATCTCGCTCACATCGGAGGATTCTCTCGATGGCGACCGGCTCCATTGCCGTTCGCTTTCATCTTTAACCATGACTTCTCCGATGTGCCATTCTCTTTGGTCGGCTTCTCTGACATGCCCTTCTCATTCATCTCAGGATTCGCCGACGCAGGCTTCGAAGATGACGGATCCATCGGTTTCACCGACCTGGGAGCTACTTTGGGCGGCGTGGGATGGTAATTCGGTGTAGTCATGGAAGGCTAGGTATGGGAGGCGTGGGGTGGGAGGCGTGGGGTGGAGTATTTATAGGGGATTTGGGATCTCACGAAGAGGTAGTTTTAGATCACGTAATGTTTTTTTTGGGCGATGCTATTGCGTGCGCGCTAGCTCTTGCGAGCGATTTCCGACTAGACATGATTTATTTGGTAACCACGTCCAAACAGGAATCCCTTTAAATTAGGAAGGAGAGAGATAACTGAAGAGATTTTACAGAAAATATCTTACCTGCCCACGTTGAAATCAGGGGGGCATAGAGATTAGAGGGGAGATCTATTTAAGCCCACCTGAAAATCAGGGGGCAGGAAGATTAGAATCGTGGGGGGAGAGAGAGATTGGGATCAAGCGTTGCCAGGCTCTCGTCAAAGAGCGTTTCCGGTTGTTGTTTTTTGGCAAGTTTTTTTTTTGAGAATTTTTTTTATCAACTTAATCTCAACCGTGAAGCGTTTGGGCTTCTAGTGCTTTCTTATACGGGCCTATTACAATGGGATGTGCCCATTTTAAATGAGAACATAATAAAGAAAGCGAGGACTCCAACAGGTGGGAGGACTCCAACAAAGGGATTTGAGCCCGTCCCAATTATTTAGGGACGGGCATGCGGCGAGGCGCTTGCCGTCACCGCCACGACTCTCCAAGAATGGTTCCTCTTCCTCTGCGTCCTCTCGATTCCCTCTTCCTCTGGCCACCCACTCTCCCAACAATCTGCTTGGAACGGTGAGTTCTCCTTCCGGTCAATTTTGTTAGTAGTTCTCCAAAGAGCAGCACATCTGATGGCCTTCTTCTTGTCAATTTCTTGTTCTCCTGCTTCTTTATTTTGTGCGCATGATTCAAGCGCTTTCAACATGTAGTCCGTTGCCTTATGAGAATTTTGCACACAGATTCATCTGCATGCAACATCTAGTCCGTTGTCTTGTCAATTTATTGTTTTTCTCCTGCTTCTTTAGTTTGTACACACAGATTCATCTGCATGGGTGATGAACAATTCATAGATACATGTTTATTCTTGATTGTTGATGCAGTTGTTTAGATAAATATTTCAAGAGCGTAAATTTTGATTGTTAATTCGCGTATACTCCCTCTGCAAGGAAATATAACAAATTTTGGCTCACTACTTTAGTGATTTCTTTATAGAGGGAGTACATGTTTAGTTTAAATTGTTCATGCACTTGTTTACATAAACTTTCAATAGTGCGAGAATTACTATACTATCTTTCATCTTGGCGTATTGTTATCATGTTATTGTCATGATTCATGTCTTATACTGGTTTCATCAATTACAGTCCTTTGGCATGGCGTTCATGAAAGATTATGCTGTCAGGGCAGATGGAAATACCGTAATTTTTGTGAAGTACACGAACAAGGCTAGCAAAGGTTGAGTAATCTTGCATTCACAGATTCAAATACTGGCTGCGGAAGCGGCGACCGGAAGATAGTTGCACCTTTGGATGTGGAGTTCACATTGCCTCGTGGTCCAACACGGGCTACCGTCGTGGTCGATTATGCGTTGGCATCTATGTCCTCGTGTACCACATAAGCGTTGTTGATGAGCATTGCGGCCTGCTTGCCGCCTTTCTGCTCGAGGAGGAGTACACCTTTGTTGGGGTGGACATCAACAATGACGAGAAAAAACTCGAGCGTGTTGGTTTGGTGGTATGAAACTTTGTGGATATCCAGAATTTGTGGAGAGTGCCTGATCCAGTGACGATTAAGCCGAAGTATGGCTTGGCTGAGTACGTTGGTTCCATCATCCACCACAGCTACAACAAGATGAAGGATGCTATCACAGAAGATGACCACCATATATGGGCAGAAGCGCCCTAGCCCTTGAAGAACATCTATTATGCTTCCAGGGACGCGTATGCCACCTACGATGTATACATGCGACTGGTGATGATGACTATCAGGGGCTTCAAAGACCATGTGGTTTCTGTTAATGGAAAATCAGGGTGTATACATCGTAGGTGGCATACGCGTCCCTGGAAGCATAATAGATGTTCTTCAAGGACCATGTGGTTTGCTACCATAGTCATCATCACCAGTCAGGGTGTATACATCGTAGGTGGTTGGCGAGACCATGTGGTTTCTGTTAATGGAAAACTACAGCTAGAAACTAAAGTAATCAACTAGCAGCACAAATCAAACATGGTAGCAAACCCAGCCAGACTTAACATCAAGGTCCAAAAAATACGACTACTAATAAAGCGACGTAAAATATAGCTGAGAGATGCGCAGGCGACACCGCAGTACCCTGTGGTCCAAACTTGCGATGAACTGTACAATTCACCTGCTACATGCTCTAGCCTGCGCATATAGACCATCAACACCTCTTTGTTTATCACCTTCATATGCAATATAGACAATCCCATGATCAACAAGCAAATTAGCTAAACAAGAATCATAAGATCACTATACCATTTATTTTGTAATTTCACATTATTCCTGCATTACCAAAGAGTGAGGAACACAAATGATGCCCTTCCCGCATGTCCAAGCATAAACACTCATAGGTAGTTCTACCATCTTAACTCTATGATTTAAATTATTAATAAAAGCCCTTAAAGATTCCATTTGCATTACCATCGTTCATGATTATAGCCAAGGAAACAATGACCAATAAAGCAACCACTGTAAGCCCTATTTTGAGTCCTGAATAGGACCCAATCCTAGCATTTACTCTAACTGCAACATGTCCTCCTCTCATAGTCATCATCACCCAAGACAGAATGAAGACATAACCCCATAGATGCAACTGCTATCAACATAGTTTTCACACCATACATAGTGTAAAGGACACTCTTGCGTTGTCGTGCTACTTTTGTGGCACCTCGGTCAGCATGTACATAACCACCTCGATCACGAAGATCTTCACGCGTGGTGGTCTTGAAACCGAAAAGAACGGCTTTATGAACCTTGAGCTCTTTCTTTGTCAACAAAATCATTCCATCCCTTGTCGAAGATGATGCGGCCATCATCACACTTGTGGTACTTGACCGCATGAAACCTGCCCTGCACAAATTAATGCCAGCAAGCCCATCTCCGGTATCTCCCCATCTCCTAGGGTCTTCAGGGCGTCGACAACTTTCGCCGGTAATCTCTGTATGCACCATCATAGGAAGAAAAATTATCAAATATGTGAAGGAGCAGTAAACAGAAGGATCTTTAGCTACATCTACATATATTACATAAGGATCTTCAGTTATGGGAAACAAAAGGATATGCAAAATCACACATCAGTGTATTCACTAGTTTCAGCTACAATAGCATATCATTAATCTTTCTCTCCATGAAAAAACAAATTGCATACAAAATAAAAAATACTAGTACACCAAAAACATACCATCGCTTTTCTCGCTATGTTCGACTTGGTGAAGCGGTGGACAAAGAATACACCTATATAACCTTTCTTCATCGCCAAAAGGTCATATAGGTTACGCTCCTCTTGCTTCAGATTAATTCCCTTTGTTATGACAAATGATTCTAGAGGATTATGCTCTTTGTTTTGATCGCATGTCCTTGGCAGGTTGCAGCAGTACACCATAGGAATGTCTTCAGTCAAATCGAAGGAGACAAGGTCGCCTTCTCGCAGGTCGAAGTCTTCAACAAACCTGCACCAGTTTTCACCATCGATGATCGCCCTTGAATTCCCTTTGTATACGCCAAAATCATACTTGCGGCTCCCTCTCGCTTGAAAAAGCAATGAACTATGTGGGATGGCGCTGAACTGGTGCCATGCGTAGCATGGCACGATCTGTAGATGTAGAATTAAAATGCTATTTATTTCCTACATTTTGTTAATCTTCAAAGTAGAGGGGAACAAACACAATGCAAGTAAAAATTGACATGGTTATTTATACCACAACTGAAGTTTCCCCATCTAGCCTGATGGTAAATGCCAACCCATCAGCATCGGGCCTATTGCAGTCCTGTCGACAGGTTATGCACACCACCTGTGTAAACAAAATAAAATGAAGAAAAGCAAAGGATGAGAATTTAAGAAATGGGCTTATGAATATAAACACACTAGGCAACAATCATACAGTATAATCAACAAAGGTACTGCATCAGTAATCAACAATCCTACACTTGAACTGCGCGGGTGGCTCGCCCTCCACTCCTCATAACCCATAACCACAGTAGCGTGCCCGCCGCACCACAGCTTGTTCGGACATGTCCTTCTCTTGATCCTCGACCGGCAGCATGGGCTCACTCCCGAGCGCGTCGACTGCATTGGCCCTCCTCCTCTGCGCAAAGACAACTGAGGTAGTGTTTAGTTGACTTGCAATCTAGGACTACAAGTTAATGGCTGCCTTACTAAACCCAACCTAATTTCGGCCTAAAAAGGAATTTAATCCACTAGCCCAGCTTATAAGTTTTGAGCCCACCCTCCGGTTTCTTCACGGATTAGCCCTTTGCACAATGCCAAAAAATTTCTAAGTTTTTAAAGAACTGTTTGCTGATATTTGCTGCTATTGTGCTACGCATCTGCACTTGCTCATTGTTATGAAAACCCAGGAATACCGAAAGCCTATGAAAAAAATTACCGAGCAAGCTACCGATGTAGAAAACTTCCTTCAATCTCTGCATCGCCCTCCATCTAACCTCCGATTGAAAATCCTAACTATTTAATATCCAACTTTCAAAACCATATCCAACTCCCGAAACGGCAACACAACAAGGAACAAAGAAGTCGAAGATTACAAGTTAGGGGTTTCTCACTTCACCTAGTCGCGGTGGTCGCCAGGTGCTTCTTGGTGGCCTCCCAATCTCACTCCAGCTCTTTTCTGCTCCAACCATCGAGGCCGAGGCGGGCGGGGTCGCGGGGGTGGTTTGTGGGGAGGTGGGGATGAGGCGGGGGGTGTGTGGGCGATGGGGGTGATGACACGGACCCTATCCGTGTCAAGGACAGAAAAATAACGGCCCGTGGGTCGGTTAAAAGAAACAACCAAACAGGCCCACAGGCCGCTTACCTGTCACAATGTAAAACCCTATGTTACTAATAAAAAAACACAAAGGAAAATCCTTTTGTCTAAAAAACAGAAACAAAGGAAAATCGTAAAAATAGGGAAATCCTTTTTGGGTGAGTTCAATGAACGTGATGGTGAGAGGCTCAAGGAGGAGTTTTGTGCGTTTACAACACCTTTGTTTTAGAGAAAAAAATGCACCTTACAATGTCAAATTATAAAATCGTTATTAATAAGTGCTAAAAATTCCTTATTTATAAAAAATTGTTTCTTTCCAGATAAAACAAACTTCAATAGTGTGGGTAGGTAATTGAGTGGCCTTACTCGCCCCCACCCCCCTCCATCCCTCGCATATTCGGGCCATTTACCGCATTTCTATGGTTGTGACCTCGAAAGTTCAAGATCTTACACGGCCACATGAAATCATAGCAGGGAATGGGATGAGTGCCCCATGTTAAGCTATTTGGTCCATATATGTGCCATATGTTACCAACGGGAGGCGTGGCCTCGACGCATGCAATCTAGGGCTATGATGCCCGACTGCTGTCGTTATAATCAATGCAAATTCGCGAGGGGCTAAAAATTCACGGGACCTGGCATGGTGTCATCATACAACCCCTAGAGGGTGTGGTAAAACATCGAGAGCGGCATGCATCGGCCCTCACATAGGCTGTGTGTAAACGGGGCCATATCGCATGTCGGATCAAGCCATCGAGAGAGAATGTGTCAGGCCTGTGAAAGGAGTGCGGGGCACGTTCCTTCATTTGCCTCAAATCTCGATGCCACGTGATGTTAGACCTAGTAACCAAGGCCTGTCTCGTGCATCGCACTCAACTGGACCCACAACATGCATGCACACATGTCCACGTATGAGTCTGAACGGCGGGGATGCATGGTTCGGGGACTGGTGTAAGTGGTGTGAGTCCAGTTCGGTTCTAGCTACCAAGAGGTAACACATGAGTCTAAACGTCTACCAAAAGGATGCATGTCCACGTATGAGTCTCTAAATGTCTACGTGATGCTCCACACATGGGTCTAGACGGCGGGGGTGCATATGGTTTGGATCTAGCTACCAATGGGTAACGCGTCCGGTTTGTGCCTAGGCGGTGGTTCACGGGGCCTGGCGAGGTCTCAAAGTATGACCCATGAAGGGTGTGGTCAAACACCGAGAGCGGCACGCATAGGGCCTAACGCGGGCTATGTGGAAACGATGCCATATCGCATGCTGGATCTAGCCAATGGAGGGAACGAGTTCGGCATGCGGACGAAGTGCGGGGCCCGTTCCTTCATTTTCCTCAAAATTTGGTGCCGCTTCATGTGGGCCCTATCCAAATTAGGCCCGTCTAGTGCATCACACACAGCTGGATTCACACCATGCATGCACACTTGGCCACGTAGACACCCACCGTAAACCTTTAGCCAAGTTGACCCACACCATCCATCCACCCTTGACCCCACCTTGGTTCGTTGGATCTCCGACGAGTCCCTTCCCTCGGTATGCCAAGCAAGTTATAACGACACACGGCTACACGTCTTGCACATCGAGATTGGCACATCATGCACTAGTGCCAACAAACATGTCCAGCTGAGCATCTTTGCCCATAGTGCGGATCGGCGCCTAAATTTGCATGTGGTCGGCCCGGTTGCCTAGCGGTTGCATGCTATGGGTAGACATGAATCGCATCGCATCGGATCAAGATTCCCTCTCTTGTACCCGGCGGAAAGACACCGCGCATGGTAGAAGAATGCATGCGGTTGATGTGGGAGCTTGGATGAGGCAGCCATGGGATAGGTGCTTGCTGAAATTCAATATTTACAAAATTATAACAAAATAAAAACGAAAATTCAATTGTTTGTACATGTGTACAACATGTTTTAAGGATAATGTGGAATATGACATGTTCACATGCATTTTGGCAACAAGTGCACTTTGAGGGGGAGGAAAACATGTAGCCCGTGCCTCCCACGATTTTTTGTTCCATGTATTTACGCCACAAATATTGGAGGAAAAAGAAAAATGTATTTTCCCCTCAAAAAAGCGACTTGGGAAGAAAATATGGAAAATCTAAAGTAACCATATTTAGCTACTCGTGGAGAGTTGTCCCCGTGGGGAGATTCGATCTACCTCTCCTTGATTTTAGGGTGAGTTCAATGTGGGCGTGATGGTGAGAGAGGTCAAGTAGGAGTTTTGTGCGTTTACAACAACCTTTGTTTTACAACTGTATAATAACAAATGAAAGAGAATATGTGAAAAACAAAAAAGAAAAAGGATATGCATACATGATGGTCTAGCCCAACCATCTACAGGGACGCTTGGTCCAAAGACGCTGGTGAGGTACTTTGGGACAACCCAACAAAATTTGGCCCAACGCCGAGACGCACTGGGCAAGCCCGACGATGTGGTGGGAGTTTAGTCCCACCTCGCCAAGCGAGACGCCAAGACGCACCTACTTATATCTCTGGCTGAGAGACCACTTGCATGAGCCTCTCTCACTTTGAAACAAAGACCGTTCCCTATCCACTACATGTATGCTGTGGGAGACCTACTAGCAGGAGAAATCAACATCCATGGGCTGCATCCTGGCCCATATGGTTGGGTTTCTAGTCGTATGCAGGCCGTGGGGTTTGATATCTCCTGTTAGAAGGTGGGCCTTTTCTTTTCCAAATCACCCAAATTTTTTTTCCACAGTCACATCCATGTAATAAACATGATTATAAAAGAAAATTCAGCAATAATGAAGTTTACCTTTGTGCCCTTAAGGTAAAGTCGAGAGGTATGTACATGAGTTTCACCGAGCCACTATAAATTATATAAAATTCTAAAAAATGGAATAATTTCAAATTCTGTCTATGTTAATGAAAAGATCATGTGTACAAAATTTCAAGTGATTTGGAGGTGGTCGAAAAACCACCTTGTTAGAAAAACTTCGCTTAAGTGAGACCAAGCAGTGCATGGCGTAATGAAGTGATTTTTTTGACCATCTCCAAAATAACCCCAAATTTGTTGTACATGGTGCCATAAATGTAACAAACAGGATATCCAAAAAAAAACTCAAATTTTTTAGGTTTACATTGTCCCCTTATGAAAAATTTCGTGCTAAGGCAAGTGAGGTAGCTCATGACCATTCCCATGGCATACATTGTTCAAATGGCCTCAAACCGTTCCCCTTTAGCCAAGTTGACCCACACCATCCATCCACCCTTGACCCCACCTCGGTTCATTAGTTCTCCAACGAGTCCCTCCCTCCGTAAGCCAAGCATGTCAAAGCGACACACGGCTACCCGTCTTGCACACCGAGATTGGGCACCATGCACTAGTGCCAGCAAACATGCCCAACTGAGCATCTTTGCCCATCGTGGACACTACCGCATGGTCTAGATCGAGGTGGCTAGCGGTGCATGTTGTCGTCCTGGTTGGCTAAGGTTGCATGATATGGGTCAACATGAATTGTATTGCATCACATCTAGATTCCCCTGTCGGTACTCGGACGCCAGAGGCGAAAGCACGTGCATGGTACAAGAATACTTGACGGCAAGTGAGCTTGGATAAAAAAATTTGACCTAAGCCGACATGGGGTAGGTGCATGCTGAAATTCAATATTTAGGAATAGTTAACAAAATAAAAACGACAATTCAATTGTTTGTACAGGTGACACGTTCACATGCAATATGGCAACTAGTGCACTTTTGGAAGGGAAAAAAAAGGTGCACTCGTTCCACCGTGCCTCCCACGATTTTTCTTCCATGTATTTCGCCACAATATTGGAGGAAAGAAAAAAGAATGTGATTTTGCCTCAAAAAACGACTTGGGGAGAAATTCTCAACTAACCATATTTAGCTACTAGGAGGAGGTTGCCCCCCGTGGGGAGATTCGATCTACCTCTCCTTCACTTTAGGGTGAGTTCAACGTGAACGTGATGGTGAGAGGCTCAATGTGGAGATTTGTGCGTTTACAACACCTTTGTTTTAGGAAAAAATAAGCACCTTATAATGTGAAATTATAAAATCCTTATTAAAACATGCTTAAAATCCTTATTTTAAAAAACTTGTTTTGTCTTGCCGATAAAACAAACATAAAATTATGGGGATAGTTTATTGCATGGCCTTTCTCTCCCCTCCTCCCTCCCATATTAGGGACATTTACCGCATTTCTAGGGGTTGTAACATCGAAAGTTCAAGATCTCTGGTGACCACATGAAATCATAGCAAGGATTGGGATGAAAGCCCCATGTTAAGATCTTTGGTCCATATATGCACCATATGCTACCAAAGGGAGGGTGGCCTCGGCGCGCGTTCTCTAGGCTATGATGCTCATCATTGCCGTTATAATCCATGCAAATTATCGAGGGCGAAAATTCACGGGACCTAGCGCAAGTGTAATCATCGACCCCTAGAGGGTGTGGTAAAACATCGAGAGCGGCATCGTAGGCCCTCATGTAGGCTGTGGAAAGCTGGGGCCATATCCATGTTGGATCAAGCCACAGAGTGGGAATCGTCCGTCTGTGAAGGGAGTGCGGGGCCCGTTTCTTCATGTGCCTCAAATCTCGTTGCCGCGTGATGTTAGACCTAGTAACCAAGGTCCGTCCCGTGCATCGCACTCAGCTGGAACCACAAAATGCATGCACACATGGGCACATATGAGTCTACACGGCGGGGATGCATGGTTCGGGGGCTGGCACAAGTGTCGCGGGTCATGTGTCTAGGTGCTACTGCACTTGGGTCTAAACAGCGGGCGTGCATGGTTTGGATATAGCTACCGAGAGGTAACGCGTCCCATTTGTGCCTAGGCGGTGCATCACGGGGCCTGGCGTGGTCTCATCATATGGCCCATCAAGGGTATGGTCAAACACCGAGAGGGGCATGCATAAACCCTCACGCGGGGTAAGTGTAAACGAGGCCATATCACATGTTGGATCTAGCCAATGGGAGGGAACAAGTCCGGCATGCGAACGGTGTGTGGGGCTCGCTCCTTCACTTTCCTCAAAATTCGGTGCCGCTTCATGTGGGCCCTAACCACAAAGGCCCGTCCCGTGCATCACACTCACCTGGACCCACACCGTGCAAGCACACTTGGCCACGTAGACACACACCAATAAACCTTGACAATAGCTAGGGTTTTATAATTATCCATTCATTTTACCTAATCGGTACAACATAGCTAGCGATGAACAAAAAAGCTAGATGCCATGTGAAATTAAATGTGCCAACTGTCACTTCTAGTAGAATATTTTTCAGTAGATCTCACTTCTAGTATTTAGTAGTACTGCATAAAACAAAAAAATGTCCCTCCTATTTTGTTGTTTTTAACACACTATTTTGGTGTTCGTTTATGTTGCTACACGTTTGTGGACCGACATTGTGAACTTTTTGTTTTGCTTGGTTGGTTGATTGGTTGGTTCGGGCAAATCTACGGATGTACTTGCGATGCGTATACATGCATGTTTCTACCTAAATTTCAAAATTGTGAATTGTTGTGACCTTGACCTCTCTCTCCCAAACAAATTGAATTTTCACTCCACAAATCTCGCTCCGGCCTCCAGCCTTCGATCGCCTCTGCCTATCCACCCACGTCTTCATCGCCGCCCACTACTCGCCGCCACCAAAAAGCCCACATTCTTGCCGGCAAGGATGATCCTACCTGCCGGGGAGGCGTGGCTGGTCTTCGCTCCGTCTTGGCGGATGTGGACCCCATGAAGGAACTGGTCGACAAGGACGCTGTCGTCATGGCACGATTCGCAGCGCAGCTGGTCCAACATGATGGGGAACGTTGCATAAAATAAAAAAAATTCTACGTTCACCAAGATCCATCTATGAGTTCATCTAGCAACGAGTGATAGGAGTGCATCTACATACCTTTGTAGATCGCGTGCGGAAGTGTTCAAGAGAACGGGGTTGAGGGAGTCGTTCTCGTCGTGATCCAAATCACCGGAGATCCTAGCGCGAGCGGACGGCACCTCCGCGTTCAACACACGCGGTCAGCGTGGCGTCTCCTCCTTCTTAATCCAGCAAGGGGAAGGAGAGGTTGATGAAGATCCAAGACACTGACGGCGTGGTGGTGGATGCAGCGAACTCGTGAGGCCGTAAGCAACCACGTGAGGGAGAGGTGTAGCATGGAGGGAGGCGCCAGGTGTTGGAGTGCGGCTGCCTCCCACCCCCTCTTTATATAGGGACCCGAGGCGCCCGGCCCTAGGAGATGGGATCTCCCTAGGGGGGCGGCGGCCCGGGTGGAGTGCCCCAAGGCAAGTGGGCGCCCCTCCCTAGGGTTCCCAACCCTAGGCGTGAAGAGGGGCTCAGGCGCACCAGCCACAAGGCTGGTTCCCCTCCCACTTCAGCCCATGGGGCCCTCCGGGATAGGTGGCCCCACCGGTGGACCTCGGGACCCTTCCGGTGGTCTTGGGTACAATCTTGGTGGACCGAAACTTTCCCGATGGCCAAAATCGACTTCCCATATATAATTCTTTACCTCCGGACCATTCCGGAACTCCTCGTGACGTCCGAGATCTCATCCGGGACTCCGAACAACTTTCGGTTTGCTGCATACTCATATTCATACAACCCTAGCGTCACCGAACCTTAAGTGTGTAGACCCTACGGGTTCGGGAGACATGTAGACATGATCGAGACGGCTCTCAGTCAATAACCAACAACGGGATCTGGATACCCATGTTGGCTCCCACAAGCTCCTCGATGATCTCATCGGATGAACGACGATGTCGAGGATTCAAGCAACCCCGTATACAATTCCCATTGTCAATCGGTACGTTACTTGCCCGAGATTCGATCGTCGGTATCCTAATACCTCGTTCAATCTCGTTACCGGCAAGTCACTTTACTCATACCGTAATGCATGATCCCGTGACTAAACACTTGGTCACTTTGAGCTCATTATGATGATGGATTACCGAGTGGGCCCAGAGATACCTCTCCGTCATGCGGAGTGACAAATCAGCCTCGATCCGTGTCAACCCAATGCAGACACACTTTCGGAGGTACTGTAGTGCACCTTTATAGTCACCCGATTACGTTGTGACGTTTGGTACACCCAAAAGCACTCCTACGGTATCCTTGAGTTACACGATCTCATGGTCTAAGGAAAAGATACTTGACATTGGAAAAAGCTCTAGCAAGCGAACTACACGATCTTGTGCTATGCTTAGGATTGGGTCTTGTCCATCACATCATTCTCCTAATGATGTGATCCCGTTATCAATGACATCCAATGTCCATAGTCAGAAACCATGACTATCTCATTGATCAACGAGCTAGTCAACTAGAGGCTCACTAGGGACATATTGTGGTCTATGTATTCACACGTGTATTACGATTTCCGGATAATACAATTATATCATGAATAAAAGACAATTATCATGAACAAGGAAATATAATAATAATCCTTTTATTATTGCCTCTAGGGCATATTTCCAACAGTCTCCCACTTGCACTAGAGTCAATAATCTAGTTATATTGTGATGAATCGCACACCCATAGAGTTACGGTGTTGATCATGTTTTGCTCATGGAAGAGGTTTAGTCCAGCGGATCTGCGACATTCAGATCCGTATGCACTTTGCAAATTTCTATGTCTCCATCTTGAACATTTTCACGAATGGAGTCGAAGCGACGCTTGATGTGCCTGGTCTTCTTGTGAAACCTGGGCTCCTTGGCAAGTGCAATAGCACCAGTGTTGTCACAGAAGAGTTTTATCGGCCCCGATGCATTGGGTATGACTCTAGGTCGGTGATGAACTCCTTCACCCAAATTGCTTCATGCGCTGCCCGAGGCTGCCATGTACTCCGCTTCACATGTAGATCCCGCCACGACGCTCTGCTTTCTTGCAGCCGCACTACCATCGCTCCACCATTCAACATATACACGCAGTATCCGGTTTGTGACTTAGAGTCATCCAAATCCGTGTCGAAGCTAAGCGTCGGCGTAACCCTTCTGACGAGTGCCTCTTCGTCACCTCCATAAGCGAGAAAGATGTCCTTAGTCCTTTTCGTGTACTTCAGGATATTCTTGACCCGCTGTCGATGTTCCTTGTCGGGATTACTTTGGTACCTTCCTACCAAACTTACGGCAAGGTTTACATCAGGTCTGGTACACAGACATGGCATACATAATAGACCCTATGGCTGAGGCATAGGAGATGACACTCATCTCTTCTATATCTTCTGCGTTAGTCGTACATTGAGCCGAGCTCAATTTCACACCTTTGTAATACTGAGCAAGAACCCTTTCTTGGACCGATCCATTTTGAACTTCTTCAATATCTTATCAAGGTATGTGCTTTGTGAAAGACCTATGAGGCGTCTCGATCTATCCCTATAGATCTTGATGCCTAATATGTAAGCAACTTCTCCAAGGTCCTACATTGAAAACTCTTATTCAAGTAGGCCTTAATGCTCATCCAAAAGTTCTATATCATTTCCCATCAAAAAGTATGTCATCTACATATAATATGAGAAATGCTACAGAGCTCCCACTCACTTTCTTGTAAACGTAGGCTTCTCCATAAGTCTGCATAAACCCAAACGCAGCTTTGATCATCTCATCAAGCGAATGTTCCAACTCCGAGATGCTTGCACCAGCCCATAAATGGATCATTGGAGCTTGCATACCTTGTTAGCATTCTTAGGGTCGACAAAACCTTAGGATGCATCATATACAGTTCTTCCTTAAGATAGCCGTTAAGGAATGCCGTTTTGGCGTCCATTTGCCATATCTCATAAACATAGTATCGACAATTGCTAACATGATTCGGACGGACTTCAGCTTCGCTCTGGGAGAGAAATTCTCATCGTAGTCAACCCCTTGAACTTGTCGATAACCCTTAGCGACAAGTCGTGCTTTATAGATGGTAACATTCCATCGTCTTCTTCTTCTTAAAGATCCATTTGTTTTCTATCACTGCCGATCATCGGGCAAGTCTACATCCAAAGTCCATACTTTGTTTTCATACATGGATTCTATCTCAGATTGCATGGCTTCAAGCCATTTGTTGGAATCTGGGCCCGCCGTCGCTTCTTCATAGTTCGAAGGTTCACCGTTGTCTAACAACATGATTTCCAGGATAGGGTTGCCATACCACTCTAGTGTGGAACGTGTCCTTGTGGACCTACGAAGTTCAGTAGCAACTTGATCCTAAGTACCCTGATCATCATCATTAATTTCCTCTCCAGTTGGTGTAGGCACCACAGGAACATTTTCCTGTGCTGCACTACTTTCCGGTTCAAGAGGTAGTACTTCATCGAGTTCTACTTTCCTCCCACTTACTCCTTTCGTGAAAAACTCCTTTTCCAGAAATGATCCGTTCTTGGCAACAAAGATCTTGCCTTCGGATCTAAGGTAGAAGGTATACCCAATGGTTTCCTTAGGGTATCCTATGAAGACGCATTTTTCCGACTTGGGTTCGAGCTTTTCAGGTTGAAGTTTCTTGACATAAGCATCGCATCCCCAAACTTTTAGAAGCGACAGCTTAGGTTTCTTCCCAAACCATAATTCATACGTGTCGTCTCAGCAGTTTGAAGCGGTGCCCTATTTAAAGTGAATGTAGCTGTCTCTAGAGCGTATCTCCAAAATGATAGCGGTAAATCAAGAAGAGACATCATAGATCGCACCATATCCAATAGAGTGCGATTACGGCGTTCGGACACACCGTTCTGCTGAGGTGTTCGAGCGGCGTGAGTTGTGAAACGATTCCACATTTTCTTAAGTGTGTACCAAATTAAGTGACTTAAATATTCTCCTCCACGATCTGATCAGAAGAACTTTATTTTTCGGTCACGTTGATTCTCTACCTCATTCTGAAATTCCTTGAACTTTTCAAAGGTCTCAGACTTGTGTTTCATCAAGTAGACATAACCATATCTACTTAAGTCGTCTGTGAGAGTGAGAACATAACGATATCCTCCGCCAGCCTCAACGCTCATTGGACCGCACACATCAGTATGTATGATTTCCAATAAGTTGGTTGCTCGCTCCATTGTTCCGGAGAACGGAGTCTTGGTCATTTTGCCCATGGGCATGGTTCGCATGTGTCAAATGATTCATAATCGAGAGACTCTAAAAGTCCATCTGCATGGAGCTTCTTCATGCGCTTGCCACCAATGTGACCAAGGCGGCACTGCCACAAGTATGTGGGACTATCGTTATCAACTTTACATCTTTTGGTATTCACACTATGAATATGTGTTCGAGATTCATTAAGAATAAACCATTGACCATCGGAGCATGACCATAAAACATATCTCTCATATAAATAGAACAACCATTATTCTCGGATTTAAATGAGTAGCCATCTCATATTAAACGAGATCTGATACAATGTTCATGCTCAAACTTGGCACTAAATAACAATTATTGAGGTTTAAAACTAATCCCGTGAGGTAAATGTAGAGGTAGCATGCCGACCGGCGATCACATCGACCTTGGAACCATTCCCGACGCGATCGTCACCTCGCCCTTCGCCAGCCTCCGCTTATTCCGCAGCTCTGTTGAGAGTTACAAATATGAGCAATGACACGGTATCAAATACCTGTGAGTTACTACGAGTAATCGTAAGGTACACATCAATTACATGTATATCAAATATACCTTTAGTGTTGCCCGGCCTTCTTGTCCGCTAAGTATTTGGGGCAGTTCCGCTCAAAGGACCCTTCCCTTTGCAATAAAAGCACTCAGGTCTCGGGCTTGGGTCCATTCTTTGACTTCTTCCGGCAAGCTGGCTTATCGGGCGCGGCAACATCCTTGCCGTCCTTCTTGAAGTTCTTCTTACCCTTGCCCTTCTTGAACTTAGTGGTTTTATTGACCATCAACACTTGATGTTCCTTCTTGATTTCTACCTCTCACGACTTCAGCATTGAAAATACTTAAGGAAAAGTTTTCACCATCCCCGTGCATATTGTAGTTCATCACAAAGCTCTTGTAGCTCGGTGGGGCTTGTTGAAGGATTCTGTCAATGACCGCCTCGTCTCGGGAGGTTAATGTCCACCGGGACAAAGCGGTTACGCAACCAGGACATTTTGAGTATGTGCTCCTTGACAGAACTATTTTCCTCCATCTTACAACTATAGAACTTGTCGGAGACTTCATATCTCTCGACCGGGCATGAGCTTGGAAAACCAGTTTTAGCTCCTCGAACATCTCATATGCTCCGTGTTGCTCAAAACACTTTTGGAGCCCGGTTCTAAGCTGTAAAGCATGCCGTGACCGAACGAGGGAGTAATCATCGGATTTAGACTGCCAAGCGTCCATAACGCCTTGGTTCCTGCAGGATGGGTGCTTCACTTAGCGGTGCTTCTAGGACATATTGTTTCTTGGCAGTTATGAGGATGATCCTCGTGTTAGGACCCAAATCCGAATAGTTGCTGCCATCATCTTTCAGCTTGGTTTTCTCTAGGAGCAGCGTTGAAGTTCATGGTGACATGAGCGTTGGCCATTTGATCTACAAGACATTTTGCAAAAGATTTTAGACTAATGTTCATGATAATTAAGTTCATCTAATCAAATTATTTAATGAACTCCCACTCAGATTTGACATCCCTCTAGTCATCTAAGTGTTACATGATCCGAGTCGACTAGGCCGTGTCCGATCATCACGTGAGACGGAGTAGTCATCGTCGGTGAACATCTCCATGTTGATCGTATCTTCCACACGACTCATGTTCGACCTTTCGGTCTCTTGTGTTCCGAGGCCATGTTTGTACATGCTAGGCTCGTTAAGTTACCCTAAGTGTTTTGCATGTGTAAAACTGTCTTACACCCGTTGTATGTGAACGTAGGAATCTATCACACCCGATCATCACGTGGTGCTTCTAAACGATGAACTTTAGCAACGGCGCACAGTTAGGGAGAACACTTTCTTGAAATTATGATAAGGGATCATCTTATTTACTACCGTCGTTCTAAGTAAACAAGATGCATAAACATAATAAACATCACATGCAATTATATAGTAGTGACATGATATGGCCAATATCATATAGCTCCTTTGATCTCCATCTTCGGGGCTCCATGATCATCTTGTCACCGGCATGAAACCATGATCTCCATCATCGTGTCTCCATGAAGTTGCTCGCCAACTATTACTTCTACTACTATAGCTAATGGTTTAGCAATAAAGCAAAGTAATTACATGGCGTTGAATCAATGACACGCAGGTCATACAATAATTAAGACAACTCCTATGGCTCTCGCCGGTTGTCATACTCATCGACATGCAAGTCGTGATTCCTATTACAAGAACATGATCTCATACATCACAATATATCATTCATCATACATCACAACTTTTGGCCATATCACATCACCACGGCAATTGCTGCAAAAACAAGTTAGGCGTCCTCTAATTGTTGTTGAATCTTTTACGTGGCTGCAATAGGGTTCTAGCAAGAACGTTTTCTTACCTCTGAAAAAGCCACAACGTGATTTGTCAACTTCTATTTACCCTTCATAAGGACCCTTTTTCGTCGAATCCGCTCCAACTAAAGTGGGAGAAGCAGACACCTGAGCTAGCCACCTTATGCAACTAGTGCATGTCGATTGATGGAACACATCTCACGTAGCGTCACGCAGTGTAAGGTCGGTCCGGCCGCTTCATCCCACAATACCGCTGAAGCAAAATAAGACTAGTAGCGGCAAGAAAGTTGACAACATCTACGCCCACAACAGATTTGTGTTCTACTCGTGCAATAGAGAACTACGCATAGACCTAGCTCATGATGCCACCGATGGGGAACGTTGCATAAAATAAAAAAATTCCTACGTTCACCAAGATCCATCTATGAGTTCATCTAGCAATGAGTGATAGGAGTGCATCTACATACCTTTGTAGATCGCGTGCGGAAGCGTTCAAGAGAACGGGGTTGAGGGAGTCGTTCTCGTCGTGATCCAAATCACCGAAGATCCTAGCGCCGAACGGACGGCACCTCCGCGTTCAACACATGTACGGTCAGCGTGACGTCTCCTCCTTCTTCATCCAACAAGGGGGAAGGAGAGGTTGATGAAGATCCAGTAGCACGACGGCGTGGTGGTGGATGCAAAGAGGCTCAAGGGCTTCGCCATGCAACTACGGAGGGAGGCGCCAGTGTTGGGTCCGGCTGCCCTCCCTCCCCCCTCTATATATAGGGTCCCCAGGGGGGGCGCCGGCCCTAGGAGATGGGATCTCCTAGGGGGCGGCGGCCAAGGGGGTGGAGTGCCCCCCAAGGCAAGTGGAGGCGCCCCCTCCCCTAGGGTTCCCAACCCTAGGCGCAGGGGGGGCCCAAGGGGGGCGCACCAGCCCACCAGGGGCTGGTTCCCCTCCCACTTCAGCCCATGGGGCCCTCCGGATAGGTGGCCCCACCGGTGGACCCACAGGACCCTTAGGTGGTCACGGTACAATACCCGGTGGACCACGAAAACTTTCCCGATGGCGAAACTCGACTTCCCATATATAATTCTTTACCTCCGGACCATTTCGGAACTCCTCGTGACGTCCGAGATCTCATCCGGGACTCCGAACAACTTTCGGTTTGCTGCATACTCATATTCATACAACCCTAGCGTCACCGAACCTTAAGTGTAGACCCTACGGGTTCGGGAGACATGTAGACATGACCGGACGGCTCTCGGTCAATAACCAATAGCGGGATCTGGATACCCATGTTGGCTCCTACAAGCTCCTCGATGATCTCATCGGATGAACCACGATGTCGAGGATTCAAGCAACCCGTGATACAATTCCCTTTGTCAATGATTACGTTACTTGCCCGAGATTCAATCGTCGGTATCCCAATACCTCGTTCAATCTAATTTACCGGCAAGTCACTTTACTCGCATCGTAATGCATGATCCCATGACTAAACACTTGGTCACTTTGAGCTCATTATGATGATGCATTACCGAGTGGGCCCAGAGATACCTCTACGTCATACGGAGTGACAAATCTAGTCTCGATCCGTGTCAACCCAATGCAGACACTTTCGGAGGTACCAGTAGTGCACCTTTATTGTCACCCAGTTACGTTGTGACGTTTGGTACACCCAAAGCACTCCTACGGTATCCGGGAGTTACACGATCTCATGGTACTTGACATTGGAAAAAGCTCTAGCAAACGAACTACACGATCTTGTGCTATGCTTAGGATTTGGGTCTTGTCCATCACATCATTCTCCTAATGAGGCTCACTAGGGACATATTGTGGTCTATTTATTCACACGTGTATTACGATTTCTGGATAATACAATTATAGCATGAATAAAAGACAATTATCATGAACAAGGAAATATAATAATAATCCTTTTATTATTGCCTCTAGGGCATCTTTCCAACACAACACAGCACCAACAACGACGAATCGGTTAGTGTCTGCAGATATTAACCCTAGAATTTGCCTTCTTGAGGTTAACCCCAGAAATTGCTCTCTTGTTATTCCTCGCTATTCGTATAGAAAATCGTACTGTTTGCCTGTCTTTCATCGTATGGTTATGAGTCCTAGGGTTTGCAAATTTAGATGAATGGATCATTTGTATTCCATTTTATGCCTGTCTTTCATATAACCAAAGTTTTAGGAAACCAATACAAAGAAAAAACAATCCATTTATGCCTGCCTTTGATATAATGTACAATTACATTTGGCATGAGATTGTTTTCTTCTATTACCAGATACAGATTTGGAAGAATGGAGAACTACCTACGGTGAGGGAAGCTTTTGAGGAAAGAAAAATCTTCAAGTGGCTCATGGCTGCAAAGATAGTGTACCGGCGTAACGGTCGCTATAAATGCCCATTCTGCAGGAAAGATAACCAGCATTCCAAAACCACAACAATTGCAGCTTATAGAAAGAGGTGGCATCTTAAGGCAAAACCTGCTGAGTTGGCCAACAAATTGGGGAGGGTGAAGACCTAAAAGCATATAGTCATGTTTGTTTTTTGTGTTCTATCGACACCAAATGTAAAAAAAATATATGGGCCCACATGACAAGTATCAATCTTTATCTCCTTTCACGGTCAGTGCCACATTAGCCAACATGAACAAGTGTTGATCTCATTGGACTTACATCCTGGCAAAATTCGTGTCATAATCGAACTCCGCTTCATGGGAGGCCTTTCAGGACGGGAAGGGTCCGTCTCGAAGCATGTTTTTGTCGACATCCTTGAAGCGGACCAAAAACCTTGTACCAACATGACTAGCATCATTGCCAAGTTTCGTAGCTTTTTGACGTTGTAAGGATTATCTAAGACTTTCGCGTCGATAAATCATATAATACTTACATTTTTTCTGCGCCTTTTTTTTCTTCTGCGCTCGAGGGTGGGCTGCCATGCATGTGTGTCGTTGGGCTGTGTAAAGAAGCCCACCCGTTGGACCGAGCGATGTCCGCCGCCGTTGCATGCGCCCGAGCGAGCCTACGTTGCATGCGGTTGCATGCATGCGTCCGCTTCAGCCTACGTTGCATGCGTGCACATACGCGAAGGAGCACGCTTCGCAGAGCCGTCCCCGGTTGACCCGACCGACGGCACATAGGGCAGCACTTAAACTTCGCGTTTTGATTCACACTACAGTTTCCCACGCGTGTACACTCCCGATGCCGCGGTGGGTGGAAAATTTGTTCACATTTGACCCCATTATCGCCACGGTGGCTATTTAAGCCACATATCATGTTCCTCTTCCTCTCACACCCTTCATCCATCTCCCATACTCTCCCACCTGCATTTTGCGCCTGCCCTTCTTCTTCTTCTTCACCACAAACAGCCCCAAGAACCAGCCTCGCGCAGCCATGCAAAGACACCGGCCAACCTACCGCTTCCCCCACCGTGTGGAGATGATCTACCTGCCGGGTGTACATCGAGAGCACCCTTCGTGTGTGGGCGATGTCAAGGTGGAGGGGCGCAAGGGGTTCACCGACTTCTTCCTTGGGGGTCCACGGGCACCTCCTCGGGGATCTCCAAGGATGTACCGAGTCGAGGAGATCATCCACAACGGGGTTGTGGTTGCTATCCTTACCCACTTCACCAACCCCTTCAACGCATTCTACCTCCTCGGCTGCGTGTTCTGGTGTGGCTGCGAGTTCATAGCTTTCACCACCCATAACATCTTCACGGACTACGACAACATCTTCCCCAATCGACGAAAGATGCACACTCTGGCCAGACTCCCATCAACAACACCGCGGAGGAGCGTGAAGGGCGCCCGAGGAGAAGCAAGGAGGAGCACGGTGGAGAAGCGGCTGACCATCTATCTATCTATCTATCTTTTTAGCTAAAAATCTATCTATCTATATTTGTCTTGGTTTTATTTAAGTTGTAAGTGTACTATTAATTCATGTTGTGGGCTTTGGTTGGCCCGAATTATCTATATTTATTATACAAAGTTTTACAGTGGTTGGGCTTTTTTGGAACCGTTTTAATCTCTGGCATTTTAGTCATAGGAAAAAATTGTCTCGAAAAAAAGTCATAGGAAGAAAACAATCACGCGCCGCCCCTCTCATCCAATGCAGAACCGCCGCCGCCATCGTCCTTCCCCTCACCCATCGCCATTACAACCGCGACATCTCCTCCCTCTCCTTCTCCTCCTTCGGGCCGCAACTTTGCTCGCCTCCTCTTCCACATCCCACCCCCTTCTTCCATCCACGCAAGAACCTCGATGGAGGAGCAGATCGCCGGCGGCGAGAACCCGACTTCGTGGAGATCGCCGGCGGCGAGAACGCCGACTTCGTGGAGATCGCCGGCGGCGACTAGGTCAAGATGGCCAGGTTGATGGAGATCCGTTCTTGGTTTAACAACATAAGGCAGTTGAACTAGACGACAATGGCCACTTTGAGGGAAATGACATCCAGGGAGAACAAAAAGCTTTTCCCCCCGCCCGCACAACCGAGGCACGACATCGAGATTCTCCTGTGGGCGATGGAGCAGGCCAATTCGTCCAGCCCGTGGGACATGCGCAGGTGGTGGGCGTTCAGATCTAGGGTAGAGCATCCACTGGATCAGGAACCCACGGTGCACGAGGTGCCGCTGCAGATTGTGGATCCTCCAACCGAGTCTGAGATGACTCAAGCGCAAGAGGAGGAGGACAAGGGTCGCGAGATCGCTTCCCGCCATTCTCCATGCTTCCCTCACGCCTCCCTCAGCGAACGGGCGTGGCGGTACTGCTGTTTAGAGTAAGCTTCCCCACTCCTAATCTTCCTACTACTCATGCTTACAGTTGTGGTGGTAGTGATTGAGTACATGCTTTTGGGGGCTTGATTATGATGTAGATGAACCCTAGGCTAAATTTGTACTGTTCTAGTGGTAGTATTTGATGTTCACCTGCACTTCTACTCCAAAAATTTGTTACGTGTCTTTCTATTTTTAAGTGCTTGATACTATATTTGGACCTTTTTTTGAGTTGTTGATTGCTTTTGGTAGAGCTACCAGCTCTTATGGAGATGCTCATGTTGTATGTCTTGTTCTCCATGATTTGTACTAGCATTATGTGCAATTAGATGCCATGACAAGCCATGTAGCATAATTATTTATTTCCTCCAACATGCCATCATTTTACTCTGTGCATCTCAGCAAGTATAAATCTGTCGGCTATAAAGCTTTGCGAATTTGCTTGATGGTTCCCACTAAACTATAAACCCCCCTTTTTTTTCAAAGTAAGCCACTGACATCCGGGTCCCACGGCGATCACGCACACACAAATGCTCCCAAAGAATGTGGCCCCTAGCCCACCGGGTCATCCTCGATGGCTAGCCAACTTCAAGTGTGCCTCTACCAATAACAAAGAGCCCTTCTTCGTTATAAAACTATGCAACTTTGCTTGAAGGTTTCCACTAAAAATATAACTCCTATGACCATGCTTCCTAAAAATTATTTGCATTATGTTGTCGATACTTTCATGCCTTGCCTTTTGTTGCTATGACAAGTTTATGTTGCATGGTAAAATCTTGCACTAAAGTGGCCATGTTAATATAATTGTTTGATGTTAAAAGTAAGTGCACTTGTGAGCTTGGTTTTGTTTGCTTGTTGTAACCATCATGTCAACACTATTTGTCATTATAACTATTTCAGCATAACTGTAATTTTCACTAAGTCCTAACTCAGAATAAAGAACTTTGCCATTCGTGGTTTCGGCAGAAAAAACTGAGGTTCACAAGGTCGAGACCCGGAGTTGTGAGGCTAGGAGGTCGATAAGCCGCCGGGCTGATCCTTCTTCTTCCAGCTTTTGCTCCTCCTTTTCTCTCTACTCATTGGATTCCTGGGCTACATCCTTATGTGCTGTTAATGTATTAAGTTGATCCTTTGAATTTATTGTATTAGATTTAATGTGGAAGTACCTTAATCTCTACGAAAGAGATGTTGGTTCTATAACTGATAATTTCTAGGTGCATGCTTAAATTCAATATTTAGGGATTTTTCTTTCGAATTGTTTGTATTGCTTACCACATGTGTCACGTGTTCAATATTTAGGTATTATTAACATATGAAAACAACAATTCGATCGCCTATGTAAATGTGTACAATATAATTTTCAAGATAAATTGAAACATGACACGTGCACATGCAATTTTCCAACAAGTCGACTTGTAGTAGAAAAAGACAGCATGTGTATGTATCCAACCGTGCCTCCTACGATTTTGTTCCATGCTTTTGTCGCCACATGTCTTTGGAAGTAAAAAAATATAAGGTGATTTTCTCATAATAAACCGTTTTGGAGAGAAATTTGCAACTAACCAAAAATATCTATTAAGGTAACTTGGCTCCCATGGGGAGATTGGATCGACTCCTAGATTATAGGGTGAGGCCATCGTGATCGTGAGAGAAGAATTCTTTTTTTCGAGGGAAGGTAGGAATTTTGTGTGGTTACAAAATGGACCTTATTTTAATTTAGGATATTATTGTTTAACAGAAACCTTGCTAGTTTCAAGCCATTATAAAAATAACTAAATTGTTTTGGCAAAAAAAAGTTGATTATGCGTTAGTTCGTTTTGTGGACACGTACGTGTAGTGGTGCATGTCAGGGGCCTGTGTGGCTCTAGGTGCATGCAGTGTATCATGCTGGCTAGGGGTGAACAAGGTAGTAACCTGGTGAATTGGGATGGAAGTCTGGTGCTAATTCTATTTTGTGGTGTGCGACATATGAGTCTACCCGGGGGGAATGGTTGGCTTGGGGGCGGTGTAAGTGGTGTGGGTCTATCACAAGCAGTGGTGCGCCACGTGAGTCTAGACGGCGGGGGTGCATGGTTTGGATCTCGCTACCTTGAGGTAACGCTTGTCGGTTTATGACCGAAAGTGCGTCCCGTTCCTCCGCTTTCATCGATGCTTTCTCTCGGTCAACGGAGAACTATCCAAACGCAGCATGCTAGGTCGACCTTTTTGGGTCCCTCGTGCCATATTCGGACAATTGCCGCATTTCTAGGGTAGTATCATCGAATTCACGATCTATATCGCGGCCACATGAAATCATAGCAGGGAATGGGGTAACAATCACATGCTAAGCTCTTTGGTCCATATATATGTTGGAAATATGCCCTAGAGGCAATAATAAAAGTATTATTATTATATTTCCTTGTTCATGATAATTGTCTTTTATTCATGCTATAATTGTATTATCCGGAAATCGTAATACACGTGTGAATAAATAGACCACAATATGTCCCTAGTGAGCCTCTAGTTGACTAGCTCGTTGATCAACAGATAGTCATGGTTTCTGACTATGGACATTGGATGTCGTTGATAACGGGATCACATCATTAGGAGAATGATGTGATGGACAAGACCCAAATCCTAAGCATAGCACAAGATCGTGGTACTTCTGCTTTTTACAGCTTTTTCAATGTCAAGTATCTTTCCTTTGACCATGAGATCGTGTAACTCCGGATACCGAGGAGTGCTTTGGGTGTACCAAACGCCACAACGAACTGGGTGACTATAAAGGTGCACTCAGGTATCTCCGAAAGTGTCTGTTGGGTTGACACGGATCGAGATCGGATTTGTCACTCCGTATGACGGAGAGGTATCATCGGGCCCACTCGGTAGTGCATCATCATAATGAGCTCAAAGTGACCAAGTGTTTGGTCACGGGATCATGCATTGCGGTACGAGTAAAGTGACTTTCCGGTAACGAGATTGAACGAGGTATTGGGATACCGACGATCAAATCTCGGGCAAGTAACATACCGTCAGACAAAGGGAATAGTATACGGGGTTGCTTGAATCCTCGACATCGTGGTTCATCCGATGATATCATCGAGGAGCATGTGGAGCCAACATGGGTATCCAGATCCCGGCCGCTGGTTATTGACCGGAGAGCCGTCTCGGTCATGATCAAGATGTCTCCAACCCGTAGGGTCTACACACTTAAGGTTCGGTGACACTAGGGTTATTAGGAAGACTTGTATGTGATTACCGAATGTTGTTCGGTGTCCCGGATGATCTCGGACTTCACGAGGAGTTCCGGAATGGTCCGGAGGTGAAGATTTATATATGGGAAATTGTCATACAGACACCGGAAAGTTTCGGGGGCATATCGGTATTGTACCGGGGCCACCGGAGGGGTTCCGGGGGTCCACCGGGAGGGGCCACCTCCCGGAGGGCCTCATGGGCCGCAAGGGACGGGAACCAGCCTCGGAGGGCTGGGCGCCTCTTGGGCCCATGCGCTTAGGGGTTGAGGGAGCCCTGGTGGGGCGCCCCCTTGAGGGCAAGCCCCCTCATCAAGCCGCCGCCCCCCTCTAGATCTCATCTAGAGGGGCCGCCTCTTCCCCTTCGGCCTATAAATAGAGGGGCGAGGGAGGCTGAACACTGATCCAAGGCGCAGCCCTCCCTTCCCAACACCTCTCCTCCTCCGCTGAGTGCTTGGCGAAGCCTCCGTCGAGTATCGCCTCTCCACCAACACCACGCCTGCGTCGTGCTGCTTTGGAGCCTTCTTCCTCAACCTCTCCTTCCCCTTGCTGGATCAAGAAGGAGGAGACGTCATCCGCCTCCGTATGTGTGTTGAACGCCGGAGGTGCTGTCAGATCTCAAAGCACTTGGTCATCGGTGATTTGGATCACGGGAGTACGACTCCATCATCCCCTGCTCCATTGAACGCTTCGCACGCGATCTACAAGTGGTATGTAGATGCAATCTCTCTCCCATGACTCGTTGCTTAGATGAACTCATAGATGGATCTTGGTGAAACCGTAGAAATTTATTTAATTTTCTGCAACGTTCCCCAACAATATATGGGCCATGTGCCACCAAAGAGAAGGGCCGGCTTGGAGTCATTATCCATTGAGAGGAAACGAGTCTGGCCTATGAACGTGTAAAAGGGGCCTGCCTTCATCCGCTTCAGAACTCAGGCCGAAAGATGTGGACCCTAGCAACTAAGGCTTTCGGCCCCTGCGCGCCAGACGCCAACCGACGCATACACCATGCATGCACGTGCTGCAAAGTAGACACTCACTGGTCTACCTTGACAATGTACACAAGAAGCATGCGCACTCATTAGCCATCTAGCCCCCAGCCACGCACACCTAGCCAGCTTCACTCAAACCGTGCACCGTTTGCCAGGTTCACCCACACCATCCATCCATTATTGACCCGACCTCGGTTCGTTGGATCTCCGACCCGAGTCCCTTCCCTCGGCATGCCAGGTATGTCAAAGCAACACTCGACTACACATATTGCACACCGTGATACGACGTCATTCACTAGTGCCAGCAAGCCTGTGCACCTGACCATCTCTACCCATGGTGGACACTAGCGCATGGTTAGGATCGAGAAGCCTAGCGTCACATGATGTCGGCCCGATTGGCTGGGGGTGCATGACATGGGTCCAGATGAAACACATGGCATCGCATGGATCCGCATTCCCCCGCCCAATACCAGACAACGGACATATACTGCATTTAATCCAAGCGGTCAAGCCGATTTAAGCTTGGAAGCCATGTGTTATGTGCATGCTGAATTTCAATATTAGGAATTATTAACATACGAAAACAATAATTCAAGCGTCTATGTAAAGGTGTACTACATAATTTTCAATAAAAAAATGAAACATCACACGTGCACATGCAACTTGCCAACAAGTGCACTTGTAGTACAAAAAGACAACATGTGCACGTATCCCACCATGCCTTCTACAATTTTTGTTCCATATTTTTTCGCCACATATCTTTCGAAGGAAAAACAAAAGAATGTGATTTTCCCATAAAAAACCGTGATGGCGAGATGGTTGCAACCATCCAAGATAGATAGAGCATGGAAGTTGTCCCCGTGGGGTGATTGGATCGACCACTCCTAGATTATAGGGTGAGGCCACCGTGAACGTGATCGTGAGAGGGTGAAGAAGGATTCGTTTTTTCGAGGGAAAGGAAGTAATTTTGTGGGTTTACAAAAAAAGGAATGACCCCTTTTTGAGGGACAAAAAAATGCACGTTATAATGTGTAATTAAAGAAATTATAATTTAACAGAAACCTTGCTATTTTCAAGCAATTTAAAAACAAATTACTTGTTTTGGCAAAAAAATGTTGATTATGCGATAGTCCATTTTTTGGACACTTACGTGTAGTGGTGCATGTTGTGGAAATCAGGTTGGAAGTCTTGTGCTAAGCTATTTTGCGGGGTGCGGCATATTAGTCTACATGCGGAATGGTTGGCTTGGGGGCGGTGTAAGTGGTGTGGGTTCACTGCTGTAAGTGGTAGCGCCACGTGAGTCTAGACGGCGGGGTGCATGGTTTGGATCTAGCTACCTTGAGGTAACGCATCCGGTTTATGACCGAAGTTCGGGCCTGCTCCTCCGCTTTTCATCGGTGCTTTCTCGTGTCAACGGAGAACAATCCAAGCGCGCATGCTAGGTCCCGCCCGCTCTTGGGTCCCGCGTACATATTCAGGATGCTTGCCGCATTTCTAGGGTAGTATCATCGGGAATTCACGATCTATACCGCGGCCACATGAAATCATAGCAGGGAATGGGGTAAAAATCACATGCTAAGCTCTTTGGTCCATATATATGGGCCATGTGCCACCAAAGAGAAGGGCCGCCTCGGATCCATTGTCCATTGAGAGGAAACGAAGTCCGCCTTATGAACGGTGTGCGGGGCCTGCCTTCATCTCGCTTCGTAACTCAGGCCGCAAGATGTGGACCCTAGCAACTAAGGCTCATCCTGCACCGCACGCCAATCGGACCCACACCATGCATGCATCGCTGCGGCCAAGGTAAGGCCAAGCTTCGAATGGAGCAGTAACGACGCCAAGACCAAGACCACAAAGAGCAAAGGGGACGGCGGACTCCAAAGAAGATCTCACGGAGGCGGTTTTAGCAAACCTGCAAGACCTCGTCAGGGCAGCTCGCCCCCACACCTATGGAGCGAATCACCCTTGTGTCCATCGCCCCATGGGGCAAGGATTCGGGAGACATCCCCTGGTGGCATGCAGATCTTTTGAAGACATTCAAGATCGATACACACTATAGAAGATGACGACCCTTGGTGGGATCCCAGCCAAGGAGGACCACAAGGCCTCGGCAAGAGCCTTGCCGGATGATGATAGCAGCGCCATGCAAGACCTTGCCGGGCCGTGGCGAGGCCCTTGCCAAGAAAACCAGAAGGCCACCATCGTGCCCACGCCAATCAAACCTGCACCATCAGCCAGATGTAGCCGCCGACCCAACCATTGGGCGGTGCACTGCGTGGCGGCAAGCGGATCTTCGCGGAGACTCCACCATCGCGCTTAATTACCGCCTGCTCGCCTTACATGGCACCGCAGTACCGCCACGTATGCTGCGGTTTATTAATAAAAAGGAGCGGTGATTTTGACGAGACAGGCTCTCCCCACCCCGATAAAGCAAGGACACCTAAGCAAGATGCATTAAAGGCGCTTTGTCATGTAATGCGAGGGATAAACTCGCATCATCGCATTCCCTTTCCACCTCCCCGTGGTGGCACCGTGGGCAACCCCTTTCCCTATAAAAGGAAGCCTAAGGCGTACCAGGAGGGGGATTCGCTTTTGGAGCTCCTCACGCCCCATTGCTACTCCAAGAACATGTATAAACAAACCACCAAAGCAGGAGTAGGGTTTTACGATCCTCGCGGCCCTAACCTCGGATAAAGAAACCGTGGTGCTATCTGCTTTGATCCGCTCTTCTCACGCACCGCGTGCCTCGCGAATCGTAGTAGGGATTCTTGTGATCCCATAGGTGTCGCTCCCACCGACATCTTTGGCGCGCAGTAGAAGCGGTTGTGAGAATCGGCTTTAGCGGCTAGTCCGACACTCCTTCATCTTCGTGACTCTTGAAGAAGAAAGGAGGCCAGAAGATCGACACTCGAGCGATCGCAAACAAAAGCTAAGTTGCACTGAACCTTTATTTGTGCTACCCTTCTTATTTGAGGTTATCCCACCCCCCAGAGATGTCACGCCTTTGTATGAGAAACCTGCACGCTAGGGGCTCTCCCACGATCGGCAACGCCTTTCCCTGCTTTCGAGTCCGCTCAACAGCTCAAGCGGCTGCGTCGAGAATGGCAGAGTAACCTTCCGCGATCATAAATGCCCTCGATTCTGACTCGAGTCAAGCTCGACAGTTCAAGCGGCCGCTCGTAATGTAAAGGTGGCTCGTCTGGCAAGACGCTGCATTCGGCAGGTTTCGGGATCCGTTCCCCAAAACGCCGCTTAGGGCTTCCGCGCAAGCCTACCCAATCGACGTGGGGCACGCATATAAAGAGGAATCGAACGGGAAATAACCTGCATGAAATTTAAGAGTACTTCAAAGTTATATTACATCACGTCATAGCTGCGGTTCTAACTAAAGATAAAATTTGTCTTGGTCGGGAACCCGCAGCGGCGAAGAAGAACGGGATGCCTAATCCCGACGCTGGCCTTCCACCCTCTTGATTTCTGGCTGATGGGGCCGGTGATGGGCTTGATGCGCTCCTTGAGCACCGTGGAGGTCAACACCATCCCAAGAAGCTCTTCATCGCGTCAAGTCAAGGTCGGGATTCCAAAGGCGCCATCTTGGTGAGGACCTTGGTCATGACCCTCCCAAGCAAAGTCGCTGGCCTCCTCGGCTAGCGTGGCAGCCCTGTTGGAGTGAAGATAGGCCAAGGCCCGAGGACGCCCTCGAAGAACTAGGTCAGCTTGGCGCTGACGGTCCCGGCCGAGCTCGGGCGACCTCACGCTTTGGCATCCCCATGGTGGCCAATTGCGAGGTGACCTTCCCAAGAATGACCTCCGGATGGCTGATCCACCTGCTCACCCACCACATATTCCTCGTGGGAGGCGGCCTCGCTTGCCCGCAGCTGCTTCTCCTCCTCGAGGCTCCCCGGGTCAAGGTCTCCTCCCGAGCCCCGGCCTCCGACAACATCTTCTCGAGATTCTCCAGCCTTTCAGCTTTGAGGTCTCTGATGGAGTTCCGCGGTCGGAGAGCTCCCTACCCCGCTGATCACATCGCTCCTTGCGCCTCTACCAAGGCGCGGTTGAGCGTGTTCTTCTTCGCCGGACAGCTTGAGGGCCTGCTCCTTCAGCTCATCCCGCCTACTTCCAGCTCCTTCACCTTGCTTCAAGGGCATGGGCTGTAGCTTGGGCATCGAAAGTGCCTCTTTGTGCCTCTCGCTCCAGCTCATGAAGTCCGTCACGCGACAAGGGCCTCGAGCTCCTCATCCTTGCTGAACGCTGCGATAAGCTTCGCTTCACGCTGGAGAGGTCCTCTTCCGGGAATCCAAGGCGGCTTGATGCTGGTTCCGGCGTTTTCGCCGCGCAGCCAAGTTCGCTGCCTTTTTCTCGGGCCTTCTCGATGTCGGCCATCTTCATGGTGAGCTCCACATCGCGCTTGGCCAATTCCTCCCGAAAGGCCCTTCCGCTTCCTCGCGAGTCCGGTGGAACCAGTTCGCGTCTCGCCGACGCTGCCGCTTTGAAGTCCACCTCCACGTTGTCCACCGCTGCCATCCCGGACTTGACCTTGTCCAGCGGGCACGGTAGAGCACTTGAGCTTCCGAAATCGCCCCCATGGCGCGGAAAAGCTGCTCTCTTCGAGAACCGTCAGCCGCCAACGCCCGGCTCATCAACCACCTCAAGCCCGTGGCGGCAAGCACTCGCCACAAAGCTTCTTCGCGGGCGCCGCTTGACGCCTGGAAGATGGACGAAAAGATCGCCGCCCTCCTCGGGAGCATATCTGCCGGGGCCCGAGGTTGAGGAGGAGGGAGGCTGGTCACCCGCCACCTCTTCTCGCCGGAGGCCTTGCTGGCCTCACCGGCAGGCCCATCACGCTGGCGCCGGGCAGAAGCCTCGCTGGGTCACCTTGGCGGCCCTCGCAGCCGACGCCCTCGGCAAAGACTTTTGGCGGTTTCTGGCTGGGCGGCTCATCAGGATTTTGGCGGTCTCCTCTGCGGCAATCCTGTTGGCCTCCGCCGCTGCCTCCTCAAAGAATGTCTCCAATAACAAAGTGTCCACGCCCTCCATGTCATTTGAAGGAGGGCCTGGCAGCAATGGGAGCAATGAAGCCAAGAAAAGAATAAGGAAAAACAGAGACGAAGGACAAAGGCGACTCACCAAAGGCCAAAGCGGTGAAGCTGTAAGTCCCTCTCCGCCAAAGATTTGGCGCCATGGGCAGAGTCACTGGCGCCAAGTTCCCCTCTTCCTCCATGGGTGTGGGCTCCGTGCTCGATGCCCTTGCCGGGACGCCCGCGGCGGCGTAGGTCGATGGGGGTGGTGTGTAGGAGTAGCCCTCTGTGGCTCCTCCCGCTGCCGCCCTCCCGCAAACCCGGCAAGGTCGGCATCATAGCATCGAGCGCCTACCACATGTCGAGTAAGAAGAGGGTGACAAACTTATTACTGGGCTGCACCGGGGCTGCCGTCCGGACTGCTCCAAAGACCACCAAGCAGGTGTCTTTGAAGCCCCACCGAGGACCTGACCGCCGCCTGTGTCCTCGCCTCTTCAACCTCTGGGCCAACGCTCGCCTCCCCGCAAAAGCAAAATGGATCAAGACAAGCGACCCGATTCGGGGAAATGGAAACGACAAGAAGGAACTGAGTACTTACTGCCATCCGCCTCCTCCTCTTCCACCAGTTTCCTTTTCCTCTCCGCTGAGGGGCCCAAGATCAAAAGGAGCTCCACATCATGATCCGAAAGTCGACGCCACGGAGGAGGCGAAGAAGGAGGCAGGGTTTGTGCGCGCCTCGGTGAGGAAGGGGTTGTCGCTTTCTTCTTCTTCTCGCCGCCTTCACAGCCTTTCGCTGCCGTGGGGCCCTCGTAGGGCGCCTGACCCTCCAGGTCAATTGAGGCCGCCAGAGTCCTGCCGGGCGGACTGCTCACGGAGCTGCACCGCCGCAGACTCGCTTCTTCCTGGCGGCGCCGAGCTCCGCCGCCACCTCCTCCGACGACGACGACTCGTCGGCCGCTGGCGTCCTCGATAAGCGGAGCTCCAGCGTCATGGCTGCCGACCTCCTCGGTGGCGCCGCCCACAAGGAGAACTGCTCTTCCTCCACAATCGTCAAGCGCCTTGTCCTCCACGCCCGGCCGCAAGGGCCTCCATGGCAAGTTGTGCCTCCTCGCCTGGTGGCGATGTAGTCCAGCTCCGCTGGTGGTGTCCATGACAAGCCACCGCCGACGTCAAGATTGACGATACCTCGATCAAGGAGTCAAGAATTGCTGCACATCTGCGTCCGGCCGGCTCCTTCCAGCCGACAGGGCCATGCGGCGTTGCGGTCGGCATCATAGCAATGATCTCGGACCGCGTGAGTTATTGCACAACGGGACCACCTTCACCGGCAACTTGAAGAACGGCCCCTTGACGGCCTTGCCGACCTTTGCGGCAGCCCTCGCGGCTGTGCCGGTCCGTTCGACCTCGCCGTCGCGACCCACATCAAGCTGGAAAAGCCGCTGGCAGAAGTGGGCATGCGCCAGCACCGTGAAGTTGTGGTCGAGGCCATGGCGGAGCCGCATAATGTCAGCCGGGTTCGTAAAAAGCCAGGCTGGCCTCCCCTTATTATGCAGCGGGGCGATTCGGCGGCGAATGAAGTCCGCCCCGATCATCTCCAAGGTGAGCCCAGCCCGGGTCAGCCGGAGGATCCGGTGGTGGCAACTAAGAAGCCTCCCGGCCGGCAAAGATCGACATCACTCCAATTGCTGCCGCAGACCGGCGGCGCCGGCGGACCTTGCAGAATCTGGCGGGTTCGTCTTCAATCCAAAGCACCATCGCCGCGCCATTCCTCCCACCTCTCCTTCATGGCACCGTCTGGCACGCCTTGGATCTTGGGATCCAGGGCGACGATCCGAGACGGGCGCCCGGCTGGATTCGAGGGGAGAAATAATGGCGAAAGAGTGTCGTGTTGGGCTGCACTCCGCAAAGCCTTCACAAAGATGCGCCAAGAGAGCTGTGCACGCCATCGCTGCTCGAGTGAAATCCAAGAGGCAAAAGCCGAAGGAGGGCATGATGTCACAGAAGAAATCGGAAAAAGGGGGGCATAACCCGCAAGAAATGTAATCGACAAAAAAGGGATACAGATTTGGAGCAGTATAGCCGAAAGCGGCTGGAATGATGCACGCCACGGGTGCCCCAATTTTCTTCCCGCCTTCACTCCCCCATAAGGGCTTGAAGGAGGCCCTGAGCTCATGAACATCAACCGATTTAGGGAAGAAGAAGGCGATTCGTCCGTCCCCCGACAACAAGGCCTCCGGCGGCTCCACGGTCCGAGAGCCCTTGGCAGATTTGGGCGCCATGGCAGCCGAGAGGTCTAGAGGATTGAGGAAGAGGGTGGCGGGCAACAAATGACGGCGGGCGCAAGTGTGAAAGCTTAGGAAGGAAGGAAGAGAGGAAACCAAGGGCTCTGAGATTGGAAAAGGTACGAGAGAAGAGGAGAAAGTGAGCAGCGCGCCCACGGTTATTCCTTCTTATGGAGGAAAACGCGGGCCGCCTCCTTTCACATTAACTGCAACGTGACGCATGCGCACATAGCTCAGCCCCACGCATGCCGCCCACGTCACGCACGCCTCCCCACGCCGAGCCACGCGCGGGAGGCATGGGAAGCGCAGTGCGCGAAGAGACTTACCATGTAAAAACCACCCCGCCTGCCCACAAGACTGCTTTTTGGGCCTAGCCCAACGACGATTGCGCTTACGTGTGGCCCAGGCCCGGGCTCTGCCGACAGACAAAAAGAGGGGTACACTTTTGTACCCCTATAGCTGTGCACGGGCAACCGAGCCACGGCACCACCAAGACCGAGCAAGGCAAGGGAGGTGAGCCAAGGTAAGGCCAAGCTCGAAGGAGCGTAACCACGCCAAGACCAAGACCACAAAGAGCAAGGGGACGAAGGACTCCCTGCAAGATCCTTGCCGGAGGCGGTTTTAGCAAACCCGCAAGACCCTCGCCAGGGCAACTCGCCCCACACCCACAGAGCGAATCACCCTTGAGTCCACCGCCCCCATGGGGCAAGGATTCGGGAGACATCCCGTGGTGGCATGCATCTTTGTTAAGACATTCAAGATCAGATACACACTATAGAAGATGATGACCCTTGGCGGATCCCAGCCAAGGAGGACTACAGGCCCTCGGCAAGAGCCTTGCCGGGATGACAAGAAGCGCCATGCAAGACCCTTGCCGGGCCCCTGCAAGACCCTTGCCGGCCGCAGTGAGGCCCTTGCCAAGAAAACCCGTAGGGCCACCATCGTGCCCACGCCAATCAAACCTCCACCATCGCTCGCATGCAAATGCCGCCGACCCAACCAGTTGGGCAGGCACTGCGTGGCGGCAAGCGGATATTCGTGGAGACCCACCATCGCGCCACCTCACCGCCGCCGCTTACATAGCACCGCTGGCACCGGCCGGCCAGCACGGTCGACATCGAAGGGAGCGGCGACGGATGAGACATGGCTCTCCCGCCCCGATAAAGCAAGGACACGTAAGGCAAGACGATTAAAGGCGCTTTGTCATGTAATGCGAGGGATAAACTCGCATCACTGCATTCTTTCCACCTCCTGTGGTGGCACTGTGGCAACCCCTTTCCTATAAAAAGGAGGCCCAAGGCCACTGTGAGGGGATTCGCTTTTGGAGCTCCTCACGCCCCATTGCTAGTCCAAGAACATGATAAACAAACCACAAAAGCAGGAGTAGGGTTTACGCATCCTCGTCTCCGAACCTGGATAAAGAAACCGTGTGCTATCTGTTTGATTCGCTCTTCTCACGACCCCGCGCCCCGCGACCGTAGTAGGGATTCTTGTGATCCCATAGGTGTCATTCCCACCGACATAGACACTCACCGGTCAACCTTGACAATGTACACAAGACGCATGCGCACTCATTAGACATCTAGCCCCCAGCCATGCACACCTAGCCAGCTTCACTCAAACCATGCACCGTTTTCCAGGTTCGCCCAAACCATCCATCCATTATTGACCCCACCTCGGTTCGTTGGACCTCCAACACGCGACTACACATATTGCACACCGAGATACGACGTCATTCACTAGTGCCAGCAAACCTGTGCACCTGAGCATCTCTACCCATGGTGGACACTAGCGCATGGTTAAGATCGAGAAGCCTAGCGGCACATGATGTCGGCCCGATTGGTCGGGGTGCATGACATGGGTCCGTATGAAACGCATGGCATCACATGGATCCACATTCCCCGCCCAATACCGCATAACGGGCATATACTGTATTTAATCCAAGCGGTCACGATTTAAGCTTGGAAGCCATGTGTTATGTGCATGCTGAATTTCAATATTTAGGAATTATTAACATACGAAAACAATAATTCAAGCCGCCTATGTAAAGGTGTACAACATAATTTTCAATAAAAAATGAAACATGACACGTGCACATGCAACTTGCCAACAAGTGCACTTGTAGTACAAAAAGACAACATGTGCACGTATCCCACCATGCCTTCTACAAGTTTCGTTCCATATTTTTTCGCCACATATCTTTGGAAGGAAAAACAAAAGAATGTGATTTTCGCATAAAAACCCATGATGGCGAGATGGTTGCAACCAACCAAGATAGATAGTGCGTGGAAGTTGTCCCCCGTGGGGAGACTGGATCGACCACTCCTAGATTATAGGGCGAGGCCACCGTGAACGTGAACGTGATCGTGAGAGGGTGAAGAAGGATTCGTTTTTTCGAGGGAAAGGAAGTAATTTTGTGGGTTTACAAAAAAGGAATGCACCCCTTTTTGAGGAACAAAAAAATGCACGTTATAATGTGTAATGAATGAAATTATAATTTAACAGAAACCTTGCTATTTCCAAGCAATTTAAAAACAACTTACTTGTTTTGCTAAAAAAATGTTGATAATGCGATAGTCCATTTTTTGGACACTTACGTGTAGTGGTGCATGTTGTGGAAATCGGGGTGGAAGTCTTGTGCTAAGCTATTTTATGGGTGCGTATATGAGTCTACATGGGGAATGGTTGGCTTTGGGGCGCGTAAGTGATGTGGGTCTAGTGTCTAAGTGGTGCACCACATGGGTCTAGACGGCGGGGTGCATGGTTTGGGTCTAGCTACCTTGAGGTAACGTGGTCCGGTTTATGCAATGAATGCGGGCCTGCTCCTCCATTTTCGCCGATGCTCTCTCTCGGTCAGCCAGAGAACAATCCAAAAGCGCATGCAAGGTCCCGCCTTTCTCGGAGCCCGCCACATATTCGGGATATTTGCCTCATTTCTAGGGCAGTATCCTCGGAAATTCAGGATCTATACCGTGACCACATGAAATCACAGCAGGGATTGGGGGTGATAGTTCCATGCTAAGCTCTGGTCCATATATGTGTCATGTGCGACCAATTGGTAGGGCCGCCTCAGAGCCATTGTTAAGGGAAAAAATGCCGGTCTCGCCCGCCGCTATAATCCGTGGCAAATTCATGAGGGATCCAAATTTCTTGGGACCTTTCATGGTGTGGGTGTGGTCGAACATCGAGAGCGGCACGCATAAGCCTTCACATAGGTTGTGTGTAAACGAGACCAAAACGCATCCCGGAGCTAGCCATCGAGAGGGAACAAGTCTTGCTTGTGGACGAAGACCGGGGCCCGCCCCTTCATCTGCTTCAGAACTCTGTGCCGCAAGTTGTGGGCCCTGCCCACCAAGGCACATCCCGTGCGCTGCACGCAAACTGGACCCACACCATGCATGCACGCATGGCCACGTAGACAACCACCATTCAACCTTGATAATGTACAGATGACGCATGTGCACTCATTAGCCATCTAGACCCCCAAGCATGCAAATCTAGCCACCTTAACTCAAACCATGCACCATTAGCTAGGTTGACCCACACCATACATCCATCATTGACCCCACCGCGGTTCGTTGGACCTTCGACGAGTCCCTTCGGTATGGCAGGCACGCCAAAGAGACACGCGGCTACACATATTGCACGCCGAGATCCGACGTCATTCACTAGTGCTTGCAAACCTGTCCACATGAGCATCTCTGCGCATGGTGGACACTAGCTCGTTGTTTGGATCGAGAAGGCTACGGCAAGATGTTTTGGCCCTTGGCTCGGGTGCATGATATGGGTCCAGCGAAACACATGGCATCGCTGTGGATCAACATTCCCTCCTGCATCTGGGACATCGGATATATGGCGCATAAACCGCTGTTGTCGACGATTTAAGTTTTGTCACATCCATTTGCCATTCCATTGTTTGTAAAGTTTTACAACATATTTTAGGAAAAATATAAAACATGACACGTGCAGATGAAACAAGCCTACAAATTCAGCTGTCCCACTGTATGATTTTGTTCTGTGTAATGAGGGAGCAGTTGCATTACACAATTTTTTTAAGGGAAGTTGCATTACTCCTGAATCATGGCTGTGCACGATCAGGCTATTCATTTTAGTGAGAAGTGAGAAGTTACGTTTTGACGTGCCAGGACGTGGTGGTGTGAACAACGCACAGGGAGGTGTGAACATGGAAACAACTCCTTTATACTGCCCGGGAATAAATCGGCGGCTCCGCTTCCCCATAGCACGCTCCGCTTCCCCATTAGCATTTATCTCATCGCCGCCACCCTCTTCCCGTCCTCTTATCCATCTACAAATACGAGGGTTTTATCCTCCCACGCCTCACCACTCGCCTGCCCATCCCGCCGCTGCACCTCCGCCGTCAAGATGCCCAAGCGCACCATGGGAGGAAGGGCCGACGCCGGGGCCGACGCCATGGCGCACGAAGCATCCAACGCCGGGCGAAGCTGCACATGGAGAAACCCCTCCCCGTCGGCGCGGGGTCCAGCCGGCAGCAGGGCGGCCTTGACGTCGTCGACCACGTCCAGGCTCCGGTGCAGGTGTCACCTACGCCGGAGCAGGTGTGGCTCCTTCACGGAGCAGGTGACTCGCCACCCCATCTGCCTCCTCCGCCAAGCAGCCTGGTGGTCAACGCCGATGGCGACGACGATGAAGAAGAGGTCAGTCCTATTTTACTAAATATCCTAGGTTTCCTTGTTTAGTCCCTTATCTATTTTTGGGCATGGCTAGGGTTTACGCTTTCTTCCATCTATGAACTGCATTACCTAGATTTGTTAGATCCTAGAGGTTTCAAGGGCGGATCCACATGGGCGCATGGGTGTGGGGGTCGGCTCCTCATTGTATAGGTTATCTTTCTTTTAAGATCTACCAACCACTCCGATCCATGGCTCTCGTGCATCCAAAATGTGTTGATGCCAAATTTTAAGATGGATCTACCACCCACCAGAGATTTTTTGCCCGAAGTTTCTTATATATGGTTCTTTTATTGCTAAATGGACTAAAAGTGTTGTAGTTTGTGCACTAAACTTCATGTCAATTTGTATAAAACTAGCCTCTCACGCTTAATCTAGCATACACATTTTTTGTCGTTCAATTTGCTCAACACCAATTGCTTGATTCCTGGAGTCCAATTACAATAGGCTGTAATATTTTAGACTTGTTATCATCCCTACTTGAAATATATTATTTGGTTGCTTATTTTCAGCATAATATTTTCTGCAAGTAAAGGATAACAACACCATGCCTTCTTTACGAAAATGTCATAGTAAATAATCTTCATTTTCTGTCATTCATGTGTATCGTCAAGATGATGGAAAATAATATTTTCACATGAACATTTTAGATATTACTCCTAACACCGTAATTTCTTGAGTAACAGAAGCAGAGGTAGAAGAATGCCTTCTGGACTAAAAAGCCAACTTGATCTCGGCCATTTGAAAAATATTGTTGTGGTTTTGGTTTGCAATATAAATTTTTGAACACCCAACTTTGAAATCCTCGGGTCCAAGTTGTGTTGCTAGGTTTCATTAGTTTAGGCATGTATATGACATTTTTGATCTATATAAATTATTCTCGCTATTTATGTGGGACCAAGTAGCTGCTCTGGTTCCTCGGGACGGAGTAGGTGTCTCCTCTTGCGGGTGACGCCTCCCGTGTTCGAGCCTGTGGTCGTCGGGCGATGTCAACAAAGAAGACGTTAGACATCTATCTCCTTAATTTTTGGTAAAATCCTAGGTGTGCTCTGGTCAGTCCTTTTGTCTATTTTTGGGGAAGTCCAGGGTTTCTTTTTATCTTTGATCGATGGACTCCATATCAATATTCTGTAGATGTGTTAGGTAACTAGCTAGGTTACATGTGTTGAGCCTCAGATAGGCAATATTTTGATCTAGATAAATTATTCTCGCTAATAAATCCACCTAGGTTTGGTGGTGTGCTAATACAAATCGTTAATACAAATACGTAGCTTGACCTTGGAATTGAATTGCCTACGAGGTGATTGTGAAAATATTTTCTGCAACTTAAGGATAACAACACCATGCCTTGTTTATGAAAATGTCATATTCTTTGGTCATGAAGTAAATAATCTTCATTTTCAGTCATTCATGTCAGTACTATCATTATGATGGACAAAGAATCTTTTCACATGAAAATTTTAGATATTACTCCCTCCATTTGAAAAATATTGTTGTGGTTTTAGTTTGCAATATAAAAATTTTGAACACCCATGTATGAAATCCTGGATCCGCAGCTGTGTAGCTAGATTACATTTATTGAGGCATCTATATGTCAGTTTTTGACCTATATAAATTGTTCTGCTAATAATCCGTAATGTAGCTTCTTCTGGCTTCTCCACGGAAAGGTGTGGTGGCTCCTCACCTCAAATGGGTGTTCGCTTCATCATGTTGTTGCCTCCCCTGCCTCACTGTGGTCGTCGCCGACGAGAATGAAGAAGAGGTTAGTCATCTATCCCCTTTATTTATTTATTTATTTATTGTGTAATATCCTAGGTTTTCCCTGGTCAGTACAAGGCAAATAAGGTATTAAAATGTTGAGTACATGTTTGGTTGCACTTGATCAATCTTTTGGTTTAAATGTTCCATAAGTGGTCGTGGCAATGATTTTAAACATTGATTATCTCTAAGCAATGGCTATTTTAGAAAGAAATTGGATATCATCAATGTTTTACTTGAGTTGTTTTAATTAGTTCTTTTGTAGGGTTTTTATCATTTATGCCACCAGTTGTATCCCACTACTCGGTTTTTCCCTTAGAAGTTACAGCTGCTCAAAAATGGCGTAGGTTCGTGAGATGCTTACTCAAAAATGCCATTAGATGTATAAAAAATGCCATCGTTCCATTAGATGTTTGCTCAATAATGCCATTAGACATTGTTATTTTCATGTAAAACTTGTTGACCATCCAATATGACAAAAAAGCCCAGGCCCACATTTCAGTTCTCTCTATCTCACAATGATAAGTGTGGCCCCACTTGTGAGGAGTAAGTAAGCGAATAATTTTACAGGAAAATAAGAACATTGCTGGGATCAAGTGGGCCCACACTTTATTGTAGTGAGATAGAGGAAGAGCTGGCATGTTGGTCCATAGGTATTGATGCCATTATAGCATGTCAAGATAGATTTGATATCACAATAATGATGTGCAGTGGCATTTTTGAGCATGTGCTAACGGCGATGGCTTTTTTTAGCAAGAGAAATTCCTAGTGGTGATATTTAGTTGTGGGACACAACTGGTGGCATAAATGATAAAAACCCTTTTTTGTAAGTACAACATTTGGGATCAGTTATTGTCAGAATTCATAATAATTAACTTCTTTACCTAGAACGTTGAATGGTTCAGGAACATTGATGGGTGGGGTATCGATCAACAAGGGAAACTTCCACGACGATAACATGGGAACTTTCAATATCCATCATCATAAGCACACAAAATTCTAACCCTAAATAGATACAACTCACGAGCTATTTTATCTAGTCATGCATATAAGTTATAAGTCTTTTTTTTTTTGCATTAGTACATCTGTATGTCAGCTTCTCGCCATGTTACATCATCGGTTCATGCATTTTTACGTAACAAGTGAATTTTGTTGCACTAAAGGGTTGTTTGGTTTGTGACTAACTTTGCCAAAGATTGCCATACCTAAGGTTAGGCAAGTTTGACCAACTTAAGTGAGTGTTTGGTTCCAGCCACACCTTAGGCAAGCCACACTTGGGTCCCACATGGCATACACACAATAAGTGTGGCAAGGTTCCTTAGGCTTGCCAACTTGTGGCTCTCATTTTGATGAACTAATATCACGCCCAAGATGCGACCCTATCCTAAAGGAACTCGAAGGTCCCACCAAGGATAGAAGCGCATCTTGAAGACGATTTTGCAAGGTGGATATCATTACATCAACATTACATAATAGATGGGGATACATCCAATACATACAATGTCACATGAAAACAACAATACAACATATAAGTACAACATCCGACTACGGATGAAACATAAACAGAAACTCAAACAATATCCACCCTGCTAGCCCAGGCTGCCGACCTGGAACCTATCCCCTGATCAAGAAGAAGAAGCGTATGGAGAACTCAAACAAGCAAACATTGCTCTCAAGGCCATGGTCATCGCAAAACCTGTACACTGCAATCGATGTTGTAGTAATCAGAAGCCACGAGGACTCAAAGCAATCCCATAACCATGGGTATCAAGACTAGCAAAGCTTAATGGGTAAGGAAGGGGTAAAGTGGTGAGGTTGCAGCAGCGACTAAGCATATCTGGTGGCTAACATACGCAAATAAGAGCGAGAAGAGAGCAAAAGGAACGGTCGTGAAGCTAGCAATGATCAAGAAGTGATCCTGAACTCCTACTTACGTCAGACATAACCCAGAAACCGTCTTCTCCTCTCGATCAACCCCGAAAAGAGACATTCATGGTGTATTTTAGAAGAGTTTACTTCAAGTTTACTACAACCGGATATTAACAAATTCCCATTTGCCACATAACCGCGGGCACGGCTTTCGAAAGTTCAAAACCCTGCAGGGGTGTCCCAACTTAGCCCATGATAAGCTCTCGCGATCAACGAAGGATATTCCTTCTCCCAGAAGACCCGATCGGTCTCTAATCCCGGTTTACAAGACATTTCGACAATGGTAAAACAAGACCAAAAAAGCCGCCCGATGCGCCGACAATCCCGATAGGAGATGAACATAACTCGTTCTCAGGGCAACACCTGATGAGACAAAGCTCTGAGTAAAACCAAGCCTCGAGTTTCTGCGGTGGCCTCAAGAAGCGTTTCGGTTCGAACCAAAGCACTTAGAGAAGCAATCGCCCGGGGCTAGAATAAAGATGACCCTCGTGTTGGCCACCCAAGGAAAGGTATAGGTGGTGGTGAGGCAAATGGTAAAACCAAGGTTGGGCCTTACGGAGGAGTTTTATTCAAAGCGAATCGTCAAGGGGGTCCCATAAATCACCCAACCGCAAGTTAGGGACGCAAAATCCGGGAACATAATACCGATATGACGGAAACTAGGGCGGCAAGAGTGGAACAAAACACCAGGCATAAGGCCGAGCCTTCCACCCTATACCAAGTGTATAGATGCATTAATAATATAACAGATATTGTGATAACCCAACATAAACATAATTCAACAAGGAGCAATCTTCATCTTCACCTGCCACTAGCAACGCTATAAGAGGGGCTGAGCAAAAGCGGTAACATAGCCAAGCAATGGTTTGCTAGGAAGGGTGACAAAGTTTAGAGGTTCATGGCAATTTGGGAGGCTTGATAAGCAAGTGGTAGGTAACGCAAAGATAGCGATAGAACGAAGCAACTAGCATAGCAATGATAGTAATGAGATCCAAGGTGACGGTCATCTTGCTCGAAATCCCGCTTAGGAAGAAGAACGAGTCCATGAAGAAGACAAGCGGACGTAGTCGAACGAATCCTCACAACCGCAACATAACCGGAACTAAGAAGCAACACCGGAAAGAAACAAACAACATGGTAAATACACAAGCATAAACATGGCATGATGCACAAACAAATATGATGCATGTCCGGTTTAATGAGCATGGCATGGCAAAGTGCAACAAACAATACAACGAGTTGCATATAGACAAAACACCACATTGACATATTAAGTGGAGCTCAATATGCAACGAGTTGCATATAGACAAAACACCACATTGACATATTTAGTTTAATCTTGTTTAAGCTACCAAACAATATTAAATGTTGTTAAACATGGAAAGAGGTGAAGCATAAGTAAACTAACTATTTAGGCAAATTTAAATGAGGCCGGAACAACAAGCAACAAGTCCGGAAAATCCTCATATGCATATTTTGAATTCGGTACTGTTCTGCCCTAAACCATATTTTAATGTTGTTAAATAGGAAAATAAAGTGCATCATGTTAATATATGCATTTTTCCACCCCATTTACATATAAAGTTTATTTAAAATGGAGCTACGGTTATTTAGTTATGAAATAAATCATTTTAACATGGCATTTGAGCAAATTTAAACAAACAGCATTTAAAACATTTTAAACATGGATGAAAATAGCATATTATGAAAGTGCATGAAAAACTGAGCAAGTTACATATATGACATGTTTAAATCCGATGCACGGTTATTTAGTTGTGAGTAATTTAAAATCATGGCATTTACTGTAATTATTAATGCACTGGTTTAAAACGCAAAAACGTCCAGGAAAAAAAAACATGAGATGGGCCGAATCTGGCTGGCCCGACAGGAGCACTGGGCGCGGCTTAGAGATGGGCTGCAGCTCACCTAGCTGGGTTGCCCCGGATGGGTGGAGAGGCCAAGGCAGCCGCTTACAGAGCCGGGCCACGCTGGGGACTTGGCGAAATAGCGGTCAACGTGAGGCGAGGTGAGCGAGCTGCCGCTTGTTATCAAGAACAGGGCGGCAGCAAAGGTTCATGGCGACGGATGGCAGGAACGGCTGCCGCGACATGGGGCTTGGGCGCGACGCCGAGAAGAGGCAGATCATGACGCGGCAAGGAGGCAAGGGCTCGTGCTCATCCTCGTCTCCGTGAAGCAGAACGACGGCGGCAGACTTGGCGCCAAGCAAGGGAGGTCCGACAGGGGCGCGGGTCTCAAGGTCGGCGGATCTGGCCAGGAACGGGCTTGAACGGCGGCTTGACTCCTGCTGGGGCAGAAGAAATAGGGAGTTGAGAGAGGGAGAGCAAAGCAAAGAGAAAGGGGAGGGACGACAGGGAAAGGAGGGCGGCAACGCTGCTCACCGACGAAGTCCGCAGGCTGCCGGGCGAGGCCTTGAGGTGGAGCAGAGGCGAGGTCTTGGCGCTGGGCGAGCAAGGCAGCAGGGAGGCCGAGGACGCCGGATCAAAGGCCGGGTCGGAGGAACTTGATCCCGGCGACGACGGGAGCTTCATGGGCGGCCATGCCATCTCCCACTGCCTCCTGTGAAGAGACAGAGAGGGTGAGGCGAGAGAGATGAGAGATTCCGAGAGAGCGGCACGGGAAGGAAGGGAGCAGGGCACGGCCTGGTGGCGCTAGTTGCCGGCGGCGCGGCGCGAGGGGAAAGGGCCGAGCGCTCCTTCTCGGGGCCTCGAGCAGCTACACGATCCATTCGGGATCGAGGGAAGAAGTGGCTTGCGCTAGTTGGTGGGCTGGATCGGGAGGGGATCCCGAGGAAGAGGGGACTGGAGGAGTGGCGGCGGCGCGATGGAATGGGAAGGATGGGACAGGATCCCTAGAACCTAGGGTTGGACCTATATATATATAGCAAGTGGTTTAGATTAGGGGTATTTAGTCCCTCCGATCGAAATCAAACGGCCGAGAATAAATAGGTTAGGGAGTCCAAAAGAGAAAACGGAGATGTTTTATAGATGTTTGTGGATGATTCGGATCCATCGGTAACGACAGACCGGTTCGTGTCCGGGAGAAGTTTCGGACGCGGGCGAGGGGTCGATGCATTGGCAAGAAAGGTTAGGTGGTCACGGTCAAGAGGGAATCGAAAACCCGAATGGCCTCGGAACGGTCAACGAACGCAAGGGGGGGACGCGGCAACTATGAACGGGTGCAAGCTTTATTAAAACATGCAGATGCAATGCGCATGATGCTATGAGATGAGATGCATGACATGAACAAAATGCAAAGCAAAAGACAAAAACCCAACCATGGAGGAAAATAATATATCGCATCTCCGGAAAAGGCAAGAGTTGGAGTTACGAATATGGAATCTTGTATCCGGGGCGTTACAACACTCCACCACTACGAAAGGATCTCGTCCCGAGATCTAGGATGGCACTGGAGAGAAACGGAAGAGGAAGAGAAGAGGTAAAACTAAGTTGCTTCTTCGACCAATGAGTGAAACCACAAACCTTGAGAGGTTGAGCAATTTAAAAGAAAGAGTACAACAGAGATGAACGAGATTGCAAACAATCCTTAGAAAAGTGGAACAAGGAACATTACGAGAACTTGAAGGTTGCAAAGACATGAATCAAGAGTTTAATGGACAAGATAGAATTCGAAACCACTCCGGTTAAAACAAGATGAGAGAGGAAGAATAAGATTGATATAATTTGGGCAGCACTCCGACTGAAAGAAGAAGGAAAACTTGATAAGATGAAAAGCACTTGAAGAGATGACACAACACTCCGGTTAAATGGATAAGCATGAAAAGAACACGATTCTCGCAATTCGAGATGATGAGTGAAGAGAGCAACATCACCATGCCTCCGGAAGAAAGAATAGAAGATAGATCATTGGAATAAAAGAATGGAGAAGAAATGCCAACTTCTGCCACAACTGAGCTTGGAAAGCACCCTTCCAAGAAGGTTACAACGGGGTTGTTGGAAAACTCACAGCGAAACGAATAAGCTTGTAGTGGGCTTATGGAAAACTTATCAAAATTGAGGCGTAAATTCTGCCACTACTGAAAAACAACTAATATAATTGATAACACCAACGAGATGAAAACTTCTTCCAACAAGATGATAGAGAGATAACTTGGATCATTGATAAACACCACAATAGCAACATTCCTTAGGGAAGACTTTAGGTGAAATATGACACAAGATAACTCCAACGAAAAGATTAATGGATTTAAACTACCTCATTCTTGACAACATGTGAATCACAAAACAAGAATGGAAATTGTCAAGAATGATATAACAACACCTCAAAAGATAAGGTAGAAAGAATTGCACTTTGGGATGCAAGATGAAGAATACTTGAGCTCCTCAAAACAAAACATGTGTTGAGCACCATGTTTATTTTAGAGTATAGCTTACGGATCATAACTTCGAGAGAAATCTTGAAGAACAATTGAATAATTAAAAGAATCCTTGACGAACCACCATGTAGAGCCTCCATGAAAAACTCCGGTAATAAAAGGATGATAAAAAGAAAGAGAACTTGAAAACACAAGGTGAAGTCATGACGAGATAATGCAGAAAACTTGGAACTCCGGAAAAGAAAAGATGAAACATCTCGAACCGAGAAAAAATGACATGATGAAAAACTCTGGAAAGAAGAAACTAGATCACTTGGATGAAACAATAATAAGAATTACATTATGTGTATCCTTCACCAACTAAAATTGATGACAAGCAACGGATTTGGCATACTACTTATTCTTCTTGAGGGATTAAGGATAGAGATAGCGCAAACTTGAGAAGGTATTGATGGAACCACCGGTGGGATTGAAACAACGAAAGAATGAATGAATTGATACGATAACGAAGGAAGAGAAATCTTGAACGAACCACCGTAAGAATTGAAAATGAAAGTATCAAAGGCACAAATCACCGGGAAGAATGGGAAAACGAATGAAGATACTTGAGGGGATTTAGATACATGATAACGAAGAGATCATGAACTGATTAGAGGGTATTTGAATGATGCACCGGTAAGATTTGGAGAATGATAGCTACGCGCTGAGAATGAAGAATTATGACATGATGGCCTTCGGAGGAAAGAAATGGAAACAACTCAAGAAATGCTCCGGATGGGTGAAAAGAATTCTACAATCGAAAACAATTATGAGAGGATGGCATCAAGCTAGAACCATGCATCTTTGGAAGAACGGGTAAGGATTTAAGAGGAACTCTTCTTCGGTCTTCACATGCTGAGAATGTCGAGGAGAAACACCACCAAATTGTTGAGAAACTCCGGAAGGATTAAAAGAGGAAAGGTTGAGCCAGAGATGAAAAGAATTTGAAAGTGATCTTGGAGAAGGAATATGACGGATGATAATTCATTCTTACTTCAAGCTTCGAAAAGAATTTGGGAATAGCTCCGGGAAAATTAGAAGAGTCAAGTAAGATCCTAGGAAAAGACCTGTGGGTTAGGGCCCACTCAAAAGAAAAACACCGTTGAACAATTTTAAACAGAGGTTGCACCGGTTGAATTAAATGGCTTGAATGAGATAACAACCTTGAAATATCTTGAACGGATTGAGAATGGAAACACAAGTCTAGCGAGATATCTTCAAAGACTCCGTAACAAAATGAAAAGCGAGAGGTGAATGATTAAGAGGTGCATCGGCATGAGAAAGCATTAGAAACGAGGAAAGGAATATGATGAATATCGAAAGCTTGAATTGGATCCACCGGAGAAGAAACAACAATGAAGGATGATGAACTTGAAACTGTTGAGCATTTTCATGGGAAATCACCGGATAAGAACATTGAAAGAAAAGAATGAAGAGACTTCCCACAAATAAAAGGATACATGATTAAGAAATCCGAGTCCTTGAAGAAGAAAAAAAGGGTGGGAGGGCGGGAAAACAAAGGCAACTTGGGGACGGATGAAATGGATACCGTTGAGAAAAACTTAGAATTTATCTTGCGGACGTTGAAATGATCGGATCCACTTAAAGAGAAGCACGCCGGTTGGGAAAAGAATTAACATGAAGACCTCGATGATCAAGAAGGATTAGTATTCACAAAGCAATATGAGAACACCGCTTAGGAAAGGTATGGATTCAACATTTGACTTCAAGCAACTCGAATACCACAAATAAAACAAAACAAAGGATTTGGCTTGCAAATGAGCTGAATCAAACACATGATAGAGATTTACCCAATCCCATATCATGCATCCGTCGGAAAGATATTCTAGGAGCTACTTGAATTCCCACCTATAAACTCCCTAAACTTTCTCGGTTATGCAACCGGTGTTGGGGATACAGGGAAGCAATATATATCTCACCCAAAACTAACAATCCCTACATCTAGTCAGTATCCATCCGTCAACACATAACCAAGAAACATTCAAAATCGTGGTACCTCAACCTTCAAAAGCATCCGTTATAATGAGCTATGGCAATACTCGAACTCCCCAAGATCGGGTGGCGTCGAAGTTTATCTCACCAACAACTGCATAAAAGAGATTTTCGATGTCGGCAAAACTCGTGTATTCCGTAATGCAACGATAAAATTGTGACGACAACACCCTGAGCTCAACTCCCGGGACACCGCCACAACCCCTAAATGTCGGGGAGGCACCAAGAACAATGTTCTCGCCACAAGAATATCGGAATGATCCCAAGATACCCGCGTGATCCTAAAAAAAAATTCGTGAAATTTGAGGAGAGGAAAGACAAAACATCTACGCCAGGAGGCCTCACCAGAGCGATTTAAGGGACCGAGGAGTAAAAGAATCCTACTCTCCGATATATATATAATCCTAAGACTCAAAACATTTTTTTTCTAGACTCAACAGCGGCCAACAAACAAGGGGGCTCCTATGGTTGGTCGAGGCTCTGATACCAACTTATCACGCCCAAGATGCGACCCTATCCTAAAGGAACTCGAAGGTCCCACCAAGGATAGAAGCGCATCTTGAAGACGCTTTTGCAAGGTGGATATCATTACATCAACATTATATGATAGATGGGGATACATCCAATACATACAATGTCACATGAAAACAACAATACAACATATAAGTACAACATCCGACTACGGATGAAACATAAATGTAAACTCAAACAATATCCACTTCGCTAGCCTGTGCCAGCCGACCGAACCTATCCCCGATCAAGAAGAAGCGTAAGGAGAACTCCAAAACAAGCAAACATTGCTCTCAAGGCCATGGTCATCGTAAAAACCTGTACCAAGAATCGACAAGTTGTAGTAATCAGGAGCCACGAGGACTCAAAGAATCCCATAACCATGGGTATCAAGACTAGCAAAGCTTAATGGATAAGGAAGGGGTAAAGTGGTGAGGTTGCAGCAGCGACTAAGCATATATGGTGGCTAACATACGCAAATAAGAGCGAGAAGAAAGCAAAAGGAACGATCGTGAAGCTAGCAATGATCAAGAAGTGATCCTGAACTCCTACTTACGTCAGACATAACCCAGAAACCGTGTTCTCCTCTCGATCAACCCCGAAAAGAGACACTCACGGTTACGCACACGGTTGGTGTATTTCAGAAGAGTTTACTTCAAGTTTACTACAACCGGATATTAACAAATTCCCATCTTCCACATAACCGTGGGCACGGCTTTCGAAAGTTCAAAACCCTGCAAGGGTGTCCCAACTTAGCCCATGATAAGCTCTCGCGATCAACGAAGGATATTCCTTCTCCCAGGAAGACCCGATCAGTCTCGGAATCCCGGTTTACAAGACATTTCGACAATGGTAAAACAAGACCAGCAAAGCCGCCTGGATGCGCTCGGCTAATCCCGATAGGAGCTGCACATATCTCATTCTCGTGGCAACACCGGATGAGACAAAGCTACGAGTAAAACCAAGCCTCGAATTTCCCTGCAGTATTCTGGGCGTGCTCGGTTCTAACCAAAGACTTAGAGAAGCACTAGCCCGGGGGGGCTAGAATAAAGATGACCCTCGGGTTGGCCGACCCAAGGAAAGGTATAGCTGGTGGTGAGGCAAATGGTAAAACCAAGGTTGGGCCTTGCTGGAGGAGTTTTATTCAAAGCGAACTGTCAAGGGGGTCCCATAAATCACCCAACCGCGTTAGGGACGCAAAATCCGGGAACATAATACCGATATGATGTAAAACTAGGGCGGCAAGAGTGGAACAAAACACTGTGCATAAGGTCGAGCCTTCCACCCTTTACCAAGTGTATAGATGCATTAATAATATAAGAGATATTGTGATAACCCAACATAAACATAATCCAACATGGAGCAATCTTCATCTTCACCTGCCACTAGAAACGCTATAAGAGGGGCTGAGCAAAAGCGGTAACATAGCCAAGCAATGGTTTGCTAGGAAAGGTGACAAAGGTTAGAGGTTCATGGCAATTTGGGAGGCTTGATAAGCAAGTGGTAGGTAAGGCAGCATAGCGATAGAACGAAGCAACTAGCATAGCAATGATAGTAATGAGATCCAAGGTGACGGTCATCTTGCCTGAAATCCCGCTAGGAAGAGGAACGAGTCCATGAAGAAGACAAGCGGATTTAGTCGAATCTAATCCTCACAACCGCAACATAACCGAACTAAGAAGCAACACCGAAAGAAACAAACAACATGGTAAATGCACAAGCATAAACATGGCATGATGCACAAACAAATATGATGCTTGTCCATTTAATGAGCATGGCATGGCAAAGTGCAACAAACAATACTACAAATTATGGAGCTCAATATGCAACGAAGTTGCATATAGACAAAACACCACATTGACATATTTAGTTTAATCTTGTTTAAGCTACCAAACAATATTAAATGTTGTTAAACATGGCAAGAGGTGAAGCATAAGTAAACTAACTATTTAGGCAAATTTAAATGAGGCCGGAACAACAAGCAACAAGTCCGGAAAATCCTCATATGCATATTTTGAATTCGGTACTGTTCTGCCCTAAACCATATTTTAATGTTGTTAAACAGGAAAATAAAGTGCATGATGTTAATATATGCATTTTTCCACCCCATTTACATATAAAGTTTATTTAAAACGGAGCTACGGTTATTTAGTTATGAAATAAATCATTTTAACATGGCATTTGAGCAAATTTAAACAAACAGCATTTTAAACATTTTAAACATGGATGAAAATAGCATATTATGAAAGTGCATGAAAAACTTAGCAAGTTACATATATGACATGTTTAAATCCGATGCACGGTTATTTAGTTGTGAGTAATTTAAAATCATGGCATTTCATCGTAATTATTAATGCACCGTTTAAAACGCAAAAACGCCTGTGAAAAAAAACATGAGATGGGCCGAATCTGGCTGGCCCGACAGAGCATTGGGCGGCTTAGAGATGGGCTGCAGCTCACCTAGCTGGGTTGGCCAGATGGGTGGAGAGGCCAAGGCAGGCCGGGCTTATAGGAGCTGGGCCACGGCGGGACTTGGCGAAATCGCGGTCAACGCGAGGCGACTTGAGCGAGCTGCTGCTTGTTATCCGAAGAACAGAGGCGGCAGCAGCAGTTCATGGCGACGGACGGCGGAACGGGCCGCCGGCGACGTGGGGCTTGGGCGCGACGCCGAGAGGAGGCAGACCGCGGACGCGGCAGAGGCAAGGCTCGTGCTCGCCCTCGCTCCGTGGAAGCGTAACAACGGGCGCAGACTTTGGCGCGAAGCAAGGGAGGTCCGACAGGGCGCTGGGTCTCTGTGTCGGCGGATCTGGCCAGAACGGGCTTGAACGGCGGCTTGACTTCGGCCGGGCGTAAGAAACAGGAGTTGAGAGAGGAAGAGCAAAGCAAAGAGAAAGGGGAGGGACGACAGGAAAGGAGGGCGGCAACGCTGCTCACCGGCGAAGTCCGCAGGCGATGGCGAGGCCTTGAGGTGGACCAGGCGAGGTCTTGGCGCAGGCGCAGCAAGGCAGCAGGGAGGCCGGAGACGCCGGATCCAAGGCCGGGGCCGAGGAACTTGATCCCGGCGACGACGGAGCTTCATGGCGGGCGGCCATGCCATCTCCCACTCGCTCCTCGTGAAGAGACAAAGAGGGTGAGGCGAGAGAGATCGAGCTGAGAGAGCGGCACGGGAGGAAGGGAGCAGGGCACGGCCTGGTAGCGCTAGATGCCGGGCGCGCGCGCGAGGACGAGGCCGAGCGCCTGCTCGGGGCCTCGAGCAGCTACACGATCCATTCGGGATCGAGGGAAGAAGTGGCTTGCGCTAGTTGGTGGGCTGGATCGGGAGGGGATCCCGAGGAAGAGGGGACTGGAGGAGTGGCGGCGGCGCGATGGAATGGGAAGGATGGGACAGGATCCCTAGAACCTAGGGTTGGACCTATATATATAGCAAGTGGTTTAGATTAGGGGTATTTAGTCCCTCCGATCGAAATCAAACGGCCGAGAATAAATAGGTTAGGGAGTCCAAAAGAGAAAATGGAGATGTTTTATAGATGTTTGGGGATGATACGGATCCATCGGTAACGACAGACCGGTTCGTGTCCGGGAGAATTTTCGGACGCGGGCGAGGGGTCGATGCATTGGCAAGAGAGGTTAGGTGATCACGGTCAAGAGCGAAGCGAAAACCCGAATGGCCTCGGAACGGTCAACGAACGCAAGGGGGGGGGGACACGGCAACTATGAACGGGTGCAAGCTTTATGAAAACATGCAGATGCAATGCGCATGATGCTATGAGATGAGATGCATGACATGAACAAAATGCAAAGCAAAAGACAAAAACCCAACCACGGAGGAAATAATATATCGCATCTCCGGAAAAGGCAAGAGTTGGAGTTACGAATATGGAATCTTGTATCCGGGGCGTTACAACTAACCTTAGGCAAGCTTGGGAAAAATGTGTGGCAAAATGTGGCAATGCTAGTGCTCTCTTCGACATGTATGGTTGATCCTTCATTTTTTTACTATATGGTACTATCCCATTTAGTTGCTTATGTAGCAACTAATAAGTTATGCATTTATTTTTTCAACATCATTTGAAGATATTTTACGCTGTCATCAATTACATTATGTTTCATAGATTATGTGCCTGCTGAATTATCATATTAAATATACTTATGCAACATTTTGTACTACATGTAGGTCCTAAGTGACGATGTTGACAAATGACCCGTAAACCCGTGAGGATATTCAGGAGGCGTAATGTGAGGCAGCCGGATGCTGGTGAGCTCGAGAAAGCTGTGGAGGCCTAGATTCGAAAGGGCTACGGATGCCCTTATCGCAACAAGGTGATGAAAGGCGACTGTCGAGTACCATCAACCATGCAGTTGGGACATCCCAAGGCAGCACCAAGAATGGCTACACTTTCGTGGTGAAGCACTGCAGATGCCGACTACTTGACGAGGCTTCTTTGAGGATTTAGGAAGTGCGCACCCTCAGCCTAGAACTGATGCTCTTTTGGTTTTAACTATGCTAAGTACTACCCTATGCTATACTTTGTTGGTGAATGTTTATGGTCGAACTATGTGCACCAGTACTACTAAGTGGTGCTTGCTTTTGTATATATGGAAGCGTTGAACTAAGGTAGAACTATGCTATTGGTGTGTGGTTTGGCATCTCTGCTTGTTAAACTCGTGCTCATTAATCATCGGCTCATTTAGAATAAGTAGCATAAAACCTGATTGGCTAGGTTCGCTTTGAAGCTAGTTAAGCTTGTGAGCGCCGTGAACAGATTTTGATGTGTTATGGTATACATGATGAGTGTGTACATGTGGTTTTCAAGAAGGAAGATGGTGACTCAAAAAGGAAATGCACTAGTTTGCTACCTAAGGTGTTGATCCAAGTAATACTAGAACCATCGTGTTTGTGGCGTGGCTACATGATGATCACAAAGGCTCGATCCAAGTAATACTAGATCACTTGATGACAATTTGATCTGATGTTTTCACAAGTCTTGAGCATTAGGGTTTATGTACACAATTTTCAATCCCCAACCCATCCACCCCGGACACGATCTTTGGATTGCATCACGTACATGTACAAAATCCAGTTCCTAGGTCCTACCCCAAGCGCCTACGCTTGTGATTTTTTTTTCAAGATCCTAATTAAGCGCCTAAATAAGCGCCGCTGCATTGAAGGTGCCCAACACCGACCAATCAATTTTTCTCATAAGTATTTCCGCTATAGTAGGTAACTACCAATTACTCCCCGCATCTCTCCCCCTAGGTTACGCTCTAAAACCATCGCCGCCGCTCACACGCCCGCCTCCCTGCCGCCGGATATGAAATCCACTCGTGGAGGTCGATTGGCCGTCGTGATAGATCGTGGGCTATGGACGTGAGGGCCTGTCATGGACGGGCGTCGTGACAGATCGTGGACTTATGGGCTAACCACCGACGTCGTCGTCCATCTCATGGATCAGGATCCCCACGAGAAAGCTTTGGACTACTCGGAGTCCGACCCAGAGAAGCATCGTGTCAACGAGGTGCATTACTCCGTCGTCGATCACAAGCAGCAGCTCATGCACGGCATGGACTGGAATTCAGTTACGGTAATTTTAATTTTTTAACCCTAGATCTGTCTTCAAGTTTAAGGTTAGAGGTTAATCATTAAACCATCAATACATTGTTGAATTGGCATAATGGAATCTAGCTCTAAATATAATGTTGATCATCAAGCATGCGTAATGATCATTATTTATTCAATCAATCTTTGAGAAATTAATGGTTCATCCTCTCCACAATTTAGTGCGATTTGGTTTTATGCCAAAAGTCAGACATCATAAAGGTTGTGCATGTTTATTGACAATTTTTCAGAAAGTACATCATATGATTTATGCTTTCATATGGATTTGATATTGCTTTTTTCTCCTTAAATTTTCAAAGTTAATAAATATTTACTTTAAAAATAATTTATAGGCACTACAAAGATGAAACTTAGGGAATATTAGGTAATCAGTAAACAATGGTGCAGCTTATATCATACATAATTTAAACTTGCAGCCTTATTCTCATGATTATGCGGACATTTGAGATGGATGCACACACTCGTAAAACCCTTGAAGAATTGCAGAATGGACAAAGGCAACGTGCTTAAGCGTATGGCGTATCGCTGCGCTGCTCAGTAGCAAATATCTCGACCCGGCTTCGTTAGTATTCTTGAGCACGCCAAGGAGTTGCCAAAGGATACCAAATGAAGCATGATGTGAGGGCGAAACACAAGGCGCTAGACCAATATCTCAGGAATTTGTCGACAAAGAGAAGGTCCGAAGAAGGTGTTATGAGAACCAAAGATGCCAAAGAATAGATGAATAAACGTAACTCAAGAAGTTCTCGTTGGCATAAGTAGCCATTTGCGGTTGTTTTTTTTGAAAATACCAATGAATATTTTAATTATCATAGTTTTGCAGAAATTTTACATTTATTAAATTTAATCATAAAAATGCATACAATTCAATTATTGATTTTTTCAAATATTTGTAACCTTGCATCTAATAGTTTACCATTTTATTGGTTAACCATTATTTTCATATATATATACTGTGGAGTGCTTAAAATTATTCAAGATCAATTGGTGTACTGAAAGACTCATCCACATGCAATATGAACAGCAGTGTATATTTAGGGTTTCTTCAAAAGAACACCTGTGGTCATGTTGATCTTTTCTGTTTGGCCAGAATTGGTAAAGCTGCCAAATCTGCATCTGATCTGGCCTAACACTTTGTTCCTTTTGTGGGCCTGTACAAGTGGGAGGCAGAGAGAAAAGTGGGCGATGGCCCCACCCCCATCCCAATCCCACCCCACTTCGTTCCACTTCGTTCTTTGCAGAGACAGAGAGGCGACCCGGAGGGCGAGGGCTAGGGTTTGCCAAGCCGTCACCTTGGCCGCCCCCGTCGTCGTCAAATCCGCCGGATCCGCGAGGCCACCCACTCCCCCCTACTCCGGCCATGATTCTGTTGGAAATATGCCCTAGAGGCAATAACAAATTAGTTATTATTATATTTCCTTGTTCATGATAATCGTTTATTATCCATGCTATAGTTGTAGTGATAGGAAACTCAGATACATGTGTGGGTATATAGACAACACCATGTCCCTAGTAAGCCTCTAGTTGCCTAGCTCGTTGATCAATAGATGGTTACGGTTTCCTGACCATGGACATTGGATGTCGTTGATAACGGGATCACATCATTAGGAGAATGATGTGATGGACAAGACCCAATCCTAAGCCTAGCACAAAGATCGTGTAGTTCATATGCTAAAGCTTTTCTAATGTCAAGTATCATTTCCTTAGACCATGAGATTGTGCAACTCCGGACACCGTAGGAATGCTTTGGGTGTACCAAACGCCACAACGAATCGGGTGGCTATAAAGGTGCACTACGGTATCTCCGAAAGTGTCTGCTGGTTGGCACGAATCGAGATCGGATTTGTCACTCCGTGTAAACGGAGAGGTATCTGGGCCCACGGTAGGACATCATCATAATGTGCACAATGTGACCAAGGGGTTGATCACGTGATGCTGTGTTACGGTACGAGTAAAGATACTTGCCGGTAACGAGATTGAACAAGGTATCGGTATACCGACGATCGAATCTCGGGCATGTATAATACCGTTAGACAAAGGGAATTGTATACGGGATCGATTGAGTCCTTGGCATCGTGGTTCATCCGATGAGATCATCGTGGAACATGTGGGAGCCAACATGGGTATCCAGATCCCGCTGTTGGTTATTGACCGGAGAACGCCTCTACTATGTTCCAGATGGTTCCCGAACCCGTAGGGTCTACACACTTGAGGTTCGATGACGCTAGGGTTATAAAGGAAGTTTGTATGTGGTTACCGAAAGTTGTTCGGAGTCCCGGATGAGATCCCGGACGTCACGAGGAGTTCCGGAATGGTCCGGAGGTAATGATTTATATATGGGAAGTCCTGTTTTGGTCACCGGAAAAGTTCCGGGTGCTATCGTAATGTATCGGGACCACCGTGAGGGTCCCGAGGTCCACCAAGTGGGGCCACCAGCCCCGGAGGGCTGCATGGGCCAACTGTGGAGGACCAGCCCTGTGTGGGCTGGTGCGCCCCACAAGGGCCCAAGGTGCCTAGGGTTTGGGGAGGCGCCCACCCAGCTTGGGGGGCAAGTTTCCCTCTCCCTTGGCCGCCCCCTATATGGGATCTAGGGCTGGCCGCACCCCTTGGGTGGAAACCCTAGAGGGGGCGCACCCCCCTCCCTCTCCCCTATATATAGTTGAGGTCTTGAGGGCTGCCAATACATGAGTTTCACCTCTCCCTGGCGCAGCCCTACCTCTCTCCCTTCTCCTCTCGCGGTGCTTGGCGAAGCCCTCGCAGGATTGCCACGCTCCTCCACCACCACCACGCCTGCACAGCCGGCCGGACGGAGTCTTCCTCAACCTCTCCTCTCTCCTTGCTGGATCAAGGCATGGGAGACGCCACCGGCTGCACGTGTGTTGAACGCGGAGGTGTCAGTCTGCTTCGGCACTAGGATCTCCGGTGATTTGGATCACGACGAGTACGACTCCTTCAACCCCGTTCTCTTGAACGCTTCCGCTTAGCGATCTACAAGGGTATGTAGATGCACTCTCCTTCCCCTCGTTGCTGGTTTCAACATAGATAGATCTTGGTGACACGTTGTGCTTTTGCGTAGGTAAGAAACGTTCTTGCTAGAAACCCATAGCAGCCACGTAAAACATGCAAACAACAATTAGAGGACGTCTAACTTGTTTTTGCAGGGTATGCTATGTGATGTGATATGGCCAAGAAGAATGTGATGAATGATATGTGATGTATGAGATTGATCATGTTCTTGTAATAGGAATCACGACTTGCATGTCGATGAGTATGACAACCGGCAGGAGCCGTAGGAGTTGTCTTAATTTATTGTATGACCTGCGTGTCATTAAACAACGCCATGTAATTACTTTACTTTATTGCTAGCCATAGTAGTAGAAGTAATAGTTGGCGAGACAACTTCATGAAGACACGATGATGGAGATCATGATGTCATGCCGGTGACGATGATGATCATGGAGTCCCGAAGATGGAGATCAAAAGGAGCAAAATGATATTGGCCATATCATGTCACTATTTGATTGCATGTGATGTTTATCATGTTTATGCATCTTATTTGCTTAGAACAACGGTAGTAAATAAGCTGATCCCTCATTAAAATTTCAAGAAAGTGTTCCCCCTAATTGTGCACCGCGCTATAAAGTTCGCTGCTTCAAGCACCACGTGATGATCGGGTGTGATAGATTCTTACGCTCACATACAACGGGTGTAAGCCAGATTTACACACGCGAAACACTTAGGTTAACTTGACGAGCCTAGCATGTATGCATATGGCCTCGGAACACAAGAGACCGAAAGGTCGAGCATGAGTCGTATGGTGGATACGATCAACATGAAGATGTTCACCGATGATGACTAGTCCGTCTCACGTGATGATCGGACACGGCCTACTTGACTCGGATCATGTAATCACTTAGATGACTAGAGGGATGTCTATCTCGAGTGGGAGTTCATTAGATGAACTTAATTATCCGAACATAGTCGAAAGCCCTTTTGCAAATTATGTCATAGCTCGCGCTTTAGTTCTACTGTTTAGATATGTTCCTAGAGAAAATATAGTTGAAAGTTGATGAGTAGCAATTATGCGGTCAAGAGAAAGCTTATGTCCTTAATGCACCGCCGGTGTGTCGGACCTCGAACGTGGTCTGTGGATGTTATGTAACATCCGACACACACGCTTTTGATGACTACGTGATAGTTCGGTAATGTTAAACGGCTTAGAATTGAGGCACCAAAGACATTTTTGAAACGTCATGAACATATGAGATGTTCCGAGGGCTGAAATTGGGATTTCAGGCTCGTGCTCCACGCCAAGAGGTATGAGACCTCCCACGAAGTTTTCTAGCCTACAAACTAAGGGAGAAGATCTCAATCGTTGAGCTTGTACTCAGATTGTCCGGGTACAACAATCACTTGAATCGAGGGAGTTAATCTTCCAGATGAGATAGTGATGTTTCTCCAAAGACATTGCCACCAAGCTACTAGAGCTTCATGATGAACTATAACATATCGTGGATAGATATGATGATCCTTGAAGTGTTCGCGATGTTTGACACCGCCGAAAGTAGAAGTCAAGTAGGAGCATCAATTGTTGATGGTTGGTAAAACCACTAGTTTCAAGAAGGGCAAGGGCAACAAGGGATACTTCATGAAACGGCAAAACAGTTGTTGCTCTAGTGAAGAAACCCAAGGTTGAACCCAAACCCGAGACTAAGTGCTTCGTAATGAGAGGAACGGACATCTAAGCGGAACCACCCTAGATACTTGGTAGATGAGAAGGTCGGCAAGGTCAATAGAAGTATATTGGATATACATTATGTTAATGTGTACTTTACTAGTACTCCTAGTAGCACCAAAGTTATTAGATACCGTTCGGTTGCTAAGTGTTAGTAACCTCAAATAAAAAGCTACGGAATAAACGGAGGAGACTAGCTAAAGGTGAGCCGATTTATATGTGTTGGAAGTGTTTCCAAGGTTGATGTGATCAAGCATCACACGCTCCCTCTACCATCGAGATTGGAGTTAAACCTAAAATTGTTCTTTGGTGTTTGCGTTGAGCATAGACATGATTGGATTATGTCTATCGCAATTCGGTTATTCATTTAAGGAGAATAATGGTTACTCTATTTATTTGAATAAATGGTCTTGCACCTAAAAGAATGGTTTATTGAATCTCGATCGTAGTGATACACATTTTCATGCCAAAAGATATAAGATAGTAATGATAGTACCACTTACTTGTGGTAATCGCCATGTAAGTCATATTGGTGTAAACGCATGAAGAAGCTCCATGTTGATGGATCTTTGGACTCACTCGTTTTTGAAAAGTTTGGGACATGCAAACCACGTCTATTGGTGTATACGCATGAAGAAACTCCATGGGGATGGATCGTTCAGACTCACTTGATTTTGAATCACTTGAGATATGCAAATCATACCACATGGGCAAGATGACCTAAAAGCCTTGGTTTCAAAGAAGATGGAACAAGATAGCAACTTGTTGGAAGTAACACATTTTGATGTGTGCAGTCCAATGAGTGCCGAGGCATGCAAAGGAATATCGTTATGTTCTTACTTCATGGATGATTTAAGTAGATACCGAGTGTATTTACTTGATGAAACACAAGTCTGAATTATTGAATGGTTCAAGTAATTTCAGAGTGAAGTTAAAGATCATCGTGACAAGAGGATAAAATGTCTATGATATGATCATAGAGATGAGTATCCGAGTTACGAGCTTTGGCACGCTTATTAAGACATTGTGGAAATTGTTTCACAATTAATACCGCCTGAACACCATAGTGTGATGGTGTGTCCTAACATCATAGTTGCACCCTATCGATATGGTGCGTACTATGATGTCTCTTATCGAATTACCACTATCGCTCATGGGTCGCATTAGAGACAACCGCACTCACTTTAATAGGGCACCACGTAATTCGCTTGAGACGACTGCTTGAACTATGGTTTAGAGAAACCTAAGTTGTCGCTTTCTTAAAAGTTTGGGGCTGCGACGCTTATGTGAAAAAGTTTCATCGTGATAAGCTCGAACCCAAAACGGATAAATACATCTTCATAGGACACCCAAAACAGTTGGGTATACCTCCTATCTCAAGATCCGGAAGCAAAAGTAATTGTTTCTAGAAACAGGTCCTTTCTCGAGGAAAAGTTTCTCTCGAAAGAATTGAGTGGGAGGATGGTGGAGACTTGATGAGGTTATCGAACCATCACTTCAACTAGTGTGGCAGCAGGCACGTGAAGTTGTTCCTGTGGGCGCCTACACCAATTGAAGTAGAAGCTATGATAGTGATCATGAAGTTTCGGATCAAGTCACTACCGCACTCGAGGGGTGACAAGGATGCGTACTACTTGGGTGGTACAAGAATCATGTCTTGAAGGTCATGTTGCTAGACAACAATGAACCTACGAGCTATGGAGAAGCGATGGTGGGCCCGGATTTCGACTAATGGTTAGAAGCCATGAAATCCTAGATAGGATCCATGTATCAGAACAAAGCATGGACTTTGGTGGACTTGCCCGATGATAGGCAAGCCATTGAGATAAATGGATCTTTAAGAAAAAGATTTGACGCCGACGGTAATGTTACCGCCTATGAAGCTCGACTTGTATGGCGAAGAGTTTTTCACAAGTTCAAGGAGTTGACTACGATGAGATTTTCTCACCCGTAGTGATGCTTAAGTCCGTCGGAATCATGTTAGCATTAGCTGCATTTATGAAATCTTGCAGATGGATGTCAAAACGAGTTTCCTTACCAGTCTTCATAAGGAAAGGTTGTATGTGATACAATCAGAAAGTTTTTGTCGATCCTAAGGATGCTAAAAGGTATCTTTGGCTCCAACGATCCTTCTAAGGACTGGAGTAAGCATCTCGGAGTTGAAATGTGCGCTTTGATGAGATGATCAAAGATCTTGGGTTTATACAAAGTTTATGAGAAACTTGTATTTCCAAAGAAGTGAGTGGGAGCACTATATAATTTCTGATGAGTATATGTTGTTGACATATTGTTGATCAGAAATGATGTAGAATTTCTGGAAAGCATACAGGGTTATTTGAAAGGTGTTTTTCAATAGAAAACCTGGATTAAGCTAGTTGAACATTGAGCATCAAGATAGATCAAAAACGCTTAATGGTACTTTCAAATGAGCACATACCTTGACATAATCTTGAAGGTGTTCAAGATGGATCAGTCAAAGAAGGAGTTCTTGCCTGAGTTGTAAGGTATGAAGTTAAGAGTTAAAGCTCGAATCACCTGACGTAAAAGAGAGAAAGGACGAAGGTCGCCCCCTATGCCTTAGACATAGGCTCTACAAGAGGGCTATGCCGTGGTACCAAGACCTGATGTGTGCCTTTCCATGAGTCAGTCAAGGGGTACAAGAATGATCCAGGAATGTATAATTGGACATCGGTCAAAATTTTCCTTTGAGTAAATAAGGACATGTTTCTCGATTATGGAGGTGATAAAGAGTTCGGCAGAAGGGTTATGTCGATGCAAGCTTTAACACCTATCCGAAAGTGACTCGAGTAGCAAACCCGGATACGTATAGTGGAGCAACCATTTGGAATAGCTCCAAGTGGAGCGTGGAAGCAGCGTTTATAATATGACCTAGAAATTTGTAGAAGCACATACGGATCTGAAAGGTTCATATCCGTTGACTAAAACCTCTCTCACAAGCAAAACATGATCAAACCTCAGAACTCATTGAGTCTCAATCACATGATGATGTGAACTAGTTTAGTGACACTAGTAAACTCTTTGGATGTTGGTCACATGGCGATGTGACATGTGAGTGTTAATCACATGGCGATGTGAACTAGATTATTGACTCTAGTGCAAGTGGGAGACTGTTGGAAATATGCCCTAGAGGCAATAATAAATTAGTTATTATTATATTTCCTTGTTCATGATAATCATTTATTATCCATGCTATAATTGTATTGATAGGAAACTCAGATACATGTGTGGGTATATAGACAACACCATGTCCCTAGGAAGCCTCTAGTTGACTAGCTCGTTGATCAATAGATGGTTACGGTTTCCTGACCATGGACATTGGACGTCGTTGATAACGGGATCACATCATTAGGAGAATGATGTGATGGACAAGACCCAATCCTAAGCCTAGCACAAAGATCGTGTAGTTCATATGCTAAAGCTTTTCTAATGTCAAGTATCATTTCCTTAGACCATGAGATTGTGCAACTCCCGGATACCGTAGGAATGCTTTGGGTGTACCAAACGCCACAACGAATCGGGTGGCTATAAAGGTGCACTAAGGTATCTCCGAAAGTGTCTGCTGGGTTGGCACGAATCGAGATCGGGATTTGTCATCTCCCGTAAACAGAGAGGTATCTCCGCCCACTTTCGGTAGGACATCATCATAATGTGCACAATGTGACCAAGGGGTTGATCACGGGATGATGTGTTACGGAACGAGTAAAGAGACTTGCCAGAACGAGATTGAACAAGGTATCGGTATATCGACGATCGAATCTCGGGCATGTACAATACCGTTAGACAAAGGGAATTGTATACGGGATCGATTGCGTCCTTAACATCGTGGTTCATCCGATGAGATCATCGTGGAACATGTGGGAGCCAACATGGGTATCCAGATCCCGCACTTGGTTATTGACCGGAGAACGTCTCAGTCATGTCTGCATGGCTCCCGAACCCGTAGGGTCTACACACTTAAGGTTCGATGATGCTAGGGTTATAAAGGAAGTATGTCTGTGGTTACTGAATGTTGTTCGGAGTCCCGGATGAGATCCCGGATGTCTCGAGGAGTTCCGGAATGGTCCGGAGGTAAAGATTTATATATGGGAAGTCCTGGTTTGGTCACTGGAAAAGTTCCGGGTGCTATCGGTAATGTACCGGGACCCTCCCGGTGGTCCAAGTCAATAACCAAGTGGGGCCACCAGCCCCGGAGGGCTGCATGGGCCAAGTCTGGGAGGGGACCAGCCCCAGGTGGGCTGGTGCGCCCCCCCCCCCACAAGGGCCCCAGGCGCCTCGGGTTTGGGGCGGGGGCGCCCCACCTCGCGTGGGGGAAAGTTTCCTCTCCTCCCTTGGCCGCCCCTAGATGGGATCTAGGGCTGGCCGCGCCTGGGTGGAAACCCCAGAGGGGCGCACCTCCCTCTCCCTATATATATTTGAGGTCTTGAGGGCCGCCAACACATGAGTTTCACCTCTCCCCGGGCGCAGCCCTACCTCTCTCCCTTCTCCTCTCTCCGGGTGCTTGGCGAAGCCTGCAGGATTGCCACGCCTCCACCACCACCACCACGCCGTTGTGCTGTCAGCTGGACGGAGTCTTCCTCAACCTCTCCCTCTCTCCTTGCTGGATCAAGGCATGGGAGACGCCACACTGTCAGTGCGTGTGTTGAACGCGGAGGTGCCGTCCTGCTCAGCACTAGGATCTCCAAAGTGATTTGGATCACGGCAGTACGACTCCTTTAACCCCGTTCTCTTGAACGCTTCCGCTTAGCGATCTACAAGGGTATGTAGATGCACTCTCCTTCCCTCGTTGCTAGTTTCCTCCATAGATAGATCTTGGTGACACGAGGAAAATTTTGAATTTCTGCCACGCTCCCCAACAGATTCTCAAGATCGCTTCGCCGACAAAGAAGGTTCGACAACCGCAACTTTTCATCCCCAATCCTGGTCGCATACGCCTTGAAGCTCCAGTGGTGCCAGCTTCAAACAAGTCCACTCCAGCCCCATCTGGTACCACTTCGCAGGTAAGACTGATCTTCCCTGCCCTTCGAATGTCGATCTGACAGCACCGCCCAAGTTAAAATCTGACACTTGCTTGTGTGCATACTTCGGGTATTCGCAGATTTACTGCCAACTAGTAGGTCATATTGCAACAAGTAATTTTACAGCAAGATAATCTGACAATGTACTGCATAATCATGGTTTTACTTGTTCGTATGGGTAGTAATGGGTAAACACTTTCGTGCAAGTAAGAGAAAAAGGTGGGTGTTGGCCAAAGATACCTTGCTCGTCGACATAGCCTTCAATATGCTATCATCTTGCTTGACAGATGCTATCAAGTAGTTTTTCCCCTCGAAAATGACCCCCACCGCTAGATATAGAAAAGTATATTCACAGGAGCATACACATGTTTTGGTTTGTTGGGATAGTTTGAAGACTGTGTATATGTATTTGCCGATGCTTAGTTATTAAAAACTAAAAAGGCGAGCATGTAAGCATTCCATGAGGAAATTTGTAATGATGGAATGAGGATCGCTTATAGTTTCATGTATTACTTGATGGTAGTATGATGATTAGTGCATATTTTGAAGGATTTGTCAAGTATAGACTGCTCTTGATTGGTGCATGTTTTGATGATATGTGCACACATGTAATATTTTTGGTTGGTGCATATTTTGCTGATTGTTGTTACTGCTTACTTTAATTATGTCAGCCTATCTCCAAGATATGGTATGGGCTTGTTGGGGTCAATGAAAATTTGTCGTGAGCTAGTAGTTCACATTGCAACAAATTCCTCAATGTTGGATTTTCTGCCATTATACTTCATAATCAAGATTTTACTTGTTGGTATGGGTAGTAATGAGTAAATAATAGCAAGTATACAAAAGGGTGACTATTGGTCAGCATACCTTGCTCGTTCTCATAGCCTTCACTATGCTTTCATCTTTCTTGAGAGATTCTATCATGTCCTTATTCTCACTGGAAATTGGAAAATTAACCTCCACAGCTACCTCTAAAAATGGTATGTACAGCAGCAAATGCATTATTTGTTTTGTTGGGACAATTTAAAGACTTTATATTTATTACCTGATGGTACCACACAATAGCCCATCAGGAAATTTGCAGTGATCAAAGGCAGATCAGTTATAGTTTCACGTTTTGCTCGATGAGAGCAGTCAATCATGGTTCATTTGTACATGGCTACTAATTAGTTGGTTACCAAGTTTTCTTGTCCAGCTCACAAAATTGTAACCTTGTAATATCCTAATTGGTTATGTCTGCCCAATGATTATGAGTCTAACCACTAGTCTTGACTAGTCGTGCGAATAGTTGTCGACTAGCTTTTTCGTGTAGATGTTTATACATAAACTACGTACTTAGCGAGAAGTATGCGAAAAGGTTATTCACATTGTATATGGTGCTAACAAGTCCTAATGGAAGACTGATTTCATATATCAATAACTAACATTTGTTCATTACAATGCATGCAACAGGTTTGAATGGCAAGGGAAACCATCCTCATCAGCAGTGAAGAGAGTGATCACCGGACCACCTCGGATGATGCTTCAGATGGCACTTCACGGGAGTGACGGCTATAGCTACCGATGACGACACCTCTAGCGACTATGACACTGATGATAGTTCTGATGGAGATAGAGATGTGGACCATGATCCTATCTTGGCACTACGGGGTAAAGTTCTATATGGCTGGTCAGATATTAAATGAACCGTGAAATATTAAAAGTTGATGTTTGAGTGACACTTGATTACCACACATTACTCTGTTTGGGTTCTAGATGACCTTCCAAATCAACATTGACTGAACTAGAGCTTACATAGAGGAGTGTTTACTTGTTAGTTTAAATAAATCAAATATTCAATTTTCCCATGTTTCTACGAGATATTGCTGGGTGGATGTGATTGGGTTATCTATGTCCTTCATTTCTTGATCATTGGAGTAGGCATTGATCGTTAACCCCAGTGCTGATGTTCTAGATCTTACGTATGAAATTATTTACTACTGTGTCATCTTCATTTTTTTTTGATACAGGTCCGGGATACATTGTGAGAAAAGGAACTTTCGAGGATCGCATCTTCTACGGCAACCATGTATCGCTAAACGAGGATCGGTGGGACTGTATATACAAAACATCAAGGCGGCCTTTCTGAAACATCAGATGGGGCACACACTCTTGCGGGATTATCTGTTGAAAAACATAGTAATAACTTTGTAGTTAGCAATGTAGTTCAGTTTTAGAAGAATTTATGCAAAAGATGCACAGATGTCGTAATACTAAAAAATCTTACCATGACATCTCCATGGATGTTAGCATAGTTCAACACATGCATTAGTGGCACATATTGACCATAATGTGGAGGAGTTTGATAATACATATTGTAATTCTCAAGATCTGTAATAAATGCGATCAGATAATTTTTCTCCTCATAAGTTAATTCTGAGCCATCGGTGTAGTAGGTTCTGCCTACCATCTTCCGCACATTCTTTGAAGAATGAAAATAAGCTATCAATGGAAATAAGCTGTCAACTATTTTGAAATAAACAATATAAATTACTTAACTATGTTTGAGAAACTCACATAGCGGTAGAATTGGAAGCGTATCAACAAGGACCCAAATGTCCAAATTGTCTTCGGCGATGTCAGGATCACCAAAATCCATGGTGACAATCATACCCTCATGAAAATCATACATCTTGCAAAGTGCTTCCCAATTCGGGCAACCAAAATGGGATACGCTCTCAGAATTGTATAGATTTACCTCAAAATTCATACCATGATGGGTCCTTAGGTGAATTTTCTTTGTTTCCATACTCTCATGATCTTTGAAATCCATCATCTCCAAGACATAGCGTCTTGCATGGCATGGGATAATCTAGTCGAATTATAAAAGACGAAAATTACACGTTGAAGTAGTAAAAGTCGAGCTTAATTACGAAAAAAAAACTTTGCGTCGTAGCTTACTGTTTCAACATCACAGGTCTCCTGGAGCTTAATGTTGGAGCGCCAACCTTCTACCAAGTGAGGCCTGTCGCAGAAACCCCGATTGTCGCCGCACTAGGAGCACTTCGCGAGACTTTTGTCCGAGGGCATTTCCTATGTTCATAATTCAAAGATTAAACTTCTAAAGTTCAATATATGTACTACAAAAACAAAATTAGATCATTATTATTCAAAGACGGGGTTGACTATCGGTCCGTCGAGTATTTTGTTTTGAAAACTCTCACTCACGTGGTGTATATATTCGATCACTGGTGATTGTCGTCATTCCTTCGCCTCCGGAAAGTGCATTAAACCAAAATGTCTAGCACATGGGAACGAAGGAGAAGCGACCCCCACGGCAACAGTCGGCATTCTTCTTCTCTCATATATGGTGGACACACTCCCTCACTGATTTTTCGACCGTTGGTGATGGTCGTTACTCCTCCTTCCCCTAGTGCCTAACAAAGGTCTAGCACAAGGAGAAGAAGGAGAACGACCCCACGACAACAAATGGGTTTCTTCCTCTCTCATATATGGTGCAGACTTTATCCCTCACTCATTTTTCGATTGTCATGTATGCAGCCTCGATAGACTTAAAGTCAACCTGAAATATTGTTTAATTATCTTTCTAGAAAATTCAGACCACTCGATATTTCCTACATATTCTAGCACAAGTCATGCCAAAATTCACGGGAAAATCTGGCATGACCTTTGCTAAAAAAGGACATATCGAGCGCCTGAAATTTGCCGGTACGGAAATTAATCAACACTCCAGCAAAACATAGGTCACTCGGAGGTGTTACCTGCAAACATGGACACTTGGGCAATCACATATCCTATTTGCATTCAAACTTGATGGTCATTGCATTCAAACTTGATGGTCATTGCATTTCAATGGTTGAAAATATGAACAAAACCATTTCAGAATATCTTATAGGACTCATATTGACATGGAGATTTGGCTAGTCTAACCTCGAGGTCGGAGGGGGTCTGTGACAGGGATGATGGCGGCGACGACATGGGGATTTGGCTGCAAAAACAAAATAGTATTCCAAATAGTACTCTCCAATTTGAGCATTCAAAATAGGAGTAGTTCTCCAATTTAAGCATTCAATAAGCAAAACTAAATCATAAAATAAATTAGTATTCAATTAGCATGCATTCAATAAGCAAAACTAAATCATCTCTTTATGTCTGCAGACATCGTCGAATATTATCACTAATACATCTCGAATAGTCTGATACATATAACCTCACTAACAGCTAAAACCCTAGCGAACGACGGGTATCGGCCCGGGCGGTGGACACTCAAAGAGAAGGAACCATCACAGGATCAAAGCTCCAGTGAGATCCCTGAAGAACCTGCCAGGTGTTGGAGAACCTGCCCTCCAACGCAATCACGTAGCGACGGACGTGCTCGTCCTTCTCGCTGACACGGTGACGTACCACCTCCATGGGGTCCTCAAGCCTCCGCATCGTCACTGGCCCACGCGACCGCCACCAAAGAAGGTTCGGGTCAACGACGGGCAGGCTCCTCACCAAGCTGCGCCTCCCGGAAGGTAGCACATCCCAGTACCAGCCCGACGGAGCCCAGTCCCGAACATGGCCCCTCTGATCAAGCAGGCCTCCTCCGCCGAGTCGACAATGAGGATGCGTGATAGGCATCGTCGACGTCGATGCGGGAATAATTGCTTTAACTAAAAAAGTAAACTAGCTCTATTAATTTTCGTAATAAAAATAAAATAGTTGTATTAATTCAACTAGTTCAACTAAGCACTTACTATAAATAAAAATAAACTAGTTCAACTAGTTCTATTAATTTTCTTACTAAAAAACTAGTTCTATTACTTCAACTAGTTCTATTAATTCAACTAGTTCTTACTAAAAAATAAACTAGTTCAACTAGTTCTATTTATTTTCTTACTAAAAATAAAGTAGTTCTATTAATTCAACTAGTTCTTACTAAAAATAAACTAATTCAACTAGTTCTATTAATTTTCTTACTAATTATATTAAGCACTTACTAAAAAACAGTAAAAACATTATATTGAATTTTTTTCTCTAAACTAAAAACTACTGCCCTAATTAAACCCTACTGCCCTAACCCTACTGCCCTAGTTCTTAAGCATCTACAAGTACTAACTAATTAGATGAACCCTACCTAGGTACTTAAGCATCTACAACTACTTAAGCACCCATTGATGAACCCTAGGAATTTGTCATAAAAATTAATTAAGCATCTACAAATACTACCTAATTAACATCTAGTTTACAATTAAGCATCTACAACAACTGCCCTAATTAGCATCTAATTTGATGAACCCTAACTAATTAGATGAACTCTAAAATTTGATGAACCCTCGAAACCCTAGCTAGGCAGAGGTAGGGGAGGAGGAGGAGGTGTAGCGTGCTCACCTCGGGCGCCGGCGGAGTTAGGGAGCGGCCGAGGGAGGGGCACGCGGCGTCGAGGTCGGGGTCGGGGTCGGGCGCGCGGCAGAGGGCGGCGATGTAGGGGGTGTCGAGGTCGGGGTCAGGGGCGGCGTCGAGGGCGTGCGGAGGGCGACGGGAGAACGCGCTGCGGACGACGGCGATGCGGTATGCACGACGGCAGCGACATCACACGAGTTGGATTTGGGGGAAGTGGTCGTGGCGAAGAACAACCGCGCGCGGTTTATTCAAAAGTAGCAGTAGCGCGTTCCAGGAAAAGCGCTACCACTACATTAGCTATAGCTAACTTACCTATAGCGCTGGATGGCAACACGCGCTACTGCTAAGTTAGCTATAGCGCATGTCCTGAAAGCACGCTGCTGCTACGCCTTTCTTCTTTACTTTTATTTTTCATTTATCTTCATTCGCATTTTCTTTTTTCCTTCCCTTTTTTCTATTTCTTTCATTTTCATTTACTTTTCTATATGTTTTTCATTTTATTTTCCTTTCATTAGCAGTAGCGCTTTTCATGCGTAAAACACGCTTACTACAACAATCTTAGCAGCAGAAGGCTTTTGCTTAAGCACGCTACTACTATTGGTAGCCTGGCAAGAACAGTAGGGGAATTTTAGTTGTAGGGCTTCTTCCATGATACGTGCTACTTCTACAAACTTAGATGCAGCGCGTTTAGTTGACACGTGCTAGTGGTAAATTATAGTAGCGCTTCTTTTTGGCCTGCGCTACTGGTAAATTTATGTGTATAAGATTTTCCCTAGTAGTGCCAAGGTGGACGACATACGTGATGCGTCATCCATGGCCTTGCATGAGACTTTGCACGGCATGATGTCTCAAAAGGATGTGAGGGACGAGAAAAAGCAACAAAGTAAGGAGGAGCAAATGAAGCTATACCTAGAGCTTCAAAGGAAGAAGCTTGAGATGGAGCAGGCGGCCAAGAAGAGGAAGATCGACATGGAGGAGGCGTCCCGGCAAAGGCAGCTCGACATCGAGGCCGCCAATGTCACGGCCAGGCAGAGGCAGCTCGACATCGAGGCCACCAATGCCGCAACCAAAGCAAAGGAGGTGGCCCTTGCGATCATGAGTGTGGACTTGACCGAGATGAGCGAGAAGATGAGGAGTTGGTTCGAGGCCAGGCAGAAGGAGATGTTCGACGCCGACGGCCTGAACTAGGTCGTCTGATCGGCCGTGGCCGTTCTTTTTTGGAGGCTGGCATGGGTTCCGGTCGCTGGTTGTGTGCCAGCGAGAAACACATTCATTTTAGAGGCTGGTTGTGTTGCCGCCGACAAAACTATTCATTTTGTAGGCTGGTTGTGTTGCCGGCCGCTGGCTGTGTTGCCGGGGAGGCCATGTAGGCCGCTGGCTATGTTGCCGGCGCGGACGTGTAGGCCGCTGGCTCTCTTGCCTACGTGAACTAGGGTCGCTGACCTGAACTAGGACGTGCTATTTTTGAAAGGTGGGGTTTGAAAATGGAGGCGGACATGATGGAGCCAAAGGATGCGTCCGCGCGTTGGGCGCACGGCCATCGCATCCCCAGGAAAGGCCCCGACACGACCCCATTGCCCTACCCAAATGAACAGAATCCGAACAAAATAGAAGTCCGTCTAGGATGGGGCACTGGAGTTGGCGTGAGAAACCAGCTGCTAGGTGCCGAAGGGCACAACCAGCTCCATAACTATTGGGTGCTTCAGCTGCAAGTTTTTACTGGAGGATAGAAATGGAACTGCTCTTGTCTTTGTCTCTGTCTCTCTCACCAGGCTGTCTTTCTCACCCCAGGACGTCGTGATGAGAGGACCACGGTGAGTGCGGTGGTGTGGCGATAAATAATGGCGGCAGAGACTGAAACTGAATCCACGACCGGACCCGTCTTGGAGTTGGTCTTGGACCATGGTTGGTGGTGGTTTCTGGAGCGCGGCCATGCCTCCACTGCCATGCACACGCACCCGCCCATCCCAAACCTTGTGATCTTGGAATGGAATTATGCCGCCCATCTCAATCGATCGTGCTCTTGACCGTGCGTGCGTTGCATGCATCCATGATTTACTAGTACGCTAGGAGTACCTACCTACCTAGCGAGGAGCAGCCAGCCTGGCCAAGACACGTTGCCATGCCAGCACTCGTCTACCTCATGTTTTCCATCATGCAAGAAAAAAGCAGCATACAAGATGCGTGTGGATATATGGACTCAAATGCATCCACAACACAACTAGCTTTCTTCTCAAGAAGAGACATACACCGTCAGATACTCAGACGTACGTAAGCATAAATCCAAGTCGTGGACATGGAGGGAGACGGGATGATGTTCGACTGCCATGCTGTAGCTGGAGGGAGGCCCAGTAATGACGGTGAGGGCAGCCATGTGGATTGCAATGGCTGCTGCGCCCACCACAGGGTCTCCTCGTCTTTCTTGTCTTGCAGGGGAAGGGGAGACAAGCGCCCCAGCCCAGCCCCAGGTGTGCACCCAGATTCATTTCAACCGGATCTTCCCAACATTTTGACCGTTGGTCCCTCCCCCTCCCCTCCCCCGTACTACCATGACCATCCACCACTCGAGCTCCTTGGGTCGCTGCTACTGTCACTTGAACGGGAGACACGGATCCCGTTGCCAACCCTCGAGAGACAGCCTCCAGCCGGCGGCTAGGAATTACCAACCGGTGCAGCCGCAAGCGTCGTGAACTGGAGCTAGCTGCGCCTGCGCCCACTTCACCTTCCAAGTGCCGTGCTGGATAATTTTGTATTATAATAGCATCATTTTAGCATATTATTTCTTCTTAAATTGCATTATATATGGGTGGGGACACAATTGTCCGAAAACTGCAGAAAAACATCAGAAAAGAAATTATTTTTTCACAAACCAAAAAATATATTCAGATTTGAAGTTTTTAGACTCGCAAAGATGCTTATGTGGCAGACAATTAAAGAAGAGATAGAGGGTCATAATAACATAGGTAGATACCGTATCATAATAAATGGTTACTATGTGTCATGCATGGCAATAAATGAGACCATCTATGATAGTATGCACTATGGATGTAGTATCATACACTAGTATCATATACATGCTACTAGTATATAATACTTCCCACTATGACCAGCCTTATGCGGGAAGCGAGCCAGGGGGCCTAAGCCCTCTTGGGGAGGTCCTTGTGCGGCCCACACAGCCTAGCCCTTGGGTGCCTGGGGCCCACAGGGCACCTCTCCAGCACCTCTCGGCACCCCTCGTCTTATTTGCACGGAAAACCCTACCTCTATTTGATTGAATTTTCCCATCGCCATATTTTCTAAAACAACAAGCCTCCTTGTCGACTTCCATTATAGAAACCAACATGAAGTATTACAAGCAAAATCAAAGATTAAAAAGAAACAAAACTAGAGAAACAACAGTACTCCAGTTTCCTCTAAATTTTATGAAGAGATCATATTCATACAAGTTCAGGAGAAAAAAGAAGCAGCCCAAAATGCTTTTAAAATGGCCTTTCCAGAGTGCTGATTTTGTTTTTTTTTCCTCTGAGCACATCGAATGTTATTTTTCGTGCAATTTTGCAGGGGGGTAGAACATTCTTACATTTCTTTTGTAAAAGTATTTTTGATATTTAAAATTTATTTTACTATTTTTTCGCATTTATTGTTCACTCGGGTGTTTATATACTTCATGTATGTACATGCTTAGGCTGGTCGAAATGGGGAGTATCATATACTAGTATCACGCATATGATACTAGTGAATGATACTACTTCCGTGATGTTTAGTATCATAAGTTAGTATCTTAGGTTGTCTTATAAATTGTCATGCATGACACAAAGTAGTACAACATTTAATATGATACGGTATCATGATATGATACCACATCCTCTCTTTCCTCATTTAATTGTGTGCCACATCATCCGAAAAGTCTAGTTGGCATGCATGATACCACTTATGATACTCCCATTACGACCAGCCTTATTTATGGTTGCGCGTTGTATCCCATGTATTGTGTCATTGCTAGCCCCCGATGTTCTTTCCTTTTTCAGTTAAGAAGGAAAATAATGGTGTAGAAACCAATCACATGACATTAAGGGTGTGTTTGGTAGGCTGCATACAGCCCAACCAGACCCACGTGGTGCAAGAATGTGGTATTTGGTAGGCTGGGTTGCACGTGTTTCTCAAGCTGCACAGAACTTAAAGCAGAATCAGGCTAGACTGAGGGGGGAACGGCCGATTCAGCCGTTTTTCACGAGCCAGACTCACTCGAGCCACGCGTGCTCCTCGACTGCATGCATTGGGAAGCGTGGGAGACAATGTGACATATCGTAACTTCTCCCTGTCTTGAGTCACCGGGTGGGCGGATCGGTCACTAAACGGTCAAAAAACTGACCCACTCAGGCACCTCAAACCGGCCTCAAACATCCGGTTTGTCCGACACCCCTCATATATCCAGCCTAAATGTAGGGCAGATCTGGGTGCACCCGGGCGTGTCCACTACGTCAGCTCAGCCCATCGCTGGCCCATCATGACCCACTCCATCTCCATGAAATCCCCATCAGGAGCAAACCCTAACCTCACTTCACTTTGCTCCGGTCTCCTTCTCTTCTCCAATCTGTCACCTCCTGATACGTCTCCAACGTATCTACTTTTCCAAACACTTTTTCCCTTGTTTTGGAATCTAACTTGCATGATTTGAATGAAACTAACCCGGACTGACGTTGTTTTCAGCAGAATCGCCATGATGTTGTTTTTATGTAGAAAGCAAAAGTTCTCTAATGTCCCGAAAATCCACGGAGGCACTTTTTGGAAAATATAAAAAATACTGGCGAAAGAATCAAGACCAGGGGGCCCACACCCTGTCCACGAGGGTGGGGGCGCGCCCCCCTATCTCGTGGGCCCCCTAGACCTCCATCGACCTCAACTCCAACTCCATATATTGACGTTTGGGGAGAAAAAAATCAGAGAGAAAGTTTCATCGCGTTTTACGATACGGAGCCGCCGCCAAGCCCTAATCTCTCTCGGGAGGGCTGATCTGGAGTCCGCTCGGGCTCCGGAGAGGGGGATTCGTCATCGTCGTTATCATCAACCATCCTCCATCACCAATTTCATGATGCTCACCGCCGTCCGTGAGTAATTCCATCGTAGGCTTGCTAGATGGTGATGGGTTGGATGAGATTTACCATGTAATCAAGTTAGTTTTGTTAGGGTTTGATCCCTAGTATCCACTATGTTCTGAGAATGATGTTGCTATGACTTTGTTATGCTTAATGCTTGTCACTAGGGCCCGAAAGTGCCATGATTTCAGATCTGAACCTATTATGTTTTCATGAATATATGTGTGTTCTTGATCCTATCTTGCAAGTCTATAGTCACCTATTATGTGTTATGATCCGACAACCCCGAAGTGACAATAGTCGGGATACTTCTCGGTGATGACCGTAGTTTGAGGAGTTCATGTATTCACTATATTCTAATGCTTTGTTCCGGTTCTCTATTAAAAGGAGGCCTTAATATCCCTTAGTTTCGTTTAGGACCCCGCTGCCACGGGAGGGTAGGACAAAAGATGTCATGCAAGTTCTTTTCCATAAGCACGTATGACTATTTACGGAATAGATGCCTACATTACATTGATGAACTGGAGCTAGTTCTGTGTCACCCTATGTTATAGCTATTACATGAGGAATCGCATCCGACATAATCATCCATCACTGATCCATTGCCTACGAGCTTTTCACATATTGTTCTTCGCTTATTTACTTTTCCGCTATATCATATACAATCACTACAAAACCCAAAAACATTATTTTTGCTACTGCTACCTTTTATTATCATACTACTTTGCTACTAAATACTTTGCTACAGATACTAAGTTATCCGTGTGTGGTTGAATTGACAACTCAACTGCTAATACTCAAGAATATTCTTTGGCTCCCCTTGTGTCGAATCAATAAATTTGGGTTAAATACTTTACCCTCGAAAAGCTGCTATGCATCCCCTACACTTGTGGGTTATCAAGACTAATTTTTGGCGCCGCTGTCGGGAGCATAGCTCTATTCTCTCGAGTCACTTGGGATTTATATCTGTTGATCACTATGAAGAACTTGAAAGACTTAATGTAACTCCACGATTTTTCCCTCAACTACGAGGGGAGGTAAGGAACCGCCATCTAGCTCGCACTAGATTCTCCATCTGCTTTTGAGTAAGCTTATGACACCTAAACCTCGCCATCGCTATGAACTCGATATGTCGCATGTTATTGATGATGCCACTCGCTATGCATGATACTTATGATGAAACTACTTCTGTGTGTGATACTACTTTGCCATTAGGTGAATTTCTTGATGAACAACTTGCTAGAGTTAGGGGGAATGAAATTATTGAAGATGCTATTATTGATGATAGTGATGATGAAAATTCTCCCAATGATTATGAATTGCATGTTGTTCCTGAGGGTTATGTTATGAATGAATGCTAAAGCTATCTTTGCTTGCAATGATAGATATGATCTTAAGAAATTATTAGCTAAATGGAAGCAGCAGTCTCTTAATGCTAGAATGAAACCTCACCCTGCTTTTACTACTTCACCTATCTATGTTACTGATAAGGATTATGAATTCTCTGTTGATCCTGAGATTGTTACTTTAGTTGAATTTGATCCTTTTATGGCCTTTGAATCAAATCATAGGCACATCTTACCAAGTTGAATGATATAGCTACCCTGCTTACTCATGATGATAAATCTCGCTATTATTATATCCTTAAGATATTTCCATTCTCACTAAAGGGTGATGCTAAGACTTGGTATAATTCTCTTGCTCTCGGTTGTGTGCGTAGTCCCCGTGATATGATTTATTACTTCGTGCTAAATATTTCCCCGCTCATAAGAAACAAGCTGCCTTGCGGGAAATATATAATTTTGTGCAAATCAAATAAGAGAGTCTCCCACAAGCTTGGGGGAGGCTTCTCCGATTACTTAATGCGCTGCCCGATCATCCTCTCAAGAAAAATGAAATGCTTGATATTTTTTATAATGGACTAACCGATGCTTCCAAGGACTACTTGGATAGTTGTGCCGGTTGTGTTTTCAGGAAAGAACAATGACAAAGCTGAATTACTATTGAATAATATGTTGATTAATGAAAATAATTGGACTCTTCCCGAGCCAATTCCCGAGGCAATTCTCGAACTAATTGAGCCAACTCCGAGCCTATTCCTAAACCCACCGCAAAGAAGAGAGGTGTTTTATTTCTATCCTCAAGATATGCAAGAGGCAAAGAAATCAATGAAAGAAAAAGGTATTAAAGTCAAGATGTTAGGAATTTACCACCTATTGAAGAAATACATGGTCTTAATATACCGCCTGTTGAAGAACCACATTGTCTTGATAACCCGGCTACGTAGTAAAGGTAAATTCTCTCTATAGATTATAAAGTTGAAATCCCCACTACTTAATTTCATAGCCCATGCTTAGATGAATTTGATGACTTTATGGCTAGACAAGAAAGTTTTAATGCTTATGTTTGTAGAGAGTTAAAGAATAATGCTTTCGATATAGGACGCGTGAGCGATAATATGGCTAGAGTTAAAGGAGAACTCAAACTCATTAGCAAATATGCTTCTATGGTTGCTACTCAAGCTGAGCAAGTACTTAAAGCTCAAAATGATTTGCTTGATGAATTAAATAATAAAAATGACTTCACCAAGTTAGAGTGGCTACTAGAATCGGTAGAATGACTCAGAACCTTTGTATCCTCAAGGCCACCCTAAGAGAATCGAGCAAGATTCTCAGAGAAATAATTTAAAGGCACCTAGTTCTTCCAAAAAGAAGAAAAAGAAAACGATAGGACTTTTGCATGCTTCTAGTGAACCCATCAGAGACACACCGAGAATCCCAATGATATTTGTATTTCCGATGTCAAACACAATCAGGTGATGAACATGAACCTAGTGATAATGTTAATGTTGATGCTCAACCTACCAAAAACAATGAGGTAGAAATTGAACCTGCTGTTGATCTTGATAACCCACAATCAAAGAATCAACGTTATGATAAGAGAGATTTTGTTGCTAGGAAGCACGATAGAGAAAGAGAACCATGGGTTCAGAGACCCATGCCCTTTCCTCCTAAATCATCCAAGACAAAGGATGATGAGGATTTTGAGCACTTTGCTGAAATGATTAGACTTATCTTCTTACGTGTGCGCTTAACTGATATGCTCAAGGTAAATCCTTATGCTAAATATATGAAGGATATCATCACAAATAAAAGAAAGATACCGGAAGCTGAAATTTCCACAATGCTTGCTAATCACACTTTTAAGGGTGGAATACCAAAGAAACTTGGAGATCCGGGGGTACCAACTATACCATGCTCCATTAAAAAAAATTATGTTAGAACTGCTTTATGTGATCTTGGAGCCGGTGTTAGTGTTATGCCTCTCTCTTTATATCATAGACTTGAATTGAATAAGTTGATACCTACTAAAATATCTTTGCAAATGGCTGATAAATCAACTGCTATAATTGCCGGTATTTGTGAGGATGTGCCTGCTGTGGTTGCAAATGTCACTATCTTAACGGACTTTGTTATTCTTGATATTCCCGAGGACAACAAAGATGTCTATTATCCTTGGTAGACCTTTTTGAATATCGCAGGGCTGTTATTGATTGCAACAAAGGCAATGTCACTTTTCATGTTAATGGTAATGAGCATATGGTACACTTTTCGAGGAAACAATCTCAAGTTCATAGCATCAATTCTATTGGAAAAGTTCCAACTATTATTATTGAGGTTTTGAATTTCCTCGCCTCTACCAAGAAAAAGTATGATATTCTTATTGTTGGGGATTTTCATTTCCTGCTGAGGTAACTTAGTGTTATCGAAATTTCTCCTGCCCGTGTTATTCGGAATGAGTTTGTTAACAAGACTTGATCAACCTTGTTAGTGGATTCATTTTGGTGATCATGAGATGGATGAAACTAGAAGTCACAACCTTCTATACCCTCTTTTACTTTCTCGTTATTTAGAATAAATAAAGCAAAAATAGTATTATCATTCTGCTTTTCCTCAATTATCCGTGCATTAAAAATATCCCTAAAATAAAAGTGTTCCAAATGCCCTGCAAATTTAGTATGATTTTTTATGGAATATTTGAGGATTTTAGGCATCGAAATCACTGCAGAGGGGCAAGCACCAGGCCACGAGAGTGGAGAGCGCGCCTCCCTGTCTCGTGGGCCCCTGGTGGCCCCTCTCCACTTATGCCAGCACCCACACACTTCATCTTCTACCCAAAAAAATCCCCATCCAGCTCAACCACGAGTTCTAGCTCATTTTGCTGCGATTTTTGATCTCCTTGCTCAAAGCTCCATTCACAAAATTGCCTTAGGAGATTGTTGTTTGGTATGTGACTCCTCCATTGGTCCAATTAGTTTTTGTTCTAGTGCTTTATTCATTGCAAATTTTTTCTGCATAGGTGACCATGTTCTTGAGCTAGCATGTTAAATTTATGAGGTCCCAAGCAATTCCAATGCATGATATAGGCTCTAGGCACTTGTAGGAGTAGTTGCTACCAATCTTGTTTAGTTTTATTCACTTTTATTTTGAAGTTACTAAAATTTCAGAAATTTTTCAGAAAAAAAATTATGTCTAGGAGATTGTACCAAGGTGGTTCCTCAGTAAAGAAAGGACCCAGGATTGCTATACGTGAGCAAGATGTTGAATTACCGAGGGACGCGGATGTACGAACTTATGAGTGGCCAGCCGATGATTTTATGATTGAAGCAGGCTTTAAGGAGGAATTTGACGCATATGTGCGTAATGCTGAGCTGGAGGACTTCTTACAAGATAAGTGTCCTCAGTACTATCAATTGACTGATTCCTTTGTGCGGAGGTTTAAATATAACTGTACGCATAATTCTCCTAGTGTCCTATTTGATATTTATGATACATCTTATACCATGGACCTAGAGGATTTTACGACTGCTTACAAACTTCCGCAGTGGGGTAATATTAATGATCCTCACAAATCTGAATTTAGAGATTTCCTTGCTAGTATTACTGTGGGAGAATACAGGGATATTGCACAAGCTACCATAGAAAGCATTCATTTTCCTGCTATACATTATTTTGCTCTCTTCATTGGTAGATGCATTAACGGTAAAAGATGAAGCATGTCATATGTGTGTCCCTCGATCTTTGTGTCCTCAAGAGTGCTGTGTTATGTTATAAAGCTTATAACTTGGGGGCAATAGTTGCAACGAGGGTTGCAGAATAATGGTAGAACTGGAGATTTATTTGGAGGAATTTATGCAACCCGTGTGGCTAATTATCTTGGTATAGCCCCATGAGAAAAACCAAAAAAATAGTTAGTTTAATTTCCATGCTTGTAGTAGAAATAAATATGAAAACCCAAAAAGATTTCTCATTCTTCTTCTTACTTGTTGGGAGCTTTCCCGTGTAAATAGTTTTATTTTCTTTTCTTTCCTTTGAGGGTCGAGAAGACCGTATTGAAAATGCTTAGTGGCTCTCATATGCATGATTGTTTATTTAACTTAGAGCCCATATTATCTTGCCTTCTCTTGAGTTGAATGCTTGCGATTCCAAATTTAATCCAATGCACGGCACCGTTATTATTATACACATCGCTCGGGTCGCAAGTGAAAGGCAATAATGACGATATATGATGGACTTATTGAGATGAGAAAAGCTGGTATGAACTCGAATTCTCTTGTTTTTTGTAAATATGATGAGTTCATCGCTTACGATTCAAATTTTATTATGAAGTAAACATATTTGCAATGACATTTAGAGATTATAGTTGCTTGTGCCATGCTTGATTAGCTATGAGTTATGATGGTTTACCTTGCGTGCCAACATGCTATTAGAATGATTATGATGTGCTATGATGGGATGGTATCCTCCTTTGAATGAATTGAGTGACTCGACTTGGCACATGTTCACGCATGTAGTTGAAACAAATCAACATAACCTTCATGATATTTATGTTCATGGTGGATTATATCCTACTCATGCTTGTATTCCGTGTGAATTAATTTTAATGCTTGCTTACGACTGTTGTCGCTCTCTCGCTTGGTCGCTTCTCAGCCTTTTGCTAGCCTTCAATTGCATTTCAAGCGGGAATACTGCTTGTGCATCCAAACTCCTTAAACCCCAAAGTTGTTCCATATGAGTCCACCATACCTTCCTATATGCGGTATTTACCGCCGCTCCAAGTAAATTTGTATGTGCCAAACTCCAAACCTTCAAATGAAATTCTGTTTTGTATGCTCGAGCAGCTCATGTCACAACTAGGGCTGCCTATATCTTCCATGCTAGGTGGGTTATTCTCAAGAGGAGTGGACTCCGCCTCCTCATTCACGAGAAAGGGCTCTGTGAATCGGGATGCTCAATCCCATGATCCAAAAAAGATCAAAGCAAATCAAAATAATTAAACAAAACTCCCCTGTGGGCTGTTGTTAGTTGGAGGCACTCGGTGTTTCGAGCAAGCCATGGATTGATGCTTGTTGGTGGTTGGGGGAGTATAAACCTTTACCATTCTGTTTGGGAACTGCCTATAATGCATATAGTATGGAAGATACAGCCATCTCATAGTTGTTGTGTTGACAGCAAAAGTATGCCGCTCAAAATGTTATTTAATCTCTATTTTAAAATCGAGCTCTAGCACCTCTACAAATCCATGCTTCCCTCTGCGAAGGGCCTATCTATTTACTTTTATGTTGAGTCATCACCCTTCTTATTAAAAAGCACTACCGAGAGCACACCGTCATTTGCATTCATTATTATTGGTTTATATTCGGTATGACTTGACCGGATCTCTTTTACCATGAATTATAATGTTTAGTCAGTCCTTGATCTTTAAAAGGTGCTCTGCATTTATGTTTTATGTCTCGTAAAGGGCTAGCGAGATACCATTTTGTTATATCATGTTATGATTGTTTTGAGAAAGTGTTGTCATCCGAGTTTCATTATTATGGCTTGCTAGCTGATTATGCTATTGATATGAGTAATTGTGAGACCTAAGTGTTATTATAAGTATCGTTAGTTCATAATATTTGTTGAAACCTGAATGATGGCTTTGCATGTTTACAACAACAAGAGCAAATAGAGTTTGTAAAAGTTTTTCTTTATCACTTTCAGTTTATCAACTGAATTGCTTGAGAACAAGCAAAGGTTTAAGCTTGGGGGGAGTTGTTACGTCTCCAACGTATCTACTTTTCCAAACACTTATGCACTTGTTTTGGACTCTAACTTGCATGATTTGATTGAAACTAACCCGTACTGACGTTGTTTTCTGCAGAACTGCCTTGTTGTTGTTTTATGTGTAGAAAGCAAAAGTTCTCGAATGTCCCGAAAATCCACGGAGGCACTTTTTGGAAAATATAAAAAATACTAGCGAAAGAATCAAGTCCAGGGGGCCCACACCCTGTCCACGAGGTGGGTGGCGCGCCCCCTCCCCCTGGGCGCGCCCCCTGTCTCGTGGCCCCCTGGACCTCCACCGACCTCAACTCCAACTCCATATATTCACGTTCGGGGAGAAAAAAATCAGAGAGAAAGTTTCATCGCATTTTACGATATGGAGCCGCCGCCAAGCCCTAATCTCTCTCGGGAGGGCTGATCTGGAGTCCGTTCAGGGCTCCGGAGAGGGGGATTCGTCGCCGTCGTCATCAACCATCCTCCATCACCAATTTCATGATGCTCACCGCCGTGTGTGAGTAATTCCATCATAGGCTTGCTGGACGGTGATGGCTTGGATGAGATTTACCATGTAATCAAGTTAGTTTTGTTAGGGTTTGATCCCTAGTATCCGCTATGTTCTGAGATTGATGTTGCTATGACTTTGCTATGCTTAATGCTTGTCACTAGGGCCCGAAAGTGCCATGATTTCAGATCTGAACCTATTATGTTTTCATGAATATATGTGTGTTCTTGATCCTATCTTGCAAGTCTATATTCACCTATTATGTGTTATGATCCGACAACCTCAAGTGACAATAATCGGGATACTTCTCGGTGATGACCGTATTTTGAGGAGTTCATGTATTCACTAGGTGCTAATGCTTTGTTCCGGTTCTCTATTAAAAGGAGGCCTTAATATCCCTTAGTTTGCTAGGACCTCCGCTGCCACACGGAGGGTAGGACAAAAGATGTCATGCAAGTTCTTTTCCATAAGCACGTATGACTATTTACGGAATAGATGCCTACATTACATTGATGAACTGGAGCTAGTTCTCAGGTCATCCTATATTATAGCTATTATATGAGGAATCGTGATCCCACATAATCATCCATCATCGATCCATTGCCTACGAGCTTTTCACATATTGTTCTTCGCTTATTTACTTTTTCCGCTGCTTGCTATAATCACTACAAAACCAAAAACATTATTTTTACTATCATACCTTTATTATCATACTACTTTGCTACTAAATACTTTGCTGCAGATACTAAGTTATCCAGGTGTGGTTGAATTGACAACTCAACTGCTAATACTCAAGAATATTCTTTGTCTCCCCTTGTGTCGAATCAATAAATTTGGGTTAAATACTTTACCCTTGAAAGCTATTGCGATCCCCTACACTTGTGGGTTATCACCTCCCGATCTCAGTCTACCATGTCCAGCATTGGCAGCCACTCCAGTGAATCCGGCAACGACTAGAATGCATTCCTCCGTGAGGCGGACGGCGACGAGGGCGAGCTGGCCCTCCGCATCGGATTGGAGCAGTTGCTGGTGGACACATGCAGAAGCTTCGGATCTGCTCTGTCATATTTTGCAGCCCGCGCCATAGTGCCGATGCCAGAGTTAGCCCTTCCCGCCCTGCGCGCAGCGCAGGATGCTCACTCTGTGCCGCTTGTCTGTCGACCTCCTCTCCTCCCGCCTGCTGCTCCTCAAGGGCAGCAGTGGGTCTTCGTGCGTGCTTCGCCGGTGTCGCGGATGCCATGCCAGAAACTGAGGCGCGCGCCGGCCGCCTCGAGAGGCTGCATGCAGAGGAGAGTGGGGATGCGTCGGTGGCGGTTGTATAGTCCTCCTGCCACCACCGCGAGGTGCCGGCGGCGCCCGGCGAGGAGGAGCGGCTCCTCGTGTGGGTCTACCGCCGTTCACTTACAATGGCGGAGATGGACGATCGCCGGCTCCGGAGAGAAAATGCGAAGACGCTCCGGCTGAGCGCGGAAGAGTTCCGTGTGCGAGGCGGTGAGAGTGGCCACGCTCAAGTGGAAGCTTGCCCGCATCGTCCGAAGGATGAATGGCTAGCTAGATCTTCTCCTCCTCTTCCTTCGATGTCACCGACGGCTCGACGACACCCCTCCCCTCCTGCCACAGACACCTACAACTACGCCGGTGACCGGAAGGGCAAAGGCCCGGCGGAGAAGTGGTGAAGAAGCTCTGCCCTCCGTTTTATATTACCGTCTTTTAGTTATTTCACTTTAGAACCTGTCCGGCGATGAACCGTGGTGATAATTTTATTGATGTAATGTGGATTGTTGTGTGCATTTCTATGTCCGTCTGATGCCGATTTTTGTGTCTGTTGTTTGAATGTCTATCTGTATCGTTGATGATCTATATAGACTAGTTTTATGTTGCATGCGTAGTACGAATTTAGGGTGCCGGAGATGAGGTACGTGGTTGTACGGGCGAGAATTTGAAATCTGACCGGTCACTGTACACGCCCGGACACAGTCCGCAGACATATAGACGGTGACCGTTCAATTAGGTAATCGTCGATGTAGATGCTCTTACCCAGGGGGGGCAGGATTCATGCTACTCCCAAAGTCCCAAGCTAGTATCTAGCACTAGCAAGGCAGGGAGGAGTGGCACAACTCTGAACTTCCCATCTAGAGACTATTGCTCCTACCATATCCATAAACCTGACCAGCTCCAAGCGACCGATCTCACGGCAACTCCAACGAACTGGAACCAGCGGATGAGACGGAACTGCATGGCGTTGCTCAGACCTTTTCCTGATGAAACTGGACAAAATTACTGTTCTGACCTATGTGGCTAACAAAATCTCGATTTGACCTTGTTTTCAAAAAAAAATCGATTTTGACCTCTTCGGGTGACGCCAACATCCCTGGCGTCTGGGTTATGGCAGACGCCAGGCCGTGGCGTCGCCCTCGGCCTGACACCGCCTTGGCCCGCCTGCTGACCGTTGACTGCAGCGTGGCAAGGGGCGAGACGCCATGACCTGGCGTCGCAGCCCGGTAAGTGGATAACGGCGCGGGCCGCCCACCCATCCCCATCTCAACTACTTTTGGCGTCTGGGTCAAGAACAGAGGGCTGTTCGTCGCCCCTTCTCTCCCTCCCACCACCACCCCCCCCCCCTGATCTACTCCATTAACCGCTCAAACTCGCAGACCGACCCCCAAGCTTCTTTGAGGTATTCTCCCCATTCTCTCCAATTTGTTTTTGTTTCCCCTCTTGTTGGATGCAGTATTTCACATTAGGTGATGTTAAATTAGTAGATGGATTCTTTGTTTTAAGAAATAGTTTGTAGTTGATAGATGATTTGGTAGGTAGTGTAGTTGGTAGATGTTTGTAGTTGTCCACCAATAGACATAGTTTGTGTATTTTTTTGAATTATAGATGATGTATGCATGTGCTAGTAAATTAGCTATATGTTGAATATATAGATGGCATAATATTTGTTTGAATCTGAAAAGACTACTTTGGCAAGCAAATATATTTAGAAAAAATATTATATGTGTGAAGTGGTATGACAATATAGTTGAATATATAGATGGCAAAGTTTTTTTTTTGCAAAAGAGATGATGAAATTTGATGATTGTGTGTGACATGATTTGTTCGATAGAATGGCGGATGATGATTATGAAATTTATTTGATGGTGAAATTTGGTACTCTAGATGGTATGTGTGCATATGTAGAAGAAAGAAATGATGTGGTTATGTGTGAGAAGAATGGTGTTTTTATATGGCATAACTTGAAGAAGGAAATAGTATTGTTTGATATTGTTCATGTATTCATAGATGTTTGTGATTTTTTTGTAGGATGGCGGATGATGATGGACCTTGGTATGACGGATTAATCGATGAGTGGGATAAGGAGCATCGTGCTCGTGCCATTGAGAAGGGAGATGTAAGAAGCAAGACTTATCATTTTTCGTTGTTTCTCATTTGTGTTCTTGTATTGATTAAAACATCACTTTATTTGCAGCTTGTAGTTGCTATGCGCATGAGGGGTCATTCCGCTGATGACTTTACTTACAACCCGCGGTACGAGCCGTACGTTCGGAGATTGGGTCTTCTCCCATTCGTGTTGCAGTTTAAGCGACGCCATTCGCCGGTGAACCACGCTGGCGCCGACCGCACTTTGTGGATCGTTGGAGGCCGGAGACTCACTCGTTCCACCTTCCATGTGGGGAGATGACGATGACCCTACAGGACATGGCTATGATAAGCGGCCTTCCTATCAACGGACAAGCTGTTACCGGTCGTGTCGGCTTGCAATTGGCGAGAACGGATCGGCATTTTAATTGGTGTTGAGCCCGACGGCCCTCGGGAAGGCAAGGCCGATACCGCGAGAGTGAGGCATTCTCGGCTAAAACTGGTCGAGGAAACACCAACCCGTGCCCTCGTGGTGCCAATGACGTGGTTGTGCAAAGCAAGACGCTGCTGGCCTATCTTTGGTATGTACTAACCAAGGTAGTCTTCTCGTGATGCAACCGGAACTCAGCCCTCTGGATGTTCCCGGAGCTACTCAATAATCGGGATACCCAAGATAGCTGGGTTCGACCGCACTAGCATATTTGTATCGTCGGTAAGAGATATTTGCAACCATTTATCTTGCATTTGTCATGCGCCTCCATATCTAACATGTTTGTTTGATTGCAAATTTTGACTTGGCGTGGTCGCAGAAGGAGATACATCCTCATTGGCTGGGTTTGTTTGGAGCCTATCCGTGGTGGATGTGGGAGCGGATCCCGTTGGTCGGCTCGATTTCAAGAACCCAACATGCCAAACCCACGGGTAATCATGACGGGTGCATGATGGTGATCCATATCGGCGCCTCACGCTTGCTTACTATTGGGAACAAGTGACGGTGTACATTGTGAAGCTCGCATGTGCGATACAAGTGCTATATGAATGAGTTGGACACCTTGATCGCCGAAAGGTGTATAGAGAAGTTCGATGAGACCAAATCTAGTCAAGAATGAAACTTGTATCTAACAATGTATCTCTTTGTTTTTGGTACATTGGTTGCCTTATGTGGAAGATCGTGGCTTTGATCTTAATGAGATGTGCACGCCGTGATAGCCATCTTTGGCGGCGAGGTGCCCAATGATATGCTTCTTCGCAATGAAAGTGGCACTTTGTAGACCATGTGGCAAGACAATTTGGAAGAAGACAAGGTATTCCAATTGAGGAGAGCAAGGAGGAAACGCTATCTACGCATCGGTGAGCAAGCATGCCTTGAGTATGTAGTAGAGCATTGAATAAGTCTATGTTTGCTAATGCTTTGTCCCGTGCATCATTTGTAGGTTTGATCAAGGAACAATCAGGATATATCGATTGGGCAAACAAACACAAGGCGTGGATAGAAATTTGGAATAAAAGAGACACGTTAGTGCAATCGGAGAATAGACCTCACAATCAACAAAGATATCAAGTATCAAGTGTGGTATGCGGATCGTTACTGTTAAAGCTAAAGCCTGGTTGGACTCACGAGGAGTGGTCGGAGTTGGTGTCTCAAGACTCGGAGACTGCAGAAGGTTATCAAACCTTCAAAGACGGGCCGTGAGAGACACCAGAGGGGCTCACGTTGACAATGCAATCGATGCATGATGAAATGGTAGTTTGTTTGACCTATTCTAACATACTTGCATCATGTTGTCTTCTTTCAAATACATAAGTTTGGTGTGTTCATGAATTGCAGGGCGTAGAGTTGCTTCGTAAGGCCAACGATGCCAATGTTGCACCGAGTCATCCACCGGGTGGTGCATTATCTAAGAGGACTCTTAGGAGCACGATGGAGGTGTGATCAATATATTATAAAAATTTTCTTTTCATGGATTATTTATGTGCATCTCATATCATAGCATATTTTGTCTTATTGCGTAAGTTCAAGAAGCGGTTTCAGAAGATGGCAAGAATGCTTTCTTGCCATGGTGCTCACCCAAAGGACGGTATGCACTGCAGCCGCTACCGCCACGCCTAATAGACGGCGTATCTACATGTAACAATGAGGACATGGAGGAGGAGTTCCATGAAGAGGAGCCAAAGACATCAAGAGGAGCCAACACATCATGAGAAGCATGAGTATGATGCAACACATCAAGAGGATCATGAGTATGATGTTGATGCTCCACAACCATCACAGTTACACAACCGCACAAGGCAATGCTCGCTCTAGGAAAGGCAAAGCCATAGCTAAGACACTGTGCAAGAAAGGTAGAAAGAAGACAAGGAACACACAATTCCATAGTCCTGAGTATCCTCATCACTTATCCCAAGAGGAATGCAAAGATATAAGGCCAACACTGAGGCGGAGGAGGAGCCATACAACGAAGAGGAGGAGGAGGAGACTAGCGAAGAGGAGGAGCCTACACTTGCAACCAATGTGAAGAGAGGAAGGAGGAAGTGAGCTTCTTGTTGTCGTGTTAAAAACTTCTTAGGTTGTCTTGAATTTGGTGTTTTATGTATGCACTTGATGTCTTATGTATGAATGAATTTGTCGTGATGAAAAATTTGTGGACTTGTTGTCGTTTTGTATGCAAGAATTTGTCGTGGTGAAAATTCTCGTGAAATGTGCTATCTTCTTTGTTCTATGAACTGTCATATTATTATATATGTGATGTCTTCTGTGTCAAATAGCATGTCAAATATTCAGGGACCCGCACGCCAGTGGTCCTTAGCGTCGGGTCTAAGTCAGGACCCAGACGCTAGGGTCCTTAGCGTCTGGTCTAAGTCGAGGAGCAGACGCCTTGTGGTCCTTGGCGTCTGGTCCCCAAATGATCGAAGCAAGAGCAAGAGTCCTCGACAGCAGAAACAGGGCAGCCAGACGCCATGGTCCATGGCGCCCTGCCCCGTGTAGTAGTTTTTTCATTTTGTTCATATTTTGTCACAAAGATAGTATCGAATGACATATCTATTTTGTTCTAGTCGAATGACAAACATTAGTGTTCACATAATAGCAAATGACAAACATAGTTCATGACCACGATGGTCTACGATACAATGTCTCGAATGACATAGCAAATTACAAACATAGTTCAAATTACACAAATAATCTCGAATGACAAGTTCATCACATACAATGTCTCGGATGACATAAGTAGTTCATGACCACGATGGTCCACGATAGTTGAAACGACATGAACATCACATATAACTCGGTTTCCTGTAGCAATGCAAGTCAACAACCCTTTTCCATTCCCATTCTTGCAAAGATTTCTTGAATCTTGCCATCATCGCTTATGTCAACCAATTTTCTTTCCTCGGGGCCATCCGAGCGCCTCCCCGCCGACGTAGTACACAAAATCCTCTTCCTTCAACCCTTGCTTCAACATGAATTTAGTCTTCAACCAATCAAAGTGAGGTCCACTTCACTAACTTGCACAACACATGGAGACAAGCCTTGCACATGAACAATGTGGCTAAGCACCCACCGAAGTTTCCGGAGCCATCTACAACACACAAATCTCTTAGTAGCTAACCTATGATACATTAAACCACGAGGAAAACAAACTAGGGTTTTCACAAAAGTATGATACATTAAACCAACGAAAAAATGGGGGTGGAGTTGATTTACCTTCTAGTTTGAAATCCGAAGATCCAACGCTAAACCGGACCGATTTGTGAGAGATTTGAGGGGGTTAGGGTGCTTTGGATGAGGGAGTGACGTTAAGGTGGCTAGAGGTGAGAGGGTGGATATGAATGAAATGAGAGGGGTAGAGGTGGAGATGAATGGATGAGAGGGCTAGAGGTGGGCCCAAAAATCTTATCCACTCGAATCTTATCCATCGAGAGATAACTGCCAAAATGCTCTTCGGATAGGGACCCGCACGCCATCGACCTTGGCGCTCTGGATGTCCATAAGACACATCGCATGTGTGTCCGGTCTCTGCGTGAGCAAAAGCAGGCGAGCCGCACGAGGTCCCCTGGCGTCTGGGTGTGGGAGGCAGACGCCATGGACCATGGCGTCTGGATGTCCATCAGACACATCAGACAGGTGTCTGGTCTCCTGCGTGAGCAAAACGAGCCAGACGCCAGGGTCCCTGGCGTCTGGGTGTGGGAGGCAGACGCCATGGACCATGGCGTCTGGATGTCCATCAGACACATCAGACAGGTGTCTGGTCTCCTGCGTGAGCAAAACAAGCCAGACGCCATGGACCTTGGCGTCTGGGTGTGGACTGGTGTTTTTTGCACACGCTTCTGTCTTTTGTTAATGTTTTTGCTTAGCAACTTGTAGCACACACTGTTAAATATGAACAAAGCATGCTAGTCTCAACCAAAAATATGAACAAAGCATACTAACTAGTCTCGAATGACGAACATTGGTTTGCACATAATCTCAAATAGTCTCGAATTACAAGTTCATCATACACGATGTGTCGAATGACATAAATAGTTCATGACCACGCAAGGTCTCGAATGACAAGTTCATCACACACAAAGTCTCGAAAGTCCATCATCGATGTCGGTGCCGCTTCCATTTGTCTCATCGAGTAGTGCAGGGCCACTTTCCCTTCTTGTCACGTGCCTCGTCCCCTCCTCTTGTACATCGCGAGCCCTTGCAAGTTTTCTTGCCCTCTCTTCTTGACGAGCCTCCTTCTCTTTGCGTGTCTCTCTCTTCCTCCACGCTTTCTTAGCTCCACGAGCCTCCTTCTCCTGACGCTCCCGCTCCAATCCCGTGCAAAGGACTCCTCAAACAGTAAGCGCCCTCCGTAAGTAATCTCGATGTTGGTCCTCTTGGACATCTTTTGGTACCTCTGATCTATCCAAGTGAAGTACTTGCAAAGTGGAGGAGGCGACTACATAAAAAATCATGTTTTTGTTAGTAATATGAGTTCAAACTTGATGAGGTTTTATGTATGTACACCTAACATACCGGTGGTATGTCATATGCATTAGTTGGCCTTCGACGATCATGTGCATAGTTGGGACACACGAAAAAACCTTCTACCTTCATCCATGACTTCTGCGGTCCGTGGACACCTTCAACTTCAGAACATCACCACACCAACATGGTGGTGTGGGCACATCCGCCTCCTTCTCCTTGTCCAAACTGGCCTCCATCCACGCTCTTGGCATGTCCTCTTCGTTCACAAGATCGGCGGCCTAAATCTCCTGGAACCGGATGAAGCCATGCCTACAAAAAGAACAATTGTTAGCACAAGACACAAAGAAAGTACATGTGTAAATACAGTAAATCAATAAATGCTAGGAATTGTATGAACAGATAATATACCATTATTACTAGATCAACCATCTGGATTATGCAAATAACCGAAGAGACATGCCGGTTCAAATCAAGTGTAAACCGAGGAGATTCAACCTTGGTGGCAAACAATTCAAGTGACTTGTCTTCCGATTGGGAAACTTTTTCCTTGTATACATCCCAATGCAACCGAGGTGATAAGCATACTTTTCAAGCGAGATTTGGCTCCAACTCCAACATCATACCTTCCTATTAACTTAACATCAACATTGGTGTCCATCCACTTTAAGGCTTGTCTCACTTTTGCAACAACATCCTCATAGCTAGGGCTTGTATCAAAAACCAATGGTTCCTCACCCGTGTCGGCATTGTTACTCAAGAATGCCTCCTTGTCCATGTAATGAACATTAACAAGTCTCTCCATCTAAAAATAACATGAATGCATTTAAGAATTCAATGAGAATTGGTGTTTATCCAAATCATATCAACACTAAATTATTGGTGATGTCCACAAAAGTATCACTAATTAACACACACACACTAAGCAAAGTTAACCCTAATCACTAACTAACCCTAACCCCAATCTTTCTACTCAACAAGCATATATTCCTACTACACACCATGCATATCACTATATTATCAAAGTTAACCAAGCCATTCACACTAACATAAGGGAGAAAACATGAACTAGGGTTCCACCAACATGTATAAGATGCAACCAAAATAACAAGATTTAACAAAAATAATTGGATGATTTGGGGAGATTACTAAGAGCAACAAAGTGACGGAAAGATCCACCTAAGGGATGCACCTTTTGGAGAGGATTTGAGGGGGAGCTTGAGGGGTGGGAGAGAGTATGAGAGCTCCAAGTGTTCTTCAAGCTCGGGTTGGGGATTGGGGAAAGTGTGTGGGGTGGGTCCCACACACTCTCCCGTGGGGTTATCCACTTACCAGGCTGTGACGCCAGGTCCTCATGGCGTCAGCCCCTTTGCCACGCCGCCAGTCAATCGGGCGGTAGGCGGCAAGACGGGCCGAGGACCAGACGCCAGGATCCTTGATGTCTGCTTCGCAACCCAGACGCCAGGGATGTTGGCGTCTCCTAAAAAAGTCAAAAACAATTATTTTTTTTAAAGGTCAAATCGGGATTTTGTTAGCCACATAGGTCAGAACAGTAATTTTGTCCGATGAAACTGACATGACACGCATGAGATGACGGCGACCGGCCGCAGCAGCTAGCCAGCTACGGAGTATAGCCATTCGATCTGGCGATCGACCAGGACGAGGCATGGTGTGGTATGGACAGGATAAAGTAAGCCGTCATGGATCGTGGTACTGCCCTGTTTTGTTTGTCCGAGAGAGAGAAAAGAAACGATGAAAGAGAGCAGTTGTGGTTGTACGCTAGTGTGGGCGCTGAAGCAATAACGGGGTTCTGTTGCGGTATGGGATAACTGGACTAGACAGGGCCCTCTATTAGGCCAACTCCACCGCGTGACCCAAATTAACCCTAAATCATCCGTTTGTGTTCGTTTGAGGTAAAACGGACAAACCGAACGACCCAACGCATGGAAGCATACGGACGTTTCGTCCGGTCTGTGTCCGCTTTTGTCCCATTTCCAGAGCAAAGTTGCTCTTGGTTTGGGGCCAAAACGGACAGAAAGCGGACGTCTTAGCGTCCTCGTCGTCCGCCTGTGTCCACCCTTGCCCCACCTGTCACTCTCTCCTTTTCTATACCTGGCCCACCACGGATAAATCCGGACAAAATATGGGGTAGCAGCGGTGGGTGCAGCGAGTTTGTCCGGCCTCTGTCCGGCGTTTGTTCTCCCTATTTCTACCCCATACGGACAAAATCCGGATAAAATGAGGTAAGATTTAGGATCGTGCGATAGAGTTGACCTTATGCTCTTTGTCATGCCGCCTTGTCCGTCCTATCAAATCTCGGCCATGCATGCAGATGTAGTGCAAACCCTATACCTGTTTCTGTATGCATATAGTACGGTCCAAGAGTATGTACAGCCGGGCGACACCCATCAAACGGGCCTCAAACATCCGCGGACGCGCCCGGTCACATTCGTGGGTATTGACTGGGCATTTCTTAATTTGTGTTTTACCAGCTTATGCCTTGTGGGATATACTCTCTCCTGTTTTTTCACATATAAGATTTCTCGGAAATCAAACTTCATAAAGTTTGACAATTTTTTTAGAATAAAAAAACAACATTTGCAATACCAAATCAACATTATTAGTGCATCATTAGGTATTTATTTTCATAACTTTAGTATTGTAGATGTTGGTAAATTTTTAATAGTATAAATTTGGTAAAAGTTTATGATGACTTCAGAAAAATCTTATATACGGAGTAAAAAAATAAGGGAGTATGGCCAGGGTTTTTGACTACGTACTCCTCTTTTACTTAGTCCGCATATTAACTTTGATGAAGTCAACCTTTATAAAGTTTGACCAAAATTATAGAAAATAATATGAACACTAAAGTTATAAAACATGTGAGGCGAAAATATATTCAATGATGATTCTAGTGATATTAATTTGGTATTGTACATGTTAATATTTTCCCTGTAAACTTGGTCAAAGTTTGTAAAATTTAACTTAAGATAAAGCTAATATGTGAAGTAAATAAAAACAAAGGAAGTACCTACCTTTTTTTTAGGGGAGGAAGAAGTGCCTACCTAGTACTACCTGATATCATACACATTCCCAGAATCCATGGGTTGTTGTTATTGTTCAACATGCACTCCAGTTCTTCTTCTTTCTTTTGAAAAGGAGGATTATCCTGAACTTTTGCATCAAAATGTTACTCCCTCCGTTTCTTTTTAGTGTGCATATAAGGTTTGGTCAAAGTCAAGCTTTGTAGAGTTTGACTAACTTTATATTAAAAAATGTAAACATTCACAATATGAAATCAATATTATCAGATGCACCATGAAACGTATTTTCATACTATATAGTTTTAGTACTGTAGATGTTCATATTTTTTTATATAAATTTGGTCAAACTTTGTGTAGTTTGACTTTGACCAAATTTTATATGCGGGGTAAAAAGAAACGGAGGGAGTACATGCAACCAATCTTTTTTTCTTCTGCCTGAAAGCATGCGAGCAAACAAATTTACTTTTTTTGTGATGTGGATGCGGTAAAAAAGAGACCGCATTGAAGCTAGGAAAGGATAACTTAAAAGAAAGACGCTGATAAGTGCTTAACGTCAGGTACGAGCACATGGTAACTCGGATGTTATGAAGGCAACTTTAGTTACACAAGAATAACAACTTTAGTTGACAAGTATGACAACTTTAATACTTTAGTTTATTTTTTATAGAAATTTATCGTGTCCCACTGGTATTTGCCATCCTTGTGTGGCTGAAATTACCATCAAAAAACAACAAGAGTCGGAGTGCCACGCATCATTTGGGTTAAAGAAGTACCAACCACCCAATTTTTTGGTCAAGAAAAACTAGGTAGTCAAGGATAAGCTCCAGACTTTTTTTTTTTGGAATGTTGGCAGGAGAGCTGCCAAATTCATTGATCAGAAAGAGGTATTACAAGTAACACCCCCAGAGGAGGAATGCTCTGCATAAGGCGAGTGCTAAAAAAGAAAAAATGAAAAAGGGTTGCTCAGTTTATCAAGAAAAACCAGGCGAAAACCTTACCAGCGCCTAACAAAACTAAGCCTAAAGCACCACAACACATACAACACGTCAGAAGGCCAACACCCCACGACACACCCGGCCGGGCACTCGAGCGCTTTCGCCGCTACCAAAGTGCACACCGACAACCGTCGTATCAATCCGGGCTGCCACTAGCATATCCACCAAACTCGACGACACCAAAGAGAAACGCTATGTCCGATAGAGCAAACATATGCCGCTTCAATCCTGCGAGTGCGTCGGGCGAGTTAAGGATAAGCTCCAGACTAGAGCAGGGGATTGACGAGACTCGACCATGGCGCGATCTCTGCAACCCCTCCTTGCTTCATCACTCGCCCGGTCACATGCAGACCATGCATGGCCCACCAGCCGCTGCATGCATGCATGCCAATCGATCCAACGGCGGGGAAGACCAGAGGAGGAGCAGGAAGAAAAGACGTGTACTACTACTGCTGCTACCACCGCAGTGCAGCGGCCACCCTAGCTGGTACCAGTAGCCAGCTACGTCCTACGTACATGGTTGTATAGCATGGCAAACAGTCTCCATGGTCGACGTGGCCTCTGCCCCTCCCTCTGTCTAGCCAGCCAGCCAGCCAGCCAGTCACTGCTGGGGTCACGCACTGTTTCGGGCACGCCAGGTCTCGTCACGGCCCCGCCGGTTAGTTACTGGCATGCATGTTGGGCCGCCCCGTCCTCGTGCTTGGACTGGCCTGTGCCTGTCCGGGCGCACGTACATACACATACGTGGGCGTTTTCTGAGGGGTGGACGCTGCACAGTAGTACAGTACGTGCGTACCACCGGCGCTGCATGCGCGATGGCCGTCGACGGATGGCCGGAGCATGTGCGCGAGGACGGCGCGGCGGCCGGTGTTTTAACGTGGCGCTGCTGGCCTATGATTTCTCACGTCGGAGGTACTAGGTAGCTAGGTTTGCATCGATTGATCCTGTAGGCCTGGCATGCATATGCATGCAGAGGCGAGACAGGACAGGAGGTGGGATCCCGTCCTGGATCCGGTCAATCTTTTCACTCCACGTGATCGCCCGCACCGCACTCTTGTTTTTATTGCCGCGTCATTTTGGGTGAAAAATGCTAGCCGCACCGAGCAAAAAATCTACCACGTCGTGATAATAAACAATGTAAAGTAGTCAAAAGGGGTCACACAGACTTGGCTGCAAACGACTCTGCCCCCGTGGCGAACTCCGGCGACTGTCCGGCGACTGGCGTTGTGCCGATTCTCCCTTCCCCTTGGTCCTTTCCTCTGCGTCCTCCTTGATTCTCCTCTGATCTATTTGCTCTCCCATCTTTTCTCCTGTTATTTTAATAGCCTGTCCCTCATCCACAAGCTCCACCTCTGTTCTTCTCAAATCCAGAGTATGAAAGGTGAAAAGCGGTGGCGACTTCCGGTGAGTATCTGGTGACGGGCGGGATGCTGCCCTTCCTCCCCCCTCTCTCCTCTGATCTAATCTCTTTATTTTCTTATCTTCTCCTTGATCCTCTTTTATCCCTATCTTGATTGCTGTCCCGTGCTCCATCTTGGCGGCGCGGTGCTGATCCCCTTCTTCTTCTAATCCTGCCCATCTCAGTTGTCGCTTCTTGAATCCCCCGTCTTCAGTAGCCTGATTCACCCTGGAACGAGATCCTCTGACGTTCTTCAAAGTACTGCCGAGGGACGTCCTTCCCGTATCACCGTTCGCTGCTCATCCAACGGCAGCAGCCAGAAACCACGAAAACGCAGCTGCGAAGCAGCGTGCAGCCATGAGCCCAGAAGAGATGCGGCCCAGTTCAGTGGAAGGAAAAAAAAACACCAATCCGTTTACTCCCCGTCGTCGTTCGCTCGCCATCGCCGTGACCTGCTTAACCCTAGCGCCGCCGCGATTGATAGGGCGAGCACCGCTGCCATCGCCGCACCAGCGCGGGAGTGCGACGGGCGCCGCCGCCCACATCACAGCAAAAGGGAGAGTGGCTAGCAACGCCATGGCCGCCACCACCGCATGACTGCAGCACACCGTCGAGCTTGCGGCCGCTGCGGGAGGTGCCAAGTGAGTGCCGCGTTGCTGAGCTTAAGCAGCCGTGGATGAAGGGCGACAAGCACACAACCTGTAATGTCACGCGGCCTGCATTACGACGCTGGAGGAGGCAGGCAGTAGTTGAGCAGCAGGAGCCAACAAGAGCCTGAACTCAAGTTTCAGATGTAGAAACTGTATTTCTATTTTGTTAGGAATCTAAAACTCGAATTGAACTGAGATTGTATATGAATGTTATCAACTTAAGAGCTTATCATTGATGCTTGTCAAATTGTGAGCACAATACTTATTTATGATCTGGGTTGTGTACAGAGGTGCTGGTGGCTGGCTCTGTTTTCCCCTAGAAACAATATCATCTATAATATGTGCTTGTGCTTGTGCACCACCACTACGCTACGCACCCCTTCACCAACCACTTGCATCTTGTGGTAAAAAAATCTGGAGAGTTCTCAGAAATAATGGATTTAATTATAGCTGCGATTGTTATTTAGCAACATACCACTGAAGCATGTGCACCATCATCACATGCCTCTTCCCCAACAATGAAAAAAAAGCATGAGAAGGGACATGTAAAGTGCAGAGCAAATATTAGAACCGATGTGAAAGGGAATAAACAATTAATATGTGTTCTCTGGGACATGAAACAATTCATGTTATCCTTCCCTAAAAATTGTGAGACACGTGCCAAAGAGAATAAGCAAGGAGGCAATAGTACTTGGAGAACTTAGATCTATTTGATCTTCCATGAGAGTTAAATAATTGGGTGTTTGCCTCTTCTTCCATATCTGTGGTATAGAATAGAATTTCAACTAGATAATTCTTTCCTGACAACAGGGAAAGCTTGATCAAGTTCAAAGCAATCTGGTAATGGAAGATGGATCCGTTTCAAAGCAATCTGATGATGGAAGTTAAGATGAATCAGTTTCAAAGAAATCTGATGATGGAAGTTTGATCAATTTCAAAGCAATTTTATATGGAAGATTAATCAATTTCAAGATAGAGACAGAATAATGACGTGCTCAGAAGAATGGCGAGCAGAGCACCTCGTCCCTCCGGTGATCGATTCCTTCGCTGGAGCGCGCCCTTTTTCTTCCCTCTCCCATTCCATTGGGCTGGGCTGGATCGTGTTTGTGGGCCGCATGTGCTATGTGTTTTCGTGGTTTCTGGCTGCTGCCTTCGGATGAGCAGCGAACGGTGATACGGGAAGGACGTCCCTCGGCAGTACTTTGAAGAACGTCAGAGGATCTCGTTCTCTTTTCTCTCTGGATTCCTTGCCTTTAGTCCTCTTCCTCCCAGATCCGTTCGGTGGCCTCAAGATCCAAGCACCGGTTGTTGCTTCTCTTCCTGTCCGCTCTTGGCTGCTCTGGGGCCTGTGCTGATGCTAGCTCCACCATGAGGGCCATTGCTTGGAATTGTCGAGGTATGGGCAGGGGCCTCGGCAATGAGCGGATGCTATACCTGGCTAATTTGATGCGGTCCACGAAGGCTCAGATAACTTTTGTTTCAGAAATCAAGTCCTCCAAAGTTCGTTCTATTGATCTTGTTAACAGGTTTGATGTTACTAATGGTTTTGTTGTTCCTTCTAGAGGTACTTCGGGAGGGCTTTGGTTAATGTGGACCGATGATCTTAAAATCTCTGTTCATAGTGCTGCTTTCCACTATATATTAGCTAAAGTAGTTCAAGTAGATTCGGGGGTAAACTTTTGTTTGATTTGCATATATGGTGACCCGTATCATAGGCAGACTAGTGTCATCTGGGACCAAGTTTCTTCTTTTGTGTATGATAATCTAGGCATGCCCATGATGTGTATGGGGGACTTGAATGACATCTTGTATGATATTGATGGTTGTAATGGCAATGTGAATTACTATCGTATGCATGCTTTTCGTTCTCTCGTGAAAAATTGTGGCTTGTTTGATATAGGTTATAGTGGTCCTGCCTATACTTGGCGTGGTAGACAACACACTTCCAATCCTATTTATAGACGCCTCGATCGTTGTTTAGTTAACTCAGATTGGTGCATGCACTATCCTACTACCAAAGTTCTTAATTTGCCTATTATACTGAGTGATCATGCCCCCATTCTAGTGTCTACTGAAGGTAATTTTGTCAAGCCTCGACAAACTTTCAAATTTGAAAATTGGTGGTTGATGGAAAAAGGTTTTCATGCCTTTGCTAAATCTGCCTGGAATGCTACATCCTCATCTTCTTTTGCAGCAAGTCTTCTTCTTTGGCAGGATCTTTAAAAAGGTGGTGTAAGAAGAAGAAGCCTCTTCAAAATGAGCTTTTGGATATGGAAGCTCGCATCAATCAACTTCAGCAACTTCCTTTCCAGCAGCAGGATCACAAGTTAGAAACTTGTCTCACTGCTACATATGAGCACACTCTTTCTAAACTTAATCAATTCTATAAGCAACGCAGTAAGAATAAGTGGGCTGTGGCTGGTGACCGTAACACTAAATTTTTCCACCAAGCTGTTATCAAGCATAGGAAGAGAAATACCATTTGTTCTGTTAAGGATGAGAATAATATGATTCATTTCAATCCTACAGCTATCATGAATACCTTTATTAACTATTTTCGCTACATTTTCTCTTCTCGAAATAATATTGTGAGTAGACCTTACCTTTCCACTCAATGGCCCGGCGGCTCTTTGGATCCTACTTATGCTCTTCCTGACAATCATGAGATTTTGCAGATTCTTAAGGATATGAAACTCAATGCTTCTCCAGGACCGGATGGTTTTAATGTTGAGTTCTATTTAGCTACTTGGGACTGGATTGGAGATGAGGTAACTCAGCTTGTTATTAACTTTTATTTAACTGGAGTTCTTCCTCCACACATTAATGACACCAACATTGCTCTCATTCCTATAAAACTTGTTCCTCAAGTGCCTATGGACTACCGACCTATTAGTCTTTGTAATGTTGTTTATAAGATCGTTGCCAAATCTCTTGCCAACAGGATTAAGCCTCACCTTCCGGTTATATAGATCCCGCTCCAATGTGCTTTTATAGAGGGTAGGAGAATTAGTGATAATATTATCATTGCCCAGGAAATTGCTCATTCTTGCTCCCTCAAATCTTGGAAACAGGATGCCTTCATGCTTAAAATTGATCTTGCTAAAGCTTTTGATAGACTAGAATGGGACTTTATTGTTTCTGCGCTTGCTCGTAAAGGGTTGCATGGTCATTTCATTAATTTAGTTCATGCATGCATCTCTTCTCCCACGTTCTTTGTGCTAATCAATGGACAACCTTCTCATAAGTTCAAAAGTTTTCGAGGGATTAGGCAGGGCTGTCCCATGTCTCCTTATTTGTTTGTTATTGCCATTAATGAACTTTCGATATCGCTTAATGAGGCTCTTCAGGCTAACCATTTGCAGGGTATTTCTCTTGGTCCAAACTGCCCCTCTATTCATTCTCTTCTATTTGCAGATGACTTATTGGTTTGTCGACAGGCTACTCTTCGAGAAGCTCAGACTATGGCTAATCTTATTTATCACTTTTGTGAGCTCTCTGGTCAAACTCCCAACTGGGGCAAATCTGCAATTCTTTTTAGCTCGCATGTTTCTCAAGCTACGATTCAAAGCATTAAGCAATTTTTCCCTGTTTCTAATCTTAATGCTAATTTCACTCATCTTGGTCATCCACTTATTCTTCCTGCTAAAAATAGAGTGGCTGCTTACAACTTTGTGTTAGATAAATTTTTAAATAAGCTGCCCTCTTACATAGCTAATATGCTCTCTCATGCTGCTAGGCTTGAATTGATTCGATCGGTTTTTTCAGCTATTCCAGTCTATTACATGGCAAACATCTTGTTTTCTAAGAAATTCATTGCTAAGCTAACTGCTGTTATTAGAAATTTCTGGTGGACAGGTGTTAGAGAGACTGACTCAAAGAAAAGTCTCTGTCTTAGGGCATGGAAGGATATTTGTATTTCTAAGGAAGAAGGTGGCTTGGGCATCAGGAATCTAAAAGCCATTAATGAAAGTCTCATCCTCACAGCTGCTTGGAGGTTAGCCAATGCTCCTTCTTCTCATTTGTACCTTGTGTTAAAGGCTAAGTACTTTCCTGATACTTCAATTTGGAGAGCCACTACTACCCCACCTAAATCTGCTTTCTGGGCCTCTATTTTGAAAATGTTGCCTAAACTAAGAGATCATGCTTTTTATCAACTCACTTAGGTTAACATTTCTTTGTGGAGCATGCCTTGGTGTAATCTTTGGTATTCTATTTATGATCATCTTGTTCCACAACAAGCTGGTTTTGTTTACCCGTCTCATGTGAAAGATCTTTGGCTTCCTGGTTTGAAAAGCTGGAATCATTCGCTCATATTTTCTCTTTTTCAGCAGCCTTTAGCCTCTCACATTGTTAATACTCAAATTTTAGATGATGATGGTCCAGATTTGTTGTGTTGGGATCTTACCCCAAATGGTATTTGCTCTTCAAAATCTGCTTACAAACTTTGCTTGCAGGAGCTTCACCGTATTCCGAGAAATGCTCCTCTGGATATTCCTTTGGACTTGAAAGATTTTCTTAAGTTCATTTGGAAACAAAAAATCTGCTCCCTCGAGTTCAAACTTTTGCTTGGAGACTTCTTCGAAGGGCTTTGCCTACGGGTATGAGGGCTGGCCGCTTTTCTATTCATATTGCTTAGACTTGTTGTAGATGTGGCCAGCAGAAAGATGAATTTCATCTTTTTTTCCTTTGCAACTTTGCGAGAGCAGCTTGGTTTTCTTCGCCCTGGTTTCTTCGCTCGGATGTTCTCACCCAAGGGCACCATACTATGCATTCCATTCTCATTGCGCTTACTCAAATGGGCCATCCTCATGCTTCCATTAAGAATGTTTTAAATTTTTTGTGGTGCCTTTGGAAAGCTAGAAATGATTTTCTTTTTGATAGGAAAAATCATCTTCCTTATCAAGTTAATATTGCTGCTGCAGCTCTGGACTATGAGCCACTGGTTGATCATTCTTGTCCCCCTACTAAGAAACCTCACTCTAATAATGTTCAGGAAACTCATGTTCTTCCTTTGCAGGGCAAAACGCTTAAGTCTGACTTGTTAGTTCCTGGGACTAAAATCTTCTCTGATGCAGCCTTTAGATCAACAAAATCCCAGCTCGCGCTCAAGGGCAAGTGGGTACATGTATAGGTGTTTTTATTTCCATTCCTTCCGATCAGGGCGAGCTTAATGTTCAGGTTCAGGCTTCGGCCCCTCCTACCTCTACTCCTTTGCAGGCTGAAGTTGTGGCTCTCTCCTGTGCTGCACATCTAGCTTTGAGACTTAATCTTGCTAACTCCACTTTCCTTATGGATTGTTTGTCTTTAGCATCTTTTGCTGCTGTAAGAAATATTTGAGCCACTCCTTGGAATATTAGGAATGATCTTGCTCATTTTTTCAAAGACACATCTAATTTGAATGCTCAAGTGTTTCACATTTCTAGGGAGATAAATGGTATTGCTCACAATCTTGCTCAACAGGTTTTTAGATCTAATGCTAGCTCTCAAATCTCTTGCTTTGCTCATGCTCATTCCCATCAGTCTTGCCCCATAATTTCTCTTCTTTCTCACTTTCAGATTAAAGGCATAAATCTGCATACTATTCACTGTTATTAGCTCACATTCGCCTTCGGGCAGGATTTTCTCTTTGTCTTTTGCTGGCCTTTTTCCCTTTTAATTTTTCTTGGAGGCTTGCATTCTGTACAAGATGAGCTATGGTCATAAGTGTGTGAAATGCAGGTTCGAGAAGTTTGCTGCCAGACTATTTTACTGATGGTGTACTCTCATTCTGTTCAACACCAGCAAGTGGATGCAACAATTAATCTATGGACTGTTATATCTACTTTTGTGACTGATGGAATGATCTTGCTCTGTGCTTTCTAAATTAGCCGTTGATCATCTGGTTGGGTGTTTCCTCAACCTATCTTTGCTTTCTCTTTCAGCTCTACCCCTCTGGCTGTACTTCTCCTTGCTGTCTATCTTCTCGCCGCTATACTCACTGATGTACTTAACTTATGAGCTGAAATGAAATTGGGCGCCTGTTGGTGCCTTGCTTTGTTCAAAAAAAAAAAGTAGTCAAAGGTCGATCCGCCGCGAAAAATCTGATCAGCGACCAACCGTGGGAATGTACTTCTAGTTACGGCACGTTTATTCAGTTTGTACTGAAACTAAGCACTACTAATATAATACAGTGGCTAATTGAAGTGTGCCGGAGGCTACCCTACCGGCTGCCGGCCGATATGTACCCTAACAGTAACAGTAGGGCTCGCTCGCGAACCAACATGTGGTTAGATGGTTAGAGGGACTGGTATTCCCTGCCCATCAGGATTCAAATCCTGGTGCTCGCATTTATTATTGGATTTATTTTAGGATTTTCGGCGATGCGCATTCAGTGGGAGGAGACGTTCCCGTCGACGACGAGACGCTTACAATGACTTCGTAAATCTCAAGATAATATGTCGGCTCAGTCTTTCGGAGGTGCTCATAGGGATAGAGTGTGCGTGTGTGCGTTCAAAGGGGTGAGTGTATACGCATGTATATAGCGCTTACAATATGCATCTTGATGTTAAAAAAAGTAGGGCTCGCTCGAAAAACCTGTTGTTTGGTGGAGCTTGTCACGGCTCGCCCGTTGTTACGGTTAATTTCGGGCACCATCATCCTATCATGCACAGCAACAGTAGGGCTCGTCAAACCGCTGTTCCGCAATCAATCCAGGCAGCAACCAAGCTGCATGCAGTGCCGTCGGTCGATGGTGGTTAGTTAATCGGCTAACAGTGTGAGGATTGGCCCCCGCAAAAAAAAAAAGTGTGAGGATTGGCTTGACGGTACACATCGAACCCTTGATGATTTCATCGATCCAACCATGATACGTGGGAACCCACGCTGTGAAACGGTGGGGGCCTGGGTTTTTGGCACCGTGCAGCTCTCGAACATATAGGCCATCTTCATCGGCAACTTGCAAAAAACCTCCCGCGTTCGGCAATTTGCAAAAAACCTCCCACTTTCATTCACAGATAGAGAGGACCAGTCCGCCGACACGAATGTAAAAGGCAGCCATCAAACGCTAGCCGCATACATTTCAAACCGTATTTTAACTAACCGAACGAAATTCATGCAAGCCGACTGATATTCATCAAAGTTCGGATAGAAAATAGCACAAATCATTCATGCATAGCATGTAAATTAACTCTAGTACAACAAGGCATCAAATTCGACTAGATCTCGGATGTCCAATAACTTTTTCATGAACGAATCATGTTGTCCCACACATATTGTCCCTTCAACTTCATCCAGCAGTGTATGCACATAAATGGCTGTCCCTCTGACCTGTGGTACAGCACGGCGCCGCGTGCAGGCTACATATAATGTGTAGACTAATATTAGGTGAATGATGTTGGAAATATGCCCTAGAGGCAATAATAAAAGCATTATTATTATATTTCCTTGTTCATGATAATTGTCTTTTATTCATGCTATAATTGTATTATCCGGAAATCGTGATACATGTGTGAATACATAGACTACAATACGTCCCTAGTAAGCCTCTAGTTGACTAGCTCGTTGGTCAACAGATAGTCATGGTTTCGACTATGGACATCGGATGTCATTGATTAACGGGATCACGTCATTAGGAGAATGACGTGATGGACAAGACCCAATCCTAAGCATAGCACAAGATCGTGTAGTTCGTTTTGCTAGAGCTTTTCCAATGTCAAGTATCTCTTCCTTAGACCTTGAGATCGTGTAACTCCGGATACCGTAGGAATGCTTTGGGTGTACCAAACGTCACAACGAATCTGGGTGACTATAAAGGTGCACTACGGTATCTCCGAAAGTGTTCATTGGGTTGACACGGATCGAGGCAGGATTTGTCACTCCGTATAACGGAGAGGTATCACTGGCCCACTCGATAGTGCATCATCATAATGAGCTCAAAGTGACCAAGTGTCCGGTCACGGGATCATGCATTCTGATGACGAGTAAAGTGACTTGCCGGTAACGAGACCTAACGAGGTATTGGGATACCGACGATCGAAGTCTCGGGCAAGTAACTATACCGTCGACAAAGGGAATAGTATACGGGGTTGCTTGAATCCTTGACATCGTGGGTTCATCCGATGACATCATCGAGGAGCATGTAGGAGCCAACATGGGTATCCAAATCCCGCTGTTGGTTATTGACACGAGAGCGCCTCGGTCATGTACGCATGTCTCCCGAACCCGTAGGGTCTACACACTTAAGGTTCGGTGGACGCTAGGGTTATTAGGAAGACTTGTATGTGATTACCGAATGTTGTTCTGAGTCCGGATGAGATCCGGACGTCACGAGGAGTTCCTAATAGTCCGGAGGTAAAGATTTATATATGGGAAGTTGTCAAGCGGACACCGAAAAGTTTCGGGGCATACGGTATTATCTGGGGCCACGGAAGGGTTCGAGGTCCACGGGAGGAGCCACCCCTCGGGGGCCACATGGGCTGCGTGGGGAAGGAGCCAGCCTGGTGGGCTGGGCGCACCCCTCCCTTGGGCCCTTGCGCCTAGGGGTTGAGGGGAACCCTAGAGGCGCGCCTTGCTTGGGGGGGCAAGTCCCCTTCCCTTGGCCGCCGCCCCTCTAGATCCCATCTAGAGGGGCCCCCTGCCCCTTCCCCTATAAATAGAGGGGTGAGGGAGGGCTGAACACCACAAGCCAAGCGCAGCCCTTCCCTCCCAACACCTCTCCTCTTCCGTACGTGCTTGGCGAAGCTGCACGGAATCTTCCGCACCAACTACACCACGCCGTCAGGTCGGGCGTTGGAGCTGCCTTCCTCAACCTCTCCTTCCTCCTTGCTGGATCAAGACGGAGGAGACGTCTCCCGTCCTGCACGCAGTGTGTTGAACAGCGGAGGTGCTGTCCGTTCAGCACTTGGTCATCGGTGATCCGAATCACGGCGTAGTACGACTCCCTCATCACCATCCCCTTGAACACTTCCGCTTTCGATCTACAAGTGGTATGTAGATGCAAACTCACTCCCTTGACTCGTTGCTTAGATGAACTCATAGATGGATCTTGGTGAAACCGTAGCAAAATTTTAATTTTCCTCGCAACGTTCCCCAACAGTGGTATCGAGCTAGGTCTATGCGTAGTTCTCTATTGCACGAGTAGAACACAATTTTGTTGTGGGCGAGATCTTGTCAACTTGCTTGCCGCTACTAGTCTTATCTTGCTTCAGCGGTATTGTGGGATGAAGCGGCCCGGACCAACCTTACACGCACGCTTACGTGAGACCGGTTCCACCGACTAACATGCACTAGTTGCATAAGGTGGTGGCGGGTGTCATCTCTCCCACTTTAGTTGGAGCGGATTCGATGAAAAGGGTCCTTATGAAGGGTAAATAGAAGTTGACAAAATCACGTTGTGGTTATTCGTAGGTAAGAAAACGTTCTTGCTAGAACCCAATTGCAGCCACGTAAAAGATGCAACAACAATTAGAGGACGTCTAACTTGTTTTTGCGGCAATTGTCATGTGATGTGATATGGCCAAGTTGTGATGAATGATGAATGACATATTGTGATGTATGAGATCATGTTCTTGTAATAGGAATCATGACTTGCATGTCGATGAGTATGACAACCGCGAGGAGCCATAGGAGTTGTCTTTATTTTTGTATGACCTGCGTGTCATTGAAGAACGCCATGTAAATTACTTTACTTTATTGCTAAACGCGTTAGCCATAGAAGTAGAAGTAGTCGTTGGCGTGACAACTTCATGAAGACACAATGATGGAGATCATGATGATGGAGATCATGGTGTCATGCCGGTGACAAGATGATCATGGAGCCCGGAAGATGGAGATCAATGGAGCTATATGATATTGGCCATATCATGTCACTACTATATAATTGCATGTGATGTTTATTATGTTTATGCATCTTGTTTACTTAGAATGACGGTAGTAAATAAGATGATCCTTACAACAATTTCAAGAAGTGTTCTCCCCTAAGCGTGCACCGTTGCTAAAGTTAAATCGTTTCAAGCACCACGTGATGATCGGGTGTGATAGATCCTTACGTTCACATACAACGGGTGTAAGACAGTTTTACACATGCAAAACACTTAGGGTTAACTTGACGAGCCTAGCATGTACAGACATGACCTCGGAACACGGAGACCGAGAGGTCGAACACGAGTCGTATGGAAGATACGATCAACATGAGAATGTTCACCGACGATGACTAGTCCGTCTCACGTGATGATGATCGGACACGGCCTACTCGACTCGGATCGTGTAACACTTAGATGACTAGAGGGATGTCTAATCTGAGTGGGAGTTCATTTTAATTTGATTAGATGAACTTAATTATCATGAACTTAGTCTAAAACTTTTGCATAATATGTCTTGTAGATCAAATGGCCAACGCTCATGTGAACATGAACTTCAACGCGTTCCTAGAGAAACCAAAATTTGAAAGATGATGGCAAAGAACTACACGGATCGGGTCCTAACTCCGAGGATTATCCTCATAGCTGCCAAGAAACAATATGTCCTAGAAGCACCGCTAGGTGAAGCACCCATCGCAGAGAACCAAGACGTTATGAACGCTTGGCGGTCTGCGTCTTGATGATTACTCCCTCGTTCGATGCGGCATGCTTCTGACTTAGAACCGGGGCTCCAAAAAGCGCTTTTGAGCAACACGGAGCATATGAGATGTTCGAGGAGCTGAAACTAGTTTTCCAAGCTCATGCCCGGTCGAGAGATATGAAGTCTCCGACAAGTTCTATAGTTGTAAGATGGAGAAAACAGTTCTTCGGTGAGCACATACTCAAAATGTAAGGTTGCATCACCGCCTGTCCCAATTTGGACATAAACCTCCCAGATGAGGCAGTCATTGACAGAATCCTTGATCGCTCCCACCAAGCTACAAGAGCTTTGTGATGAACTACAATATGCAGGGGATGGTGAAGACCATTCCTGAAGTATTTTCAATCTTTGAAGTCGCAGAGGTTGAAATCAAGAAAGAACATCAAGTGTTGATGGTCAATAAAACCACTAAGTTCAAGAAGGGTAAGGGCAAGAAGAACTTCAAGAAGGACGGCAAGGAGGTTGCCGCACCCGTAAACAAGTTGCCGGAAGAAGTCAAAGAATGGACCCAAACCTGAGATGAGTGTTTTTATTGCAAAGGGAAGGGCCATCGAAGCGGAACTGCCCCAAATACTTAGCGGACAAGAAGGCCGGCAACACCAAAGGTATATTTGATATACATGTAATTGATGTGTACCTTACCGACTCGTAGTAACTCCTGGGTATTTGATACGGTGCCGTTGCTCATATTTGTAACTCACAGCGGGGAGCTGCGGAATAAACGGAGACCCATGGCGAAGGGCGAGGAGGTGACGATGCGCGTCGGGAATGGTTCCAAGGTCAATGTGATCGCCCGTCGACGCGCTACCTCTACATTTACCTACGGGATTAGTTTTAAACCTCAATAATTGTTATTTAGTGCCAAGTTTGAGTATGAACATTGTATCAGGATCTCGCTTAATACGAGATGGCTACTCATTTAAATCCGAGAATAATGGTTGTTCTATTTATATGAGAGATATGTTTTATGGTCATGCTCCGATGGTCAATGGTTTATTCCTAATGAATCTCGGCGTAATGTTACACATATTCATAAGCGTGAATACCAAAAGATGTAAAGTTGATAACGATAGTCCCACATACTTGTGTACTGCCGCCTTGGTCACATTGGTGTCAAGCGCATGAAGAAGCTCCATGCTGATGGACTTTTGGAGTCTCTCGATTATGAATCATTTGACACATGCGAACCATGCCTCATGGGCAAGATGACCAAGACTCCGTTCTCGGAACAATGGAGCGAGCAACCAACTTGTTGGAAATCATACATACCGATGTGTGCGGTCCAATGAGCGTTGAGGCTCATGGAGGATATCGTTATGTTCTCACTCTCACGGATGACTTGAGTAGATATGGGTATGTCTAGTTGATGAAACACTAGTCTGAGACCTTTGAAAAGTTCAAGGAATTTCAGAATGAAGTAGAGAATCAACGTGACCGAAAGATAAAATTCTTACGATCGGATCGTGGAGGAGAATATTTAAGTCACGAATTTGGTACACACTTAAGAAAATGTGGAATCGTTTCACAACTCACGCCACTGGAACACCTCAACAGAACGGTGTGTCCGAACGTCGTAATCGCACTCTATTGGATATGGTGCGATCTATGATGTCTCTTTCCGATTTACCGCTATCATTTTGGGGATACGCTCTAGAGACAGCTACATTCACTTTAAATAGGGCACCGTCTAAATCCGTTGAGACGACACCGTATGAATTTTGGTTTGGGAAGAAACCTAAGCCGTTTCTAAAGTTTGGGGATGCGATGCTTATGTCAAGAAACTTCAACCTGAAAAGCTCGAACACAAATCGGAAAATCGTCTTCATAGGATACCCTAAGGAAACCATTGGGTATACCTTCTACTTAAGATCCGAGGGCAAGATCTTTGTTGCCAAGAACGGATCCTTTACGGAAAAGAGTTTCTCTCGAAAGAAGTAAGTGGGAGGAAAGTAGAACTTCGATGAAGTACTACCTCTTGAACGGGATAGTAGTGCAGCTCGGAAAATGTTCTGTGATGCCTACACCAACCGAAGAGGAAATTAATGATGATGATCAAGGTACTTCGGATCAAGTTGCTCTTTGAACTTGAGGTCCACTAGGACACGTTCCGCACTGCAGTGGTACGGCAACCCCGTCACCGGAAATCATGTTGTTAGACAACGGTGAACCTTGAACTATGAAGAAGCGATGGCGGGCCAGATTCCAACAAATGGCTCGAAGCCATGCAATCCGAGATAGGATCCATGTATGAAAACAAAGTATGGACTTTGGCAGACTTGCCGATGATCGGCGGCGATAGAAAATAAATGGATCTTTAAGAAGAAGGCGGACACGGATGGTAATGTCACCATCTATAAAGCTCGACTTGTCGCTAAGGGTTATCGACAAGTTCTCCCCCGTAGCGAAGCTTAAGTCCGTCCGAATCATGTTAGCAATTGCCGCATACTATGATTATGAGATATGGCAGATGGACGTCAAAACAGCGTTTATACGGCTATCTTAAGGAAGAGTCAGTATATGATGCAGCCGGAAGGTTTTGTAGATCCTAAGAATGCTAACAAGGTATGCAAGCTCCAGCGATCCATTTATGGGCTGGTGCAAGCATCACGGAGTTGGAACATTCGCTTTGATGAGATGATCAAAGCGTTTGGGTTTATGCAGACTTATGGAGAAGCCTGCGTTTACAAGAAAGTGAGTGGGAGCTCTGTAGCATTTCTCATATTATATGTAGATGACATACTTTTGATGGGAAATGATATAGAACTCTTGGACAGCATTAAGGCCTACTTGAATAAAAGTTTTTCAATGAAGGACCTTGGAGAAGCTGCTTATATATTAGGCATTAAGATTTATCGAGATAGATCGAGACGCCTCATAGGTCTTTCACAAAGCACATACCTTGATAAGATTTTGAAGAAGTTCAAAATTGATCGGTCCAAGAAAGGGTTCTTGCCTGTATTGCAAGGTGTGAGATTGAGCTCGACTCAATGCCCGACCACGGCAAAAGATAAAGAAGAGATGAGGCGTCATCCCCTATGCCTCGACCATAGGATCTATTATGTATGCCATCTTTGTACGGACTGATGTAAACCTTGCCGTAAGTTTGGTAGGAAGGTACCAAAGTAATCCCGCAAGGAACACCGGACAGCCGGTCAAGAATATCCTGAAGTACACGAAAAGGACAAAGGACATGTTTCTCGTTTATGGAGGTGACGAAGAGCTCGTCAGAAAGGGTTACGCCGACGCTTAGCTTCCGACACTGATCTGGATGACTCTAAGTCACAAACGAATCGTGTATATGTTGAATGGTGGAGCAAGATGGCTGGTAAATGCGCAAGCGAGCGTCGTGGCGGGATCTACATGTGAAGCGGAGTACATGGCAGCCTCGGAGGCAACAGATGAAGCAATTTGGGTGAAGGAGTTCATCACCCACCTAGGAGTCATACCCAATGCGTGGGGCCGATCAAACTCTTACGTGACAACACCGGAGCTATTGCACTTGCCAAGGAGCCGGGTTTCACAAGAAGACCAGGAACATCGTTGCCGCTTCAACTCCATCCGTGAAAATGTTCAAGATGGAGACATAGAAATTTGCAAAAGTACATACGGATCTGAATGTCGCAGATCCGCTGACTAAACTCTTCCATGGGCAAAACATGATCAACACCAGAACTCTATGGGTGTTCGATTCATCACAATGTAACTAGATTATTGACTCTAGTGCAAGTGGGAGACTGATGGAAATAGGCCCTAGACGCAATAATAAAAGCATTATTATTATATTTCCTTGTTCATGATAATTGTCTTTTATTCATGCTATAATTGTATTATCCAGGAAATCGTGATACATGTGTGAATACATAGACTACAATACGTCCCTAGTAAGCCTCTAGTTGACTAGCTCGTTGGTCAACAGATAGTCATGGTTTCTGACTATGGACATCGATGTCATTGACAACGGGATCACGTCATTAGGAGAATGACGTGATGGACAAGACCCAATCCTAAGCATAGCACAAGATCGTGTAGTTCGCTTTTTGCTAGAGCTTTTCCAATGTCAAGTATCTCTTCCTTAGACCTTGAGATCGTGTAACTCCCGGATACCGTAGGAATGCTTTGGGTGTACCAAACGCCACAAAGTAACCGGGTGACTATAAAGGTGCACTACGGTATCTCCGAAAGTGTACATTGGGTTGACACGGATCGAGACAGATTTGTCACTCAGATAACGGAGAGGTATCACTGGGCCCACTCGGTAGTGCATCATCATAATGAGCTCAAAGTGACCAAGTGTCCGGTCACGGACTCATGCATTACTGATGCGAGTAAAGTGACTTGCAGAATTTAGACCGAACGAGGTATTGGGATACCGACGATCGAGTCTCGGCAAGTAACATACCGTCGACAAAGGGAATAGTATACGGGTTGCTTGAATCCTTGACATCGTGGTTCATCCGATGACATCATCGAGGAGCATGTGGGAGCCAACATGGGTATCCAGATCCCGCTGTTGGTTATTGACACGAGAGCGTCTCGGTCATGTTGCATGTCTCCCGAACCCGTAGGGGTCTACACACTTAAGGTTCGGTGGCGCTAGGGTTATTAGGAAGACTTGTATGTGATTACCGAATGTTGTTGAGTCCCGGATGAGATCCCTGGACGTCACGAGGAGTTCCTAATAGTCCGGAGGTAAAGATTTATATATGGGAAGTTGTCAAGCGGACACCGGAAAGTTTCGGGGCATACTGTATTGTACGGGGCGGTGGAAGGGTTCCGGGGTCCACTGGAGGGGCCACCTCCGGGGGCCACATGGGCTGCGTGGGGAAGGAGCCAGCCCCGGTGGGCTGGGCGCACCTCCCTTGGGCCCTTGCGCCTAGGGGTTGAGGGAACCCTAGAGGGGCGCCTGCTTGGGGGCAAGTCCCCTCCCCTTGGCCGCCGTCCCCCCTCTAGATCCCATCTAGAGGGGCCGGCCCCCCTTGCCCCTTCCCCTATAAATAGAGGGGTGAGGGGAGGGCTGAACACCACAAGCCAAGGCGCAGCCCCTCCCCTCCCCAACACCTCTCCTCTTCCGTACGTGCTTGGCGAAGCTCTGTCGGAGAACTTGCCGCACCAACTACACCACGCCTCGTCGTCTTTGCCGTTGGAGCTGCCTTCCTCAACCTCTCCTTCCTCCTTGTTGGATCAAGACGGAGGAGGCGTCGTCCAAATCCGTCCAGACGTGTGTTGAATGCGGAGGTGCTGTCCGTTCAGCACTTGGTCATCGGGTGATCCGAATCACGGTAGTACGACTCCTCATCACCATCCCCTTGAACCCTTCCGCTTTTCGATCTACAAGTGGTATGTAGATGCAAACTCACTCCCTTGACTCGTTGCTTAGATGAACTCATAGATGGATCTTGGTGAAACCGTAGGAAAAATTTTAATTTTCTGCAACGTTCCCCAACAAATGAATCAATCAACAAGTTTAGCAAGAGAAAGTAAAACTTACCATCTCCTCCATACCCAGCGTGCAATGGCCACCTTGCCTCGAGCTGACTGACCAAGTTGCAAAACTTGATCGCGCTGACCTGGATAGTGTGCCAGCGATACGACAACGACCTCATGTTGCATAGTCGCCTGCTGTACATGTCGTAGGGCGCAACGTGTTTGCGTGCGTGAAACTTTTCATGCACTTGCTCGAGAAAGGGCAGCCCTCCGTCCTCGCCTATGAAATCCGTGGATACGGCTAGCCAAGCGTTGCACAACAACTCATCCTCAATGGTCGAGTAGGTCACCATCCTTTGTACTCCAAAAAAGACATAGCAGTTAAAAAAAAAGCTCAATGACATTTGACCGAACAGCTGCCGGGCGTGGTGTCGCCATGGAGGTCGTCGACAAGGGTGGAGTGTACTTGGGTACAAACGACTCCATGGCTGAAAGCTCCGTCGCAACGGCGAGCGGGCGCGTCGGTGCTGCTTGCGGACATCCGGCAATGCCTCTGTGGCGACGGAGGTGAAGGGTGCAGATGCAAAGGAAGGGGGAGAAGGGCGAAGTGGAAGGAAATGGGACCGGGAGGGGAATTAAGTGGGCCGGGGGTGTCGGATTCGTATGTTTCGCGTGTCCGGACTGCTGCAAACCTCTCTCACTTTTGTCTCCATTTTGCAGGAGCAATCACGTCCGGACCACCCACAAACCAATACAGATCAACGTTGGATGGCTTCCGCGATCCGGACAACGCAATCCGAACGGTTGGGGAGGTTTACGGGTCCATCTTAAAGATGCCCTTAGAGCATCTACAACCGGACCTGGCAAATCCGGCCCCTCAAACGCCCGCGAACGACCAGGTACCCCTCAAATGTTGCGCCGCACATCCACATATCACAACTTCCGATCCTCAAATCCAGGCAATCCAGGCAGGTCGATCATGCGGTACAAACTGTTCGAATGCCCAAGTTTGAAACAAAGCAAAGCAAATCATAGTACAACAAACCGGACATGGCAAAATGAAATCAATGTCCGAGCGTGACGGATGGCCTTGGATCACCGGTCGGGCACCTGCTCCGAGCGAAATTCGTCCTACTCCAGGCGGAATGCGTTCTGCTCGTCCTGCTCCGCCTGCATTCGGGCTGCCTGCTCCAACTGCATCTGTGCCGCCTCCTCCGCCTGCATCCGAGCCGCAGCTGCCCGAACCGCCTCCTAGTCCCTCCGGTCATTGATCTCCTTCTTCTTGTCGGCAAGCCACTTCTTCGCATGCTCATCCAAGACGGTCTTGTCCGCCAACATGATCTTCACATCTTCCGCGTCCTATGCGAGTTGCAACCTCTCCTTATCAAGCTCTATGTCGTCAAATGTCTTTGCCTTCTCGAGGACCCATTTGATCACCGCTTGTTGCTTCTCCAATCCGATCTTCTCCCTCTCAATTTCCAACTTCTTCTCCGCCCTCTTTCGGTCCCACTCCATCCTTTCCTTTTGCGCATCTAACATGACCTTGTACCTCTGCTCCTTGTTCTCGCTCACCGAAAAAATGCCCGTCCATGTTGATGACATTTTAGTAGCCGCGGCATCACGGGCGGCATGTGCCTTCTCCCACTTGTTTCCCATGACTTGGCGGTTGTCCTTTGGCACGGTGGTTTTTCCATTCTCCACGACAACATCATCCTCTTCATCGTCGAACCCAATTGATTGGGTGGAGATTGAGACATCATTCCTCTTCTTGTCGGACTAGAGGTCGGCCACAACTTGGTTCCAACGTCATGGCGGTGGATCGGGACCAGAGGTGAGGATTGACAGCAAGGGTGGAGGACGGCGAGGGTCCGGGCGCGGGAATGGTTGGAGGGCGGCGGGGGTTTGGTGGATTTGGTGCCATTTGGGGGAGGGTCGGGCTGTCGGCACCGACGCAGCGGGCGTGCCCAGGCGCCCCATATCCGCCTCATATTTAGGCTGGATATGGGGCCTGCCAGTCAGACCGAACGTTTGAGGGCCGTTTGAGTGACCCGTCTGGGTTAAAAAATCATGACCGGGCGGCCTGCCCGGACATCTGATGCGGGTTGAAGGGGTCCGGTTGTAGATGCTCTTACCGTTATTGTTACTGTTGTTGTGGCCCAACAGGACCTGCGTGCGCGAGGCTCGCTCGAGCCAACGGTCGATGTTGCGCCACGTTTCTTCTATGCTCTGATCTCAAACCCCGGCCGGCCCTAGGTAGGCCGTAACTTCCAAACCTACGATTGGCCTGCACATGCAACAGTTTTTCCGTGACCGCGTGCCTGCTCGCGCGCGCTCGGCCGTCCGTTACCATCATCACCGTCACACACACGTGCTGTCAGGACACACGGTCGTCAGAGCAATTGGGGCAACACCATGACCCAACAAGTAATGAACACGTATAGTTTCAGGGAAAACCAATGTAAGTACGTGCCTGTACATGGGAGCATCGCCAGAAAAAAAGGAAAGCACAGCAGATTAGCAGGGCCCAGCCGACAGGCGACGCACACCTGCTGCCAGTGCCAGAAGAAAGCACGTCACTAGTCGAAAACAGGGCATTTGTGGGTTAAGCCAGAAGCGCTTTAGTCCCGGTTGCTTGAACCGGACTAAAAGGTCGTTCATTAACGCCTCCGCTTTAGTCAGGATTCTTACATGAATCGGGACAGATGGGCATTCACGTGGCCGCTTGAACAGCCCGGGCAGGGGCCTTTGGTCCCGGTTGGTGACATAAGCGGGACCAAAAGGCTTCCACGTCTGACATTCCATGGTAGTGTTTTTGGTTTTTGTTTGAAAGTGGGGGGGGTTGGGGGGTTTTGGGGGTTAATTTAGGTGTTTGTGTTAGCTAGCTAATTAACGAGAGAATTGTCCTCTCTTATCTCCGTGCTTGAGTCGACGCTCATTACTATATATATGACATTATCTGAGAGGACTAGACACTCTAGCTAGCTAGTAAGCAAATGAAGGAAGCAGGAAGATCGTCATGAACATATGCATACAGAGAAGTGATATCGACCACCTCTCCTTCTCACGAGATTGGTCGAACAACAAGTTCTCGTATATCTATCCGACGCTATCGGCTACATATATACAATATAATTATCTCTTACAATATAATCTCCTAATTCCAAACAAACTAAGGGTCCACATGGTATTCTCCGTCTTTAGCGATCACGTGGTCAAGAAAGAATGCCGCCAATTCCTCTTGAATTGCTCGCATCACGATCCGGTGGTAGGAGTTCATCCGCATCCGAAACATCTAATTTGAAGAAGGGGGTTAATAAATATATATGAATAAATGAAACTGAACACAAATGATGGCAATAAAATAAAATTGTGAATATTATTATTTACGCACTTCATATTGTTTGTCAGAGTAGCCCCACTCACAGGTCGTGTGGCGGATGGACTCGCAAATGTAGTATCCACGGTAATCATTCCCTTGTTCACCGCCACAACCACTTTACAAGGAATAGAGGTCAATCAAACTGATAATTAGCAAGCATGCTAAATGGTATTGATGAAACTAAGCGCTTGAATCACTAGGAGATGCGTGGAACATGCTACTATAGTACTTACTTTCGGGTATCTAAATTGCAGCTTCTTGGCGATCCGGAGTTTTTGAGGTGAATTTTTCCAAACCCCGCCGGACAAAGAAAACAATTACTTGATATCACGAAATGAACAAAGTTGCCCGATATGGTGCGATAATGATCGGTTTAACTTACTTCTCTAGAATTTCAGTCAAGTCCGCATACTCCGTGGGATCTTTTCGTCTCGAGTCTAAGACGGTTATTTGTCCCTGCTCAAGCTTAATCTCTAAGAGAATATAGTGGTACCTGTGCAAGCATGCATAACTCATCAATTATATTACTATAACCTCGACTAATAAGGGATGCACAAGACAGTAACACTCACTTGACTTCGTAAGGGAAGAGTATTATAGCTTTGTTTTAATTTAATACAAACGATTGTAGCAGCTTGGCCTCGGTATCTCGGCCTGAGATTTAACCATATATGCATCTATGAGATTTGTGTTAATGAACCCAATATCACCGACTTGTCTTTTTTTCAATTCGGCGATCTTCAATCTGCATAATTAATATAGTGAGGATAATTAAAAATACATGCAATGAAAGAGCTGAACTATGTATAGAGACTTAATTAATGATGTAAGTAGTACTACTTACGAGGCAGTAGCAAGTGACGATAATTTATCAAGGGCCTTTAGATTGAAAACGCGAAGAACTCCTCAAATGGAACATTCAACAGTTCAATTCCAACGAGGTCATGCTCCTCTCTAACACTTAGCGTCAAAATATTCCTCCCCTCAGACTCTCTACAGGTTTTCATGTACCAATTATGGAATCTGAACATCATCGTTGTTAGAGATCTTTCATCTTTGACGAGAGGCTTCCGTACTGCGTATCTATGTTCGTCCCCCTCCAAGAAATCATAATGTACATCGTCAGGCGGGTAATCTGCAGGATTGTTATAACTCGGCACCATCCCGCCCGGGTCATTAGCTTTATATCTTCGGACACTGGAGCGGGGGAGCGATTGGTTCGCTTGTTCGCCGAGCTGGGCAATTTTTTCCCAGCTCGTCGTGCTCGCTAACCTTTGATCGATGTGATTTCGACCGCTTCGCTTGGACAAATGACTTTTCGAGGATGTGCTCATAGTTGCCTTTCGGCGGAGACTTTGGTGGTTTCCTCAGGGCAGCCAGAGTACACTTCACTTTCACCCGATCTATATTCTCCTCCGGAGGTGGATGTTTCTTTGCTTTCACCCCTTCAAAGAAGTTCTTCACTTCGGCTCACACGATCTTCGTGTTTTCCTCCAGGCTCCTCTCGTATGGTAACTTCTCTGGAGTCTTCAGAGAAGGACCCGAATCTATGTGCCTCCGCCTGGGCTGTCTTGCTAGGCGAAGGAAGCGAGCCAGGCTGACTTCTGGCTGTCTTTCCTTTCTTCTGGCGGAGGAGAAGGACTTCTGACGCGCCGGAGCAGCTGTGGCGTGGCGGCGGGTCTCTTCCGCCCTTCTTGGCCGACGAGGCGGAGAAGGAGGAGGCTCTTGGCTGCTCGGTAGCGCCTGTGCAGACGGAGAAAAGGAGGCGGAGTGCCGCCACGCAGCGCGGAGAAGGAGGCCGAGTGCCTGATCGTCACTCCACCGGAGGAGGAGGCGGTGGAGGAGGCGGAGTGCCTGACTCCCGGAGGAGGAGGCGGAGGTGTCCAGTTCGAAAGGTTGATGAGCTCCTTCCGCCATAGGCATGGAGTCTTGAGCGTAACCCGGCACCTAGTCTCCCTTCACCGATGGGGTGGTCAAGTGGAGGTCCTCAAATCCCTCCGTTATTTCATCCACCATCACCCTAGCATATCCTTACGGAATCGGACGGCGGTGAAAAGTTGCGCCGGATTGATGAGGATAAGCGAGCCAATGACCGCCTTGACCTTCAAATTCATCCATTGCGTCATAATGTGGCAATTTTGAGACTCGTGATAGCATCCACGGGATAGCTAGCAAGAGCCGTCAAGACATGCTCCGGTGAAGCGGCTACGGTGGAAGCCACGCCGCTTCTCCGGCGAGATGGCGGGGTAGCCGGGAAGCTTGGAGGAGCCGTCAAGACTTGCTTCTCGTTCCTCTATCGCTTGTACCCTTGCGTGCAGCGCTGCGATTAGGTCTGCTGCACTTTTTCCTCCTCTCCGGCATTTGTAATCGCTGCATCCGGAAAAACCGGCATTCCAAGGCGAACTGGCGTGCCTGCGTGTCCGATCCGTGGTGCTCGAGATTCCCGAGGGCCATTGTGAGCTCGTCGTTCTCTCTATCTGGAAGGAACGTCCCTTAACGCCATTGCATCGATATAGTGCCAAAGCCTCTTGTTTGGTATTTCCAATTGCTCGTCCGTCCAAATGCACTTCCACGATCTGAGGGTCCAAGGATTCACTTGACCCGAAGAACCAAGTCCAGCAATGGTCGGCGAGTTCATTGTCTACGGTTCGATCCCTTTATCAACCAGATCATTCTCAGCCTTGGCCCAGTTAGGCGGGCTTTGAGGTAGCCACGACCCGTGCGATGGTGAAGCTTCTTCTTCCATGACATTTTGCTTGTTTATGTCGCCAACATCTTCTTACTCTTTTCCGATGTCTTGTGGGCCACAAATGCGGGCGATGATCTACGATCTTCTCATATTTGCCCTTGAATTAAGGGGTCTCTTTTTGTCGAAAAAATCTATTCAGGTCTTTCTTCCACCTCTGAATAGGTTCGCCATCTTCGTAAGAGCAAAAGACTTGATTAATTGCTCTTTAAGCGGCTTCTCCGGATCATCCTCTGGCGGTAGGGTGAAATTTGACTTGGCTCGGTCCAAAGATCATTTTACGCATATCATTGACATAAGACACCTCGGTTTCTTCGTTCTTAGGCTTATACCATTGGTGGATGCTGATCGGGATCTTGTCCCTAACCGTAAACCCGCCTTTGAGCAACAAATCGTTCTTTGTCCGGATGGGTTCAATCGGTTGGCCGTCGTAAGCGCGATTGCTATGATCTCAAACCTTTTATCCCAGCTCAACTTTTCTTGGGCCTCGTCTCTTTACGAAGTTGTGCTCGATCGGAGGGCTAGAAAAAGAACAAGGGCGAGTTAATTAATATGTGTACATACCAAAACAATGAATGCATCAATTAGCTAGTCGGCCACGAGCTTAACTAATATATATACTGGCGGACTCGGTTCGGTCACCGGAGCCGTCATCACGGTCTCCTTCTTGCACCAAATCATTGTGTCACCGGAGCCGTCCTCACGGTCTCCTTCTTACTGCCGGCATTGGGTCACCGGAGCCATCATAATCATATCGGTATGCTTCTTCACCTGTCCTTCCGGACCATCGGTGTCGTTGAGAAACAACGAAGCGAGGCGACATCACTTCCTTGTGCGATTATCTCCCCAACAACGCTTCTTGTGCTTCGTCTCGGGGGGTGTCCAAAGTTTCTACAAATATTTACAACATGGAAATTATTATTCAAACATGACAGATGGATATATTAGTGGCAAACGTAGAACTAGCTAGCTAATCACAATAAGGAATCATATTAGTGGCCTCGACGCTGCTTCTCTAGGGTTTGGGGTGGCCTCGAGAACGCTTCAAGGAGGGGGTAATATCGACAACGACGAGATACATACACGGGAAAATAATGTTATCGGGAGGTATATCGACCCCCACGCGTGTTGAAGTTATCGGGAGGGGTTTATATCGACAACGACGACATACGTACATGGGAAAATAATATTATCGGGGAGGGGGTATATCGACCTCCCACGTGTTGAAGTTATCGGGAGGGGGTATATCGACCCCGGCCCCCTCGTGTTGAAGTTATCGGGGAGGGGGTATATCGACCCCTCCCCCACGTGTTGAAGTTATCGGGAGGGGTATATCAACCCCCCTCGTGTTGAAGTTATCGGGAGGGGGTATATCGACCCCCCCCCCACGGGTTGAAGTTATTGGGAGTTTATATCGACACGACATACGTACATGAAAATAATATTATCGGGGAGGGGGTATATCGACCCCCCCACGTCCTTCTTGATATCACTTAGCAACTCTTGCAACGATAGGGAGGGAGTGCTCCCGTGGTCTAAAATCCGTCTATGCACGATAGAAAATTCTGAAAAAAATACATCTATGATCCCTCGATCCCCGCCTCTCTCATAAACAAAAAAAATCTATGAATAAAAAAACATCATGTTCTATGAACAAAAAAACATCATATTTCATCCACATCCGTGCACACATCATATATGTGATCATCTATGAAAAAAACATCATATTCTATAAAAAATCATCACATATATATATGAACAAAAACAATTATGATAACAAGCATATATATCATCATATATATATAAAAAACAAGCATATATATGAAAAAAAAGCATATATATGAAAAAAAATGCTAGGGAGGGCGCCAGTGGACCAAGAGTGAGGAGGACTGAGGTCGGGCGGTGAGGATGGCGACAGGGTAGTGGGCGCGCTCGAGGTGAAATGACGTCGGCGAAAAAGCGGCGAAGCGGCAGCGGCGACGACGTATAAGCGGGCCGGGCGACGGTGTAAGGGCAAAGACTCGAGCCGGCTGGCCGGACGGCCTTGTCGAAGCAGGGCAGCGATAGAAGCGGGCGAGGAAGGGTCGAAGCGGTATGACGGGCGATTGAGCGAAGCGGCGTCGAAGCGGTAGCGGCGGGCGGCAACGAGAGCGGGTGGGCGACAAGCGCGGCGGTATGACGGCAGACAGCGAACACGGCGAAGCGGCCAGGCGGTGTCGGCGACTGGCGGCGTCGGCGTCGTCAAGGCGGCTGCAATCGCGAGATGAGAGTGAAAATTTCCCAAGTGTGAACTTATATAGCAAAGCTTTTAGTCCCGATTAAGTACCACCAGCAGGACTATCGCTAGTCCGGTTGGTGCCACCAACCGACCATCTTCTTTTCAATGACCCAAAGGGCGGGAAGCGGCGACCTTTGGTCGGTTGGTGGCCTGAATCGGGACTAAAGGGGCGATAGTCCGGTTGGTGCTAACCGCGACCGGGACAAAGATAACATTGGTCCCGGTTCGTGCCACCAACGGGACCAATGGCCTTGCAGTGGCGTGGTGGTGGGAGTTTAGTCCCGCCTCGCTAGTTGAGCGTCGACCACACCTTATAAGCACCGCTGCCTCCTCTTTCTCGAACTCCTACGAGCTGAGGCATATGGGCCTAATCGACCTTTGCTTTGCTGTGGGCCTCTTGGAGCCTTACGTGGGCTCGAATCTGGCCCATGGTAGGGTTTCTAGTCGTATTCAGTGCGGGCCCGATGGGGAGAGAGCACTTTTTTGTTTTTTTGTTTTCTTTACTTATTGTTGCTATTTTTTTTCCAGTTTTTTTGTTTTGTTTTCTGCATTATTTATTTTCTTTTGTTTTTTGCTTGATTTTTTATTCTTTTTGCTTTTAGTTTTAGAAAAATTATAAACTTTCTGTTAGTGCCATTAGTTTTCAAATTTGAAAGCATGTTTTTTGTTTTTTGTTTTCTTTGTTGCTTTATTTATTTTATTTTGTTTCTACTTACAACAAAATACTTATTGTTGCTATTTTTATTTTGTTTTCAGTTTTTTTGTTTTGTTTTCTGCATTATTTATTTTCTTTTGTTTTTTTGCTTTATTTTTTTAATTCTTTTTTGCTTTTAGGTCAATTGAAAAATTGTAAACTTTCTGTTAGTGCCATTAGTTTTAGAAAAATTATAAACTTTTACATTAGTGCCATTAGTTTTCAAATTTGAATAGTTAAAATTTGAATTTTTGAAATTTGTGTGAATCACAAGTTGGTGATTAACTTTACTAAAAAAATGAACATAGATGCGCCTATAGAGAAAATTCAACCTAAATTCATGATAAATTTTATGAATTTCGGAGAAATTCACTATGAATTTAGGTCAAATTCACAATATAGGGGCATCTATTTTCACTTTGAGAGGAGCTCAACAAGGCGAGAGAGGGCGGGCTTATAAACCCGATGTGGCGCCTTGGTTGGCCGAGTGGGAGGCTGAACTGCAGGCGCTTAACGAGGATCAATTTTAGTCGGTTTGTGGCACAAACCGGGACTAATGGTCATGAGGCAGGCGAGACCGTGGTGGGATTCGTCATCACTTGGAGACCAAAAAGGTCAGACGAGCCAGGACCAAATGGCCCACGCTGGCCGGCGCCCAGGCAGACCTGAACGGGTCAATGCCCATGGATGGGTTACGGGCTGAGGCAGGACTAATGGGCTGACCCGGTCTGGACCATTGCCCCCTTTTTTAGTAGTGGGTACTTAGGTATGTTTTGCTCGCAGAAGGCAAAAAGAAAAGAAAACAAGCGACACACACATTTGTAGCTAAACCTAGCTAGTACAGTATATACCGGAGCAGCTCTTCGCGGTGCTTCTCTTCTTGCCGATCTTGGACGGACGGCCGGCAAGGAGAGGAGCGGCATGCCTGAGAAACAAACAGCTTCAGCGCCGCAGCCTTGCTGGCTCGCACGGCTCCGAAACTGTTGGGTGTCTCGGGAACCAAGTTTTTACTGGAGGACTCATAGAAATAGGACCACGGCTTTCTTGTCCATGCATGTCCCTGTCTCTCTCACCAGGCTTTCTTGCTCGCCCCACGACGCCGTGACCGTGAGGAGAGGACCACGGCGCGCTGCATGCAGTGCAGGTCCAGTCCATGGCGAGTGCGGTGGTCTGGTGTGGTGCGGCGAGAAATAATGGCGGGGGAGACTGGTGAGTGATTGACGAGTGAATCCCCGACCGGGCCCGTCCCGGTCTTGGGCCACGGGTGCATTGGGATTTGGGTGGCGCTGCTTCTCTGGGGCGCGGCCATGTCTCCTCTGCCACACGCACCTGCCCAAGCCCAACGGTGTTCCAGTCTATCGTGCTCTTGACCGTGCCTGGACGCACGCATGATTTACTACACAAAGTATAGAGGACGATGCCATGTTACCATGCTGATGAGAAGTAGTACTCTGTCTGCTCATGTTTTCGACCATGCAAGAAAAGAGGAGCATGCATGCATGATCACGACAATGGAAAAAAAAAAGGGTTTGGTCAGACGTAGCAGTATAAATCCAAGCCATGGACATGGAGGAGGAGGAGGGAGACTGCCATGCTGCACCAGCGGTAGCCGGAGAGAGGCCCAATGCAATAATAATAATGCGATAGTGAGATGAAGGGGGGAGGCACAAGGAAGTGGTCCAATGGGCTTGCGATGGCGATGGCTGCCTGCAGGGGAAAGGGAGACAATATCCCCGGCCCAGCCCAGCCGAGCCCCAGCTGCGCACTCAGATTCGTTCCAGCCGGATCTTCCCAACATTTTGACGGTTGGTCCCTCCCCTTCCCCTCCCCACCCCCGTACCATGGACCATGGACCAACACCAACACTCGAGCTCCGTGCGTCCTCTCTCGCCGTTTTACTGACAACGTGAACGGCAGACACGCACGGACCCCGTTACCAACCCTCTGGAGACAGCTCCCAGCCGGCGGCTACGAGTCATCGGCCAGCAGCTGCGGCGACGACCAGGCTCGTTCAGGCCGAGTTCAACCATCAGGAAGGCAGTGGCACGACGACTCAAGTGATCACAAGCAATGCTAGAGTAACAGTCCAACATTATGGTGTTCAGACTTCAGAGCTATGTTAAACCAGAAATTCAACACTGGGTTTCTAGTCTGGTAAATTGCTTGCTAGCTCCTGTCATAATCTGGCGCACGAGCAGTGCATACAAGAACATGAAGACTAAAGCCCTCGAAGATGATCCACACGCTTAGAGCATTTTATATGGATTTCGAACTTCAAAGTCTGTCCCGCCCAACACTACAAAATCGCACGGCTAAAACGTGCAAGGAGGCAAACCTGATGCTCAATTGGCTGTTGGGCAATGATCCGAATGGCGGACCGACACTATGGAGGCTTATCTCTATTTAGGCATGCCTTGGAAACTATCATAACCAATCCGACACTTCGAGGGTGTCAGCGGTACAAAACAACTTCTAATTCAACCAAGTGGGAACACCACTGAAGGATCTGAGATGGCTGTAATGCTTTGATACGTATGAAAACAAACAGCATGCAGCAGCAGTGCCACCGTGGTTCGAATATATCTTCTTTCTGGGATATTGCAACTTATACTCTACATAATTCATCCAACTACATTATGAATTGGGACACACACGATATGTCTAGCAAGAATGGGACATAAGAAACTGGAGTTGCGGAAGCCACATCATGCTTTGGCGCCGATCATTTCAGTACCAGGCACTAGATGGCCAGTTAAACAGTTTGATCAGCTAAACTTCACTAGTGTTCTGCTCAATGTTCAGTTGCATGGCATCCATCTTCTCAATTACATACTCCAGCTTTTTGCAACAAATCTCTTTAGCAATCCTAGCGCTGTAGTCACACTTCTCAAATGGCCGGTATTCACAAGCACTTTTTATTTCCTCGCGCAATGTAGTTTGAATTTCCTGATCCAGACACAATATACAGTTAATTTATCATGCGTGATTCATTGTGAATATATCGTGTCTAATAAAAATTCAATACCGAGAAAGCCATAGGAGTGCCCAGGATTAATAAGTTCACACATATCTGGCCAATATTTAGGTCAGAACAGAATGTTCCATGACACCCTTAAAAATCAGTTTCCAAATAATCCTGATTTTTGCGACAACAAAAGAAGGAGCGCAGAGAAACAGATAACATTAGATACAAGAATATTACTACGCCCTCCGATCCAAAATAATTGACGCAGCCTCTATACAATGGTGTATAGAGGTTGCGTCAATTAATTCGGATCGGAGGGAGTATCTCGCATCAGAAGCAATTGTTTCAGTCAGCAAAGGTTTCAGATTTACGTGCAATATACAGGCATGGAAAACAATGATTAAGCATGTCAAACAACATGGAGCAATTTTTCATGGAAACTGAAAGAAAAATTATCCAATGGAACTAGTAACTGATTTGCAGTTCACAACACTAGCACTCTAGCAACCAGAAGGCAATAAGCATTCACTTAAAAGGAATAGAATAAGGGGGACACACAAAAATAACAATGCAACATGTGTAGTACTTCTATCTGCATCGGCGGCACGATACCTCACAAAGCAAGTCATGCTCCCATTGATAATGGAGAGTAATCCATAAGGAAGCAATTTAAAGAAAACTCCTCACACCTAGTCAGGCATGTTCTGCTAGTAGACCTCCAAGATGTTTGTCAAGTGCGTAAAGAGCTAGTGAGCTACAATAAAACATAATTTCACATGTGAAACCAGTGCCATGGCTTCAATCTGCTGAATCTTCTTTCCCGAACCCCTAATCAAATTTCTGTTCGTCCAAGGTTCTAACTTAAAAAATCCATCCCGTATGACCTGACCACATGAAAATCAAATACAGGAAAAACCTACAGATTAGTGCAACAGGCCAACAGCGGTTCCCTCTGAAGATGAAGCAACCTATGCACTGCTGCATACGGAGATGTTCTTGTGCGACCACGCTTCAGGCCTTTCGACATGACTCAAGTGACCGCGACCAATCCTAGAGCTAGAGTAACATTTTGTACAACCTCCTAGATCAATCACTGAAGGCGAACATTACGGCTTCGAGAGTATGTTGAACAAAGCATTGCGCAGCTGCGCCCGGGCTAAGTAAAAGTGTAAATTAACACATTTTGGTTTCCTAGTCTGGTAATTGCTTGCTAAGCTCCTAAGTCATGTCACATCTGGCAATGAATAGTGCAAAGAAGAACATGAAGACCAAAAGCTTGAGAGACAATAGCCAAAACATGTGGGCGCTGGAGTCAAACTTCAAAGAACATGAAGAGTCAGGCCTTTTGACGATAGTCAAACTTCAAAGTTCTGCCCATTATAAAATGGCATAGCCAAAACGTGCAACGAGGCAAACCTCATGGCTCCATTGGCCGTTGGTTAACGATCTGGATGGCAGACTTACACTATTGGGGTTTATCTCTATTTAGGTATGCCTTGAAAGTTATAGCCAATCTGACACTGCAAGGGTGTCAATGGTACAGAAGAAGTTTGAAATCAACTAAGTGGAAACACAACTGAAGGATCTGAAATAGCTGTAATGCCGTGATATGTACGAAACAAACATCATATGCAGCACTAGTAGTTGAAATACATATTCTTTCTGGGATATTGCAACTTATACCCTACATAATTCAATCACTACATTAAGCCATGGGACGCATGCGATACGTATAGCAAGAATGGAACATAAGATACTGGAGTTGGGGAAGCCGCATGATGCTTTGGCACTAACCATTTCACTACCAGGCACTAGATAGCCAGTTAAACTAGCTAAACTTCATTGGTGCTGGGCTCAATGTTCAGTTGCATGGCATCCATCTTCTCAATCACATACTCCAGCTTTTTGCAACAAATCTCGTTAGCAATCCTTGCACTGTAGTCACACATCTCAAATGGTCGGTATTCACAAGCACTCTTTATTTCCTCACGCAATGTAGTTTGAATTTCCTGCTCCAGCCACAATACAGAATTAATTTATCATGCATGATTCATGGCGAATATAACGTGTCGAAAAAAAATTATGAACAGAGAAAGTCATATGAATCCCATGGATTAATCAGTTCACATAAGGCAAGTATTTTTTTGGTGGAAGGAATGTATCATTGGACCGGATCAGAATTTGACATGAGACCCTTAACGATCAGTTTCCAAAAAAATCCTGATTTTACAACAGTCAAATGAGGATGCACACAGGCAGACAACATTCAATTCAAAAACATCACTACCTGACATCAGAAGCACTTGTTTCAATAAGCAAAGGCTGCAAATTTTCATGCAATATACAGGCATGAAAAATAATGGTTGAGCATGTCAACCAATATGGGGCAATGTGTTTCATCGAAACTAAAAGATAAATTGTCTAATGGAACTAACTCATTGCGGTTCAGAAACACTAGTACTCCAGCAATCAGAAGGCAATAAGCTCATATCAAAAGGAATAGGGTGGACACACAAAAATAGCAGTGCATCATGTATAGTTTCTATCTATATCAGCAGCCGGATACCTCACAAAGCATAGCTTTCCCCCCATTGATAAGTGACAGCAATCCATCAGCAAGCAATTTAAAGCAAACTCCTGAAACGGTGGTCACGCATGTTCTGCTAGTGTACCACCCAGATGCTTGCAGCAACAAATCCATATATTCCCCCTGGTTTTCAAGCCAGGAGCATGGGGCGAAAAGATCTGCGGACGGGGATGGTGGATGGATGAGGGGTACCTTCATGTAGAGCATGAACTCGCGGCAGTGGGCGACGACGGCCTCGCCGCGGGGACCCTGCGAGTTTCCCAGCTCCTCCATGACCGCCCCCGCCAGCTCCAGCACCCGCACTATCCGCTGCACAGGAACGAACAAACGCGTAGCCGCGTCAAGATTCAAGAACCTAATCGACAACCCAGAGAGACAGAGACCGGGGGGGCAAAGTGGTAAGTCGGGAGTGGGGGTGAGCGGCTAACCTTCTCGACGTGGTGGAGGCGCTCGAGCGAGCTGCTCTGGACAAGGGAAGACATCGCCGCAGGCGAGGATGGAGGCGGCGGGCTGGCCGTTGGGTGTGGCGGCGCCGGCCGACGGTGGGGAAGTCTGAGGCTTGGATCAGGGTGAGTTTTTTTCCCCTGAGGAAAGCCGATGAGTGAGAGCCTGAGAGGGGCTCGCGGCGTGTTGGGCCGGCCTGTTCAGCCGTCCCAAGCGGCCGGGGGCGCCGCTATGCCACCAGTTGGGCCGGCCTAGGTGCGCGGAAAACAACAGCTCGTTTTTTGCTTTTTTTTATACTTTCAAATATTCAGAACAAATATATTACCAAAATCACTCAACATAAAACATTTGGAAAAAAAGGTTTATCACGTATACGAGAAATGTATACAAAAAACAAAATGTTTATTAAACAAATTGATCATGTATTTAAAAAACTTTAATCTAGCATTTGAAAAAAAAATAAACAAGTGCTTAAAAACTGTACTAACATTTGTTTGAGAAAAATCCACTCCACCCTGTCATATGCCTTCATCATACCCAATTTAACCGCACATAGTGGTTTCTTCCTCTTTCTCTTTCAGATTGCATGCACACACTCATAGACCACAAATACATTATCTGTGATTAAACGACCTGGCACAAAAGCACTTTGTACCTCAGATATTAGAATTGGCAGTATAGACTTCAACCTATTGGCCAACACCTTCGATGCAATCTTATATAAGACACTGCAAGGACTAATTGGGTGGAATTACGAGAGTAACTCCGGTGAGTTAACTTTCGGTATCATTACAATCACAGTAGCATTAAAAGCATCCAGTGCCGCCACTCCATCAAGAAAATCTCAGACAACTCTACACACATCCTCCTTCACAAGCGACAGTGTCGCTGATAAAAGAGGGCTGGCAGCCCATCAGGACCCGGAGCCTTCGTTGGGCCCATTTGGAACAGCGCAATCTCGATATCATCATGTGTATCATGCCCTCTGTAACTATGCTTGGAATATTATTCAGCAGTCCTTGGGCACTCACCAATCCTTCTGAGGTGAACAGTTCTTCATAGAACTTCGTTGCCATCTCACGCATCTCCTCATCTACCATGCATTTCGATCCATCCTCCCGGATCAGCGCATGCACTGTATTTTTCCTCTTCCTATGTGAAGCTCTTCCCTGGAAATATTTCATGTTCATATCCCCCGCCGTTAGCCAGTCTACTCTCGATCTTTGGTGTTGCAGCACCTCCTCGCGCGCATAGACCTCCCTTAGTTGTTCTTCAATGTCCCTCATCTCAGTTGAGTATCCGGTCCGCAACGCCCTGAACTTAGCATCGTTTAACTGCACTGATACGTCTCCAACGTATCTATAATTTTTTATTGTTCCATGTTGTTATATTATCATTCTTGGGTGTTTTACAATCATTTTATATCAACTTTATATCATTTTTTGGGACTAACCTATTGACCCAGTGCCCAGTGCTAGTTTTTGTTTTTTACATCGCAGGAAATCAATATCAAACGGAGTCCAAACACCGCGTAACTTTTTGGAGATTTTTTACGGACTAGAAGGAACCCAATGGGCCTCGAGTTGCACACTGGGGGTGCCTGAGGGCACAACCCACTGTGGCGCCAGGGCCCCCGGGCACGCCCAGGTGGGTTGTGCCCACCTCGGTGGCCTCCCGCACCCCTTCTTCACCCTATAAATTCACAAATATTCCAAAACCCTTCGGGGTAGCCCTAGATCGGAAGTTCTGCCGCCACAAGGCCTTTGTATCCACAAGATCCAATCTAGACCCTGCTCTAAGCACCTACTTGGAGGGGGAATCATCTCTGGTGGCCATCTTCATCATCCGTGGCCATCACGATGCGGAGGAAGTAGTCCATTCAGCGAGTGAGGGATTGTACCAGTAGCTATGTGTTTGATCTCTCTCTCTCTCTCTCTCTCTCTCTCTCTCCCGTGATCTATATCATGGGCTTTGTTAATATAGTTGGATCATATGATGTTTATCCCCTCTATACTCTTGTTATGATGAATTGAATCTTTACCCTTCAAAGTTTTGTCTTGTCGGATTGAATATTCAGAGATGAGAACACATGATATATGTCTTGCAATACGAATACTTGAGGTGACAACGAGGTATCTTATTGATTCACTTGATATGTGTTATGGCATTCAACTCACGGATTCCCGCGGTGATATTGGGGTAATCTATGCATAGGGGTTGATGCACGTTTTTCTCCAACGGAAACTTTGGGCCTCTTTATAGTTCTTTGTGTGGATTGAGTATTATGAATATGAATTTGCTTTGGTGTTATTCTAGTATGAACTCTAGGATAGATCGAGCGGAAAAAATAGCTTTGTGTTATTTTAGTACGAACTCTTGAATAGATCGAACGAAAAGAATAGCTTTGAGGTGGTTTCGTGACCTACAAAAAATTCCTATCTTTTGTTCTCTGCTAATAGGAACTCGGGAGTGATTCTTTATTGCACTTTGAGGGATAATCATATGATCCAACTATGTTAGCATTGTTGAGAGGTTGCACTTGCCGAAATCTGGACCCTAGGCCTCATTTTTAAGCATTGCAACACCGTTTTTGTGCCCGTTTACTATTTGCTACCTTGCTGTTTTTATTTCTTAAGATTATAAAAATATATTTCTACCATCCAGATTACACTTTTATCACCATCTCTTCGCCGAACTAGTGCACCTATACAATTTGCCATTATATTGGGTGTGTTGGGGACACAAGAGATTTCTTGTTTTGGTTCCAGGGTCGTTTGAGAGAGACCATCTTCATCCTACACCTCTCACGGATTGATAACCTTAGGTCATACAGTTGAGGGAAAATTGCTACTGTCCTACAAAACTCCGTGCTTGGAGGCCCAACACGTGTCTACAAGAATAAAGTTGCGTAGTAGACATCAAGCTCTTTTCTCTGGCATTGAATTCTTGGAGGTGAGTGCTTGAAGGTATATCTTTAAGTCTTGCAATTGAATCTTTTAGTTTCTTGTTTTATCACTAGTTTGGTTTATAAAAGAAAACTACATAAAAAATGGAATTAAGTTTGCATCATATTATTGATCATCTTTATGATATCTTTCTTGAAAATGATGGTTCGGAAAATTGTGCTCAACTGATAGAAGAAGAATTTAATAAAATGATTGGCATGAATGATGAGCATGATTGCAATGTTGTTAGTATGAATTCTTTGAATATCCAAAATGCTAATGATGAGTGCACTAGCCATGGTAATGATGTCTCCCATAAGAATGTCAATTTTTGCGGAGTAAATTGGGAGTGCACACAGACACACACACCAAAAATGGAAGATAGATTTTGTAAGAGGCATAAGTATTTAGAAACTAAATGGTTGCAAGAAAGGCTAGATGTTTGTGCTGGAAATTTAAATTTTCTTAGCCATCCTTGTGAACTTTGCAATGAACGTGGCCATTTGAATATCCAATGCAAATTATTTCATGATCGAATCGTGTCCAAAAGTTGTGATGACTTGATTTCCCTTACATCATAATGAACTTAGTTTGCTTCTAGGTTATGAATAAATGAAACGTATAACTAAGGATATTCCAGAATTTGCCCTTGAGAGAGTTCTTGATTTTGATCTAGAGGAAATTTATATGTTTTGTGTAGTAAATTGCATTGAGAATCCTTATATTGCCAACTATCTAAAGACAAGAAAACATATAGAGCATGAAGAGAGTACTAATGAAAGGAAAAATATTTCCCAATACCCTCCTAGTGTTTATGATGAATCAGGTAATGAGGAGGAGCTTCCTATCCAATCAATCTCTTCAACAAGATTCTCAAAAAAAAATGATCAATCCCACACGTGAGGTGGTGAAGAAGAAAAAGAAAAGAAGAAAAAATAGAGGTAAAAGGTAACTCTCCCAAGTAATATTGCTCCTATCACCATTGTGCCTCATGAAAGTGAATCAAATATGTTGATGGAGGATGATGATATTGAGTATGATTTTGTGATGCCTACTACTTGTTGTGATGATTATGATTGGGAAGACAATGATGTCTCTTATGATATTAAAAATCTTTTTGGCACTTGCTTGGAATAATATGATAATAATGTTTGCTATACTATTGGTGCCATTCATGCTATTGATAAGAATGATTATGATGATATGCAAAACCACAAGCTTGGGGATGCTATGTTTGATGGGTATGAAATGTTTGAAGATTTATTTGCTGAAAATAATGCTTGTCCCAAGCTTGGGGATGCTTTGCATAATGAGGGCTTGTTTGGGACTGTTCTGCTTCATTAAAATCAGTTTCACTCCACCAAATTCACTTTAGAGCAATTTCATACAGAAGTTTTGCACTACCAAAGAGAATGTTTGGCTTCCATGTAGCTCCAACTTTAGGAATGAAAAATTTAGTAAAAATGATCTATTTGATTGGATGAGAGGGGAGAAACGAAGGGGTATCCACTTACTGGTGGTAGTGGTGGGTAATTTCCCCCCAACTCCAGCATCTAGAGTTTTTTGGAGCACCCCCTCACGAGCTTCATAAAAAACTGGGAGTTGTACCCCAAATTCTAGTTTTTTTGTGGAGCGGCATATCGTGGAGCTACCCCGTTTGGCTTATGTTTTCTGGAGCGGCCCTGAATTTTAAGGAGCAGAGCAGTCCCAAACAGGCTCTGAATATGATCCTTTGATTCCCTCTAGTTTCGGTAAGAAAATTTATTATGATGATAGCATGCCTCCTATTTATGATGATTACAATGATGAAACACTACAAAAAAATACACTTCCGTGATGATACGTGTTTGTCACAGTAGGTCACGTTTTCTGTCATGCATGTACATCCATGACGATTTTATGATGTAATCAAGATAGTCATACTGTGTCGTAGAAGTGTTCCATGACATTACCAAAATTATCATCACGGAAGTGTCCACTTCCATGACGATAAATCGCGCGTCACATAAGTGCTTTCGTCAAGGGTGAACACGTGGCATCGACCGTAACGGAACGTCGTTAAGCTATCGGGTCCGGTTTTGGATCCGATAACCCATTAATAGCCCCGACCAATGGGGATTTTCCGCATGTAAAATCATCATTGGCTGGAGGAAACACGTGTTGGCTTACTGTTGGGACAAGTGTCATCCACTCATTGGACCGAAGGAGCCTATGATACGTCAACACGTGGCACGACCCAACAGAGGCCCATTCCTATGAAAAGGCCGACCCGTTGACATGGTCAAAGGTGGCGGGCGGCCCATGGAAAGCCTATTAACGACACGTTAGCATATAGCCCATTTACGTTTCGCTAACCCGAGGGCCGCTATTACCCTATCGTAATTAGGCCCAAGAGCATCATCTGGGCCGTCCAATATAATTCTAGCCCGTTTAACTTCCGGCCCATGTATGGCCCATGGCGTCTTCGGCCCATATGAGGCCCTTTGTAACTCTTGGCCCATTAACGACCCGTGGTGGCGGCCCGTAATGAGCAGGTGTATCACTTTATACCCATTAATGGCCCGTGGTGGCGGCCGCCCATAATGAGCAAACGTATCCTTTAGACCCATTAAAGGCCCGTTATTCCGTTGGGCCATGTTATCTTCGGCCTTCTCGGGCCCATTTATTCTTGGGCTCATTTCCGACATTCGTTTACTTACTGACCCGTTCTTGTCATTTTTTCGCTTGGGCCAAATTCAGCCCATGGTTACAATGATCTGGTTTGTGGCCCGATTAATCGTTGGGCCGTTTTCATAGCATCATCAAATACGACCGATTAACGACGACCCGTTATGGTCGGTCAATGAACGGAAGATTCCAACTCTAGCCCGTTTATGGCCATAATGCGGTCTGTTATTGGCCTATGTTTGGCCAACTGATCATACGGCCCGTAGAAGGCCCATTGATGATACGGCCCGTAGAAGGCCCATTGTGTCTACGACCCATATAAGGCCCATTGTTTCTACGCCCCGTAGAAGGTCCATTGTTTCTACGGCCCTTAGAAGGCCCATTGTTTCTCTGACCCGTAGGAGGGCCACGCAGTAACTCTGATAAATATGTAGCCCATGGTTATTGTGGCCTAGTTTTAGAAAATAGGTTATTATGACCACTAGCCAAACCGTGGAAAAATCTTGCACTGTGACTACAAGCAAACAAATAAACAAGACAATAAGGAAATAAATAAGCAAGCAACTTATGCTAGTCTATCACGGCTATTACACATATTACATCCACTTTGGGCATCAAAGTTCGCCACCGGTGCAAATATAGGGAAACAAAGCAAAGCATATAAACGCTTGCAATGAAAACAAGTCCCGAATGAAACCACTTCGGAAGAGCTCAAGAAACAATATCACAGGTACCCATAATCTTTGGCAAGATGCTTAGCAAGCTTATTAACTTTCTCTTGTTTGGCTCTTAAATCCTCCAAAGACTTGATGTTGCACCGTAAAGTATGCATCCGAATTCTACAGGACTTCCTCGGTCCTTGACTTCCTATCGCATAACATCTGATCGATGTATTTCAACTTGAAGTTGAGACTCAAGAAGCCGAACTGATTTAGGCAGCAAGTTCGAAGAGCTGGTGCCAGCAGTAGTAGCCAGTAACTTGAACACTACATCAAGACAGGACTTTGGGGTTGTCTCAGTGTCTTCAATATAGTTTTTATCAGCTTTCTTGGAGACCAACATGGATGTCTCACTATCTTGAACCTTATATGCATTACTTCCTTTACCATTGCATAACGGGGTACTCTTCTCCAATATTTTATCCGGCGTTCTAAAAGAGAAACAAACAAACACATCACAGGTTTTACAATGTAGTATATGAAACTCATTTTGGTAAACCAGTTCGGTAGTAAAGGTGGGCGGGATAACAACATGAAACAAACATATATCTATGTAGTATAGTCCTTTGTATGGTCTATATCATTCTAGTTTATGTTGCCAAATCAAGATAGATCTGATTCGAATCATATCTATTTAAGACAAAGCAACATAGACAAAATATAAGTGTGGGAAACTACACGCAATAACAACACTTGTAATGTGCATGGCATGAGAACATAACTGTTTATTCAATTGGGCTGAAATCAACATAGAGCAAGTTACAACAGCAAACACGTTAAAGAAACAGGTTTAAAAACATACCCGTTAAGCCATTGGAGTTTCAATTGCATCCTTCAAATTTGAAATTAGTTGGTATGAGTAAATACAGTGATGCAAGAGCAAAGTAGTATGAACCATAGCTACGGAACTTGACATGAGAACAATTCTTCTTCTGCTTTAAGCGTTGACTTGGGGTTCATAGTGGTGGTCCTCGTGCTTTGGGCACTGCAGTTGCCTTACTAACTGCTCGTGTTTGGGTGATCTGTGGAGACAGTGCCGTGTCAATGGGAACTGGGTTACTATCTGCTGGGGTTGGGGTTAGAAGGGGTGTAGCTGGTTCTCTGCCCAACTGGGTAGGGGTACAATCTGTGTGAGTCCGGGTTATGTGTGGTGGGGCTGGTTCTTGGGCAAGTACAACCGTGCTTCTATCTACATCGACAGGTAGCATGATCTTTTCTAGAGACCGTGTTTTTACTCCCACAAATACTGCCATCACCCCCTCCTATTGAAATGGCTGATAAACAAGAAAAGTAATTGAATGTACATACATTGTAAGATAGATAGGTGCAATGGATAGTAGGGAATAAAACAGGGCATGAAATAATTCACATTTATGTTGTCTAACCAAACAGAATAGCGAGGACATAATTTCACATATATGATGGCTAATTAAGCAGGATAGCATGACACAATTTCACATGTATGATGGCTAACTAAGCAGGATAGAATGACATACTTCAAAATATGATGACTATGTAAACAGGATAACTATCACGATGTGTCTATTAAAGTGGTTGGCATGCCATAAATCACAAACATGCCGTCTGGTGGAAACATGATGGCATGATATAATTCACGCGGATAGAATGACATAATTTAAAATATGATGACTATATAAGCAATGGTGGATGAGATGATATAACTATATTATGTCTTTTAGAAAATGGGTTGGCATGCCATAATTGAGATACATCTTTGTCTATGTAAACATCATGGCATGATATAATTCAAATATACGATTTATATATTAAGGAAGTGAGCAGAGGGCAATCACATATATGATGTGTCAACTAAGGAGATGGCATTCAATATTGTGTATATGATGTAAAAACTAAGCATTGCAATACAACATATGCATGATATGAGTAATATAACCTCGCCAAGTTTGAGCATACACCTCGAGGGGATAATAGGGCGGCCATACGCCTCCTCGAATCCTCCTCTGAAGAGCTATCTGTAACTAGCAAGATATCTGCTTGCAGGTAGCATTGTCTACTACGAAGACCTTGTTTTCACCTCCATTTCTCCATCACCAATTCAAATGGTTGATGCGGGAAGAAGCGATGGAATATACAAACATTGTCGACAAAAAGCAATGAAAAATATAAAAAAAGGATGGCATGATATAATTCACATATATGACGCTTGGCTAGACAAAGCATGGCATTGCATAATTCACATATATAATGCCTTGCAACAAGATAACATTGCATAATTCACATATATAATGTCTTGCAACAAGATGGCATTGCATAATTCACATATATGGTAATTAGACACTAAGCGGCATTCATTCACACAAAGCATGTCTAAACTAAGCAAATGACATAGCAATGCAAGATACCATACATACGATATGAGCAACATAACCACCTTAAGTTAGAGCATGCACCTCGGGGATAGGACTGGTCATCTGTCTCTAAATCCTCCTCTCGAGGAGCTATCTGTAACCGACAAGACATGAACCGTCAGGATAGCATTATACATACGAAGACCTAGTTTCACTCCAGATTTTTCCATGACCGTGCCGAATGGCTGATGCACAAGAAGAGTAATTGAATGTACTAAAATTGTTGACAAATTTAACACGTAATAAAAAATGATGGCATGATATAATTCACATATAAGATGGTGGCTAACTGTGGTGGCATTGCAAAATTCACATATATGATGCTGGCTAAACAAGATGGCATTGCATGATTCACATATCGATAAAGAAACTAAGCAGATGGCATTGACACAAAGCATGTCTAAACTAAGCGAGATGAGATCTTTGATGTATACATGTAAGCAATGCAAGGCACCATATGCATGATATTACCAACATCGGCATGCCAAGTTAGAGCAAAGACCTCATGGGGTAAATAGGAGTGGTCTTCTCATACGAATCCCCTCGAGCAGTTATCTTCCTCTTGATTACGATCCGAAATGGGTGGAGGGGGGCTGCTTTTGCGCCCACCATGGAGCGACGTCTGCATGAAATTTTATTGCCACGCAAGGCTTCTCTCTTTTGCTCTACATGATGAGTTCCATTGTGTAGAATAACTGACATGCATAGGAATAGAACATAGTGAGATTATGTAAGGAGTGCATGCACAAATTGAGTGATGGTAGCAGGACTATGGATAGACCCAAAACCAATGATAGCGAGCGGAGATAATAGCTTTAGTTAAAAATACAGATAATGGCTCCTTTAATGTTTGTTTGCACCCAACATGAAACTCATAGTAGACACGAGATTAACCAGATAGTAGGCAGATGAAAGTGCTGATTGCTGCCCCAATATGTACCCCACAACCATTTAAAAACTCAAGTTTGACATTAGTTTGGACACGACTAGGAGTCTAATAGGTGAACACGACGATAATGTAGCATGTCATCATATTAAGCGATGCATAACGTGGCGAAAGCGGAAGTGTGCGACCTCTCTTGCGGACCCGTGTAGTCCTCAAGGTCATCTCGCTCGATTGATGATGGTAATGCGGTTAATGGCTGCCGGGCAAGTGGGAAGAAGATCCTAGGCGTGAAAGACAGGTCTGAGAGCGAATCCCTGCCGTGGTGAACCCTTCCGTCGTTGGAGGCTGAGCTGGGGTGGAATTGGCACATGAGCAGGACAAACCACACAAGGTTTTGTTTGACACATATCCGTATGAAGTAATTGTGTAAGGGCTTGTTTGAATTTGAGGATTCTAACAATGCAGGGATAGGAAATAGACAGGAATAGGATAGGAATGCACGTGCAAAACAGAGAATTTAAAAACACAGGATTTCTGCCAATCTGGGTGTTTGATTCACAAGAATTAGAAGATCACATGATGCAAAGAAGCATGGTGAGATTAAGTCAAACCACAAGAAAATGTACGGTTATAATACTATTATTCTACTATCTCTTAGTCTTGTGCTTCATGAATAGGAATTTGAAAAGGAGGACAAGTGGAAATTAGAATTCCTACGGTTTTTTTTTTCAAGGAGACACTAAAGGAACAAATCCTACAGTTTTCCTTGGCTCCATTCCTTTGCACCAAATTCATGAAAAGTAGTACCATAGGAAACTTTCCAATTCCTATGTTTTTTATTCACTTTTCCTTTCAAGCACTAGCGATTCTAGTAGGCAGGCTTGAGCAAGGAAAAGCCTACACTAAAAATGTTTTTGTGCTACTTCTATTACTTTGGACCTGTGCCACCGCCTACTAGCTCAACTCCTGGGCCCATCGACAAATGCACAACTCAAACGCGAGAGATAAATAATGATGGCGTTCAAGAGAGTCCATCACGGATAGCTAAGTTGCCTGGTACCTCACTGCTTGTCATATAGTAGGATAAAATAATCGTATTTCACGTTACTACGTGTGCTCGATGGACAATATATAACATGTAGAGTAAAAAGAGATGCAACAAGTGTACAACCTCTTTGGCGAAGCCATGTCGATCTCAGCGTGATTGGGCTGGCGGTGAGGATGCTCCGGTGACTTGGCTGTCGGAGGAGGAAGAAGATCTTAGGCGTCTGGAGATGGAGCCGAAATCTTGCTCATTGTGATGGAGGGTTTCGTCGTTGGAGCAGCTCCGGTGAGTTGTAGGACACCGAGGCTGAAGCAGGACAAGAGAGACAACATTAACGTGAGTGGAATTCTAATAGCATCTCCAATAGATGACGTAAAATACATAACCACAAAGTGCTAGATGTAAAATACATCAGCCGCTCATCTCTGAACTTAACTGTCGAAACTGAATTTAAATGTCGAAACTGAACTTAACTATCGAAATTGAATTTTGCTGTCCAAACTGAATTGTACTATCGAAACTGAACGCACTAGAGGTGAGGCTACACATCAGTCGACTGAATTTTTCATCTCTGGTTAGTCAATTTTGCAGCCGTTGGATACGAAATCAAGGGCCTGCAGTTCATCTTCAACCTCCACCCCCATGAGCCGCCAGCCACCACTGCCAAACAGCCGCCTTCTGCTGCCCCGCCTCGCCCGAAACACTCCCCACCGCCGTCCGCCGCCCAGCCATCCCTCTAGGTCCCCCGTCAGGCTTTTCTCCCATGATCCCCACGCCACCGTCCCCACCACCATCGGCGACCACCGCCCACCCTAAACCCTAAGATAAATAGTGGGGGTACCTCTCAAAGTGAGCCCCCTCCCATCAATTTGGTTCTTCCTTAACTCCGGCGAGCCCCCCACCCCTTGAAAATCAGTGACCCAAAAGTCGATTCAACATCAAGTGTAAGCTAAATCAAGCAGCATCGCAAGCAAGAGCAAGAGCGAGCAGCAATGACCACGAGCAAGAGCAATAGCAAGAGCAGACGGGTAGGGGACCGAGAGCAAGAGCAAAGAGCGGCGAGCGAGCTAAAGCGGCAGCTCCTCATCGATGTGGACGCCGCCGAGGGAGCGGCGACGTGGAGGAAGTGGCCGGCGACGCCGCCATGGATGGAGCCGCGCCGTGTCGGCTCGGGACCGAGCACCGGCAACATCGTGAGATCGAATCAAGAAGAAAATGCGGCGATTAGTGTACAACCTCTTTGGTGGCGCCGATTAGGCTGCAGCTTCATCCGAGGAAACGGTGATGATGATTGATACGTCTCCGTCGTATCTATAATTTTTTATTGTTCCATGCCAATATTATTCAACTTTCATATACTTTTTGGCAACTTTTTATATTATTTTTGGGACTAACAGATTGATCCGATTGCCCAAAGTGCAGGTCCATCTATTGCATGTTTTTGGTTTCGCAGAATATCCATATCAAACGGAGTCCAAACGGGATAAAAGCGGACGGAGCTTATTTTTGGAAAATATGGAAAATTTGGAAGGAAAATCAACGCTGAACCCGGTTCGAGGTGGTCACGAGGCAGAAGGCCGGGCAAGCCCCCTAGGCGCCGCTCTACCCTCGCCGTGGAGTCCACCGTAAGGCGGTTGATGCTCTTCTTTTGCCGCAAGAAAGCTAATATTTGGAAAAAAATCACGGCGAAGGTTTCAGGCCAATCGGAGTTACGGATCTCCATATATACACGAAACGGTGAAACAGAGACAGAACAGAACACAGAAACAGAGAGATAGATCCAATCTCGGAGGGGCTCTCGCCTCCCAAGCCATAGGAGCCAAGGACCGAGGGGAAACCCTTCTCCCATCTAGGGAGGAGGTCAAGGAAGAAGAAGAAGGGGCTGTCTCCCCTTGCTTCCGGTGGTGCCGAGCGCTGCCGGGGCCATCATCATCATCATGATCTTCACCAACACCGCCGTCATCTTCACCAACATCTCCATCACCTTCCCCCTTCTATATTCAGCGGTCCACTCTCCCGCAACCCGCTGTATACCCTCTACTTGAACATGGTGCTTTATGCTTCATATTATTTTCCGATGATGTGTTGTCATCCTATGATGTCTGATAGATTTTCGTTGTCCTATCGGTGATTGATGAATTGCTATGATTTGTTTGAATTGCATATTTTATTATTGGTGCTGTCCTATTGTGCCCTCCGTGTCGGCATAGCGTGAGGGATTCAATGTAGGGTTTTGCAATATGTTTATGATTTGCTTATGGTGGGTTGTGTGAGTGACTCCAAACACAAACCCGAGTAAGTAGGTTGTTCTTATGGGATAAAAAGGGGACTTCATGCTTTAATGCTATGATTGGGTTTTACCTTAATGAATCTTTAGTAGTTGCGGATGCTTGCTAGAGTTCCAATCATAAGTGCATATGATCCAAGTAGAGAAAGTATGTTAGCTTATGCCTCTCCCTCAAATAGGATTGCAATAGTGATTACCGGTCTAGTAATATAGTCAGTTGCCTAGGGACAATTCCACAACTCCTACCAGCACTTTTCCACACTCGCCATATTTACATTAGTTGTGTCTTTATCTAAACAGCCCCTAGTTTTTATTTACGCGTTCTTTATTTTCTTGCTAACCTATCCTATCACTCCTACAAAGTACTTATAGTTTCATACTTGCTAGGTAAAGTAAACGTTAAGCGTGCGTAGAGTTGTATCGGTGGTCGATAGAACTTGAGGGAGTATTTATTCTACCTTTAGCTCCTCGTTGGGTTCGACACTCTTACTGATCGAAAACTGTTGTGATCCCCTATACTTGTGGGTTATCAAGACCTTTTTAAAAGTATTTGTTCTTGGGGAGTCATAGCGTGGGGTGAATATTCTCGTGTGTGCTTGTTTGCTTTATCACTAAGTAATTTTATTTGCTGTTCTTAGTTGTTCTCTATCTTTAGTTATGGATATCGAACACGAAATACCAAAAAAAATTAGGTGTACTTGCTACTCATGGAGATGGGGTAACTCCTAAAACCCTCGATTCTCATTATGTGAAAGATATTAAGTACTACTTTGATAATCCTGAGAAAACCCCATTCAACTTTATAATGGGAGACACGTTGGATCAACGTGAATACTTTAGGGATTACCGCTCGACAGAAAAACGGAAACTATTAATGGATCAATTTATTATGTTGCGTTGGTATGCCTGGAATCTATGCTTGAAATATGATATTACTTGTTGCTCTAGGATGGAGGCTCCACACGTTCCCTTTTCATGCGAATTTAATGATAATGAAACCTTAGCTTCTTATGCTAATGGTATATATGATTACTATGATGTGGAACAAATAGAAGAATTTGTTGCTTTTAAGGCTGCTTATGAAATTGAATCTTTGTTTGAAAAGTATGAAGCTTTAGATGATGATGCTTATATGCCTGAAAATCTTGCTATACTTAGATATTGCTATGAAAATTATGAATACAATTACTATATTAATGCATTTATGAAGAAATTCTCCGCTGTCCAAGAAGAGACTAATATTTTGCAGGAAGCTATGGAAGAAGAAATTGATGAAACTGTGAGCTCACTGGATGAAAAAGATGACGAGGAGAACGAAGAACAAAAGGAGGAAGAGCGGATTAGCTACCCGTGCCCACCTTCTAATGAGAGTAACCCTCCAACTCATACATTATTTAATTCCCTTCGTGCTTATCAAGGATGATTGCTATGATGATTGCTATGATCCTTTGAATTTGTTTGAAATATCCCTTTTGATGATGCTTGCTATGCTTGTGGCCAAGATGCCAATATGAATTATGCTTATGGAGATGAACTTGCTATAGTTCCTTATGTTAAACATGAAATTGTTGCTATTGCACCCACGCATGATAGTCCTATTATCTTTTTGAATTCTCCAAACTACACTATATCAGAGAAGTTTGTGCTTATTAAGGATTATATTGATGGGTTGCCTTTTACCATTGCACATGATGATTTTGATGAATGTAATATGCATGTGCTTGCTGCTCCTACTTGCAATTATTATGAGAGAGGAACTATTTCTCCACCTCTCTATGTTTCCCATACTATGAAATTGCAAGAAAGCTGTTATACTATGCATTGGCCTTTACTATGTGTGCATGAATTGTTCTTTTATGACATGCCGATGCATAGGAAGAGAGTTAGACTTTGTTGTTGCATGATATATGTTACTTTGTGCTCACTACTAAATTACAAAGCATTGTTAATTAAAATTGGCTTTGATATACCTTGGGATCCGTGGATTCATTACTTGAGCACTAAATGCCTAGCTTAATGGCTTTAAAGAAAGCGCTGCCAGGGAGACAACCCGGAAGATTTAGAGAGTCATTTATTTTTGTTGAGTGCTTTTATATAGTTTAAAAATAAAAAAATTAAGAGGGGAACCCAAAACTTTTCAAAAAGGAAAGTGAAAGTGAGAGAGACAAGCATTGTTGAAGTGGGGGAGCTCCTTGAACTTTGTTCATGCTCACGGAAACTTTGTGAATCTTGATTACAGAAAATTTTCATCAAAAATAATGATCCCCTTGTACACTTCCATTGTATTATAAAAATAATGTGCCAATGTTTGCCTTTAGGATGTTTACAATGCTTGTTGGTTTGTGCAGTGTAGGACAGAAACTTTGGCTGTAGTGCGCGAATCTTAATTTTTTACTGGAACGTCAAATGGTTCTGATTCTTTTTGCACTGTCTTGCTGTATTTTTTTTATTTTTCCTAATTTTGGCAGAATTTTTCAAGTATCAGAAGTATGGTGAATGTTCAGATTTCTACAGACTGTTCTGTTTTAGACAGATTCTATTTTTGATGCATAGTTTGCTTGTTTTGATGAAACTATCGATTCATATCAATGGATTAAGCCATGAAAAAGTTATATTACAGTAGAAAAAATGCAAAAACAAAATATGAATTGGTTTGCAACAGTACTTAGAGTAGTGATTTGCTTTATTATACTAAGGATCTTACCGAGTTTTCTGTTGAAGTTTTGTGTGGATGAAGTGTTCGATGATCGAGAAGGTCTCGATGTGAGAAGAAGGAAGAGAGGCAAGAGCTCAAGCTTGGGGATTCCCGAGGCACCCCAAGTAAATATTCAAGGAGACTCAAGCGTCTAAGCTTGGGGATGCTGGGAAGGCATCCCCTCTTTCTTCAACAAGTATCGGTATGTTTTCGGATTTGTTTCGTTCATGCGATATGTGCAATCTTGGAGCGTCTTTTGCTTTTAGTTTTCATTTTTCTTATATGCACCAAGCAGGTATGAGATAGTCCATGGTTTATTTATAGAATGCTCTTCGCACTTCACTTAAATCTTATGAGTATGGCTCTATAGAATGCTTCAAGTGCATCACATATACCATTCAAGTTTGGATTGCCTGTTTCTCTTTACATAGACAACCGCCATTTGTAGAATGCTCTTTTGCTTCACTTATATTTGTTAGAGCGTGGGCATATCTTTTGTAGAAAGAATAAAACTCTCTTTCTTCACTTATATCTATTTAGAGAGACAGAACCGGTCATTCACATGGTTAGTCATAAAATCCTACATAAAACTTGTAGATCCTTTGAATATGATATGTTTGATTCCTTTCAATAGTTTGCGATATAAAGGTGGTGATATTAGAGTCGTGCTAGTTGAGTAATTGTGAAATTGAGAAATACTTGTGTTGAGGTTTGCAAGTCCCGTAGCATGCACGTATGGTGAACCGTTATGTAACAAAGTCGGAGCATGAGGTGTTTATTGATTGCCTTCCTTATTAGTGGTGGTCGGGGACGAGCGATGGTCTTTTCCTACCAATCTATCCCCCTAGGAGCATGCGCGTAGTACTTTGTTTCGATGACTAATAGATTTTTGCAATAAGTATGTGAGTTTTTTATGACTAATGTTGAGTCCATGGATTATACGCACTCTCACCCTTCCATCATTGCTAGCCTCTTCGGTACCGTGCATTGCCCTTTCTCACCTCAAGATTTGGTGCAAACTTCACCGGTGCATCCAAACTCCGTGATACGATACGCTCTGTCACACATAAACCTCCTTATATCTTCCTCAAAACAGCCACCATACTCTACTCTATCATGGCATTTCCATAGCCATTCCGAGATATATTGCCATGCAACTTCCATCATCATCATATTCATGACTTGAGCATTTATTGTCATATTGCTTTGCATGACCGTAAGATAGCTAGCATGATGTTTTCATGGCTTGTCCGTTTTTGATGTCATTGCTACGCTTAGATCATTGCACATCCTTAAGTACATCACGGAGGCATTCATATAGAGTCATATCTTTGTTCTAGATATCGAGTTGTATTATTGAGTTGTAAGTAAATAAAAGTGTGATGATCATCATTATTAGAGCATTGCCCCAGTGAGGAAAGGATGATGGAGACTATGATTCCCCCATAAGTCGGGTTTAGACTCCGGACTTTACAAAAAAAAAAAATAAAAGAGGCCAAAGAAGCCCAAATAAAAAAAGAGGCCAAAGAAGCCCACCAAAAAATAAAAAATAAAAAAAAAGAAAAAAAATGAGAGAAAAAGAGAGAAGGGGCAATGTTACTATCCTTTTACCACACTTGTGCTTCAAAGTAGCACCATGTTCTTCATATAGAGAGTCTCTTGAGTTATCACTTTCATATACTAGTGGGATTTTTCATTATAGAACTTGGCTTGTATATTCCGATGATGGGCTTCCTCAAACGCCCGAGGTCTTCATGAGCAAGCAAGTTGGATGCACACCCACTTAGTTTCCAGCTTTGAGCTTTCATACACTTATAGCTCTAGTGCATCCGTTGCATGGCAATCCCTACTCACTCACATTGATATCTATTGATGGGCATCCCCATAGCCTGCTGATACGCCTAGTTGATGTGAGACTTTCTCCTTTTTGTCTTCTCCATACAACCTCCACCATCATATTCTATTCCACCTATAGTGCTATGTCCATGGCTCACGCTCATGTATTGCGTGAAAGTTGAAAAGGTTTGAGAAACGTCAAAAGTATGAAACAATTGCTTGGCTTGTCATCGGGGTTGTGCATGATGTGAATATTTTGTGTGGTGAAGATGGAGCATAGCCAGGCTATATGATTTTGTAGGGATGAGCTTTCTTTGGCTATGTTATTTCAATAAGACATAATTGCTTGGTTGGTACGCTCGAAGTATTATTGTTTTTTATGTCAAATGATAGACTATTGCTTTGAATCACCTGTGTCTTAATATTCATGCCATGATTAGACATATGATCAAGATTATGCTAGGTAGCATTCCACATCAAAAATTATCTTTTTATCATTTACCTACTCGAGGACGAGCAGGAATTAAGCTTGGGGATGCTGATACGTCTCCGTCGTATCTATAATTTTTGATTGTTCCATGCCAATATTATTCAACTTTCATATACTTTTTGGCAACTTTTTATATTATTTTTGGGACTAACATATTGATCCAGTGCCCAGTGCCAGTCCCTGTCTGTTACATGTTTTTGGTTTCGCAGAATATCCATATCAAACGGAGTCCAAACGGGGTAAAAACGGACGGAGCTTATTTTTGGAAAATATGGAAAATTTGGAAGGAAAATCAACGTGAACCAGTGCCCGAGGTGGTCACGAGGCAGGGGGGCGTGCCCCTACCCTCGTGAGTCCACCGTAAGGCGGTTGATGCTCTTCTTTTGCCGCAAGAAAGCTAATATTCGGAAAAAAATCACGGCGAAGGATTCAAGCCAATTGGAGTTACGGATCTCCATATATACAGGAAACGATGAAACAGAGCCAGAATAGAACGCAGAAACAGAGAGATAGATCCAATCTTGGAGGGGCTCTCGCCCCTCCCAAGCCATGGGAGCCAAGGACCAGAGGGGAAACCCTTCTCCCATCTAGGGAGGAGGTCAAGGAAGAAGAAGAAGAAGGGGCCTGTCTCCCCTTGCTTCGAAACTAAGTGGGTGTGCATCCGCTTTCTAAGAAAAGGAATATCAAACGGAGTCCAAACGGAATGAAACCTTGGGAGTGATCTTTTGGAACAAACGCAATCCAGAGACTTGGAGTGGACGTCAAGCAGACGAGGAAGCCACGAGGCGGGAGGCGCGCCCTAGGGGGTGGGCACGCCCCACCCTCCGGGCCCCTCGTGGCTTCCCGACCTACCTCCTTCGCCTATATATATCCACGTGCCACTCGAAAACATCCAGAGCACCACGAAAACTAATTCCACCGCCGCAACCTTCTCAGATCCGCGAGATCCCTTCTTGGAGCCTTCGTTGGTGCTCCGCCGGAGGGGGGGATCGATCACTGAGGGCTTCTACATCAACACCATGGCCGCTCCGATGAGTTGTGAGTAGTTTACCACAGACCTTCGGGTCCATAGTTATTAGCTAGATGGCTTCTTCTCTCTCTTTGAATCTCAATACAAAGTTCTCCTCGATCTTCTTCGAGATCTATTCGATGTAACTCTTTTTGTGGTGTGTTTGTCGAGATCCGATGAATTGTGGGTTTATGATCAAGTTTATCTATAAGAAATATTTGAATCTCCTGTGATTTCTTTTAGGTATGATTGGTTATCTTTGCAAGTCTCTTCGAATTATCAGTTTGGTTTGGCCTACTAGATTGATCTTTCTTGTAGTAATGGGAGAAGTGCTTAGCTTTGGGTTCAATCTTGCGGTGTCCTTTCCTAGTGACAGCAGGGGCAGCAAGGCACATATTATATTGTTGCCATCGAGGATAAAAAGATGGGGTTTATATCATATTTCTTGAGTTTATCCCTGTACATCATGTCATCTTGCTTAATGCATTACTCTGTTCTTATGAACTTGATACTATAGATGCAGGCAGGTGAGCAGGTGATGTCTACTACACAACCTTCTTCTTGTAGACGTTGTTGGTCCTGCAAGTGCACAAGTTTGTAGGACGAGTAAAATTTCCTCAAGTGGATGACCTAAGGTTTATCAATCCGTGGGAGGCGAGGGATGAAGATGGTCTCTCTCAAACAACCCTCGCAACCAAATAACAAAGAGTCTCTTGTGTCCCCAACACACCCAATACAATGGCAAATTGTATAGGTGCACTAGTTAGGCGAAGAGATGGTGATACAAGTGCAATATGGATAGTAGATAAAGGTTTTTGTAATCTGAAAATATAAAACAGCAAGGTAACTAATGATAAAAGTGAGCGAAATTCGGTATTGCAATGCTAGGAAACAAGGCCTAGGGTTCATACTTTCACTAGTGCAAGTTCTCTCAACAATAATAACATAGGTAGATCATATAAAAATCCCTCAACATGCAACAAAGAGTCACTCCAAAGCCACTAATAGCGGAGAACAAACGAAGAGATTATGGTAGGGTACGAAACCACCTCAAAGTTATTGTCGGTGTCAAAACCGGCGGATCTCGAGTAGGGGGTCCCAAACTGTGCGTCTAGGCGGATGGTAACAGGAGACGGGGGAAACGATGTTTTTACCCAGGTTCGGGCCCTCTCTATGGAGGTAAAACCCTACTCCTGCTTGATTGATCTTGATGATATGGGTAGTACAAGAGTAGATCTACCACGAGATCGAGAGGCTAAACCCTAGAAGCTAGCCTATGGTATGATTGTTGTTCGTCCCACGGACTAAAACCCTCGGTTTATATAGATACCGGAGAGGGCTAGGGTTACATGTAGTCGGTTGGGAGATCTACATATCCAGATCGCCAAGCTTGCCTTCCACGCCAAGGAAAGTCCCATCCGGACACGGGACGTAAGTCTTCAATCTTGTATCTTCATAGTCCAGAGTCCGCCAAAGGTTATAGTCCGCTATCCGGACACCCCTAATCCAGACTCCCTCAGTAGCCCCTGAACCAGGCTTCAATGACGACGAGTCCGGCGCGCATATTGTCTTCGGCATTGCAAGGCGGGTTCCTCCTCCGAATACTTCATAGAAGATTTTGAACACAAGGGTAGTGTCCGGCTCTGCAAAATAAGTTCCACATACCACCGTAGAGAGAGAATAATATTTACACAAATCCAATGCCGGGCGTATTCCGCAGCGTGACATCACACCACGGCCAAGCCTTTATTCGAATCATTTTCTTGTCCCACCTCAAATAAGACTTAGCGAGGCGGTTTCCTTGGCACGCCTTGTCGAGCAGTAGATCGTGTCCCTTTATTCCGGATTCTCATCAATACGGGCGTGGGTAACCCAACCGTGCCATTAATTACGGTGCTTGGGAGATAGCGAGTTTTACTCAGGCTGGTGGGGGCACATAGTTTCATTCGCCCATATAAGGGGATAAGGATCCACCTTTTTCATCTATGCCTTCTTCCTCCTTCGTTTATTCATTTCACAAGACTCGAGCTCCAAAGTGCCCAAGTCCGCACTTCCCACCTCAACCTTCTCCAGCCATGTCCGGAGCGGGAGGCGGTGGATGGCCTCCTCCGTCACGGAGGGCACATCAAAGTTGAGGAAAGCCGGATACTTGTCCAACGACATTGCGCACCGGCTTCGAGCGAGGGGCAGCTCATTCCCACCCCAGGCCCCATGAGAGGGTGGTGTTCCTCCCCCATTTCCTCCGCGGACTGGGCTTCCCACTCCACCCATTTGTCCGGGGCTCATGTTCTACTACGACCTGGATTTCCACGACCTGGCCCTGAACTTCATCCTCAACATCTCGGCGTTTATCGTCGTGTGGGAGGCCTTCCTCCGCATCAAGCCCCACTTCGGCTTATGGCTGAAGACCTTCAATGTCAAGTCAAGGTAGTGGGCGGCCGACAAGCGGAGTGCGGAAGCGCCATGGTGGGCAAGATGCCCAATGTTATATGGCTCGAGGGCTCCTTCGTGGAAACCATCAAAGGTGGCAATCGGGTGGTTCTACATCACCGAGCAGCGTGACCACTGAATGGGCAGCGCCCCCGAATTCCATCTGGCATCCCCACACGGCTCACCTCCCGGAAAGAGACGGGCTGTCGTGGGGTAATTCGGAAGAGCTGACGGACTCCAAACCTCGCGTCCAAAACCTGGTGGACAAGAAGGTTAAACTTGTCAACGTAGTCCAGGTCATGCTCATCCGCCGGATCCTCCCGTGTCAACGACGGGCTTTTAACCTGTGGGAGTTCGACCCGGCCCAACACCAAACTCTGACCAGGCTCTTCGACACAACGCACGAGGATGCCTGGAAGGTGCTATTCAAGGGCGCCGAGGTTCCCCCTCCCATTACCGAGGATCGCGGATTCTGCGCAAAGCGCCAAGCCAGCGTAGTAAGCTTGTTCTACCCTTTACGGGATACTTGTTTTTCATAGTTTGACTCTATGCGGGATCTAAGCTCCCGTTCCTTTGACAGTACTTGCAGAAGAAGACCGGACAGATCAACTGTCTGCCTTTACCCAAAGGCCCAGCAGATGCCCGCTGGGCGAAAGCTGTTGGTCCCGACACCTTACGTGGTGCTCGGAGAAGAAGGCCAAGAAGAAAGCCACGGGACTCGAAGAGTTCCCGACGCCTGGCGGTGTCGGACTCATCGTCCGATGACTCCGAGGCGGACTCCTCCCATGAAAGCGAGGAGGAGGAAAGAGAGGTCTCTCCCCCAGCGGGGGGAGAGAAGAAAAGGAAGGCCGCCCCAACTGGGGGGGCCGGAGGGTCCAAGAAGGGAAGGACCCTTCCTCCGGACTACTCCACCAACGCCGACGATGGCGAAGAGGAGTGGCCAACCAGGGCCAAGCCCCTGGCCAAATCGTAAGTATCCGGATACCAGAATAACTCATGGCATTCCTTTATTGCACAGTATCTTGTGACGCCGAATATAATCATGCAGTCCGCCCCGAGCCAAAGTCGGCGTGTCGTCGAGCGGCTCCTTAAGCTCGTCGGATGTGAATAGCACTTCACTTCCGGCCGCCTCCTCCCCTCGCCCTATGAATGATGCCGAGGTGGGGTCCCAAAAGGGTCCAAGCCAGGAGGAGGTGGTCCTGGAGGCGACCTCCCGGACTCCCTGCGCAAAGGGGACAAAACCCCCAAGGGCTCCAAGTCCGGCCCTGGGCCGAACACCGCACCGGAACCTTCACGGTTTGAGTCCCAGCGCCCCTAGTAAGAAGGGAAAGTTTACGACGCGGTGACCTCCGGCCCAACCGAGGCACCGGATAATTTGTTGGAGGTGCTTAACGGCGCCTCCATCACGAGGAGCACCGCACTATTATGAGTGCGGTGATCCGGAAGGTTCGATCCGCCAAGAGCGGGCTGATCAAGGCTTGTGCCAGCCTTCTAACAGGCTTTGAGGTATGTATTTAAGATATGTAAAAATATTACCGCATAGACAAGAGCCCTCGATGCTTCAGCTTTGGTGTTCGGAAAGAAAAGCCGAATCGAGGATCTAAAAGATATATGCAGGAGTCTAACATAAGTATGTCAATATGGCAATGCAAAGGCGCCACGACCTCTTGCATCTGCCGATCATGGAGGTCGATGCATTGAAGCAGAGCCTCGGCGGTCCGAGAACGAGCTCGGCCTTGCCAAGAAGCAGCTCGAGGACAAGGAAGGTAAGTAATACCCTATGTAAGAATATAAAAAAGATGTGGTTGCAAAAAATGACCGGACCAACAGGAGTATTACAGGGGCCACAACCGAGGTGGCTACCCTGAAGAAAGCGCTGTCCAAGGTCAAGACAATGCGGCCATGGAGCGCCTGAGCGAGAAAAGCAGGAGGCGCGGGTGGTGGAGGTGCGGCAAGAGCTCCGTGCTCTCGTGGAAAAACATGATAGTTTGGAGCTTGACTCAAAGACTCGAGAGTCCGAGCTCGCCTCGGCCTTGAGTGCGCCTAAATCTGCCAAGGCGAAGCCCAAAAAGCCCTCCAGAAATTGAGGCGATGAAGAAGATAGCGGCGGGTAAGGCATTCTTTATTCAAAGCAAGCACGTGAAAGTGAATTACTTGTTACCTACCCGAGTCCGGAGCTCTCCAGAGCATTCGCAGATCTTCCCCATAAGCAGTGTCCGACGCTGCACAGATTCTACCGAGCCGAGGAGGGGAGCTCGACGGAGAAGGTGTTATGGTCCCAGATGTTGAGGCTCAGACACCGGTGCCCTTCAAATACCAAATGAAGTAGCTGGTCGAGCTCCATAAGGTGGCGAACAGGCCATGAAGGGCCTTATAGTCCGGCTATGGCCTGGGAGGTCATGCGCCTGGAGCTACTTTGGGCTGGTGAGGCGGCTGGCGGATGCCTGTCCACGGCTTGAAGTCATCAAGCGCTCCGTATGCATCGAAGGCGCCCGTAGGGCCCTTGCCCGTGTGAAAGTGCACTGGGGCAAGATGGATGCTGAGAAGCTGGTGACAGATGGGCCACCGCAAGGCAAGGGGCATCGCAAGCCCGAGATGTATTATGAGGGCATCCTGAAGGGTGCCCGCTGTATGGCGAATGAATGTCCCAAGGATGTAATTTTTGAGTAAACTCGCTTCGTGTTATCACATGCGCTGAAAACTTGTTCATATGCGCTAAGCAACGCTTTTTGAATTTAAAATATTACCTTAAATGCGGCCGTTTATTAAATCTGAGAGATGGCGAGTCGTCGGCTTCGCCCCCATGCCACGAAAGTCTTTGGGGTGTTCGGATAAACTGAGCGCTCTTGTTCCCATTCTTGGGTCCTTCGAGGGAGGCGCCAAAGACAATGAACAAGGCAATCGGACTATAATGCTTTATCACTCTCACTTAGCCATAGAATTCTATAATTTTAAATTTCGTGAAGCCCCTAGTATTCGGAAGACCGAGTTCGGGCGCTATCCACGCCTAGGCCGGAAAAGCCGGCTCCTCGCTCTAAGCGGCATAAGTCTTTAGAGACTCAAAACCTCTCAAACAATGACCAGCTCTCGCCCTATCATGACGGTCAGTTTTAGCTTTCTCTCGAGGTGCTTAACCCAGCTCAACCGGGGCACAATCACAGTAGTTCTCCCAGCGCTACCTTAGCCGATATAACGGAACGTAAGGTACCAAAACATGGGAGCCGGCAAACCCAACTATTGACCCAAGACATGATTCGAGCCGATGCATATAATGCTATAAGTTCGGGTGCCGTGACTCGTGAGAGTGTTCGGACTTCTCACACCATATTACGGGGTACTTAAGCCCTCGGTGTATTGGCCGTACTAAAGTGTACAGTTGCGTAATGTTATAACTGAACATATCTACAAAAAAGGAATGCAATAATAGACAAAAGCTATGTATTGTTTATTCAAAAGGCTGCGGTAAAAGCGTAACGATAGAAATAGTGCGATAAGCAAAAGATGGGACTATTTGACATGTCCTCTCCGTGGCGAGCTATGGATGGTATGTAAGACATGTATTTAGCTCGTTATAGAGACCACCTGGACATTCAACGAAGCTTTCTGCCTCCCCGGCTGTTGCATCATGTGTTCGGGCGATTGTCTTCACGGACAGCCTTCCGTAGAGTGGAGTCCTGAAAGTAAGAAAAAGAATGACAAAATCAGGAGCCCCTGGTGCGGTTGAGCCACATTTTGGGCATGCCGTGGTCGTGCCCCTCCCCTTATGCCCATGGTATTTCTAGAGCGTAGTTATGTACGCATAGTACTGGTTTCGCAATTTCGCGAGGGCTGGGGTTGGGGCCGCATTGCTACACTTGCTCGGAACGTGCTGTGCAGTCTTGTTGTAGGTTACCCGGCGCTGCTTGACGGTGTCCGGACGCTTAATAGCCGGATCGAGAATTGCCTTGAGAGGCTACTTTGTACTTCCGCCCGCGAGGGTCAGCCGTATGCTCCTCCGCTCGGAGAGAGCGTTGATGTTTCCATTGACCGTAATGACTCCTCGAGGGCCCGGCATCTTGAGCTGGAGATATCGTAGTGCGGCACCGCATTGAACTTTGCAAATGCGGTTCGTCCGAGCAAAGGCGCGTGATAGCCATCATGAACGGGACTATGTCAAGATTAACTCCTCGCTCGAAATTATCGGGGGATCCAAAGACCACCTCAAGTGTAACTGAGCCTGCACAGCTTGGCCTCTACACCGGTATGACGCCTTTAAAGGTCGTCTTTGTGGGTTTAATCCTTGAGGGATCTATGCCCATTTTTGCAATCAGATCCCGATAAAACAGGTTCAGTTCGCCGCCGTCCATAAGGACTCTAGTGAGGTGAAATCCGGCCAATGATTGGGTCTAGAACCAATGCGGCGAATCCGCCATGGCAGATGCTAGTGGGGTGGTCCCTTGATCAAAAGTGATCGGGCAGGAGGACCACGGGTTGAACTTTGGGGCGATCGGCTCCAACGCATAAACGCCCCCGAGTGCACGCTTCCGGTCCCTTTTGGGGATGTGGGTTGCGTATATCATGTTCACCGTCCGCACTTGTGGGGGGAAGCCCTTCTGTCCCCTATTGTCCGGCGGCCGGGGCTCCTCCTCATCATCGCTATGCAGCCCCTTGTCGCTGTTTTCGCATTTAACTTGCTCGCTCGCTTGAACATCCAACAATCCCTGTTGGTGTGATTGGCTGGTTTTTGGGGTGCCGTGTATCTAGCACGAAGCGATCGAGTATTCGGTCCAAACCGGACGGGCCCAAGTATTTCTTTTAAATGGCTTTTCCACCGACCGGGTTTAGAGGCTCACGAATCCGGCATTAATCGCCAGATGCTCAAGATTGTCGCCGTTAATCGCGGCGCTTTGTGCTTGTTGCGACGTGACTCGCCATTGCTGTCCTTGGTATCCGAATTACCGTGGCTCTTGGTCATGTTATTACTACGAGCCAGCTAACTGTCTTCTCCCGCGCAAAAGCGGGTCATGAGTGTTGTGAGGGCTGCCATGGATTTCGGCTTTTCCTGTCCTAGGTGCCGGGCAAGCCACTCGCCGCGGAGGTTATGTTTGAAGGCTGCAAGGGCCTCTCGCGTCCGACACCAACTATTTGATTTTTCTTGGTTAGGAACCGTGTCGAATTGTTCCGCCGATTCCTCCGCTGCTGAATTATGTGGCTTAGGTCATCGGCGTTCGGTGGTCGCACATAGGTGCCCTAGAAATTGTCAAGGAATGCGGCCTCGTGTCCTCCCAACAACCAATTGACTCACTGGCAAGCTGTTAAGACAATGCCGAGCTGGTCCTTTAAGCTTGAGTGGGAGGTATTTGATGGCGATGTAGATCATCACCAAGGGCCATGTGGATATGAAGGAGATAATCCTCGATCCATACCGCAGGATCTGTTGTGCCATCGTATGATTCGATGTTTACGGGTTTGAAACCCCGGGATTTGATGATCCATTACTTCATCTATGAAGCATAGTGGGTGTCTTGGCGCCTCAGATCGGGCTATATCACGGCGTAGCTCAAATGAGCTTTGTTCATCGTGGTTCGCCCGACCGGATTTGCCATATCGGGCGTGGCCAGTTATCGCCACGTGTCATGGGCGCCTACGCGATCCATAGATCGATCTTGTTTGCCTTGCCTTGTCCTCCAATATATCTCGCAGGTCCGGCGCATTTCGATGCCTTGGTATTTTTTGAGCGACGCCGGGGTGTGGCTTGAGTGGAGGGCCGAGAGGCCTCTGTGTCACGGCCACAAGGTGTCCGGTCGGCCGCGTCGTGCGCTGGTGATGTAGGTTTAGGTGCTTCCTCCTCTAATCGGGGTAGCAGCCTGCGGTTTAGGTAGCTCTTGGAGGGGCGTTCGAGTCCGTACTCTTCGGCTGCAAGGACTTCAGTCCATCTGTCGGCTAGCGAGTCTTGATCAGCTCTAAGCTGTTGCTGTTTTTTCTTGAGGCTGCTCGCCGTGGCCATAAGCCTGCATTTGAAACGCTCTTGTTCGACAGGATCCTTAGGCACGACAAATTCGTCTTTGTCGAGGCTCGCCTCGTCTTCGGAGGGAGGCATGTAATTATCGTCCTCTACCTCTTTGTCTGCCGCTCTCTCATGAGGGCTGGCTTCTCCATCCTCCTGTGCTGAATTCTCTGCCGAGGGGTTGTCTTGACCTTGTCCTGGGTGTTATTATCTCTGTCTTGCGGAATCGCCGCTTTTTTTGCTTTGGCGGGATTTAGAGCGGGCGCTACCGACGCCGGGCGCTTAGGCTGCTTTGGAGGGTCATCCTCCATTGTTCCATCGCCGTTTTCTTCTTTTGGGGTGTCCACCATGTATATGTCATACGACGAGGTGGCCTTCCGTGCCCTATAGGCGCTGGTTCTTGGTCGCTCTCTGCATCGGCGTCCATCTTGTCGATGTCTTGGAGTCGAAGTCGAGCATGTCGGTTAAATCATCGGCAGTGGCTACAAAGCAGGTGGTGGGTGGGTTTTGAATTTCTTCGTCGTCTGCATCCCAACCTTGCTGATCATAGTCCGCCAGGCTCTCTGATAAAGAGAGAGACTTTAGTGAATTCGAATGTCACCAGAAGGGCGAGTCTTTGAAAGATGTCCGCGGCGGTGAACTCCATGATCGGCACCCAATCGGATTCGATTGGCAGGGGCGCGGAGGGTTCGGAGTCCGGAGAGGAGTCCGACACCTTGGAGTCATGGGCTTCGCAGAGGACTTGGAGCCCTCGAGGAGGTGTCCAGCCACCCGTCCTCGATCGGCGCAGTCGGCTCCGAGCTAAGGGTCGGAGCGGATACTGGTGCGACCTCCAGGGCACTGTTCGGCGGCAGAGCTAGATCATGCCCATCGTAATAAAGGCGGCGCTTGGCCGGCTGTGGCTCGAACCCGTCGAAGATCAAGTCTCCGCGGACGTCACCGTGTAGTTCAAACTTCCAAATTTGACCTGATGTCCAGGGCGTAGCTTCGATATGCTCCAGATGGCTGCTTAATTGCCCGCATGCAAAGCCGCCGAATACGAAGATCTGTCCGGGAGAAAAGCCTCACCTGGACCGCATCGTTGTTGATGATTGGAGGAGCCATCGGGCCTAAAGATGACGATACGCAGGAACTCTCAATGAAAGCACCAATGTCGGTGTCAAAACCGGCGGATCTCGGGTAGGGGGTCCCGAATCGTGCGTCTAGGTGGATGGTAACAGGAGATAAGGGACATGATGTTTTTACCTGTGTTCGGGCCCTCTCGATGGAGGTAAAACCTACTCTGCTTGATTAATATTGATGATATGGGTAGTACAAGTAGACCTACCACGAGAGATCGGAGAGGCTAAACCCTAGAAGCTAGCCTATGGTATGATTGTTGTTCGTCTCTCGTGACTAAAACCCTCCGGTTTATATAGATACCGGAGAGGGCTAGGAGTTACACAGAGTCGGTTACAATGGGAGGAGATCTACATATCTCAGACGCCAAGCTTGCCTTCCACGCCAAGGAAAGTCCCATCCGGACACGGACGAAGTCTTCAATCTTGTATCTTCATAGTCCGTGAGTCCGCCAAAGGTTATAGTCGGGCTATCCGGACACCCCTAATCGAGGACTCCTCGGTTATTCTTTGGGATCAATCTATTCAAGAGTTCGTACTAGAATAACACCTTAAGACACAAATCAACCAAAACCCTAATGTCACCTAGATACTCCATTGTCACCTCAAGTATCCGTGGGCATGATTATACGATATGCATCACACAATCTCAGATTCATCTATTCAACCAACACAAAGTACTTCAAATAGTGCCCCAAAGTTTCTACCGGAGTGTCAAGACGAAAACGTGTGCCAATCCCTATGCATAGGTTCATGGGTGGAACCCGCAAGTTGGTCACCAAAACATACATCAAGTGGCACATGATATCCCATTGTCACCACAGATAAACACGACAAGACATACGTCAAGTGTTCTCAAATCCTTAAAGACTCAATCCGATAAGATAACTTCAAGAGGAAAACTCAATTCATCAGAAGAGAGTAGAGGGGTAGAAACATCATAAGATCCAACCATAATAGCAAAGCTCGCGATACATTAAGATCGTGCCATAGAGAGAACACGAGAGAGAGAGAGATCAAACACATAGCTATTGGTACATACCCTCAGCCCCGAGGGTGAACTACTCCCTCCTCGTCATGGATAGCGCCGGGATGATGAAGATGGCCATCGGTGATGGGTTACCCTCCCAGGGGTGGAACGGGCTCCCTAGAGGTTTTTGGTGGCTCTGAGAGGCTTGCGGGTGGAACTCCCGATCTATCTTCTGTCTTGATGTTTTTAGGGTACGTAGGCTTATATGGGCGAAAGAAGTCGGTCGGGGGAGCCTCGAGGGGCCCACGAGAGGGTAGGGCGTGCCCCCCTGTCTCGTGGCTCCCTCGATGCTCCCCTGGCTTGCACTCCAAGTCTCCTGGATCATAATATTTCCAAAAATCACCCTGCCGAAGGTTTCATTCCGTTTGGACTCCGTTTGATATTCCTTTTCTTCGAAATACTGAAGCAGGCAATAAAACAACAATATGGGCTTGGGCCTCCGGTTAATAGGTTAGTCCCAAAAATGATATAGATGTGTAAAATAAAGCCCATAAACATCCAAAAGGGGTAATATAATAGCATGGAACAATAAAAAATTATAGATACATTGGAGACTTATCAAGCATCCCCAAGCTTAATTCCTGCTCGTCCTTGAGTAGGTAAATGATAAAAACAGAATTTTTGATGTGGAATGCTACCTAGCATAATTCTCAATGTAATTTTCTTTATTGGGGCATGAATATTCAGATCCAAATGATTCAAAATAAAAGTTCATATTGACATAAGAAATAGTGATACTTCAAGCATACTAATAAAAGTAATCATGTCTTCTCAAAATAACATGGCCAAAGAAAGTTATCCTACAAAATCATATAGTCCTGCTGTTGCTCTATCTTCATCACACAAAGTATTTAATCATGCACAACCCGATGACAAGCCAAGGAATTGTTTCATACTTTAATAATCTCAAACTTTTTCAACTTTCACGCAATACATGAGCGTGAGCCATGGACATAGCACTATATGTGGAATAGAATGGTGGTTGTGGAGAAGAAAAAAGGAGAAGATAGTCTCACATCAACTAGGCGTATCAACGGGCTATGGAGATGCCCATTAATTGATATCAATGTGAGTGAGTAGGGATTGCCATGCAACGGATGCACTAGAGCTATAAATATATGAACGCTCAACAAAAGAAACTAAGTGGGTGTGCATCCAACTTGCTTGCTCACGAAGACCTAGGGAATTTTGAGGAAGCCCATCATTGGAATATACAAGCCAAGTTCTATAATGAAAAATTCCCACTAGTATATGAAAGTGACAACATAGGAGACTCTCTATCATGAAGATCATGGTGCTACTTTGAAGCACAAGTGTGGAAAAAGAGATAGTAGCATTGTCCCTTCTCTCTTTTTTCTCTCATTTATTTTTTTATTTCCCCCTTTTTTTCTTTCTCTTTTTTCTTTTTCTCTCTTTTTTTTCTTTGGCCTTTTTTTTCTTTTTGGCCTTTCTCTTTTTTTTTCTTTTTGTAAAGTCCGAAGTCTCATCCCGACTTGTGGGGGAATCATAGTCTCCATCATCCTTTCCTCACTGGGAGAATGCTCTAATAATGAAGATCATCACACTTTTATGGATTTACAACTCAAGAATTACAACTCAAAGCTAGAACAAGATATGACTCTATATGAATGCCTCCGGCGGTGTACCGGTATATGCAATGAATCAAGACCGACATGTATGAAAATTATGAAGGTGGCCTTGCCACAAATACGATGTCAACTACATGATCATGCAGAGAGCAATATGACAAAAGTAATGCGTGTCATATGAACGGAACGGTGGAAAGTTGCATGGCAATATATCTCAGAATGGCTACGGAAATGCCATAATAGGTAGGTATGGTGGCTGTTTTGAGGAAGGTATATGGTGGGTGTATGGTACCGGCGAAAGTTGCGTGGCACAAGAGAGGCTAGCAATGGTGGAAGGGTGAGAGTGCGTATAATCCATGGACTCAACATTAGTCAAAAGAACTCATATACTTATTGCAAAAATCTATAAGTCATCAAAAACAAAGTACTACGTGCATTCTCCTAGGGGGATAGATTGGTAGGAAAAGACCATCGCTCGTCCCCGACCGCCACTCATAAGGAAGACAATCAATAAATAAAATTGTGCTCCAATTTCATCACAAAGCGGTTCACCATACGTGCATGCTACGGGAATCACAACCCTCAACACAAGCATTTTTCATAATCACCTCAACTAGCATGACTTTAATATCACTACCTCCATATCTCAAAACAATTATCAAGCATCAAATTGATCATAGCATCCAATTCACTTTCTATGATAGTTTTTATTATACCCAACTTGGATGCTCATCATTCTAGGACCAACTATGTAACCATAGAAAATACCATGCTGTTCTAAAAGACTCTCAAAATAATATAAGTGAAGCATGAGAGACTAGCAATTTCTACAAAATATAACCACCGCCGTGCTCTAAAAGATATAAGTGATGCACTAGACCAACCGACAAACTACCCCGAAAGATATAAGTGAAAATCAATGAGTAGCTAAATAATTATGTAACTATGTGAAGACTCTCTAACATTAAGGAATTTCAGATCTTGGTATTGTATTCAAACAGCAAGCAAAACAAAATAAAATGACATTGCAAGGATAGCACAACTCATGTGAAGAAGCAAAAACTTAGGCTCAACCGATACTAACCGATAGTTGTTGAAGAAGAAAGGTGGGATGCCTACTGGGGCATCCCCAAGCTTAGATGCTTGAGACTTCTTGAAATATTACCTTGGGGTGCCTTGGGAATACCCAAGCTTGAACTTTTGTGTCTCCTTAATTCCTCTCATATCATGGTTTCTCTTTTTTATCAAAAAGCTTCATCCACACCAAACTCAACAAGAACTCGTGAGATAGCTTAGTATAAACCAATGCAAAACCTTATCATTTTCTACTGTAAAAAATCACTAAAATTATTATTAAACATTTAATACTAAATGCCTCTGCATATTTAATACTCCTATCCTCAAATAGAATCATTAAACAAGCAAACATAGGCAAACAATGCAACCATAACAACAATCTGCCAAAACAGTATAGTCTGTAAAGAATGCAACATTCATCATACTTCCCTAACTCCAAAAATTATGAGAAAAATACTACGCTGTAGAAGATTTATCAGATCTCAATATGCAAAAAGTTTCAAAATTATACCATTCTCTGACTTTTCTAGGGAATTTTTGCAACAGCGGTAAACTTTCTGTTTTCAAACAGCAACATGTATACTAGCAAAATAAGCATGGCAAAGGCTATCCTTGACTTTTTTTATTGAAACTAAAGATTAAAAACATTATTCTAAATAACAGCAAGCAAATACCAACAAAAGAAAATGACTCACCAAGAAAAACACATATCATGTGGTGAATAAAAATATAGCTCTAAGTAAAGTTACCGATGAACGAAGACGAAAGAGGGGATGCCATCCGGGACATCCCCAAGCTTAGGCTTTTGGTTGTCCTTGAATATTACCTTGGGGTGCCTTGGGCATCCCCAAGTTTAGGCTCTTTCCACTCCTTATTCCATAGTCCATCGAATCTTTACCCAAAACTTGAAAACTCCACAACACAAAACTCAACAAAAACTCAGAAGCTCCGTTAGTATAAGAAAATAAAACAACCACTTAGGGACTGTAATGAACTTATTCTAAATTCATATTGGTGTAATATCTACTGTATTCCAACTTATCTATGGTTCATACCCTCCGATACTACTCATAGATTCATCAAAATAAGCAAACAACACATAGAAAATAGAATCTGCCAAAAACAGAACAGTCTGTAGTAATCTGTATCAAACGTACACTTCTGGAACTCCAAAAATACTACCAAATTAGGAAGTCCTGAGAAGTTCGTGTACCAATCCAGAGAAAAAAGAATCAGATCAAGAGCATGTTTCTGTGAATTAACAAAACTAATTAATGGGTGCAAAAGTTTCTGATTTTCAGCAGGATCAACACAACTATCACCATAAGCTATCCTAAAGGTCTTACTTGGCTCTTTATTGAAACAAAAGCTATAAAACATGATTATTACAGTAGCATAATCATGTGAACACACAAAAATAGTAAGGGTAAATATTGGGTTGTCTCCCAACAAGCGCTTTTCTTTAATGCCTTTCTAGCTAGGCATGATGATGGCAATGATGCTCACATAAAAGATAAGAATTGAAACATAACAGGAGCATCATGAAGCATATGACTAGCACATTTAAGCCTAACCCACTTCCTATGCATAGGGATTTTGTGAGCAAACAAATTATGGGAACAATAATCAATTAGCATAGGAAGGCTAAACAAGCATAACTTCAAGATTTTCAACACATAGGGAGGAAACTTGATATTATTGCAATTCCTACAAGCATATGTTCCTCCCTCATAATAATTTTCAGTAGCATCATGAATGATTTCAACAATATAACCAGCACCTAAAGCATTCTTTTCATGACCTACAAGCATAGAAAATTTACTACTCTCCACATAAGCAAAATTCTTCTCATTCGGAATAGTGGAAGTATCCTAAAAGACTTGAACACTAAAAATTGTTTCCACCTTAAAAGAGTAATGTTCATAAAAAGGGTAATCATAATCATGACAAGTTTTATAAATATAATCATCACTACTTTTTATAGCATAAGTTTCATCACAATAATCATCATAAGTAGCAACTTCGTTCTCATCATAATCGATTGAAACCTCTTCCAAAATAGTGGAATCATCACTAAATAAACTTGACACTCTTCCAAATCCACTTTCATCAATATAATCGTCATAGGTAAGAGGCATGCTATCATCATAACAACTTTGCATATCAAAACTTGGGATGCTAAAAATATCATCTTCATTAAACATAGCATCCCCAAGCTTGGGACAAGCATTAATTTCAGCAAATATATTCTCAAATATTTCATCCTCATCAAACATAGCTTCCCCAAGCTTGGGCCCTTTCATATCATAAGCATAATCACTCTCATCATTAAAAATATGGATAGCACCAATAGTATAGCAATTATCATCATCACAATGAGTAGTAGGAGCAACATCATTTGGGAGGGAGACCTTTTTATCTTTGTTGCTCCTTCTTTTCTTTTTCTTCTTCACATTATGTGTGGGTTCAACCTTCCTCTTTGAGCTCCTTATTGATGAGATTGGTTGAATAGAAAGCTCCTCCTCATTACCTGATTCATCATAAGAAATAATAGGAGGAGATTGGGAAGTCTCTTCCCTTTCATTAGTATTCTCTTCATCTTCTGTATGCTTTCTTTTCTTTATGTAATTGGCAATATAAGGATTTTCAATGCATTTGACCGCACAAAACATATAAATATCCTCTAGATCAAAATCAAGAAATCTATCAAGATTAAATTTTGGAATACCCTCAGTTATACATTTTATTTCTTCATACCCCAAAAGAAGACTAAGCTCTTTATGATGCCCAAGGGTAATCAAGTTATCACAATTTTTGGACACGATTCGATCATGAAATGATTTGCATTGGAGATTTAAATGACCATGTTCATTGCAAAGTTCACAAGGGGCGCGAAAAATATTGAATCTTTTAGCACACTCATCAAGACTTTCTTGCAACAATTTAGTTTCTAAATACTTATGCCTCTTGCAATATCTATCTTCCCTATTTGGTGTGCACTTGCAAACCAAATCTACTCCACAAAAATCAACATGCTTATAGGAGACATTTTCATCATAACTAGTGCAATCATCATTAGTACTATGGATATTCAAGGAGTTCATACTAACAACGTTGCAATCATGCTCATCATTCAAAGATTTAGTACCAAGAATTTTAATGCATTCTTCTTCTAGAAATTGAGCACAATTTTCCTTTCCATCAAACTCACGAAAGATATTAAAAAGACGAAGCGTATGAGACAAACTCAATTCCATTTTTTGGTAGTTTTCTTTTTATAAACTAAACTAGTGATAAAACAAGAAACAAAAACATTCGATTCCAAGATCTAAAGATATACCTTCAAGCACTCACCTCCCCGGCAACGGCGCCAGAAAAGAGCTTGATGTCTACTACACAGCCTTCTTCTTGTAGACGTTGTTGGGCCTGCAAGTGCACAGGTTTGTAGGACAGTAGCAAATTTCCCTCAAGTGGATGACCTAAGGTTTATCAATCCGTGGGAGGCATAGGATGAAGATGGTCACTCTCAAACAACCCTGCAACCAAATAACAAAGAGTCTCTTGTGTCCCCAACACACCCAATACAATGGCAAATTGTACAGGTGCACTAGTTCGGTGAAGAGATGGTGATACAAGTGCAATATGGATAGTAGATAAAGGTTTTTGTAATCTGAAAATATAAAAACAGCAACTAATGATAAAACTGAGCATAAACGGTATTGCAATGATAGGAAACAAGGCCTAGGGTTCATACTTTCACTAGTGCAAGTTCTCTCAACAATAATAACATAGATAGATCATATAACAATCCCTCAACATGCAACAAAGAGTCACTCCAAAGCCACTAATAGCGGAGAACAAGCGAAGAGATTATGGTAGGGTACGAAACCACCTCAAAGTTATTCTTTCAGATCAATCTATTCAAGAGTTCGTACTAGAATAACACCTTAAGACACAAATCAACCAAAACCCTAATGTCACCTAGATACTCCATTGTCACCTCAACTATCCGTGGGCATGATTATACGATATGCATCACACAATCTCAGATTCATCTATTCAACCAACACAAAGTACTTCAAAGAGTGCCCAAAGTTTCTACCGGAGAGTCAAGACGAAAACGTGTGCCAACCCCTATGCATAGGTTCATGGGCGGAACCTGCAAGTTGGTCACCAAAACATACATCAAGTGGCACATGATATCCCATTGTCACCACAGACACGGCAAGACATACATCAAGTGTTCTCAAATACTTAAAGACTCAATCCGATAAGATAACTTCAAGAGGAAAACTCAATTCATCACAAGAGAGTAGAGGGGGAGAAACATCATAAGATCCAACTATAATAGCAAAGCTCGCGATACATCAAGATCGTGCCATAGAGAGAACACGAGAGAGAGAGATCAAACACATAGCTACTGGAACATACCCTCAGCCCCGAGGGTGAACTACTCCCTCCTCGTCATGGATAGCGCCGGGATGATGAAGATGGCCACTGGTGATGGGTTCCCCCTCCGGCAGGGTGCCGAAACAGGCTCCCGAGAGGTTTTTGATGGCTACAGAGGCTTGCGGCGGCGGAACTCCCGATCTATCTTCTGTCTTGATGTTTTTAGGGTACGTAGGCTTATATGGGCGAAAGAAGTCGGTCGAGGGAGCCTCGAGGGGCCTACGAGAGGGTAGGGCGTGCCCAGGGGGGGTGAGCGCGCCCCCCTGTCTCGTGGCTCGCTCGATGCTCCCCTGGTTTGCACTCCAAGTCTCCTGGATCATAATCTTTCCAAAAATCACGCTGCCGAAGGTTTCATTCCATTTGGACTCCGTTTGATATTCCTTTTCTTCGAAATACTGAAACAGGCAATAAAACAGCAATATGGGTTGGGCATGCGGTTAATAGGTTAGTCCCAAAAATGATATAAATGTGTAAAATAAAGCCCATAAAGATCCAAAAGGGGTAATATAATAGCATGGAACAATAAAAAATTATAGATACGTTGGAGACGTATCAGCAGGAGTCGGTCGATGTGTGGAGTAATAGTAGTAGATCGATGCAGGCAGGAGTCGGTCTACTTGTTGCGGACGTGATGCCTATATACATGATCATGCCTAGATATTCTCATAACTATGCACTTTTCTATCAATTGCTCGACAGTAATTTGTTCACCCACCATAATACTTATGCTATCTTGAGAGAAGTCACTAGTGAAACCTATGGCCCCCGGGTCTATCTTTTATCATATAAGTTTCCTATCTATCTTTATTTGCAATCTTTACTTTCCAATCTATATCATAAAAATACCAAAAATATTTATTTTATCTTATTATCTCTATCAGATCTCACTTTCCCAAGTTACCGTGAAGGGATTGACAACCCCTTTATCGCATTGCTTGCGAGGTTCTTGTTTGTTTGTGTAGGTACGAGGGACTTTTGAGGAGCCTCCTCTTTGGATTGATACCTTGGTTCTCAAAAACCGAGGGAAATACTTATGCTACTTTGCTGCATCACCCTTTCCTCTTCAAGGGAAAACCAACGCAATGCTCAAGAGGTAGCAAGAAGGATTTCTGGTGCCGTTGCCGGGAGGTCTTCGCTCAAGTCAAAACATACCAAGTACCCATCACAAACTCATCTCCCTCGCATTACATTATTTTCCATTTGCCTCTCGTTTTCCTCTCCCCCACTTCACCCTTGCCGTTTGTTCGCCCTCTCTTTCCCATCCGCCTCTCTTTTTCGCTTGCCTCTTGTGTTCCTGTTTGCCCTTATGGCTTTGCCTAAGAATGCTGATCTTCATCTTAGAAGGTTGGAAGAGATTGAATTAAACATTAGAAGCTTTATGACTTTGCAATTTGAGCATAATAATTTCTTTTGAAACGAGCTTAAAGAACAAAAAATCGGTATGGAATACAAGAATAAAGAACTTGATGATATGTCTAAGGAGTTCTATGGTTTGAATTCTCAGATTGCTCGTCTTGAAAAATCAATAGCCCAAATTTCTGATAAGCAAGCCACCTTGGTTAATAAGATGGCCACCAAACCAGAAGGGTTAGAAAGAAATAATGATGAAGATCTAAAATTTATTGATGTGTCCCCTATTAAATCTTTGTTTTGCAATATGAATCTTGATAATGATGGGACTGGAGATGAGTCAACTTTAGTTAAAAGGAGTCCCAATGATTCAGAGTTCTTAGATCTTGATGCTAAATTTGGTAAAAGTGGGATTGGAGAGGTCAAAACTTTACATAGCAATGAGCCCACTATTATGGATTTCAAGGAATTTAATTATGATAATTGTTCTTTAGTAGATTGTATTTCCTTTTTGCAATCCGTGTTGAATTCTCCTCGTTCTTATAGTAAAAATAAAGCTTTTACCAAACATATCGTAGATGCTTTGATGCAATCTTATGAAGAAAAACTTGAATTGGAAGTTTCTATACCTAGAAAACTTAATGATGAGTGGGAACCCACTATTAAAATTAAAATTAAAGATCATGAATGCTATGCTTTGTGTGATTTGGGTGCTAGTCATTCCACGATTCTGAAAATTATATGTGATGTGCTAGGTTTCCATGAATTTGATGATTGCTCTCTGAACTTGCACCTTGCGGATTCCACTATTAAGAAACCTATGGGAAGGATTAATGATGTTCTTATTGTTGCAAATAGGAATTATGTGCCCGTAGATTTTATCGTTCTTGATATAGATTGCAATATTTCATGTCCTATTATTCTTGGTAGACCTTTCCTTAGAACGATTGGTGCAATTATTGATATGAAGGAAGGGAATATTAGATTCCGATTTCCATTAAGGAAAGGCATTGAACACTTCCCTAGGAAGAAAGTCAAATTACCTTATGAATCTATTATGTGAGCCACTTATGAATTGAATACCAAAGATGGCAATACTTAGATCTATTCTCGCTTTTATGCCTAGCTAGGGGTGTTAAACGATAGCGCTTGTTTGGAGGCAACCCAATTTTATTTTTTTCCTTGCTTTTTGTTTCTGTTTAGTAATAAATAATTCATCTAGCCTCTGTTTAGATGTGGTTTTATGTTTTAGTTAGTGTTTGTGCCAAGTAGAACCTATAGGATAACCTACGGTGACAGTTATTTTGATTCTGCTGAAAAACAGAAACTTTTGCGCGCACGAGAATAATTTTAATAAATGACAGAAACGTGATTTTTAGTTGATTCTTTTTGCAGTAGATCAATATAAAAATTTCCCAGGACTTCCTATTTTTGTAGGATTTTTTAGAGTTCCAGAAGTATTCGAAAGTTACAGATTGCTACAGACTGTTCTATTTTTGACAGATTCTGTTTTTCGTGTGTTGTTTGCTTATTTTGATGAATCTATGGCTAGTATCGGGGGGTATGAACCATAGAGAAGTTGGAACACAGTAGGTTTAACACCAATATAAATAAAGAATGAGTTCATTACAGTACCTTAAGTGGTGGTTTTCTTTCTTGCACTAACGGAGCTTATGAGATTTCCTGTTGAGTTTTGTGTTGTGAAGTTTTCAAGTTTTGGGTAAAGATTTGATGGACTATGGAATAAGGAGTGGCAAGAGCCTAAGCTTGGGGATGCCCGTGGCACCCCAAGATAATCCAAGGACAACCAAAAGCCTAATCTTGGGGATGCCTGTGACAGTATGGTTTTGCCCTCTTTTCTTTGCCTGGTTTTCAGTTGAGTTGGTTTTGAATTTGGAGTTTTTGAATCACTTCATTTGGACTTAACCACTTGGGTACTCCTTGACTTTCACCCAAGTGCTCCCTCTCCTCCTCAAAACCATAATTTCACCTCTGGATCAACTCAAAACATTGCTTGGAATATTTTTCTTAAATGAAAAATATTCATTTTGCCCTCTAAAACCCTAGCTAAGCCCTTGGTACTCCAAAGCAACCCTAATTTTTCTTGCCCCAAAAATCCTGAGAAAAATCCCAATTATTCTTTGAACCCTAGGGCACCTTTCTGAGCAAAAATATTTCACCACTCTTTGGAATATTTTGGCTACAGAAAATAAATTCATTTCTTGACAGAAATGGTAGTTTCTACAGCAACTACCATTTTACTAGCTCCATTGTAGCTTGTTTTTCTTGTGCCTATTTACCTTAGTAAGTGTAAGTAAACCCCGAAAGCTCAGCCCTTAACTCCCAGTGGTCTGACCATAGTAAATCTCCAAAGTTACTGTCCAGAAACTTGCCAGCAATACAAATCCATTTCTAATGCACCTGGATCCACGCCAAATCGTGGTAACACTTCAAACTACCAAGGACTACACGCCAGACATCATGGTTAGCACTCAGGGTGGCATGATGACACGGTTCACGCGGTGGCCGCGTTCGTCCGGGCGTGCTGGCATGCAAAACACGCGCTCTATGTGCCGCCTAGCACTCTGTTGAGCGCGTGCTCGCTGCCCAGCCTGCCCAAGCATGCCAAGCCTCGCCACCATCCTCGTCTCCACCCGTTAACTCCCCCTAGCACTCGCCGACGCCGGAGCTCGCCGCAGCGGGCATGGGCATGTCCGGCCAACGACATAGTGCGCGGCGCACAGTGCTCGTCGTCCTCTCCGTCGTCCCTGTGCTCGTCCGCGCCCGCCAATAGTTCCAGCGTGACCTCCGTCATCTTCCTCTCTCGGCTGGGCGCTGTTGTCACGCCGGCGCCCGTGGATAGGTGTCCTCGGCGGAGCAGACCCTCCTCGCCGCCCGCCTATAAATGCCGCCACCCCCAGCCTCTTTGGGCACCTGCAGCTACTCCCACACCCTCCACAAACTTGTAGAAGCCGCAGCCTGCCGGCAGGCCGGGGTTGCTGCCTCGGCTTCGAGCTCGGGCGATCCCCTTCGGATCGCCCCGCAGCTCCAGCCCCTCTGGCTTAGGCGACTGCCAGGCCTCCGCCACTCTTCGGTGAGGCATTCCGCCTGTTGGAGCCCACGAGCCGCCCAGCCGTCGTCTTCGTCTCCGGCGACCGCTGCCCTCTCGCCTCACTGGAGAGGCCGTTCGACACTTTGTCCGGTCACCTCTAGCCACGCTACGGGTACGGGCAGGTGCGCCATCTTCTTCTCCTTCGATTCCCCCCTCTCGTTTGACCCAAAGAACCCTCGTCGCCGGCGTGTGCTCCTGCGAAGCGCCGCCTCCCTCTGTTTCCTTCTCCCCTCCTTCTGGCTAGACTAGCGGGGCCCGCTAGTCAGCCACTCATTACGCGCGCGAAGCGGTATGAGTGGTGGCGCCCCGGGCGTTTACGCCTTCGACGTCACCCCCCCTCAGTCTGTTTTATTTTTATATCAAATTCATTTAAATCCAGGAAACTTCAAACAGCCCTAACTTTTTATCTATAAGTCCAAATGCATTGATTCTTTTTGCATTGTGTTCTTTGTCCAAAAATCTAACAGCACCCAAAAGATGGGATTTTTCCTTGCTTTCTAGATTTTCTGGTAATTTTCAGAAGGTTTCTTGATGTTTTCTTTTTGTGGTTTTATTTATTTTCAGAAGAACAAGCTTGTCTTGAGGATCACCAGGAGATTTGTGAACCTCATCAGCACTAAGGCAAGCGACAGCAACATTTTCATAGTGCCACTTCAATATTTATGATTTCCTATTTGAACTTATGATTATTCCTGCATTTAAGTAATTATTATGATAATTATATTCCGTTAAGTGCTTGTCATGTTAAATATGCTTGATTTACAGAATGTTTGAAATGAATCTTGCTGATAATCTAACAAGAACTTAGATATGAGTAATGATAAGATGATATCGTCATGGAGGTTAATAATTAGTTTAATTATTATTCTTGCATGATGAAAAATGATGATATTGCTAGAAATGATTCTGGTTTAAGTGAGGCTTGATCTTAACCAGAGAAGTACCTTGAGTTGATGATGGCTCCGTGGGAGCGTAGTTGATTTAGTAAATTTTCATGGTTATGTGATGCATATGTTAGTGATGCATAGCGTGGCATTATGACACCGGTTACAGTCACTTCAAGTTGAACCTGATAAATAACTCAACTTGAATATGTTGTTGACCGGGTCGTGGTGCCACTGAAATGAGTTTTTCCCAGTGCAACCACATTTGCCGGTATGGACGGCCTTAATGCGCTTCATTGTCGTGCCTCTAGTCGGTGCCTCCATCTAGGGAAGGTTATGGGCGTGTTGTACCCTGGCCCAGTAAGGAGGCATAACCTTGTGTGCCAGTTGATGAGTTAAGTGTTTGGGTCCCAGAGTGGATCGTTGCCACGACGGTGGTTTGAGGTGTCTTGAGGTAGACACAGGGCCACCCAGGACTAGCCCGATGGGGATTGAGTCGGAGTGGCCGGGAGAGTGTCATGACAATGAAGTGGTTTCGTCGGAATGCCGTTGGTCCACCCAAACGGGAGTGCGAGGCCATGGTTTCCGTAGTGTGGGTACAGTGCGCTACCTCTGCAGAGTGTATTAATCTACCGATAGCCGAGTCCACGGTTACGGACACGCTCGAAAGTAGAGTACACCATGAGTCAACACTTAATAAATTTGCACACTGAGACATGCACTAAGGTAATGGCAGTGAGGCCATAGTGTTGAGGTTGAGACCAAGTGTTGGTCAGGGTTGTTATCGCCGTAAGGATCACGAGATTGTCGTTGAGTTCTTCATGTTTGTGGTCTGGAAATGATCACGTTCGGTAAGCCAGTCCATGGGGCGAGTACCACTTGAGCATATTCACAGCATGTTGGATATATATTGTTGCATTGTATTTAATTGGTTAAGGCTCCGTTCGGTTGGGAGGAAGAAGAAACGTAGGAATAAATTGTTGGAAATATGCCCTAGACGCAATAATAAATTGGTTATTATTATATTTCCTTGTTCATGATTATTGTTTATTATCCATGCTAGAATTGTATTGATAGGAAACTCAGATACATGTGTGGATACATAGACAAACACCATGTCCCTAGTAAGCCTCTAGTTGACTAGCTCGTTGATCAGCAGATGGTCACGGTTTCTGACCATGGACATTGGATGTCATTGATGACGGGATCACATCATTAGGAGAATGATGTGATGGACAAGACCCAATCCTAAGCCTAGCACAAGATCGTGTAGTTCGTATGCTAAAGCTTTTCTAAATGTCAAGTATCTTTTCCTTAGACCATGAGATTGTGCAACTCAGGGATACCGTAGGAATGCTTTGGGTGTACCAAACGTCCTGGCGTAACTGGGTGGCTATAAAGGTGCACTACGGGTATCTCCGAAAGTGTCTGTTGGGTTGGCACGAATCCAGATTGGGATTTGTCACTCCGTGTGACGGAGAGGTATCTCTGGGGCCACTCGGTAGCACATCATCATAATGTGCACAATGTGATCAAAGAGTTGTTCACGGGATGATGTGTTACGGAACGAGTAAAGAGACTTGCCATAACGAGATTGAACAAGGTGTCGGTATACCGACGATCAAATCTCGGGCAAGTACTATACTGGTAGACAATGGGAATTGTATACGGGATTGATTGAATCCTTGACATCGTGGTTCATCCGATGAGATCATCGTGGAACATGTGAGAGCCAACATGGGTATCCAGATCTCGCTGTTGGTTATTGGCCGGAGAGTTGTCTCGGTCATATGCGCATGGTTCCCGAACCGTAGGGTCTACACTTAAGGTTCGATGGCGACGCTAGGGTTATAGGGAATAGATATATGTGGTTACCGAATGTTGTTTGGAGTCCGGATGAGACCCCTGACGTCACCAGGAGTTCCGTAATGGTCCGGAGGTAAAGATTTATATATGGGAAGTCTGTTTTGGTCACCGGAAAAGTTTGGTGCTATCGGTAACGTGACGGGACCACCTGGGAGGGTCCTGGGTCCACCAGGTGGGGCCACCCGGCCCTGAGGGCTGCGTTGCCAAGTGTGGAGGGGACCAGCCCGGGTGGGCTGGTGCGCCCCACCAGGGGCCCAAGGCGAAGAGAGAAGGGAAAGGAAACCCTAGGCTCGGATGGGCCTAAGGCCCACCTAGTGGTGCACCCCCCCTCTCTCCCCCTTGGCCGCCCCCCTAGATGAGATCTAGGGCTGGCCGCCACCCCTAGGGGTGGAAACCTAGGTGGGCGCGCAGCCCCTCCCTTCACCCTATATATAGTGGGTGTTTGGGGCTGCCATACACATGAGAACATCTCCCTCTTGGCGCAGCCCTACCCCTCTCCCTCCTCGTCTCTTGCGGTGCTTGGCGAAGCCCTGCTGGAGTGCCACACTCCTCCACCACCACGCCCGTCGTGCTGCTGCTGGACGGAGTCTTCCCCAACCTCTCCCTCTCCCCTTGCTGGATCAAGGCACGGGAGACGTCACCGGGCTACACATGTGTTGAACGCGGAGGCACCATTCTTCGGTGCTTAGATCGGATTCGGCCGCGATCTGAATCGCTTCGTGAATGACTCCACCGACCGCGTTCTTGTAACGCTTCCGCATCGCGATCTTCAAGGGTATGAAGATGCACTCCTGTAACGCCCCGGATACAACTTTCCATATTCGTAACTCCAACTTTTGCCTTTTCCGGAGATGCGATGTGTTATTTCTTTCGTGGTTGGGTTTTGTCTTTTGTTTTGCATTTTGTTCATGTCATGTATCTCATCTCATAGCATCATGCGCATTGCATATGCATGTTTTCATAAAGCTTGCATCCGTTCGTAGTTGTCGCGTTCCCCCCTTGCCTTTGTTATCCCTTTCGAGACCAACCGTTCATTCGTTGTCCGACCGTTTGAGCCTCTTTGCACAGCCACCGACCACCTCCGCAACCTAGTCCAAAAACCTCTCCCGGACCCGACTCGGGCTGCCATCACCATTGGATTCGGATCATCCCCAAACATCTCTAAATCATCTCCGTTTTCTCTTTTGGACTCCCTAACCCTTTATTCCGAACCACCCGATCGCGATCGGAGGATCCAAATCATCCCCTTTCGTATATATAGACCCCTAGTCCATTTCTAGACCAAACCCTAGATCCTAGGTAGTTTGTCCCCCTAGCCGCCGCCACCTACAGCCTTCCCCTTCCTCGGATCAGCCGCTGCTACCCACTCACCAAATCCTCCTCGGGATCCCTCCCGATCCACCCACCTACCTTCATCGTTTTCCCCAATGTCCCAACCAGCGCCCCGCCTGTTCGATCCGGAGAGGAGCTCCTCCATGTCCCACCTCGCCTCAATCCAGCAGCACCGGCAGCAGTCCACCCCACGCCCAGCCTGCACCTCTCCTTCCCTACTCCCCCTACTGCTTTCTCTCCTTCCCTTCGATCTCTCTCTCATGATCTCCCTCTCTCTCTGTACTTCACCGCTGCAGGAACGACCGCCGCTCGTGGAAGCCGCCAACGTCCGCCTCTGGCCCAGATCCGGCCATCTCCGATGCCTCCTCGTCGGATCCCGCCGTCAAGCTCCGTCCCTCGACGCCAAAGCCTCGCGTGCGCGCCCCTGCCCCGATGAGTCCCCGTCCTCCCGAGGCCACCCGTCTCTGTCAAGACGAGCAGCGGCAGCTTCGCCGGAGCCTTGAGCTCCACCTGGTCCGTCTCCCTCCGCCCGTCCTTCTCCATCCCTGCTCCTTTTCCTCTCCATCTTAGTCCTCTTGTGCTCCCCGCAGGTCCCGCCATGGATGCCGAGGCGCCCGTGCGCCGCATGCCCGAACCCCTGTCTTGCTCATGAGTCGCAACCCGCGCCTCACACCGCCTCGCCTGCCGTCCCGCCGCCATTAAGTCCGGCCGCTGCCGCCCCATCCTCGCCTTGGCAGAGGACGAGCGCGCCGCCCCTGCTACGTTGACCCGTGCCTGTTCCTGCCTCGCTTGACCGTGCCTCCCCATCTCGCTCGGTCCAGCTGCGCGCCTAGCAGCCCAGGAACCGGCCTCCTCCAGTCTCTGCACCGACTGGCCCATGAGGCCTGGTGAGCCGCCCAGTTCCTGTAGCTCCAGATTCGGCCCGTTGGCGTTTTTTTTTCTGCCTGCGAATTTGTCTAATTATCCTGTGATTTGCTGAGTGCGTAAAACCCTTGCTCCTCATGCATATAAAAACTCAACAATCATGCCTCATATTAAAATGATTCAAACATGTAAAATGCTTGGAATTTTGTCTAGTTTAATAATTTGCCACTTTCATCCCTGTTTAAAATGTTTAAACTTGTTGTTTGTTTAATTTTGCATAAATGCCATGTGAAAATGATTTATTTCATAACTAAATAATCGTAGCTCCATTTAAATAAACTTTATATGTAAATGGGGTGGAAAAATGCCTAGTTTAGCATCGTGCACTTTATTTTCCTGTTTAACAACACTAAAATATGTTTTAGGGTAGAACAGTACCAAATTCGAAATATGCATATGGGGATTTTCCGTAATTGTTATTTGTTGTTCCGGCCTCATTTAAACTTGCCTAGATAGGTAGTTTTATTATGCTTCACCCCTTGCCATGTTTAACAACATTTAATTATCGTTGAGTACCTAAACGGGAGTGAACAAAATAATCAAATGTGGTGTTTCGTCAATATGCAACTTGTTGCATATTGAGCTCCACTTAATTTGTAGTATTGTTTGTTGCACTTTGCCATGCCATGCCTCTTTAAACCGGACATGCATCATACTTGGTTGTGCATCATGGCTTGTTTATGTGATGGTTGTTTACCATGTTGTTTGTTTCTTTCCGGTTGTGCTTCTTCTCAATAGTTTCTGTTTCGTTGCGATCGTGAGGATTCGTTCGTCTACGCTTGGTTTCGGCTTCATCCGTTCGTCTTCTTCATGGGCTCGTTCTTCTTCCTAGCGGGATTTCAGGCAAGATGACCGTCACCTTGGATCTCACTACTATCATTGCTATGCTAGTTGCTTCGTTCTATCGCTTTGCTGCGCTACATATCACCTGTCTTCAAGCCTCCCAATTTTCCATGTCAGCCTCTAACCTTTTTCACCCTTCCTAGCAAACCGTTGTTTGGCTATGTTACTGCTTGGCCCAGCCCCTCTTATAGCGTTGTTAGTTGCAGGTGAAGTTGAAGATTGCTCCATGATGGACAGGATTATGTTGGGATATCACAATATCTCTTATTTAATTAATGCATCTATATACTTGGTAATGGGTGGAAGGCTCGGCCTTATGCCTGGTGTTTTGTTCCACTCTTGACGCCCTAGTTTTCGGCCATACCGGTGTTATGTTCCTTGATTTTTATGCGTTCCTTACGGTCGGGTGATTTATGGGACCCCCTTGACTGTTCGCTTTGAATAAAACTCCTCCAGCAAGGCCCAACCTTGGTTTTACCATTTTCCTCACCACCACCTACTTTTCCCTTGGGAGTCGCTCTCTCGAGGGTCATCTTTATTTTAGCCCCCGGCCGGTGCTTCTCTAAGTCTTTGTCCTGAACCGAGCTACTGCAGGGCCCCTCGGGAAACTTGAGGTCTGGTTTTACTCGTAGCTAGTCTCATCTGTGTTGCCACGAGAACGAGATATGTGAAGCTCCTATCGGGGTTGTCGGCACATCGGTGACTTCTTGGTCTTGTTTTACCATTGTCGAAATGTCTTGTAAACCCGGATTCCGAGACTGATCGGGTCTTCTGGGAGAAGGAATATCCTTCGTTGACCGTGAGAGCTTGTGATGGGCTAAGTTGGGACACCCTGCAGGTATAAACTTTCGAAAGCCGTGCCCGCGGTTATGTGGCAGATGGGAATTTGTTAACGTCCGGTTGTAGAGAACTTGACACTTGACTTAATTAAAACGCATCAACCGCGTATGTAGCCGTGATGGTCTCTTCTCGGCGGAGTCCGGGAAGTGAACACGGTTTTGGGTTATGCTTGACGTAAGTAGGAGTTCAGGATCACCTCTTGATCATTGCTAGCTTCACGAACGTTCCTTTGCTTCTCTTCTCGCTCTCATTTGCGTATGTTAGCCACCATATCATGCTTAGTCGCTGCTGCAACCTCACCACTTTACCCCTTCCTTTCCCTTTAAGCTTTGCTAGTATTGATACCCATGGTAATGGGATTGCTGAGTCCTCGTGGCTCACAGTTTACTACAACAACAGTTGCAAGTACAGGTTATGCGATGTTCATGACGCGAGAGCGATGTTTACTTGTTTTGGAGTTCGTCTTCTGCTTCTTCTTCGATCAGGGGATAGGTTCCAGGTCGGCAGCCTGGGCTAGCAGGGTGGATGTCGTTTGAGTTTCTGTTTGTGTTTCCATCCGTAATCGGATGTTGATCTTATGTATGATGTATTGATGTATTCGTGCGCCATTCGTATGCCTCGTGTATGTATCCCCATCTATTATGTAATGTTGATGTAATGATATCCACCTTGCAAAAGCGTTTCAATATGCGGGTCTATCCTTGGTGGGACCTTCGAGTTCCTCTCGGATAGGGTCGCATATTAGGCGTGACAAGTTGGTATTAGAGCCTCGACCGACCATAGGAGCCCCCTTGATTGTTGGCCATTGTTGAGTCTAGAAGAAAACTATTTTGAGTCTAAGGATTATATATATATATCGGAGAGTAGGAATCTTTTTACTCCTCAGCCCCCTTCGTCGCTCTGGTGAGGACTCATGACATAGATGTTTTGTCTTTCCTCTCCTCAATTTTTCACAATTTTTTTAGGATCACGCGGGTATCTTGGGATCATTCCGATATTCTTGTGACGAGAACATTGTTCTTGGTGCCTCCTGACATTTAGGGTTCATGGCAGTGTCCGGGGGAGTTGAGCTCCGAGGTGTTGTCGTCACAATTTTATCGTTGCAGTTCTGGAATACCTGAGTTTTGCCGACATCGAAAATCTCTTTTATGCAGTTGTTGGTGAGATATCCTCGACGCCACCCAAGATCGGGAGTTCGAGTATTGCCATAGCTTCGTATAACGGATGCTTTTCGAAGGTTCACGTACACGATTTCCGGAGTTTTCTTGGTTATGTGTTGACGGATGGATACAGCTGGATGTAGGAATTGTTAGTTTGGGTGAGATATATTGCTTCCCCTGTATCCCCAACACCTCATTGCATAACCAGAAAGTTTCGGGAGTTTATAGGTGGGAATTCAAGTAGCTCCTAGAATATCTTTTCGACAGATGCATGATATGGGATTGGGTAAATCTCTATCATATGTATTTATTCCGGTTTATTCTGCAAGCCAATCCTTTGTTTTGTTTTGAGTTGTGGTATTCGAGTTGCTTCAATGTCAAGTGTTGATTCCATACCTTTCAAGCGGTGTTCTCATATTTCTATGAGAGTGCTAATCCTTCTTGTTTATCGAGATTGTCATGTCAACTCTTTTCCAACCGGTGTGTTTCTCTTCAAGTGGATCCGATCATTTTCAACATCCGCAAGATCAACTCTAAGTTTTCTCACCGGTGTTTGTTTCATCCATCCCAAGTTGCCTTTGTTTTCCCGCCCTCCAACCCTTTTCTTCAAGGACTCATATATTTTAATCAGGTATCCATTTATTCATGTGAAGTCTCTTCACTCTTTTCAATCAATGTTCTTATCCGGTGATTCTTAGAAAGATACTAACGGAGCTTCAAGTTTATTATTCTTCGTTCTCTTTTCTTCTCTGGTGGATTCAATTCAAGCTTTGTCAAGTATATCCTTTCCCCGTTTCAAATGCTTTCTCATGCCGATGCACCTCTTAATCATTCACTTCTTCCTATTCATTTGTCCTGGAGTGCTGAAGATATCTCACAAGACTTGTGTTTCCATTCTCAATCCGTTCAAGATATTTCGAGGTTGTTATCTAATTCAAGCCATTTAATTCAACCGATGCAACCTATCTTTAAAATTGTTCAACGGTGTTTTCTTTTGAGTGGGCCCTAACCCACATGTCTTTTTCCAGTATCTTACTTGACTCTTCTAATTTTCCCGGAGCCATTCCCAAATTCTTTTCGAAGTTTGACGTAAGAATGAATTTCATCGGTCAGATGTTTCCCAAGATCGTTTTCAAATTGTTTTTCATTGTTGGCTCAACCTTTTTGTTTTTTTTTCATTCTCCCGGAGTGTCTGAACATTTGGGTGGTGTTTCTCATCGTCATTCTCAACATTTGAAGACCAAAGAAGAGTTTTCCTCTAAATCTTATCCGTTCTCTCAAAGGTTCGTGATTCTAGCTTGATGCCATCCTCTCATAATTATTTTCGATTGTGAGAATTCTTTTCACCCATCCGGATCTATTCAGGAGTCTTCTCAGTTTGATTCTCCGGAGCACATCATCTCAGAATCATTCATTCCAGCCTTCAGCTCTCGTTATCCAAATCTTACCGGTGTATCATTCAAGTATTCTCTAATCAGCTTGTGATCTCTTCATTCTCTTGTATCTAAAATCTCTCAAGTACCTTCGTTCGTTTTCTAATTCTTCTCGGTGTTTCGTTATCCTTTCCTTTGTTCATTTTCAATTCTTACGGTGGTTCGTTCAAGATTTCACTTCCTTCGTTATCATATCAAATATTCGTTGTTTCCAAATCCCACCGGTGGTTCCATCAATACCTTCTCAAGTTTGCGCTATATCTCTTTTAATCCTTTCTACGGGAATAAGTAGTATGCCAAATCCATTGCTTGTCATCAATTTAATTTGATGAAGGATAAGCATACAATAAATCTTATTCTTATTTCCTTGAGGTGATTCAATTCTTTTATTTCCGGAGTTCCAAGTTTTCTCGGTTATATCGTCGCAAAGCTCCATCTAAATCATTGCAAGGCTTCCACATGTTCTTTCAACTTCTCTTCCTTTCTATCATTATTTTACTATCGGAGTTCTTCATGGAGGTTGCTCTCGTTGACCCATCATCTCGTTTTGTCAAGATCATGTTATTTTCTTGCTTATCCATTTAATCGGAGTGTTGTGTTCTCATTCAAGTTCTTTCATCTTATCAAGTTTTGCCTCCTTCCTCAACCGGAGGACAGTCTGAAATCTTTCTTACCCCTTGTGCCATTCTTTCAATAGTTCCAGAGGTAGTGTGGTGTTGATCTCATCAAGTATCCTCTCATCTTGTCAAGTTCATGTTCAATTCCTTCCATTTACAGTCGGAGTACCGGAGTGGTTTCAATATCTATCTTATCACTAGACCTCTGGATTCTCGTCGTATCCCTTGTTCCTCTTTTCTAACGGCGTAGAAAATTTTGAATTTTTGCTACGTTCCTCAACAGTGGCATCAGAGCTAGGTCTATGCGTAGTTTCTATGCACGAGTAGAACACAAAGTAGTTGTGGGCGTCGATTTTGTCAATTTACTTGCCGTTACTAGTCTTATCTTGATTCGGCGGCATCGTGGGATGAAGCGGCCCGGACCGACCTTACACGTACACTTACATGAGATGTGTTCCACCGAATCGACATGCACTTGTTGCATAAGGTGGCTAGCGGGTGCCGATCTCCCACTTTAGTCGGATCGGATTCGATGAAAAGGGTCCTTATGAAGGGTAAATAGCAATTGGCATATCACGTTGTGGTTTTGGCGTAGGTAAGAAGCGTTCTTGCTAGAAACCTATAGCAGCCACGTAAAAACTTGCAACAACAATTAGAGGACGTCTAACTTGTTTTTGCAGCATATGCCGTGTGATGTGATATGGCCAAGAAGGATGTGATGAATGAAATATATGTGATGTATGAGATTGATCATATTCTTGTAATAGGAATCACGACTTGCATGTCGATGAGTATGACAACCGGCAAGAGCCATAGGAGTTGTCTTTATTTATTGTATGACCTGTGTGTCACTGAATAACGCCATGTAATTACTTTACTTCATTGCTAAACCGTTAGCCATAGTAGTAGAAGTAATAGTTGGCGAGACAACTTCATGAAGACACGATGATGGAGATCATGATGATGGAGATCATGGTGTCATGCCGGTGACGATGATGATCATGGAGCCCTCAAGATGGAGATCAAAGGAGCAAAATGATATTGGCCATATCATGTCACTATTTGATTGCATGTGATGTTTATCATGTTTATGCATCTTATTTGCTTAGAACGACGGTAGTAAATAAGATGATCCCTCATAATAATTTCAAGAAAGTGTTCCCCTAAGCGTGCACCGCTATGAAAGTTTGTTGTTTCGAAGCACCACGTGATGATCGGGTGTGATAGATTCTAACGTTCACATACAACAGGTGTAAGCCAGATTTACACATGCAAAACACTTTGGTTGACTTGACGAGCCTAGCATGTACAGACATGGCCTCGGAACACAAGAGACCGAAAGGTCAAACATGAGTCGTCTAGTGGATACGATCAACATGAAGATGTTCACCGATGATGACTAGTCCGTCTCACGTGATGATCGGACACGGCCTAGTTGACTCGGATCATGTATCACTTAGATGACTAGAGGGATGTCTATCTGAGTGGGAGTTCATAAGATGAACTTAATTATCCTGAACATAGTCAAAAGGTTTTTGCAAATTATGTCGTAGCTCGCGCTTTAGTTCTACTATTTTAGATATGTTCCTAGAGAAAATTTAGTTGAAAGTTAATAGTAGCAATTGTGCGAACTGGGACCGTAAACTGAGGATTGTCCTCATTGCTGCGTAGAAGGCTTATGTCCTTAATGCACCGCTTCGGTGTCGAACCTCGAACATCGCTACGTGGATGTTGCGAACATCCGACATACACATTTTGATAACTACATGATAGTTCAAAGAATGTTAAACGTTTTAGAATTGAGGCAATCAAGGCGATTTGAAACATCGCGAACATATGAGATGTTTCGAGGGTTGAAATTGGGATTTCAGGCTCGTGCTCACGTCAAGAGGTATAAGACCTCCGACGCAGTTTCTTAGCCTGCAAACTAAGGGAGAAAAGCTCAATCGTTGAGCTTGTGATCAGATTGTCTGAGTACAACAATCACTTGAATAAAGTGGGAGTTAATCTTCCAGAGGAGATAGTGATGTTTCTCCAAAGTCATTGCCACCAAGCTGCAAGAGCATTGTGATGAACTATAACATATCAGGGATACATATGATGATCCTTAAAATATTCGCGATGTTTGACGCCGCGAAAGTAGAAATCAAGAAGGAGCATCAATTGTTGATGGTTAGTGAAACCACTAGTTTCAAGAAGGGCAAGGGCAAGAAGGGATACTTCATGAAATGACAAATCGGTTCTGCTCTAGTGAAGAAACCCAAGGTTGAACCCAAACCCGAGACTATGTGCTTCTGAAATGAGAGGAACGGTCACTGAAGCAGAACTACCCTAGATACTTGGTAGATGAGAAGGCTGGCAAGGTTGACAGAAGTATATTGGATATACATTATATTAATGTGTACTTTACTAGTACTCCTAGTAGCACCAGGGTAATAGATACCGGTTTGGTTGCTAAGTGTTAGTAACTCGAAATAAATGGCTACGGATAAACGGAGACTAGCTAAAGGTGAGATGACGATATGTGTTGGAAGTGTTTCCAAGGTTGATGTGATCAAGCATCGCATACTCCCTCTACCATCGAGATTGGTGTTAAACCTAAATAATTGTTATTTGGTGTTTGCGTTGAGCATAGACATGATTGGATTATGTCTATCGCAATACGGTTATTCATTTAAGGAGAATAGTGGTTACTCTGTTTATTTGAATAATACCTTCGATGGTCTTGCACCTAAAATGAATGGTTTATTGAATCTCGATCGTAGTGATACACATGTTCATGCCAAAAGATATAAGATAGTAATGATAGTACCACATACTTGTGGCACTGCCATTTGAGTCATATTGATATAAAACACATGAAGAAGCTCCATGTGATGGATCTTTGGACTCACCCGTTTTTTGAAAAAGATTGAGACATGCGAACCATGTCTATTGGTATGAAGAAACTCCATAAAGATGGATCGTTTGGACTCACTTGATTTTGAGTCACTTGAGACATGCAAATAATACCACATGGGAAAGATGACTGAAAAGGCCTCGTTTTCAGTGAGATGGAAAAAGAAAGCAACTTGTTGGAAGTAATACATTTTGATGTGTGCAGTCCAATGAGTGCTTTGAGGCACGCATGATGGATATCATTATGTTCTTACTTCACGGATGATTTGAGTAGATCTGAGTATATTTACTTGATGAAACACAAATCTGAATTATTGAAAGGTTCAAGTAATTTCAGAGTGAAGTTGAAGATCGTCGTGATAAGAGGATAAAATGTCTATGATATGATCATAGAGATGAGTATCTGAGTTATGAGTTTGGTATACAATTAAGACATTGTGGAAATTGTTTCATAACTAATACCGCCTGGAACACCACAATGTGATGGTGTGTCCGAACATCATAGCTGCACCCTATTGGATATGGTGCATACCATGATGTCTCTTATCGAATTACCACTATCATTTATGGGTTAGGCATTAGAGACAACCGCATTCACTTCAAATAGGGCACCACGTAATTCCGTTGAGATGACAGCGTACGAACTATGGTTTAGAGAAACCAAGCTATCATTTCTTAAAAGTTTGGGATCATGAAGCTTATGTGGAAAAGTTTTAGCTTTGATAAGCTCAAACCCAAAGCGGATAAATGCATCTTCATAGGACACCCAAAACAGTTGGGTATACCTCCTGTCTCAGATCCGGAAGCAAAAGGGCTTGTTTCTAGAATCGGGTCCTTTCTTGAGGAAAAGTTTCTCTCGAAAGAATTGAGTGGGAGGATGGTGGAGACTTGATGAGGTTATTGAACTGTCACTTCAACTAGTGTGTAGCAGGCACAGGAAGTTGTTCTTGTGGCGCCTACACCAATTGAAGTGGAAGCTGATGATATTGATCATGAAACTTCGGATCAAGTCACTATCAAACCTCGTAGGTCGAAAAGAATGCGTACTACTTCAGAGTGGTACGTAATCCTATCTTAGAGGTCATGTTGCTAGACAACAATGAACCTACGAGCTATGGAAAAGCGATGGTGGGCCCGGATTCCGACGAATGGCTCGAAGCCATAAAATCCGAGAGAGGATCCATGTATAAAACAAAGTGTAGACTTTGGAAGAACTACCCGATGGTTGTAAAGGCTGTTGTTGAGCAGGATGGATTTGAAAAGGAAGGCGGACAATGATGGTAAGTGTCACCATTAAGAAAGCTCGACTTGTCGCTAAGATGTTTTCCGACAAGTTCAAGGAGTTGACTACGATGAGACTTTCTCACCGTAGCGATGCTAAGAGTCTGTTGGAATTATATTAGCGATTCTTGCATAATTTATGAAATCTTGCAGATAGGATGTCAAAACATTGTTTCCTCGATGATTTTCTTGAGGAAAGGTTGTATGTGATACAACCAGAAGGTTTTGTCAATCCTGAAAGATATGATGCTAACAAGTATGCAAAGCTCCAGTAATCCTTCTAAGGACTAGAGTAAGCATCTCGGAGATGGAATATACGCTTTGATGAGATAATCTATGATTTTGGGTTTATACAAAGTTTATGAGAAACTTGTATTTCCAAAGAAGTGAGTGGGAGCACTATAGAATTTATGATGAGTATATGTTGTTGACATATTGTTGATCGTAAATGATGCAGGAAGTTCCGAAAGCATATAGGGTTATTTGAAAAGTGTTTTTCAATGGAAAATCTGGACTAAGCTACTTGAACATTGAGCATCAAGATCTATAAGGATAGATCAAAATCGCTTAATAGTACTTTCAAATGAATACACAGGTGATGTGAGTTTTGAAGGAGTTCAAAATAGATCGACAAGGAAGGAGTTCTTGGGTGTGTTATAAGGTGTGAGTATTGAGTAAGACTGACCACGGCAGAAAGAGAGAAAGGACGAAGGTCGTCCCCTATGCTTTAGACGTAGGCTCTACAAGATGCTATGCCGTGTACCGCACCTAAAGTGTGCCTTGCCATGAGTCGATCCATAGGGTACAAGTGTGATCCAGGAATGGATCACAGGATATGATCAAGGTTATCCTTAGTAGCTAGTGGACTAAGGAATTTTCTCGATTATGGAGGTGGTAAAAGAGTTCGTCGTAAAGGGTCACGCCGATGCAAACTTTGACACTAATTTGGATGACTCTGAGTAGTAGACCGGACTCGTATAGTAGAGCGATTATTTGGAATAGTTCCAAATAGCACGTGGTAGCTGCATCTAGGAGATGACATAGAGATTTGTAAGCACACACGGATCTGAAAGATTCGGACCCGTTGACTAATAACCTCTCACAAGCGAGATATGATCAAACCCAATGGGTGTTGGATTCATTACAATCACATAGTGATGTGAACTAGATTATTGACTCTAGTACAAGTGGGAGACTGTTGCAAATATGCCCTAGAGGCAATAAAAAATTGGTTATTATTATATTTCCTTGTTCATGATAATTGTTTATTATCCATGCTAGAATTGTATTGATAGGAAACTCAGATACATGTGTGGATACATAGACAAACACCATGTCCCTAGTAAGCCTCTAGTTGACTAGCTCGTTGATCAACAGATGGTCACGGTTTCCTGACCATGGACATTGGATGTCATTGATGACATGATCACATCATTAGGAGAATGATGTGATGGACAAGACCCAATCCTAAGCCTAGCACAAGATCGTGTTGTTCGTATGCTAAAGCTTTTCTAAATGTCAAGTATCTTTTCCTTAGACCATGAGATTGTGCAACTCCGGATACCGTAGGGAATGCTTTGGGTGTACCAAGCATCACAACGTAATCGGCGGGTGGCTATAAAGGTGCACTACGGGTATCTCCGAAAGTGCTGTTGGGTTGGCACGAATCGAGACTGGGATTTGTCACTCCGTGTGATGGAGAGGTATCTCTGGGCCCACTCGGTAGGACATCATCATAATGTGCACAATGTGATCAAGGAGTTGATCATGGGATGATGTGTTACGGAACGAGTAAAGAAACTTGCATAACGAGATTGAACAAGGTATCGGTATACCGACGATCGAATCTCGGGCAAGTACTATACCGGTAGACAAAGGGAATTGTATACGGGATTGATTGAATCCTTGACATCGTGGTTCATCCGATGAGATCATCGTGGAACATGTGGGAGCCAACATGGGTATCCAGATCCTGCTGTTGGTTATTGGCCGGAGAGTTGTCTCGGTCATGTCTGCACGGTTCCCGAACCGGTAGGGTCTACACACTTAAGGTTCGGTGACGCTAGGGTTATAGGGAATAGATATACATGGTTACCGAATGTTGTTCGGAGTCCCAGATGAGATCCCGGACGTCACGAGGAGTTCCGGAATGGTCCGAAGGTAAAGATTTATATATGGGAAGTCCTGTTTTGGTCACCGGAAAAGTTTGGTGCTGCAGGTAATGTCTGGGACCAGGGAGGGTCTGGGGTCCACCAGGTGGGGCCACCGGCCCCAGAGGGCTGCGTGGGGCTAAGTGTGGGAGGCGACCAGCCCCAGGTGGGCTGGTGTGCCCCCCACCAGGGGCCAAGGCGAAGAGAGAAGGGAAAAAGGGGAAACCCTAGGCTCAGATGGGCCTAAGGCCCACCTAGTGGTGCGCCCCCCTCTCGCCCCCTTGGCCGCCCCCCCTAGATGAGATCTAGGGCTGGACGCCACGCATAGGGGTGGAAACCTAGGTCTCGGCACAACCCCTCCCTTCCCCCTATATATAGTGGGGGTTTGGGGCTGCCATACACATGAGAACATCTCCCTCTTGGCGCAGCCCTACCCCTCTCCCTCCTCGTCTCTTGCGGTGCTTGGCGAAGCCCTGCTGGAGTGCCACACTCCTCCACCACCACCACGTCATCGTGCTGCTGCTGGATGGAGTCTTCCCCAACCTCTCCCTCTCCCCTTGCTGGATCAAGGCACGGGAGACGACACCGGGCTGCACGTGTGTTGAACGTGGAGGCACCGTTCTTCGGTGCTTAGATCGGATTCGGCCGCGATCTGAATCGCTTCATGAACGACTCCACCGACCGCGTTATTGTAACACTTCCGCATCGCGATCTTCAAGGGTATGAAGATGCACTCCCCTCTCTCTCGTTGCTAGTATCTCCATAGATTGATCTTGGTGATGCGTAGAAAACTTTGAATTTTTGCTACGTTCCCCAACATAATTAACTGCACAGAAACAGAGTTCAGGGTGAAGAGCAAACCAATGGAGCATTCTGGCTTGTTCGATTGGCAGGAAAGGCAATCCTTGGCAGTCTGGGCACCCTTGGGATGATTAGAATTTTTTATTGTCTTAAAAGAAGCGGTGTCCTCTGCCAACTCTCATGCAGTTGCATTGTTTATTCGGTGTCCGCCAGAACATGAGGTTTCACTGGATTTTTTATTTCCTCTTAAAAGTACAGGTTTGCATGTCTTTCCTGTGGAACGGGCCACCATGATTCCTCCGAGACGAACGCTCTGCATGTAGAACATCCTAGGGAAACCAATCCTTCAAAAATTCCTGTATACCGAACGGAGCCTAAGTATCATGATATTGTTTGTCATTATGTTTGTGCTTGTTGTGAGCTTGCAAGTACATTCAATGTACTGACCTGGCGTGTCATGCCAGATTTCAGGAAAGTCTCATTGGAAAGGAGAGCTGTCCGAGTCTAGATCGTGTCCACATCGGTGTCCCTGTGCTATGGAGTCCCGCTACGACGTTATTCCGCTGCCGCGTAGTTGTCATGATCGAGGCCCCCTTTATGTTTACTAAATAATGTACATATTGTTCAGCCGCACCGTGTGCGCTGCTTTGCCTCGCTAACAGCTGTAATATGAACTATGCTCCGCTAGCATGAATAAAGCGGTTGTTTTTCTGTACCAAGTTGTTGTGTGTTACCAGAAGACAAGGTCTCTGGGCTGGCAATGCAGGGTAAACCGGTCTCTCTGAGCCGGGGTGCCACAACGCTTGGTATCAGAGCCGCGCTGACTGTAGGGCACGCTAGACTATGCCGAGTTAACTGGACGTTAGATACAAGTTGTAGCTGAGTGCCGGTAACATTTGTAGCTGGTTGTTGCATTGCATGCACTGATTTTTATTTTTATGCTAACATGCTAATGGTTGTGAGTGTAGATGGCTCCGGTGCTGTATCCATGCCAGTTGCAGCTGATGGCGTACACGTCGCCGCATCTCTTTCGTAACGTGTGGCGTCGGCTCTACCGTCATGGTGACGATCCAGTCTATCGTGTGTACTGGGAGCGTCTAGCTGACTCAGTGTATGAGTATCACGCCGTGGTTACTCAGCGCACCAGTTCCGATTCCAGCACTTACACTCGTACTTCCCGAAGCGGCTACGCTTCTACCGCTTCTCAGGTTGTCCAGTTTGCTGCATTCGAGGTACTCGTTGAGCTCCGTTACAACAAGGTCCGGATGCAGAACCACCCAGGTTTCCACTTCTATCCTTCTCTCCACGATAATGGTTGTGTCCGTTTCCCTGTCATTGATCCGGAGTCTGATAGTGTAGCTAGCCACCTTTCTCGCTATATCACTGCTAGCTATCTTCTCGATTCACGAGTTGGCTCGTGAGCTGAGTCGCGCCTGCATCGCTTTTAGCCTCTGCTTTAGTCTCTGCTAGCTCAGCCACTACTCCACCATATGTAGGATTTACTCCCTATATTCCTGCCAGTTCTTGATCCCCTGTTTCCCCGGTTACTCCTCGGAGTAGCTCGGGCATCGCGACTGTGAGTCCACTTAGTGCTCCTACTGAGTGGGTTTCACTCCTCGCCACTCCTGTAGCCCCGATGATTCACCCTCCACCTTCCTCGGAGGGAGAGCCCTCGAGGCAGCATCGTCGTGTCACTTTTAACCCGGAGGTCTCAGTTAACCCCGTCAGTTCAGGATCCGAGTCCGCTTCAGGAGAGGACACCGCAGCACCAGCCGAGCCGTAGAGCTCCCGAGTATTCGCAGTCGTCAGGATGGAGTATGGTTGTAGTCATACGAGTCATGATGTTTCGTTTCATGTATGAGAGTATTTGGTCCTGGCATGTTGTTATCTTTCATGAATGAGTCTATGTATAATTATGTTGGAACTTTATTTTACTCGCCGTATTTTCTTTGCCATTCCGGTTTTACTCGGATTTTGTTATTGGCTTCTCCCCAACTTATTTTGAATGCTTCTCATCTCGGTTGTGTTGCCTTGGGAAAATAATCATATTAGGATGACGCCGGGAGGCTGCAGAGTAACGCTCATGCGAGGGTTCTCTGTTAAATGCCGTTCGCCTGACGGCAGTGTGACACTCACCCGAGCCGTACGTTCCACCACTGCCTCCACCGCCAAATCCTCCATCCACCAAGCAAATTCTGTGTATGTTTGAGGAAAGACGAAATAATGATCTGATGGAAACAATCAGAAGTATTCAAGCTGTGGTTGGACAGAATGGAAATCAGCCCGGTCATCACTCCAAGCTATCTGATTTTCAAAGGAATAAGCCTCCCAGTTTCTGTCAGGCCCTTGATCCCTTGGATGCAGATGATTGGTTGAGAACTATGGAAAATAAGCTCGAGGTTGCTCGAACTGATGAAGGGGATAAAGTTCCATTTGTAACACATTATCTTGATGGCGCTGCTGCCATAGGGTGGGAAAATGAAAAAAGCCATGTGGACTGCTGATGAAGAAATTACCTGGTCAAGATTCAAGGAACGATTCTGGAAATATCACACCCCTACGGGAATTATGAAGAGTAAGCAGCGTGAATTTCTTGCGCTCCTCCAAGGAAGTCAGTCTGTGGGAGAATATTTGCAGAAATTCAATCATCTGTCACGTTACTCTCAATATGATGTGGCCACTGAGGAAAGAAATATGGACAGGTTTCTTGGTGAGTTAAAACCGCAGCTCCGTTGTACTCTCAAAGATGTTTGATTTCCTGACTTCCAAACCTCGGTGAACAAGGCTTTCATTGCTGAAAGGGAACACAAGCTTACAACAGATAATAAGCATGCCAACAATGATCACAAGTCCAAGTTTGAGCCAAGAAAAGAAATGCAACCAGTGCAGAAGGTTCATACCTGGCAGCCGACTCAGGTAGTATACAAGCCCAATTGGCAGCAAAATGTTAACAAGACCACCACCCAAGTCAAGAATGACGTGCTCAACCCAGTTCTATAGAATCGTCTACGCATTAATTCCTGTTTCAATTGTGGGCAAATCGGACATTATGCCAAGCAGTGTCCCACGAACAATCGGACCAATGCTACATTCAAGCCACAAATCCATTATATGGAGGCATGCCCAGATCAGCACGACCTCACGGGGTACATTCATCACATCTCCGCCGACGAAGCCCAAGAGAACCCCGATGTCGTCATTGGTATGTTCCCTGTTAATAACATACCTGCAGTAATTTTATTTGACTCTGGGGCTTCCCACTCTTTCATTTCTCGGAGTTTTGTTGCCCAAAACAAATTTCCTTGTTCGCTTTTGGGCAAGAATATGCTGGTGCAAACCCCGGGATCTCTAATCAGAAGCAATATAGTCTGCCGTAATCTGGAAGTCAATGCCAACGGAGTCTGTTTTCCAACTTCTTTGATACTTATTGAATCCGATAAGTGTGATGTTATCTTGGGTATGAATTGGCTGACTCAGTATCAAGTATGCATTAACTGTGCGACCCGAGAAGTCAACTTGACCGGCCAAGAGGGACAAACTACAAAATTTATTGCTCGTAGGAGCATACCCACCAAGGAAATGGTCTTTACAGCAATGGCTGAAATGGAATTAATCCCGGTGGTCAGCGAGTTTCCTGATGTATTCCTAGCAAAACTGCCAGGCATGCCACCTGATGGAGAGCTTGAGTTTGCAATAGATCTTGTGTCCGGAACCACACCAATACACAAGGAGTATTATCGAATGCCGTCATCAGAATTAGTGGAGCTAAAGAAACAGCTTGATGAAATGCTCCAGAAAGGGTATATCCGCCTCAGCTGCTCACCATGGGGATCACCTGCTATCTTCGTGGACAAGAAAGATGGTAGCCTCCGCTGTGTGTGGATTACCGTCAGCTGAATGAAGTCACAATCAAAAACAAATACCCCCTGCCAAGAATTGATGATTTGTTTGATCAGCTTAGTGGGGCCAATGTATTCTCCAAGATCGATTTACGTACGGGGTATTATCAGCTCAAAATTAAAAAGGAGGATATTCCCAAGACCGCATTCACCACCTGCTACGGTCTCTATGAATATACAGTTATGTCTTTTGGCCTCACCAACACCCCCGCCTTCTTCATGCATATGATGAATAAAGTATTCATGGACTTCCTCGATAAGTTCGTGGTCGCCTTCATCGATGATATACTCATTTACTCAAGAAGTGAAGAAGAGCATAAGGAACACCGTCGAGCAGTGTTACAACGACTCCGTGAGCATCAGTTATGCGCCAAATTCAGTAAATGTGAGTTTTGGCTCAAGCAAGTTGGATTCCTCGGGCATGTGCTATCCGCTGAAGGTATAGCCGTGGACCCAAGCAAGGTAAAGGATGTGCTCGACTGGTTGGTTGCAACCGTGAAGTATCTCAGATCCGGAGTTATCTTGGATTAGCCGAATATTACCGTCGTTTCATTGAAGGGTTTTCCAAGATTGCTAAACCCATGACAGAGCTGCTCAAAAAGGATAAGAAGTTTGAATGGACTAAGGACTGTGAGAAAAGTTTCACTGAGTTAAAGAAACGCCTGACAACTGCACTAGTATTAACACTCCCAGATATCTACCGCAGCTTTGAGGTGTGCATCGCGACGCCTGTGCAAGGACTGGATGCGTACTTATGCAAGATGGCAAGGTAGTAGCTTATGCCTCACGGCAGCTACGGCCCCACGAGGGGAATTACCCCACTCATGATTTGGAAATGGCCGCGGTGGTTCATGCTTTAAAAATTTGGAGACACTACCTCATCGGAAAAAGGTGCCAAATTTTTACCCATCACAAAAGCCTCAAATATATATTTACTCAGCCGGATTTAATTCTACGTCAACGAAGATGGCTTGAGTTGGTTAAGGATTATGACCTTGGAATAAATTACCATCCGGTTAAGGCCAACGTGGTTGCCGATGCGCTCAGTCGAAAGCCCGTCAGTTTAAATGTCATATTGGAATCCTTGCCTCCCGAACTTAAAGAAGAGATTGCTCAGCTCAACCTGCTCATAGTTGAGGCTGGCCTTGCCAATATTCTGAAAGTTACCCCAACTCTTGAGGAATCCTTGCCTCCCGAACTTAAAGAAGAGATTGCTCAGCTCAACCTGCTCATAGTTGAGGCTGGCCTTGCCAATATTCTGAAAGTTACCCCAACTCTTGAGGAAGAAATCCGCAAGGCCCATCCAGGCGATGCTGGTCTGCAGAAACGTGTCAAGCTTTCTGATTTCTCGAAGGATCAGTACGATACCCTCCGATTCAGGGGAAGGATTTGTGTGCCTAATCAAGCGGATTTGAAGCAGAAGATCCTGTCAGAAGCCCATGAATCCTCGTATTCAATTCACCCTGGAGGCACAAAAATGTATGAAGACCTTCGACAAATATTCTGGTGGGATGGAATGAAGAAGGACATTGCTTATTTCGTGGCCTGTTGCGACATATGCAACAAAGTAAAGGCAGAACATTAGAAGCCAGCCGAACTTTTCCAACCGCTACCAGTGTTGCAATGGAAATGGGATGATGTCTGTATGGATTTCATCACGGGACTACCTAAGACCCGACGAGGCAATGATGCAATCTGGGTCATAGTGGACACATTAACCAAGGTAGCGCACTTCCTCCCGATTAGAACCTCATATCGAGCAGATGAGCTTGCATAACTGTATATATCCAGAATAGTCAGTCTGCATGGAGTTCCCCGAACCATTACTTCTGACCGAGGTTCACTTTTTACCTCTGCTTTTTGGTCCCGTCTCCATCGAGCATTAGGGACGGAGTTGAAGTACAGTACCACTTATCATCCTCAGACGGATGGACAGATAGAACGGGTAAACCAAATACTCGAGGATATGTCATGAGCCTGTTTTTTGGCCCAAGGCCCAAAATGGGAAGGCCTTGCTTGCCCGTCTGACGCCGAGTTCTCGTATAACAATAGCTTCCAGACCAGTTTAAAGATGTCACCGTATGAAGCTTTGTATGGCCGTAAGTGCCGCACACCATTAAATTGGTCTCAAATCGGAGATAGCCATATTTTCGGAATGGATCTCATGCTGGAAGCCGAAAAGCAAGTCAAGGAAATCCTAGACAGATTGCAATTGGCCAAATCACGACAGAAAAGTTATTACGATGCAAAGCACCGACAGATCAGCTTTGAACCCGGAGAACATGTCTATCTTTTAGTCACGCCCATGAAAGGTATCAAGAGGTTTCAAACTCGTGGAAAGTTGACACCCAGATTTATTGGTCCATTTCCCATTATGACACGAGTGGGTGCTGTGGCATATCAGTTGGAGTTGCCCCCTGAGTTGTCAGACCTGCACAACGTGTTCCACGTTTCACAATTGTGACGGTGCATATCACCGCCCGAGAAAAAGACTGATTTGACAGAAATAGAGCTGGCAAAGGACTTAACCTATGAAGAAAGGCCGGTGAAAATTTTGGATCAAATGGAAAGGGTCACTCGCAGTAAAGCACGAAAGTTTTACAAAGTACAATGGAAGCATCACACAGAGTCAGAATCAACATGGGAATCAGAAGAATTTCTAAGGGCATGTAATCCAGAATGGTTTTCCCAAGCAACCGAATCTCGAGGACGAGATTCATTCTAAGTGGGGGAGGTTTGTGACAGTCTGGTTTTGCCCTCTTTTCTTTGCCTAGTTTTCAGTTGAGTTGGTTTTAAATTTGGATTTTTTGAATCACTTCATTTGGACTTAACCACTTGGGTACTCCTTGACTTTCACCCAAGTGCTCCCTCTCCTCCTCAAAACCATCATTTCACCTCTGGATCAAGTCAAAACATTGCTTGGAATATTTTTCTTAAATGAAAAATATTCATTTTGCCCTCCAAAACCCTAGCTAAGCCCTTGGTACTCCAAAGCTACCCTAATTTTTCTTGCCCCAAAAATCCTGAGAAAAATCCCAATTATTCTTTGAACCCTAGGGCGCCTTTCCGAGCAAAAATACTTCATCACTCTTTGGAATATTTTGGCTACAGAAAATAAATTCATTTACGAATGTAAATGGTAGTTTCTACAGCAACTACCATTTTACTAGCTCCATTGTAGCTGGTTTTTCTTGTGCCTATTTACCTTAGTAAGTGTAAGTAAACCCCCAAAGCTCAGCCTTTAACTCCCACATTACAAGAAATATGTCAACTTGTGACCACCACTATTGGTCACTGAATGGTCACTATTTTCAATTTGTGACCTTTTTGTGACCAAAAACATAAGGTCAAAAGTCGGCCGTCGTTAATCGACTATAGCGACCTTTCTTACGGAATGGTCGTGAGACGTTTATGACCAAAATATGTCTCTTGTGGCGTTTTGGTCACAAGCAACCTCCTGCACCACGAGGCATCCAACGTGGCAAGCTGATGTGGCACAAGAATAAGCCCTGTACAATTCGGTTTTCTAAAAGGGCCGAGCACATTAATTCGGCCTTTTTAATATTTATTTTTCCTATTAAGTTTTGCTAGCTACATGGGCTGGCCCAGCTATAATTCGCCTTTTATTTTGGGTTGTGGCTGCTTTTTACTTTTTCAAATGGGTCCCAATTGTCGTGTTACGATATGTGGGTCCCAAATTTCGATTCAGTTTGTGGGTCCTTCTTTGTCATGGTCATGTTCCTCGATTTCAATATGCCAATAATTAAACAACCAATATTTAAATCAAAATAGACAGAAAAACAAGTGTAATACTTCAAATAACAAGAAGAAACAATCTGTTACATCAACACACATACAACATTTCATTCAAAAACAGAGAGAAGATACATGAAATTCTGGAGTTCACAATGCCCAAATAACCTAGCTATTATTACATAACTTGCTATAGGAAAATGTCTTGGCGCTTCTTTGAACATCTTCTTTCGTCTTGAATTTAGGCAAAATATCTGCCAACAAGAAAACAGAACATCAAGGATATAGTGAATAACAACAGCAGCAAGTGATGGGGTGCATGAAAATTAAGAAGAGCATTACAGCAGCAGTTCAAGTTAACACAATAGATGGACAGTACAACAGCATTACAGGCAGTCAAACAGTTCAGGGACAGCAAACACGCATGCATACAGACAGTCAAACAGTTCGAGTGAACAACAAAGCATCCATCTATTGTGTTAACTTGCAAACAGTTCAGGGAACATGCAAACAGTTCAGGGAACATGCATGCAATGGAAGTACGTACTAGTAGTTCAGGGAACTTGCAAACAGTTCAGGGAACATGCATGCAATGCAAATAGTTCAGGGAACTTGCAAACAGTTCAGGAAACATGCAAACAGTTCAGGGAATAATCAAATAATAAAGCCAGGTTGTGCAATATTACACACAGTGCCCATGCTACGCCTTTACGACCTTGTGCGGTAGCAAAGAATGGTAGAAGATGGAGCCACTAACGTCCCCAAGCCCTGCAGCACATACATGAGAATTACACACGATGCTCGGGTGCAGTAAAGGTAGAAATAACACAATGCAATAGTACAGGCCATCATGGTCTGGTAAGGTAAAAATAACACAGTAACTCTCTCGTAAGTTTTATTGGACCAATTATTTTGCTCTTATGTAGATCCAAAATCCCAGGGTGGGCCGTTCATAGGTATATAAGTAGATCCAATAAATACATGCCAAATTGGGCAAGAAATGAAAACGAATAGATGGCAAATGCATGTCACATACTCCTATATTCAAACAATTGACATTACTCAGGACTAGTAGAATGAGATTACAGGAAACATGCAAACAGTTCAGGGAATATTGTGTTAACTTGCAAACAGCAAACAGTTCAAGGAACATGCATGCAATGGAAGTACGTACTAGTAGTTGTACAACACAATGCCAGGTTGGAGCAAATCATGCTTAAGCAAACAATGGCAGCGGCATGGCATAATCAAATAATAATGTGAGAAAACAACTGGATATGATTCACACTTGATCACAAAGAAAGAATGTGCTAGTAGTGTGCACTCACAAAAGAATGGCGGTAGGTCAAGCTTTCCTCGCTTGACCTTAGAAGAGGATCCTCAGACGCCGGTTGCTGGCGTACAGATGTATATGATTAGTTGAGGATGAATAGGCAACTGGCATTTACACTCGAATGTTTTACAGGGTATAGATACAATAAGGTTGCTAACCACGAATAAGAACTAATGCAATGACTTAGTTGAGGACAATGGATACAGATCCCCCAGATTCACCAAAAAAAGATAGAACAAAGAATAACAAAAGTAACAGGTATTTAGCGAATAGAAGTCTCAAGGTGTTCTTGTGATAGGTGGTTGACGAATATGGAGTCGTAATATACTCATGGATATTAAGATTAATAATCTACAGCAGGAAGTGTTTTTTCAGCATGACAGTTGCTTAGTTATTCATGAACAGACATAAGCAGGCACCACCATGCTTGCTATATCTCTCTCAAACAAACATCAGCCAGAGATTCTACATATGGACAGACATAAGCAGGCACCACCATGCATATCAACGGCTAACAAGAGCACACTAGAACTCGATGACACACCACCATATGAACACTTTGAAAGGGACACAAAATGAGTGACCCTGGACACAATAATCGGCTCAGACCTCGATACATGGGGAATGGATGATCTAAAAAGGGTACAAAAAGTAACTCGCTCACAATAAATAAATAGGCTAGGATAACCCTAGTCAGGAATCCAGGAATTACATCAAAGCAAGTAAATTGAGCGTTTGATTGAACAAGCATAAAATCAGGAGGCACAATAGTCTTTCAATATCATACTAATGCTAAGTGGGCTAACTAGCGAGTACACTCACTGCTACACATTGCCAAGTGTTGTTGCACTAAGCAACCATGCGAGACAAATTAAATTGTACGCCACCAAAGACCCAAAGAATTAACAATCAAACAAGACGATGCGCACATCCATGCAAAACCAGCATTAGCGCAAAACCAGCATCGTGTGCAAAACCGTGCGCAAGTGCATTGACATCGGTTTCATTAAGTCAATCATATTCATTAGCAAGCTTACATAGGAAGCAACATGAATAATTCATAAGCATGTCATCTCATCGCCAGCAACATGAATAATTCTGGGCCTACTATGCAACCCAAGGACATTTCCATGACACATAAGAAGCTGAACATAACACAACGCATATGCTGAACTCATAAGCATGTCAGGTCCGCTTATGCCCTAAATGTACCTGCAGGAGGCAGGGAGGAGGGAGCGGGCATGCAGACGGGACCTGGAGGGTCGTGTAGTCGTGGGCGAGTTTGTAGTCCTTGTAAGGAAGTAGCCACCGCTGTCAGCCGCCCTGACCCGGCCTAGACGCTGTCGAGCGTGTTCTTGCGGCCACTGCACCACCCACATCCTGAAAAACCAGACACACAACAAAAATGTCAGATCTGAGTCATATATGCTGCGGATAACCATGAGAAGAAAATGGAGGAGTGGATCTGCGGCCGGCGCTGTTGGGGAAGAAGGTGTCCGACGGCGGCCTTGTTGGGGAGGAGGGAGAGTCGAGGAAGCATCCAGGCAACGAGGAGGGATCGGCTCCAGCAGCAGCCATTGGGGAAGCGGCAAGTCGGAGACGCGGCTATCTCAGCGCGGTAGTCCAACCTTGCACATCCTCTTGTAGCAGTCATTGCTTGTACTGTAAGCAAGTGCCTGGTATGAACTTGCAACGTTGAAAGTGTGGTCCCTGTTACCAACACTATGTAGATCATTATCTGAGAGTGAAACTGTTAAAATAACAAGGGAACGGAACTGGTACTAAAATTTCTCAGATTAAATTGATTAGAATCGTAATAAAATACTTAGGACGCCAAGGTATCCAATTCATATAGAGACACCCAAATGTGAATACTACATCATCACAGAACGAGTGGTAGTCATGACATCTTTGGGATGCCAAAGTATCCAATCGGTATAGGCATCTTGTGAGATGCACTTAAAGAGAATGTAGGAACACAAGGAATGTAAATGAGTTGTGCTGACTGCTGAGTTGTTCAGGGACACTGAGAATGAGGACAATGCAGGCAACTGCAAGCAGAGCTTGTCAGTAAACAAAATTTTGAGGTGACCAGTGATTGATAGACACTATCAACGATTAAAAACATGTCAGGTTCAGATTAGACAGTTTTCACACAAAAGAAAGTGCATATCACAATTTGCATCTATAATGTGGATTCGGATGGTTTCGGCTGCCACTAAGATGACTTTCAGATATGCATCACAATGACCAAAAGCTTACTGATGTTGCTAAAACGGTACTGTAATCAGTTGCATGCGTGCTGTTTCCTGTAAAACACAGCAACAGTACTTCTCCACACCGCCGATTGGACATCTGGAGCATAGAGAGTAAATCAAGGACCGTAAATAAAACTAGCATATATTCCCGAATTCGAATCGGACAGTAATGAGGAACATGACGACTTCAGCATCCTACAAACCAGCAGCATGAAATTTCTCGACAGCACCAGAGACCGCGAACCCAGAGATCGGTGCGGTGCGCACCCAGAGACGGCGAACAGCGGCAGGATTTAACCAATCGTTGGACGGAGAACAACCTCGTACCTCGGAGCCCAACGGCGGCGATCAAGGGCGGAGTCGCTGACAATGAGGGAACGCGATGCCCCGGGAGGGAGAGCGGGGGACGGCGACGACGGCGATCCGGGTGAGAGGCAGAGGGGCGCGGGGCCCGTCGGGTCGGAGCGCGGGTGAGGAGGCTTTAGCGATGATGCCGAGGTACGGGCGTCGGCGGCGGGGGTGAGGGAGGGAGGGAGGGGAGGGGGCCGTGCCGGCAATGGAGGCGCTGCCGCCCCCAAAACCCTAGAGCCACGGGGAAGGCTGCGGGTGAGCTGCTGCGGGAGGAAGAAGGGGGACGGGTGGCCTAAGGGAGAATGACCGCCGGGCGTCGAGGGAACGGAGCAGGGGAGGGGGTGGATCTGGCCGCCGCCATGGCCATGGCCGTGCCATGCGGCTAGGTCTAGGTCATGAGCGAGGAGGGAGCGCGGATCCGACCACGGCCGTGGGAGAGAAGGGAAGGGGAGGGGTTGCCGGCAGCCGGGGTTTGGGGAGAGGACGGAGGACGGCGCCGGCGGTGGCTGGGTGGTTGGGGATCGAGAGGGTTGGGGGTGGCGGCTGTGGGATGAGAGGGGGAGAGTGGATCGGGGTAGAGGAGTGGATTGGGGAAGCTAGGGTTTGGTTGAGAGGGTGAGGGGGTGAGGGCGGCCGTTGGATCCAGAAGCATCCGACGGTGTTTGATGCATGATCCGCGTGATATGCCTATGAACCAATCAGAGCGCACCGAACAATTTGATGATTTTTTGACCATATAAATTGGTCATGATTAATTACATAGAAATTTTTCATTCCATTTTTCAAAGCTCAAAATGAGTTTGTTTTTTTGAAAGACCTATCTAATATTTGTTCAAATGATGTCATATTTTGCACAAGTTTCATCTTAGATTGGCAAACAACATTGACAAAGGAAGTTTTCATTTTCTTTGGGCGAAAAAACCATTTTCCATTTTTCGAGTGCCCAAAAGGAGGTTTTTTTGTGAATGACCTCCCAAATAACCGCTACAAAATTGGACCAAATCATTTTTCTAAAATACTAGGACATATTTAATGCACAATTGACCAAATGGTTGGGTGTAAAAAGTTTTGATCCACCTCTCGTGAAAAAGACAAATTTCCAGCGATTCAGGAGGAAGCGGGTCAAATTTGAACTGTAGCTGCCTTGTAGTTTGCTCTTTATTTTTTCCAAAAATAATTTCTAGTTACATAAGTATCTATTTAATCAGAGAAACACCAAAACAATTCCAAGTTTCAACCACTAGCTAGGAACGGTCATTCCATACTGCTTTTGACCGTGCATTTTGAAACGGGCATAAAAAATTCAAAAAATCAAAAAATTGGGAAACCTTCGCATTGTGTCACTATATGTGTCCAAGTTCCCAGGAAAAATAACAAACTTGTCATACGTCATTATTTTAGAAAAGTGTTCTCAGAAACGAGCTATCACGTGTGGAGATCAATGGCTTTCAAGCCAAATGATCAATCTTATGGCCACATTCATGGCATAGTTTGTTTAAATGATGTCATATTTTGCACAAGTTTCATCTTAGATTGGCAAACAACATTGACAAAGGAAGTTTTCATTTTCTTTGGACGAAAAAACAATTTCCATTTTTCGAGTGCCCAAAAGGAGGTTTTTTTTTGAAGGACCTCCCAAATAATTGCTGCAAAATTGGACCTAATCATTTTTCTAAAATACTAGGACAAATTTAATGCACAATTGACCAAATGGTTGGGTGTAAAAAGTTTTGATCCACCTCTCGTGAAAAAGACAAATTTCCACCAATTCAGCTGGAAGCGGGTCAAATTTGAACTGTAGCCGCCTTGTAGTTTGCTCTTTATTTTTTCCAAAAATCATTTCTAGGTACATAAGTATCTATTTAATCAGAGAAACACCAAAAAAATTCCAAGATTCAACCACTAGCTAGGAACGGCATTCCCGCCGTCTTGACCGCATTTTGAAACGGGCATAAAAAATTCAAAGAAAATCAAAAAATTGGGAAACCTTCGCATTGTGTCATTATATGTGGCCAAGTTCCCAGGAAAAATAACAAACTTGTAATACGACAATTATTTTAAAAAAGTGTTCTCAGAAACGAGTTATCACGTGTGGACATCAATGGCTTTCAAGCCAAATGATCGATCTTATGGCCACATTCATGGCATAGTTTGTTCAAATGATCTCATATTGTGCACAATGGTGCATATTGGAATGGCAAACAACATTGACAAAGGAAGTTTTCATTTTCTTTGGACGAAAAAACCATTTTCCATTTTTCGAGTGCCCAAAAGGAGATTTTTTTGTGAAGGACCTCCCAAATAATTGCTGCAAAATTGGATCAAATAATTTTTCTAAAATACTAGGACATATTTAATGCACAATTGACCAAATGGTTGGGTGTAAAAAGTTTTGATCCACCTCCCGTGAAAAAGACAAATTTCCACCGATTCAGCTCGAAGCGGGTCAAATTTGAACTGTAGCTGCCTTGTAATTTGCTCTTTATTTTTCCCAAAAATCATTTCTAGGTACATAAGTATCTATTTAATCAGATAAACACCAAAAAAATTCCAAGATTCAACCACTAGCTAGGAACGGTTAAGCCCACCGTTTTGACCGCATTTTGAAACGGGCATAAAAAATTCCTAAAAAAATCCAAAAATTGGAAAACCTTCGCATTGTGTCATTATATGTGGCCAGGTTTCCAGGAAAAATATTAAACTTGGAATACGGAAATTGTTTTAAAAAAGTGTTTTCAGAAACGAGCTATCATGCGTGAAGATTCATGGCTTCCAAGCCAAATGATCAATCTTATGGCCACATTCATGGCATAGTTTGTTCAAATGACCTCATATCGTGCACAAGGGTGCATCTTGGAATGACAAGAATGTTGCCTAAGGAACTTTTCATTTTCTTTGGACGAAAAATTCATTTTCCATTTTTTCAAGTGCCCCAAATGAGTTTTTTTTGAAGGACCTACCGTATATTTGTTGCAAAATTGGACCTAATCAATTTTATAAAATACTGGGCCATATATAATGCACAATTGACAAAATGGTTGGGTGTCAAAGTTTTGATCCACCTCTGGTGAAAAGACAAATTCCGTCGATTCAAATTTAGAAGCGGGTCAAATTTGAACTGCGGTGCCTCATAGTTTGCTATTTATTTTTTCCAAAAATCATTTCTAGGTAAATAAGTATCTATTTAATCAGAGAAACACCAAAAAAATCCAAGATTCAACTACTAGCTAGGAACGGTCAAGCCCGCCGTTTTGACAGCATTTTGAAGTGGGCATAAAAAATTCAAAAAAATCAAAAAATTTGAAAACCTTCGCATTGTGTCATTATACGTGGCCAAGTTTCCAGGAAAAATAATAAAATTGTAATACGGAAATTGTTTTAAAAAAGTGTTCTCTGAAACGAGCTATCATGCGTGAAGAGTCATGGCTTTCAAGCCAAATGATCAATCTTATGGCCACATTCATGGCATAGTTTGTTCAAATGACCTCATATCGTGCACAAGGGTGCATCTTGGAATGACAAACAATGTTGCCTAAGGAACTTTTCATTTTCTTTGGACGAAAAATTCATTTTCCATTTTTCGAAAGTGCCCAAAATGAGTTTTTTGTGAAGGACCTACCATATATTTGTTGCAAAATTGGACCTAATCAATTTTATAAAATACTAGGCCATATATAATGCACAATTGACAAAATGGTTGGGTGTCAAAAGTTTTGATCCACCTCTGGTGAAAAAGACAAATTCGCGGGTCAAATTTGAACTGCAGCTGCCTCATAGTTTGCACTTTATTTTTTCCAAAAATCATTTCTAGGTAAATAAGTATCTATTTAATCAGAAATACATGGTTTGATGGCGAGACATCCAGGTTTGGACGGTGGCCGAGGGCCCCAACTCTAGAGCGCATACGCCAAGATGCCGCCGCTGGTCACCTCTCGTGACTGCATGCCATGCCATGCTCAAGTGGCCTAGGCATGTCTAGTGGGTTGGGCACTCCCCAGGTAGGTGCTAGGAAGAAAATTATAACATAAGATTCTCATGAGGAGACCGAACTATGCTCAAACATGAATTAGCAGCCAAGTGTTTGATTAGCGGTACGGGAAATGCACATGGCCAATGGGCGTGAGTTTTGGCTGAGGATGATCATATACTAAGAAGAATGTCTTCACAATTTTTTAGGGAAATCAAGAATATATAAATAACACTTCCTTCACAAAGTGCTTTGACACAGAATTAGGAAAATGAATATTGTTGAGTTATTTTTGAACTAGGCAAGGAAGGTTTTTGACATATTTAATGAAGATATGATCCAAACAATTTACGAGAATTTTTTGGGAATTTTTGGAATAACAGAAATATAGGTTGCTTCACAACCTATGGCAAAAATTGACACATGGACATGACACATAGGCAAAACTGATGAGATGGCGCCTAGTCATCACAACCCACCACAATCTACAAGGCTATGACCATCTATATTGGTCGTTAACAACTAGAAATAAGGCACCGGACCAGCCCTATTTGCTTTGTGACCATTTCGTGTAAGGAAATTACGACCTTTCTGACCAAAATGGTCGCAATGATTTAGGGTTTGGAGCCCCCTGAACAGCTTTTGACCAATTGGTCTCAAATGGTCATAGATCTATGACCAATTCTTCCAGGGTCACTGACAGAAGGTCACTAGTTGACATATTTCTCGTAGTGCCAGTGGTTTGACCACAGTAAATCTCCAAAGTTACTGTCCAGAAACTTGCCAGCAGTACAAATCCATTTCTACTGCAGCTGGATCCAAGCCAAACCGTGGTAACACTTCAAACTACCAAGGACTACACGCCAGACATCAAGGTTAGCACTTAGGGTGGCCTGATATCACGTTTCACGCGGTGACCGCGTTCGTCCGAGCGTGCTGGCATGCAAAACACGCGCTCTGCGTGCCGCCTAGCGCTCTGTTGAGCGCGTGCTCGCTGCCCAGCCTGCCCAAGCATGCCAAGCCTCGCCACCATCCTCGTCTCCACCCCCTTAACTCCCCCTGGCACTCGCCGACGCCGGAGCTCGCCGCAGCGGGCACGGGAACGGTCCGGCCAATGACACAGTGCGCGGTGCACTGTGCTCGTCGTCTTCTCCCTCGTCCCCGTGCTCGTCCGCGCCCACCAATAGTTCCCGCGTGACCTCCGTCGTCTTCCACCTCTCTCGCTGGCGCCGTTCATCACCGGGCGCCGTGGACAGGTGTCCTCCGGTGGAGCCCGAACCCTCCTCACCGCCCGCCTATAAATGCCGCCACCCCAGCCTCTTTGGGCACCCGCAGCTACTCCCACACCCTCCACAAACTTGTAGAAGCCGTAGCCCGGCCGGGCAGGCCGCGGGTTGCCGTCCCAAAGCTCGAGCTCACCGGCGATACCCTTCGGATCGTCCCCATGGCTCCAGCCCCTCCCAGGCCAGGGCGACCTTGCCAGGGCCACTCTTCGGTGAGGGCGTTCCGCCCTGTTGGAGCCCCTGGAGCCGCCCCGAGCCGCCGTCGTCTTCGTCTCCAGCGACCGCTGCCCTCTGCCTCCGCTGGAGAGGCCGTTTCTGACACTGTCCGGTCACCTCTAGCCACGCTACGGGTACGGGCAGGTGCGCCATCTTCTTCTCCTTCAATTCCCCCCTCTGATTTGACCCCAAGAACCCTCGTCGCCGGCGTGTGCTCCGGCGAAGCGCCGCCTCCCTTTGTTTCCTTCTCCCCTCCTTCTGGCTTGACTAGCGGGGCCCGCTAGTCATCCACTCATTACGCGCGCGAAGCGGTATGAGTGGTGGCGCCCGGCGTTCACGCCTGACGCCACCCCCTCAGTCTGTTTTATTTTTATTTCAAATTCATTTAAATCCAGGAAACTTCAAGCAACCATAACATTTTATCTGTAAGTCCAAATGCATTGATTCTTTTTGCATTGTGTTCTTTGTCCAAAAATCTAAAAGCACCAAAAAGATGGGATTTTTCCTTGCTGTCTAGATTTTCTGGTAATTTTCAGAAGGTTTCTTGATGTTTTCTTTTTGTTGTTTTATTTATTTTCAGAAGAACAAGCTTGTCTTGAGGATCACCAGGTGATTTGTGAACCTCATCAGCACTAAGGCAAGTGACAGCAACATTATCATAGTGCCACTTCAAAATTTGTGATTTCCTATTTCAACTTATGATTATTCCTGCATTTAAATAATTATTATGATAATTATATTCCGTTAAGTGCTTGTCATGTTGAATATGCTTGATTTACAGAAAGTTTGAAATGAATCTTGCTGATAATCTAACAAGAACTTAGATATGAGTAATGAGAAGATGATATGGTCATGGAGGTTAATAATTAGTTTAATTATTATACTTGCATGATGAAAAATGATGAGATTGCTAGAAATGATTCTGGTTTAAGTGAGGTTTGATCTTAACCAGAGAAGTACCTTGAGTTGATGATGGCTCTAAGGGGGCGTAGTTGATTTAGTAAATTTTCATGGTTATGTGATGCATATGTTAGTGATGCATAGCATGGCATTATGACTCCGGTTACTGTCACTTTAAGTTGAACTTGATAAATAACTCAACTTGAATATCTTATTGACCGGGCCGTGGTGCCGCTGAAACGAGTTTTTCCCAGTGCAACCACATTTGCCGGTATGGACGACCTTAATGCGTTTCATTGTCATGCCTCTAGTCGGTGCCTCCATCTAGGGCAGGTTATGGGCGTGCTATACCCTGGCCCGGTAAGCAGGCATAACCTTGTGTGATAGTTGATGAGTTAAGTGTTCGGGTCCCAGACTGGATCGTTGCCACGACGGTGGTTTGAGGTGTCTTGAGGTAGACACAGGGCCACCCAGGACTAGCCCGATGGGGATTGAGTCGGAGTGTAACATCCCAAAATTCTAAATTTTGGAATGTTATAAACAAATAGATAGTTTTGATTGATTGTTTGTTTGATTGATTGATTGAGTGAAGTTGAGTGAAATTTGAAACTTTTGAAAGTTAAATGAGAGGGAATAAAACGACTTTCTCAAACTTTCATTTAGCTTTTATGATCTCCGTGAATTCAAATTCCTTTTCACCACAAAACCCTGGAGAGAAGATGACATGACTTCTTCCATTTATTTAAATGACAATGGGTGTTGAAAACATTTCCAATTCTGAAACTTTATGCAACTCAATGATTTTCACGAGCGACGATAAAATGACTTCTTCAAAACATATGAAATATGAGTTGGGAGTTTCAAATAATTAAATTCAAAGTTCTTTTGAATTTATTTCCCATTTGGAGTTATTTGAGTTTTATTCAAATTATTTTTCTCCAAAAAAAAAATATTTGGAAAATAGGGTAACATGATTCCCTACATCAGAAAATTGGAGAGAAATTAATTTGAAGTCATTTTGGTATTTTTAAAATGATTTTCAGTGGATTTTATTAGACCAGTGGCACTCTTTGAATTATTTGAATTTTTGTGGATTTTATTTGAAGCTAGAATAATGTTCATGTTGTAGAAAATCTTTTTCTGAAAATTTTGATATATTATATGCCTATATAATTTTTTTATTTCTTTTGTTTTTATTTTTGTTTGACTGTAAAAAAAAAACCTTCTGGACCGACCGGACCGAGCCGGCCCAGCTTGCCAGGCCACGGCCCAGCCGGCCCACGTCGCCCGTCGCTTCGTCTCGAAGGGACTCACTCGAGTCCGCCGGGCCGCTGGCCGAGTCCCGGCCGGCACGCCTCGCGTGGCTCTTCTCCACGCCTCCGAGGCCCTCCCTCCTTAAAGCCGCTACTGCCCCGCCTCCTCTCCTTCTTTTTCCCGCTGCTGCAGCCGGAGATCGCCGCCACCAACCGCCGCCGAGCTTCCTCGCTGCCGCCAAACTCCGTCTCTGCCCTCGCGGACACCGCCGACGCCGCCAACCTCCCGTCTCGCCCCACCGCGTCCACCGTCGCCCATTGCCGTGCCCCCACCATCACCGGAGCCACCGGCCGCTTTGCCGAGCCGCCCGCCCGTGTCGCCCGATTGACCGCCGCGGTTTCTGACGGAGAACCGCCCCAACCGGTAAAAACCCTAGATCAGTTTTTTTTAAAAAAAACCCGGTTTTGTTTAGGTTTATTTAAATAGCGAACGTTCATTAGTTAGGGTTTGCACCGAACGGGTTTCGTTAGTTAAACGTTCGGCAGCGAACGTTCGTCATTTAGTTCTTTTCTTTTTCTGTTAGTTTTTAGTCAGGGACTTCTTTGTAGATATATTATTTACAGATTAGCCCCTGGTTTTTCAAACGACTATAACTTTTTGCTCGTTAGTCCAAATCCAACGAAACCAACGCCCACTTTTTCATTGTGATCCCCTCTATCCAGTAATCCAACTCAAACATGTTTTTGAAAGTTTTAAAATTTGAATTCAAACGGATTTGAATTTGAACTTCGTTTGACCATAACTTCAGTTTCGTAACTCCGATTTAGTTGATTCTTTTTGCAAATCGAAGCTCTTGACCTAAACTTTCTGATAAGGCCAAATTCACATAATTTTGGTACTGTAAGAAATTGTTTTATGTTGCAAGAGTTATTTGCTTGGTTTTGATGTTTTCCGAGTTGTTTTCTTCGTTCTCTCCGATTTTTGAGTGATTGCTTATGTGTGGCTACTATTGCTTGATTACGATAGATTGACCGGAGTGTGACGAGTAGAACTATCAAGAGTTTTGAGTGCGACTCATCTTCATCAACTTTGCAGGCAAGTAACACTTTGATCATACCTTTCCTACTACCCAGTTTTTACTGCATTAGATCAATCCTCAAACATTGCATTGACTAGGATCTAATTAAATTGTGGGATGGGAAGTAGTTGAGGTAGTACCTATTACCTGTTTTATTTTCAAACCCTTGGGAGTTACTTCTACGTTTGCTTATGCCATGCTATGCTAGTAGACGTGGATTGGGTGAGTGAATTCCATTACAGATGTGAGATAGTTAATTAATGGTTTATCTAAGGTGGCAACTTAAACACACATCTAGGTGGATTGAGGCACCTGGTTTCTATCAGGATTTTCTTGTATTTCTTCGGACCGCCACCCAGGCCCAAAGGGATCATGAGATTATTCAAACTAGAAACTTACGTGTGCAGCCACAAGCCATTATGGGCTCTGGCATAGTTGATTAAGTCGTGCGAACTCTTACGGGGTAGACTAGCAGATGTAGGGGAAAGTAGGTGTACCGGTCTATCCATTTTAAGGTGCTAGCGCTTCTGAAAGACTATGTCTCAGTCATCCGTTTCTCAAACATCATGTAGTGCGAGAAATCCAATGGAGGCGATCGAGTCTTGTGGGGAAAAGTGCGCAAAACCTCTGCAGAGTGTATAAACTAATCATGATTAGCCGTGTCCCGGTTATGGACATCTTGAGTATCTAGTACTTGGATATCATGTGAATCTCATCATGTTACTTCTAATTAATATTGTTGGGTTTTTAATGAGTACTTTTAATTGGGATTGAGAATGCTGTCAACCATTCTCAATGTTTCACAACCACCATGATAGTTAATAAATTTATTCCTTTGCAGTAGGGAAAAATTGGCTTTACGCAAAAACTGTAACCATAGAGCTTTCCACCAGCCATATATGCATGTAGTATAGGCTTATTCCTTCATTACTCTCTATGTGTTACATTGCCAGCATATTCCATGTGTCAATTGACCCGTTTTGGCCGCAACGTTTCATGTTGCAGACTTTTCGCAACGCAGTAAGTGATACGTTAGGGTTACGATTTCTACACTCAACTTTGCCGTTGGTGTTGATGGAAATCCACAACCTTGTTACTTCCGCTATTTTGGATTGAGGTAATAGTATTTACGTTACTATACATGTGATTTACCTCTGTTATAAATCCTCGAGTACTGTGTGTGTGAGGATACCGATCCAGGGATGACACTTAAGCACAGAGACTTGATCCATTCGGGTCGGGTCGCTACACGGAGTGGCTGGGAGAGTGTCATGACAATGAAGTGGTTTCATTGGAATGACGTTGGTCCACCCAAACGGGAGTGCGAGGCCATGGGTTCCGTAGTGTGGGTACAGTGCGCTACCTCTGCAGAGTGTATTAATCTACTAATAGCCGAGTCCACGGTTCTGAACCACGCCGAAAGTAGGGTACACCATGAGTCAACACTTAATAAATTTGCACACTGAGACATGCACTAAGGTAATGGCAGTGAGGCCATCATGTTGAGGTTGAGACCAAGTGTTGGTCAGGGTTGTGATCGCCGTAAGGATCACGAGATTGTCGTTGAGTTCTTCATGTTTGTGGTCTGGAAATGATCACGCTCGGTAAGCCAGTCCATGGGACGAGTACCACTTTAGCATATTAACAGCATGTTGGATATATATTGTTGCATTGTATTTAATTGGTTAAGTATCATGATATTGTTTGTCATTATGTTTATGCTTGTTTTGATCTTGCAAGTACATTCAATGTACTGACCTGGCATGTCATGCTAGATTTCAGGAAAGTCTCGTTGGAAAGCAGAGCTGTCCGAGTCTAGATCGTGTCCACATCGGTGTCCCTGTGCTATGGAGTCCCGCTACGACGTTATTCCGCTGCCACATAGTTGTCATTATCGAGGCCCCTTTGTGTTTACTAAATAATGTACATATTGTTCAACCGCATCGTGTGTGCCGCTTGGGCTCGCTAACTGTTGTAATATGAACTATGCTCCGCTAGCATGAATAAAGCGGTTGTTTTTCCGTACCAAGTTGTTGTGTGTTGCCAGAAGACAAGGTCTACGGGCTGGCAATCTTGAGGTAAACACAGCCGCTCACGAGCGGTGCCACAGTGCCCCGGAAGGCATCCCCTCTTTTGTCTTCGTCTATCGGTAACTTTACTTGGAGCTATATTTTTATTCACCACATGATATGTGTTTTGCTTGGAGCATCTTGTATGATATGAGTCTTTGCTTTTTAATTTACCAGAATCATCCTTGATGTACACACCTTTGGGGAGAGATAAACAGGATTTGGAATTTATTAGAATACTCTATGTGCTTCATTTATATCTTTTGAGCTAGATAATTTTGCTCTAGTACTTCAGTTTTTTCTTTTAGAGCACGGCGGTGGCTTTATTTTGTAGAAATTGTTGGTCTCTCATGCTTCACTTATATTATTTTGTGAGTCTTTTAGAACAGTATGGTATTTGCTATGGTTATAAAATTGGTCCTAGAATGATGGGCATCCAAGTTGGGTATAATAAAAACTATCATAGGAAGTGAATTGGATGCTATGATCAATTTGATGCTTAATAATTGTTTTGAGATATAAAGGTGGTAATATTAGAGTTATGCTAGTTGGGTAATTGTGAATTTAAAGAATACTTGTGTTGAAGTTGGCAAGTCCCGTAGCATGCACGTATGGTAAAAGTTGTGTAACAAAGTTGTTGCATAAGGTGCTCTTTTGATTGCCTTCCTTATGTGTGGAGGTCGGGATCGCGCGATGGTTAACTCCTACCAACCCTTCCCCTAGGAGCATGCGTAGTAGTACTTTGCTTCGAGGGCTAATAAAACTTTTGCAATAAGTATATGTGTTCTTTATGACTAATGTGAGTCCATGGATTATACGCACTCTTACCCTTCCATCATTGCTAGCCTCTTGATGCAGTGCATTGCCCTTTCTCACCTTGAGAGTTGGTGCAAACTTCACGGTGCATCCAAACCCCGTGATACGATACGCTCTATGACACATAAACCTTCTTATATCTTCCTCAAAACAGCCACCATACCTACCTATTATGACATTTCCATAGCCATTCCGAGATATATTGCCATGCAACTTTCCACCGTTCCGTTCATCATGACACGTTTCATCATTGTCATATTGCTTTTGCATGATCATGTAGTTGACATCGTATTTGTGGCAAAGCCACCTTCATAATTTTTCATACATGTCGCTCTTGATTCATTGCACATCCCGGTACACCACTGGAGGCATTCATATAGAGTCATATCTTGTTCTAGTATCGAGTTGTAATCAATGAGTTGTAAATACATAGAAGTGTGATTATCATCATTATTAGAGCATTGTCCCTTATAAAAAAAGGAAAGGCCAAATAAAAAAAGGAAAGGCCAATAAAATATTTGGTGTTCGTCCATACTAAACTTATTTATTTATAATTGTCAGCTTATTTCTTATCTTCAAGAAATACTCGGAAGGTAGTAGACAAGACATACTACAGCTATGATTCCAAGCTTAATTGTGAGGAGAAAGGTTATCTTGTCTCATTCATAGAAGATGTTGAGGCCTTCAAAACCAGTCACTCTATAAGCCCAAGTTATACTAGATACGTGCCACTAGTCCATAAATTTCTTGATGGTAACTTCATTGCCAAAAACTTGGTAAGATTTTGTTAATGATGGTAACTTCATTGCATACATTATTCTTAAGTAAACTACATTGCTAACTATATATGTTACTATTTCAGTTTTGAACAGAGGCTCCCGAAGCGAGGTTGTGCACGACATGCTATGTAATCAAGGTGATATGCATATGGTTAGCTTACGACCAACTCCTGTGGAGGCTTACCATACTGCATACTTGATTTCCTCAAATGATGGAAGGCTCAAAATCAAAGAATGGAGCAATGTGATGAATGCGCATGCGCAAATAATTGGAGACAAAATGAATGTGCGCAAGCCACAAGTTGGAGATAGGTTTATGTCCATTCTCCATTATGGTGAAGGACCGGTTTATCTGCATTTTATGGTATTTTAGCTAGAGAGAGGAGTAGGTCCTAAGTATTAAAAACAATTAGTTAGTGTTGATTATATATGACTACAATGTCTTAGACTTGATGGTGATGCTTTGAGTAGGAGTAGTGATTATGAGTACTATGATGATGATGATGAGGAGTTGTTATTATAACTAGTGACGAAGTTGTTATATGATGTCTCATCATGAACGAAAATGATGATTATGAGGAGTTATATGACAATGATATATTATGATGATAAGTTGTTAATGACATTGTGATGATGATGATAAGTTATTATGTCATTGGGTGAAATAATCGCGAATTAGTTTCAAATGGATGGATCCAAAGTGACCATTATATTCGTTACTTTGGATCCATGCACTTGAAACTAATCCAAAGTTCTTTCACCTAGTGATTTAATAACTCATTATGATGTTAAAACAATCTGTAACTTGCTACTATATGAAAAATTTTATACAGGTGTATGAATACGACCTAAAATAAAAAAGAAATGGAATTAGGAATAATAGTAGTAGCGATTGTTCTCGAAAGCGCTACTAGTAATTAGCAGTAGCGCTCGTTTGGGAAAGCACTGCTACTAAGTAGATATAGCGATGATAGCGTGCCGTGAGCGCCATCGTTAAGCTTTATTTGTCGCGCCTTATCGATGGCGCTTCCCAGCCATCTTGATGGGCCAAAAACCAGCGCTGCTGCTAGGCTTTTCCCTAGTAGTGAAAGGCCAAAAAAAGAGAAAGGCCCAAAAAAAGAGAGAAGAAATAAAAAAGGGGGACAATGTTACTACCTTTGTCCACACTTGTGCTTCAAATTAGCACCATGTTCTTCATACAGAGAGTCTCTTATGTTGTCACTTTCATATACTAGTGAGAATTTTTCATTATAGAACTTGGCTTGTATATTCCAACGATGGGCTTCCTCAAAATGCCCTAGGTCTCCGTGAGCAAGAAATTTGGATGCACACCCACTTAGTTTCTTTTGTTGAGCTTTCATACATTCATAGCTCTAGTGCATCCGTTGCATGGCAATCCCTACTCCTCATGTTGACATCAATTGATGGGCATCTCCATAGCCCGTTGGTTAGCCTCGTCAATGTGAGACTTTCTCTTTTTTGTCTTCTCCACACAACCTCCATCATCATATTCTATTCCACCCATAGTGCTATATCCATGGCTCACGCTCATGTATTGCGTGAGAGTTGAAAAAAGCTGAAGCGCATTAAAAAGTATGAACCAATTGCTTGGCTGAAACTGGGTTGTGCATGATGGGAGTATTTTGTGTGATGAAAATGTATTATAGCCTAACTATATGATTTTGTAGGGATGATCTTTCTTTAGCCATGTTATTTTGAGAAGACATGATTGCCTTGTTAGTATGCTTGAAGTATTACTATTCCTTATGTCAATATGAACATTTATTTTGAATCATTTGGATCTGAACATTCATGCCACAATAAAGAAAATTAGATTGAGAATTATGCTAGGTAGCATTCCACATCAAAAATTCTATTTTTATCATTTACCTACTCGAGGACGAGCAGGAATTAAGCTCGGGGATGCTTGATACGTCTCCAACCTATCTATAATTTTTGATTGTCCCATGCTATTATATTACCCGTTCTGGATGTTTATGGGCTTTACTTTACACTTTTATATCATTTTTGGGACTAACCTACTAACCGGAGGCCCGGCCAATTGCTGTTTTTTTTGCCTATTTGATGTTTGAAGAAAAGGAATATCAAACAGATTCCAAACAGAATGAAACCTTCGGGAGCGATCTTTTTGGAACAAACGCAATCCAGGAGACTTGGAGTGGACGTCAAGCAGCAGACGAGGAAGGCACGAGGGAGGAGGGTGCGCCCTAGGGGGGTGAGTGCGCCCCCACCCTCGTGGGCCCCTCGTGGCTCCCCTACCTACCTCCTTCGCCTATATACCTTCATTTCTACTTCTTGAATGTCTTCCTATTTTTTTATGTATGATTTCACTTTTCATAATCTTTCTATCAATTGTTCGACAGTAATTTGTTCACCCATCGTAATACTTATGCTATGTTGAGAGAAGCCATAGGTGACAAATTACTATCGAGCAATTGATAGGAAAGTGCATAGTTATGAGAATATCTAGGAATGATCATGTATATATGCATCACGTCCGCAACAAGTAGACCGATTCCTGCCTGCATCTACTACTATTACTCCACACGTCGATCGCTATCCAGCTTGCATCTAGAGTATTAAGTTCATAAGAACAGAGTAACACATTAGGCAAGATAACATGATGTAGAGGGATAAACTCAAGCAATATGATATAAACCCCATCTTTTTATCCTCGATGGCAACAACACAATACGCGGCTCTTTTCTCGCCCCTCATCGTCATCGGGAAAGGACACCGCAAGATTGAACCCAAAGCTAAGCACTTCTCCCATTGCAAGAAAGATCAATCTAGTAGGCCAAATCAAAAATGATAATTCAAGAGACTTTGCAAAGATAACCAATCATACATAAAAGAATTCAGAGGAGATTCAAATATTTCTCATAGATAAACTTGATCATAAACCCACAATTCATCGGATCTCGACAAACACACCGCAAAAAAAGTTACATCGAATAGATCTCCAAGAAGATCGACGAGAACTTCATATTGAGATTCAAAGAGAGAGAAGAAGCCATCTAGCTAATAACTATGGACCCGAAGGTCTATGGTAAACTACTCACAACTCATAGGAGAGGCCTTGGCGATGATGTAGAGGCCCTCCGTGATCGATTCTTCCTTCGGAGGAAGCCTTAAAAGGCTCCAAGATGGGATCTCATGGGTACAAAAGGTTGCGGCGGTGGAAATAGGGTTTCGCGGTGCTCCTGGATGTTTTCAGGGTACGAGAGTATATATAGGCGAAGGAGGTCGACCAGGGGTGCCACGAGGGGCCCACACTACTAGAAAAAAAGTCTATTAGTGGCGCACCAGTTTTTCCTAATAATGGCACACTATAGGTGCGCCACTATTAACACGCCACTAGTAAAAAATAGTAATGGCGCACATTTGGTGCGCCATTACTATGCCTAGAAGTGCGCGCCATTATTATCGACTTAGTAATGGCGCACCACATAGAAGTGCGCCATTACTAACAATTTTTTTCAATTTTTTTCAGAATTTTTTTCCTTTTTTCTTAATCTCGGGTCAATATGCTTAATCTCAATATTTGTTTTTCAATTTTTTTTCGTATTTTCTTAATCTCGGGTCACTATGGCTTAATCTCGGGTCAATATGCTTAATCTCAAGTCAAATCGCACTTCGTGGTCAAACTTCTCGGAAGGTCACTCACCCTCACACTACTCCAGCCCGAGCATGCTTAACTTCTCAGTTCTATCCAACCCCAGCACTAGCTCACTTAACAGGCACTTGTTGATATATCTATCATATCAATCCTATTAAACCTTGTTGATGTCTAGGACTTTGTTCATGTTCATGAGTGTGATGAAATTTTATAAAAATATTTCAAACTTCTCGGTCATATTACGTATCATATTTTGAACATTTTATCCAAAAAAAATTCGAAACCATTTTTTTCTGTTACTAGTGGCGCACCTAGAAAATGGTGCGCCATTACTAAGTTTGAATTTTTTTCCATTTCCCCCCTCTAGATCTTAAAAGCCCCGTATCTTTTATTCTGTTAGGTTTTTGGGATTCTAATAATCTTCAACGAGGTTTTATTCCGCGGTTGGTTCTTCCTTCACCCCGGCGAGGCCCCCACCTCTCGAAAATCGATCGACCCAAAAGTTGATTCACCGATCAAGTGAAGCTAACCTGGAGCAGCATCGCAAGCAAGAGGAAGAGCGAGCAGCAGCGCGAGAAAGAGCAATAGCCAGAGCGCACTGTGCAGGGACCGAGAGCAAGAGCAGAAAGCAAAGCGCGAAGCGAGAGCTAAAGCAGCAGCTCTTATCGATGTGGACGCCACCGCCGAGGAAGCGATGGCGTCAGGAAGTGGCCGGCGACGTCAGCTTGCGGATGGAGTTGCGCCGTGTTTCCGGCATATTTAGCCGGCAAAGCACCGTGAGATCGAATCAAGAAGAAAATAAGGTGATTAGTGTACAACCTCTTTGGTGGCGCCCGATCAGGCCGCATAGCCTTCATCCGAGGAAACGGTGATGATGATGCTCTTCCGGTGGTGCAGTGAAGACTACAGTGTGGGAATGGAGGTATGCTGAAAGACGAGGGGAATGTCCGGGCAGCTCCTTGGAGGTGGAGGACGGGGTGGCTGAACCGGCGGGACAACGAGATCGACGATGGATCCTCATCCAGTACGGTGGATGAGGGACGTCGAGGTGTTGCTGTGGACGGCGTCGTCGGGGAAGAGGCTCCGGCTAGGTGGCGGACGGAGTAGGGTGTGGGGCTTCGTCGTGGGTTTTCGCTGCCTCGGTGTACGAATGGGTGGGCGGTTGGGATGGCAGTGGGGAACCATGGCTTAGGGACGCACTTGTCCGAAATGTGGAGTAAGTTACAAAAGTACCCCCACCGATTTTAGGTGGTTCTTTCGGTTCAGGGATACCACGGGAATTTCGCATGTCGGGATTTCACAGGAGGTGGGAGTTTTCGCACGCGTTGTAATTTCAGAATAGCAAGGCGCGGGTTGAGATGGAGGGAGTTGTCGGAGCACAACGAGACAAAGATATATCTTAAATATTTCAGGCTAACAAAGGCGCTGGGTTGAAATTTCCTGACAAGCCTAACATGTAATCGTACCAAATCAATTCAAGCACTACAAATGTCATTCAAAACTTTGAATCATGTTATGTTCAATTAAAATATTTCGCTACGTGTATAATGCATGCAACCTACTACTCAAATGAACGTTTTAGTGCATTCCAAACGTATATACTACCGCTTCAATATTTACTAAATTTGAATTCGTTTCTCTATTTGAATAAGATCCACAGTAATATTGTTGTGAAGTCAACGCATTTGAATTCGTTTCTTTGTTTTAAAAAGATCTACAATCATCATTATTGTCAAGTTAAACCATCGTTTGTGTATTATCTTCACAACACACCACATGATTAGTCTCGATTACATATGAACTATGTGTACTATATGAACTCGAACTCGATTTTTTGAATCCAGCTTATGTTGATTTCAAATCAAATTAAATTTCTAGCTCTAGCAAGATCTTCATAATCTAAACCATGCCTCATATGTATAATGTGTTTATCACATTATGTATGGTGCCTCGCCCCCTACGCCTACAAGTATTTATATGTGAGTTGCAAACACCACACATTACCACAAATTCAAATAAAATGTGAGAATGTTCGATATATAGTATTGTTTAGATTGTTCGATATTTAGTTGTAAGCTGCAGACGCCACACATTATGACAAATTCAAATAAAATGTGAGATTGTTTGATGTATAGTATGGTTTAGATTGTTCGACATTTAGCTGTGAGTTGCAAACGCCATGGATTATCACATTATGGTATAACATGTGCACAGCACGCGTATCACCGATATATTTATGCATGCATATGTTTAAAACACTATGATCTCCTATTCAAATATATGAATCCGCTTTCATATCAAATTATGATCTTTGTTAGTCTCTTACACCCACACAATCCTCTGACCTTTGTAGCTACCACTAACTTTCTCTCGTGCATGCACACGCCTCCTCGCCTCCCCTCCCTCGGCATTCTATCCACCGGGCACATTCATTTTTTTTTCTTTCGGGTCGCTCTCCTAGAGTCTCCACAACTCCTTTCCGACACACACCGATCGATAAACCTCTCCATGATGCCTGCCTACAACATACACACACGCACCTTCAATCTCCTCCTTTATGTGTCCTTGTCTCATGTCTCTCATACAGTCACACACGTGTAAACTCTCGCCTCTTTTCATTGATCTCACAACCAAGACACTCCTCCCCTATCTAGCTAGTAGCCGGGCCTCTCGCACCACCTCCTAGCTCCATTCTCTCTGTCTATCCATCTCGCTGGGCCTTATTTGCCTCTAACAAATGGACGTACACTGATACGTCCCCAACGTATCTATTTTTCCAAACACTTTTTCCCTTATTTTGGACTCTAACTTGCATGATTTGAATGAAACTGACCCGAACTGATGCTATTTTCAGCAGAACTTCCATGGTGTTGTTTATTGTGCAGAAAACAAAAGTTCTCGGAATGACCTGAAAATCCACGGAGATAACTTTTGGAAAATATAAAAAAATATGGGCGAAAGAATCAAGGCTAGGGGGCCCACACCCTGTCAACGAGGGTGGGGGCGCGCCCTCCCCCCTGGGCGCGCCCCCCTGTCTCGTGGGCCCCCTGATGCTCCGCCGACCTCAACTCCAACTCCATATATTCCGTTTTGCGGAGAAAAACATCAGAGAGAAAGTTTCATCACGTTTTACGATACGGATTCACCGCCAAGCCCTAATCTCTCTTGGGAGGGCTGATCTGGAGTCCGTTCGGGGCTCCGGAGAGGGGGATTCGTCACCGTCGTCATCATCAACCATCCTCCATCAGCAATTTCATGATGCTCACCGCCGTGCGTGATTAATTCCATCGTAGGCTTGCTGGACGGTGATGGCTTGGATGAGATTTACCATGTAATCAAGTTAGTTTTGTTAGGGTTTGATCCCTAGTATCCACTATGTTCTGAGATTGATGTTGCTATGACTTTGCTATGCTTAATGCTTGTAACTAGGGCCCGAGTGCCATGATTTCAGGGCTGAACCTATTATGTTTTCATGAATATATGTGAGTTCTTGATCCTATCTTGCAAGTCTATAGTCACCTATTATGTGTTATGATTCGACAACCCCGAAGTGACAATAAACGAGATACTTCTCGGTGATGACCGTAGTTTGAGGAGTTCATGTATTCACTAAGTGCTAATGCTTTGGTCCGGGTTCTCTATTAAAAGAAGGCCTTAATATCCTTAGTTTCCACTAGGACCCCGGTGCCACGGGAGGTAGGACAAAAGATGTCATGCAAGTTCTTTTCCATAAGCATGTATGACTATATTCAAAATACATACATGCCTACATTACATTGATGAACTGGAGCTAGTTCTTGTCACCCTATGTTATATCTATTACATGAGGAATCGCATCCGACATAATTATCCATCACAGATCCAATGCCTATGAGCTTTTCACATATTGTGCTTTTCTTATTTACTTTACCGTTGCTACTGTTACAATATTACAAAACTGCTATCGTTACTTTTATCATTGTTACCATTACTATCATACTACTTTGCTACTAAATAATTTGCTGCAGATACTAAGTTATCCAGGTGTGGTTGAATTGACAACTCAACTGCTAATACTTGAGAATATTCTTTGGCTCACCTTGTGTCGAATAAATAAATTTCGGTTGAATACTCTACCGTCGAAAGCTGCATGCGATCCCCTACACTTGTGGGCTATCAAGACTATTTTCTCAAGCGCCCGTGTCAGATCATAGCTCTATTCTTTGAGTCACTTGGGATTTATATCTGCTGATCACTATGAAGAACTTGAAAGACGAAAGAACTAAGATTTTTCCCTCAACTACGAGGGAGGTAAGGAAGCGCCATCTAGCTCGCACTAGATTCTCCTTCTGCTTTTGAGTAACCTTGCGACACCTAAACCTGCTACTTCTATGAATTCTTCGATATGTCGCATGTTATTGATGATGCCATACGCTTATGCATGATACTTATGATGAAGCTACTTCTATGCTTGATACTACTTTGCCATTAGGTGAATTTCTTGATGAACAACTTGCTAGGGCTAGAGAGAATGAAATTATTGAAGATGAAATCATTGATGATAGTGATGATGAAGGTTCTCCCCCTAAATATGAATTGCCTGTTGTTCCTAAGGTGTGATGCCCGGGTAATCAAGCTACAGTAACCCTCTCATAATGATGCCACGTCACCACGATTACTGTTGCTAATCGCGTGTTAGTTTAGAACCGATCCAAATTCAAATTTAAGATCAAGTCGAACATTTAAAGTTTTCAAAAGTGAAAACTAAAATGTTGTAAATGTGTTAACTAAATCCTGGGTAATAATGGTGGAGAAACCTAAAATTAATAAAATGTTTAAGTGTTCAAAATAATTAAAACTGTAGGTTAAATAATAAAATAAATGCCTTTTGAATTTTATAAAATATTAAACTATTTTAGTTGGGATAAGATTCATGTGGCAGTAGTTTATTTAAAAGTACCAATTTAGCTGTTAGTGATAATTTTTACTAAAACTAAAATAGAATGTAACTAAAATAAAATAGGAAAGAATAAATAAAAAGAAAGGAAATAAAACGAAGTTAAAAAAAACCCCTGGCCCACTGAGCCACGGCCAAAGGAGCCACACTGCACCACCAGTTAGCCCACCAGCTGCGCCTATACACCCACTACCCCGTAACCCTAGCCGGTCAACCCCACTCCCCCCATGATCCCTTCTCCTCCCCCGACTGGATCGAGATCGAGCACCCGCGCTCGTCCCCCGTCGTCGCGCCGACGCCACCCAGAGCGTCCCCGCCTCGCCGTCCTCCTCGTCATCAACCCCGTCACCATTTCGCCGTCCTCCTCCTCGTCTCCTCCTCGGCTGGCCGCCTCGACCCCCCGAACTCAACGCACGCCGCCCCGCCGCTGCCTCGTCATCGACCCCCACTGCCTAGTCCCTACGACCCACGGTGAGTCCCCGGCCTCTCCTCCTCTTTCCCTCACGCCAAGACGCCAAGACACCGCCCGGAGCTTCGCTCCGCCCGCGCTTTAATCGTCCCGCCACCAGCAGCATCGCCTGCGTCTGTGCTTCAGACCCCGACCACCTCAGGTGCGTCACGGGCCACGCCGACGCCTCTCGGCCCGTCGCCGCCGCGCCGCCATCGCTTACAGCAGTTGGCGTGACCTGACATTCGCCGACCGCTACCGCCATCTTGTCGCTTTACCGCCCCTCGTCCGCCTTCGCCAGCGGCCCGTCCAGCCGAGCCTCGCTGAGGCCACGGCCTCGCCCGCCGCGCCTAAGAACCTCCACCTGCGCCCGGGGTAAACCTACTCGGGTGCCAAGGCGCGTGGGGCCGGCCGCCCAAAACGTCAGCGCCCGACCTCCTAGGGCCCTAGGGCCAATGACAGGGGGGCCCCACCCCTTGGAACTTTTTTTGAAAGAATAATAATAATAATAAAACTAATAATTAATTAATTAATTTAATTACTCTTATTTAGATTTAACTAATCACTTAGTTAGACTAACTAAACCTGATTAGTTAGTCTTAGTCTATGACCGGTGGGACCCACGTGTCAGTTTGACTAGTCAACCCTTCTGTTGACTGCTGACGTCATGCTTATGCAATAATACTAAGTTTGAATTAATTTAATTATAATAATTTAGAAAATGTTTTAAAACTTTAAAAATTAATATAAAATAATCCATAACTCGGATGGAAAAAATTTGTACATGAAAGTTGCTCAGAACGACGAGACGAATCCGGATATGCAGCCCATTCATTCGCCATGCGTCCCTAGCATAGTGAACCTACAACATTTCACCTCCGGTTCATCTGTCCGAAAACGCGAAAGCCGGGGATACTTTCCCGGATGTTTCCCCCGTTCGTCGGTATCACCTACTACCGCGTTAGGGCACACCTAGCACCGCATATTGCCATGTTATGCTTTGTGATGCTTTGATTGCTCTGTTATTTATTGTGTTCCCCCTCCGTTACTTCTGTCCGGTAGACTCTAAGATTGCCCGACCCCTCAGCTCGACTTCACGGAGTTGGCACCCCCGCCTTGATCACCGGTTATCGCCTATTCTTCTCTACTGCTTTGCATTAGAGTAGTGTAGCATGTTATTCTTGTTAAGTTACTCCTATTACATTGCATGCTTTGTCATTGTTGCTTTCACATCGTTGATACCTTACCGCATAATCCTAAATGCTTAGTATAGGATGCTAGTTTATCATCATTGGCCCTACATTCTTGTCACCGCCTTTTACTATATCTTGCCGGGCTGTGATCACTCGGGAGGTGATCACGGTATATACTATACATACATACTATCTGAGATGGTGACTAAAGTCGGGTTGGCTCGTTGAGTACCCGCAAGTGATTCGATGGGGCTGGAAGGACAGGTGGCTCCATCCCGGTAGAGGTGGGCCTGGGTTCCCGACGGCCCCCGACTGTTACTTTGTGGCGAAGCGATAGGGCAGGTTGAGACCACCTAGGCGACAGGTGGGCCTGGCCCTAGGCGGCGTTCGCGGTTACATCATAATAACACGCTTAACGAGATCATCGTATTTGATCTGAGTCTGGCCACTGGCCTATACGCACTAACCAACTACGCGGGAACAGTTATGGGCACTCGGCGTCGTGGTATCAACCGAAGCCTTCGTGGCGATGTTGAAGGATCGGTAGCGGGCGGATTGGACCGTAAGCCTGCTCTTGTATTAAGGGGCTAGGTCTACTTCCGTCAGGTACGCCAGCGTCTGGTGTGCAATGGTGGGCGGTGGGCCCCGAACCCTCTTGGCGCATAGGATTTAGGACCGGCGTGCTGACCTCTTTGTTGTGCCTAGGTGGGGCTGCGGCGTGTTGATCTTCCGAGGCGGGCATGACCCGTGATAGTGTGTCCGCCAAATGGGATCGAGCGTGTTGGGTTATGTGGTGCACCTGCATGGAAGTTTATCTATTGAATAGCCGTGTCCCTCGGTAAAAGGACGACCGGAGTTGTACCTTGACCTTATGACAACTAGAACCGGATACTTAATAAAACACACGGACAAGTTCCACGAGACAACCCGGTGATCGCTTTTCCACAGGGGTGACGAGGGAGGATCGCGGGTAGGATTATGCTATGCGATGCTACTTGGAGGACTTCAATCTACTCTCTTCTACATGCTGCAAGACGGAGGCTGCCAGAAGCATAGTCTTCGATAGGACTAGCTATCCCCCTCTTATTCTGGCATTCTGCAGTTCAGTCCACCGATATTGCCTCTTTACACATATACCCACGCATATGTAGTGTAGATCCTTGCTTGCAAGTACTTTGGACGAGTACTCACGGTTGCTTTGCTCCCTCTTTTCCCCCTTTTCCCTCTTCTTCCCGGGTGCCGCAACTGGCGTTGGAGCCTGGAGCCAGACGCCACCGTCGGCGACAACTCCTACTACAATCGGAGGTGCCTACTACTACGCAAGGGTGCCAGCGACGATGACCAGAGTAGTTAGGAGTATCGAGGCAGGAGGCATCGCCTCTTCGATCTGTATCCCGGTTGTGCTAGCCATCTTATGGCAACTTGTTTAAGTTGTGTCTCTACTCAGATATTGTTGCTTCCGCTGACTCGCTTATGTTCGAGCACTTGTATTCGAGCCCGCGAGGCCCCTGGCTTGTAATATGATGCTTGTATGACTTATTTTACTTTTAGAGTTGTGTTGTGATATCTTCCCGTGTGTCGGGGAGGCTGATCGTACCCACGGACACCTATGGGACCGGCGGGCCGAGTCCCTTTCGGTTCGGTGGGGGGCGGAGATCGCACAAAGAGCAGATCGAGGCGATGCACACGAGCAGTTTACCCAGCTTCGGAGCTCTCCGGAGAGATAATACTCCTACTGCTGCTTGTCTGATTCTATTGTGTTCTTGCTAGGGAGCGGTGAGAGCTACAAAACGTAGCCTGAGTGTCTCCGGTTTCGAATGAGCTGAACCGAACCCCTTCTACGTTGCGCATGGGCCTCCTTTTATATGCTCAAGGGGTCACCAACAGGTGGCAACGTATGCAAGGGTAAAAAGGGAAAAGAGGTAGCGGTTGGTACGGCTACTTGTACAGTGCATCATACCTAACCCTGACGACAGGGGACAAAGGCAATAAATGCCCGTCTAAGTCTCCCAAACAGTGCAAAAAGTGACCGTCACGGGCGCCACCGCTTGCCACGATGGCTATCTTGTCAGCGCCGCTTACCGGCTGCTCTCGGCTGCACAGGCCTCTTGACCTGTGCGCTGCTGGAATGGTCCCATGGCGACACGTTGGTGGATGAGCTGGAGCGGAGATGAAGAGAGGTAGTCTGCTCCGGCAAGTGACTTGCCGGGCGAGATCCTGTCGGCGCTGAAGGCTTGTCGCTCTCCGAGCCTTCAAGCAAGCTCCTCTTGCCCGGGGTCTTGTCTTCTGCGTGCCTTTGGGCGGCCTTCCCAGCAAGCTCCTCTTGCCGGGGCCTTGTCTCCTAGGCTTAAAACACTTTGTTCTTGAATGGCTCCAAAGGAGCCACGGAGAATCTTGGCGATTACCTGGCAAGCCTTGCCGCGCGGTGCTACAACTGCCCGTGCACGAGTTCGGGATACTAAGGTACCCCTACTCTAGTACACCGGCAGGAGCCGGGCCCTGGGCCACCCTGCAGTGCCGAGCGCTATTGGGCCAGGCCCAAAATTGTGCATGGGCACGCGCGGCTTAAATCACGCCGTTACTTACCCCGGACCCACCACGTCCTCCACGAACGGCACGCGTCGAACGCGGCGTCATGGGAGAGATCGTGGACGAGATCGTGGGGAATTTCTTTATCCGGAAAGGCGAAGCGTCCGCCCGCTCCCTCTTTATAAGCGGAGAAGCAGGGCATTCCGTTCACCTCGCCATTTCTTTGCTTGATCTCGAAAACCGCCATTGCTCTCCCCACCTTCCCAAGCGAGAAGAGAGCAGCGCTCCGCCCCTAAATCGCCACCGTCTCCACCAACGCCGTCGGTCACCTCCACCGCCTCCGCCATGGCTCCAAAAGCCGACAAGGGAAGGCGTGAAAGGCAGCCGAAGCGCCCAGCTCATGCGGCGCCAAGCGCAAGGAGCGGGCGTCTTCCCCTCAGCTCGGCACGCAAAGGAGCTGAGGGAGGGCTTATACTTGTTTTGGTCGACGGAGACACGGGCGCATCCGCGCACCAAGGTACTCTCAGCTGCTGCCTCTGAACTAGCCCCAACTGGGTACCCCTTTTTCACGCTATTCTTCTAATGCGGGCTCTGCCCGCACTTCTCCGAGTTCTTCTGCGACATCATGAACACCTATGGCCTCTGCCTCCTTGACTTCACCCCCAATGCCGTTCTCACCATGGCGGTTTTCTCACACCTATGCGAGAACTTTGTCGGAGTCCACCCAAACGTAGCCCTCTTCCGTCACTTCTTCATGCCTCGCGCCGAGAGAGGAGAGCCACTTGCCGGAGGGATTGCTTGGGTCTCCAGGATCGGCAAGAAAGAAGCTTACTTGGAAGGAGAGCTCCGCGACAAGTGGGACGAGTGGAGAGCCAAGCGGTGTTGGATTGTTGAGGGAACCCGCAGCCCTTTCATCGCTGCGGCGCCAAACCCCAATAGTGCGCGGCAGCGATTGGAGACAACTTGGCGCGGAGGATGCTAGGTTGAAGATTGCCGTGACCGGATATTGCGCCTCAAGCTTGCGGACTCACCGTAGGGCGCGATTGGAGCAGACTTCCTTCGCCGCCGCATTGCTCCCTTGCAGGAGAGGAGGAGACCTGCTTGGGAGTTCCAAAATGCGGCAGACATCATGAGGCTGCGCCCGGGCCTCAACTGGAATTTCACTGTCCTGGAGTTGACGGCGATGCTTCAGGAGCTATTCAAGCATGACCCCGAGCACCCCGAGTGGTTCAGGTTGCCGAGGGGGGTCGTCCCCTTGTGCAACAACTCGTCGCTGGACCGCATCCGCGCCATGATGCCGTTGTGTGATTCTCATGGGATCGTTCCAACCTGGCAAGAGCCCTCCGACGACGTCGTGCGGCAGTTCTTCGACAGCTTGGAAGAAGTGCCGGTCCGCGCCGAAGTGGCTCACCCGCGACACCACCGACCAAGAGATGGTACGCATTGCCACAAGGTTGGAGGAGGCGGCAGCAGCTGCTGCCGCTGGCGTCTTCGGGTTCACTGTAGAGGAGGCCCGGCGGCAAGCCTTGCCGAGCGAAGGGAGTTCGCCCGGTGAGGAAGAGCTTGCGAAACCGAGGCCGAAATCGGCGAACCACCGAGGACGCTTGCCCCATCATCCAGCAGCTTGCCGCAAACGGAGCCCCCTGGCCTCCGCCAAGGAGGCGCCTTCGCAGGGCCGGAGGCGAGACGGATGGCGGGCAGACGCGGCCGCAGCGCCCGCTGCTTGAGCTCTACGCGGCAAAATGCATTGCCGCGGGAGCACCCCACACTGCTGCGACAACTGAGGCGGGATCCTCCCAGGCCGCCGCTGCCACTCCCGCCAAGAGATCAAGAGAACCCACTCCTCCGCCTCTTCGCACCGGAGGCCAGCCGGAATTTGATCTCTCCGCGCTCAGCTTCGACGAGGAGGAAGAAGAAGAGTAAGCTTCCATGCTGCGCTTGTATTTCTTCAATTTTATTGCTTCATCTCGAATCTGACTTGCTTCATTCTGAACTCTTTCCTTTTCAGGACGCTGGCCCAGAGAGCGTCCAAAAGGGCCAAGACTCCGGTGGTTGTCATCGAGGATGATCCCTTGAGACCGCAGAGAAGGCGCCCGAGACCACCTTGCGGAACCGGCAACCTTTCCTCAGAAGCAGCCCCAAAGACAGCCCCAGGTAAGTGTTGGGTTACTTTTCTTGTTAGGCGTGCATGGGTGTTTCTTCTTTGCTGATATCTCGATCGTTGATTTGTGTAGGAAGCAGAGCAGCCTCATCAGGAGGGCCCGGAAGTGACCTCCGAGATACCTTCTGCTTCGACTACGCCGCCAAGGGAGGGTTCTCCGGCAAGGGAGACTACTCCGGCAAGGGACAGCACCAGTGATCCTCCGGTGGTTGAGACCATGGCCACAGATCCCATTGTAGGTAATCATCTTGCGTGGAAATTTCCCTTGGGTTCTTCTTTTCTTTTTGAACATTTGCTTGACTGTTCTTTCTTTTTCTGGTCATCAGATCCATCCGTCGCAGAGCCAATGGAGACTGAGGTCGCCGGCGACGAGGACGCGCGCGGCAACACTGACAATGTCGCCACCATGGAAGAAGAGGCTGGCGCCGATGGATCCACCGGCGAAGAGGCCGCCAAAGCTGCCGCCGCAGAGGCCGGCGAGGGGTCTGGCGATCGTACTGACGACCCTGAGGCCGCAGGAGCGCCAGGCGCTACGCCGACCGCCGATCCCTCCGCCCGATGCAGCGTCGGGCTCACGAAGAGCCTCGGCCCGGCGCCTATCGAAGGCGGCGACGGCGTCTTCATCAAGCTCCACAGGCATCGAGCTCCGGGCGCCGGTCGAAGGGGAGACCTTTGACGAAGAGCTGCTCGCTTCGCTGGGCTGTCGCTGGTTGACGCGTAAGCAGCAAGATGGCGAAGTCACGAGGAGGAGCAGTTGAAGAAGCTGCTTGCCGCTCTACCAGCGCCCGACAAGCCAAGTTGGAGTCAGGAAGCACTTGTCGTGAGGGCGGGAGCAGACATGGAGAAGCTGCAGAAGAACTCCGGGGCGCCAACCAAGAAGCTCTCCGGAACATGGCAGAAGAGCGGGCGCAGCTTTCTGAAGAGCGCACAGCCTTCATCCTTGAGAAGGCTGAGGTCGAGGAGCAGCAACGGCTGGTTGCCGAGAAGCTAACTGCGCAAGAAGGCGAGTTGGCGCAGCGGAAGATCAATCTTGACAGCTACGAAGAGGATCTGCGCTGAAAGCAATCACTAAGCGGGGCCCTCACGAAGCAAAAGATGCTGCCTTGTTGCCGAGGCCGCCAAGAAGGAGCCGGAGACAAGAGTTACGCGGTGGAGGCCAACCTCGGTAAGAACGGCGAGGAGCTTGTCAGCGGCTGAAGCACGAGCGCGAGAAGGACGCCTACACTCTTGGCGAGTTGCAGGGCCGTCTCGCTGAAAGGATCAAAGAGCTCGATGCCGCTAAGGACTCCAAGGCAGATCTTGAGCTGAAGCTGAGCACCTTGATGGAGACCTTGGACGGCGCCAAGGAGCGGGAGGTGGCCTTGTTGGAGAAAATCAAGACCGTCGAGGAGCTGCTGACAAGTGCCACAACCGCCCAGAACACCTTCAGAGAGAACGTGATGCACTGGACAGAGGGTCTTGTGGATACTGCCGCCATCATCGACAAGGAGCTGACGGAGATGGGGATGGAAGATCTTGGATACTCCTCCGATGAGCATCTCCAGCCCAGCGCCAAGCTCAGCTTATTCTTCAAGGGCGTGGTGACGGCTCTCCGGCGACTCCGGGTGGCTATCCCAAAGCGACTGGCCGAGGAGTCGCGCCAGATCTGCGCGGGAGCTCTCCAGAAGGTGCTGATGAAGGTGGCCTTCCGCAATCCAGGCCTCGACCTCACCAACGTCCTCAAGTCCTTGCCGCCGGATGCTGATGTAGAGGCGCTCAAGGCCCTTGTCGCTCCCATCGTGGACAGGGTGAGCAAGATCAAGAGGGTTGAAGGCGACCGTGTGGATTAGGCCGCCCATTTTATCTTTCCCTTGCCGCTGCTGATCATGTTTAGGAAAACAACTTATTAGATCTGCGACAAGTTATTTTTGTAATATAACTTTATCTTGGGCAATGATTGCAATGTTATTTCCTTTACTTGATCCCTTCCTTTGTATGTTTATGCCCTACGCTTTTAGGGAACTTGTCGGTGCGGGCACCTTTGCATGTGGCTGTTGAGTCTGAGCAATCGGCAGCTTCTTTGGCGATGCCGCTTCCGACAAACAACCTTGTCGCAACTAGCTGCAACTCTCTTAAGTTGTTGAGCGGACTCGAAACAAAGTAAGGGCGCGACTAGCTACGAGTTGGTTCCTCTGCGTACAGTTTTCCATACAAAGTACTTATTGTTAAAGGAATATTACTTTAAAAATTTAATATCAGTTTGCTCAAACTCTGGCAACTTAGCTTTTCTGTCGTTAGCTTTCGGTGAAGCTTGACCTTCTCGGCGACGCTTGGTCCACACCGTTATCTTCTCCTTCCCCGGTAAACTTGTGCGCGAGGAACCCTTCCCTTCTTTGAAGAGAAGAAAGAAGAGAAAATAAAGATATGGAGCCTCATGGCTCGTTAGTACTTACCGGGAGAGGGTTCTGCACAAGGTGTCAGATAACATATGCAATATAATGGAGAAAGCATAAAACTGATAAGGTGTGCGGAACACATGAGCTTTACTTATGCACGGGGTCTGCGCCCGGCTTTGTACAAAGGATTACATGCAACATCGGCAAGACTTGTACAAAAGGTGGTTGCCGGAAAGGGTTCGGCAACCACGCCTTCTGAGTAAAACTTACGAAGATGCTCTATGTTCCGTGAGTTGCTCACCGAACGCCATCTTGATCTCAAATGACGGCGCCAGAGCCTAGTGACTCGTTTCACCCGGTAAGGCCTTCCCACTTCAAGGCGTCAACTTGTTGGAATTCTTGGCGGACTGAACGGCGAAGAACAAGGTCGCCTTCCTCGGGACTTACGGCATTAACTGCGGCTATGGTAGCGGCGCAAAGCTTGCTGATATCGAGCAGCTCGTACAATGACTGAAGGCGATCCTCCTCAAGGAGCAGTAGCGTCATCTTGTCGCAGCTGCTCTTGCTCAAACTCATCATAAGCGAGCACTTTCGAGGTGACCCGTATCTGAGTTCCGTGGGGATAACTGCCTCTGCTCCATAGACTAGAGCAAAAGGTGTCTGGCCAGTGGCTCGATTTGGCGTCGTTCTGATCGACCAAAGAACCACCGGCAGCTCCTCAATCCAGTTTCTTCCGCACTTGTGCAGCTTGTCGAAAGTCCTGGTCTTGAGTCCGCGCAGCACTTCAGCGTTCGCCCTCTCCGCTTGACCGTTGCTTCTCGGATGAGCAACAGAAGCGAAGCAGACCTTGGCGCCAAGATCTTGGACGTACTGCATGAAGGTGCGGCTCGTAAATTGGGTGCCGTTGTCGGTGATGATCCTGTTGGGGATCCCGAAGCGGCAAACAATTGAGCTGAAGAACTTGGCTACTGACTGTGCTGTCACCTTCCTCACTTCTTCCACTTCCGGCCACTTTGTGAACTTGTCGATGGCGACGTACAAGTACTCAAAGCCTCCGACAACTTCGGGGAAAGGGGCCGAGGATGTCGAGCCCAGACGAAAATGGCGAGGATAAAGGGATCGTCTGGAGAGCTTGAGCTGGTGATGATTCTGCTTGGAATGGGCCAGCACGCTTCACACTTGGTTACTTGTGCAGTTGCATCCTGGAGGGCTGTCGGCCAAAAGAAACCTTGCCGGAACGCCTTGCTGGCAAGTGCTCTTGCGCCAATGTGGTGACCACATATGCCTCCGTGTATCTCTGCCAACAGCTTTTGTCCATCTTCCCGGCAAATACACTTCAATTTCACACCGTTGAGTCTTCTTACATGCGGTGTCTTTGTCGACAAACTGGTACATACTTGGCTGCCGGGCTACTCTTTCCGCTTCTTCTTGCTCTTCGGGAAGTTCTCTGTCAAGGAAATGGACAATCTACTGCGCCCATCTTTGGAGCTTGTGGCTCGACAACAAGGACTAAAGGCACATCTGCTGCTGGGAACATTCGCTTCTCTGGCGAGAACACGAGGTTACTGCGGAGCTTGATATTCCCGACAAGCTTGCCGGAGCGAAACTTGTCGGGAGCGTTTGCTTCAACGGAACAAACCCTAGAGCTTGTCGGAGCAGACTGCTCCTCAGCACTCTTGGCGTTGATCTGGGGGACCCTCTTGGCTGCGGACTCAGGGAGTTGGCGGAAAATAATCGCCAGAGATCAACTTCCTCTTCTTGCTCTGCCTTGATTGGCGGTGCTACTGATTGGTTGAGTCAGCTTGAGCACAAAGGTTCCTGGTTCCACAGGTAACTTAAGTGCGGCACTTGACGAGCCATCGGCTATATCATTCTGAGCTCTTGGAACATGTTCCATTTGTAGGCCGTCAAAGTGTTCTTCTAGCTTCCTCACTTCATCAACATAAGCTTCCATCAACGGGCTGTGATAATTCTTGTTTACTTGCCGGATGACAAGCTGTGAGTCACCCCTGACAATCAGCTTCTTGATACCAAGGTCCACCGCGATCCTGAGACCGGCAAGCAAACCCTCATACTCTACAGTATTGTTTGTTGCTTGCTCCTTGGGAAAGTGCATCTGGACCACGTACTTGATGTGCTCTCCGGTGGAGTGCGACAAGCAACGCGCCCTTTACCGGCGCCTTGCAGCGAAGGCACCATCAAAGTACATTATCCACTCTGCTTGCTTCCTTGACGGGGATGCTCGTCTGGAATTTCTTCATCTGGTGTTGGCGTCCATTCTGCTATGAACTACGCCAACGCTACGCTGGATAGTTGAAGTGCTTTCAAATTTGAGTCCAAAGCTTGACAGTTCCAGTGCCCACTCGACAATCCTGCCTGTTGCTTCTGGATTTTGCAGTATCCTCTTCAGTGGAAAGCGAGTGACAACTATGATCTCGTGTGCTTGGAAGTAATGGCGCAGTTTTCTCGAGGCCAAGAGAAGGCCGAAAAGCAATTTCTGCACACCAGAGTACCTTGACCTAGCCCCCTGCAATAGGGAGGCCGACAAAGTAAGTAGGCGCTGCACCATTCTCTTTCGCACCTTTTCACACTCCTGCGAGATCCATCTTTGTCGGGACCAGAGCTTGTCGGTGAAGTGCCTTGCTTGTCATTGGATGCATACGCCTTGGTTGCGGCTCATCTTCCGCCTCCCTCTCCGCCACTAACGCAACACTAACCACTTGATTGGTTGCCGCTATATATAGCAAAGCAACTTCTCTTGTGGCTTAGGTGCGACAAGTGTTGGAGTGGAGGACAGTATCTCTTTAAGTCTTGCGGCGCAGCCTCCGCCGGAGTCCATTTCATTGGACCTGCCTTTTTCAAAATTTTGAAAAATGGGAGGCGCTCAGCAGAACCTAGAGATAAACCTCTTTGAGAGCAACTACGCAACCGGCAAGTCTTCGTACATCCTTGGCGCTTCGGGTTTCAATCTGCTCAATGGCCTTGATCTTGTCGGGATTGGCTTCAATCCCCGGCCGAGACTACGAAGAACCCGAGAAGCTTGCCGGAAGGGACTCCAAACACGCACTTCTCGGGGTTGAGCTTGAGGTTGATCTTGCGCAGATTTGCAAAAGTCTCATCTAAATCTTGAACCAGAGTTGCCCTGTCTTTGCTCTTGACCACTTTGTCATCCATGTAGGCTTCTACATTTCTGTGCATTTGCGGCTCAAAAGCTTCATGGACTACCCTTGCAAACGTTGAACCAACATTCTTCAATCCGAAAGGCATCCGTATGAAACAGTATGTGCCACATGGAGTGATGAATGCGGTTTTCTCCTCATCCTCTTCTGCCATGAAGATCTGATGGTATCCTGAGTATGCATCGAGAAATGAAAGCAAATCACATCCGGTACGTGGAGTCAACAATCTGGTCAATGCGCGGCAAGGGAAATGGGTCTTTGGGACAAGCTTTATTAACATCGGTAAAGTCGATACAAAGCCTCCATTTCCCGTTTGCTTTTATACGACTACAGGATTGGCCAGCCACGTGGGATGGAGCACTCCTACGACAAGGCCTGCTGCTTCCAACTTCTTGATCTCTTCTACGATAAATTCTTGGCGCTCCTTTGCTTGCTTTTCGACTTTACGCCCAGCGGGTCTCGCATGAGGACAGACAGCTAGGTGGTGCTCAATTACTCACAGGAACACCGGGGATGTCGGGGCCGGTTGCCATGCAAACACGTCGACATTCGCCATATGAGGAAAGCAACGGCGCTTTCCTATTTAGGGTCAAGCGTGGCATTGATGGTGAAGGTACCACCGGTCTGCCGTCCTCCTTGGCGGACACCTTCTTGGTTCTTGGTGGAGCTGCTATCGTCTTCTTCTTGCACTTGCGGTGGAGCTCGATGGTGCGTCCTCGGCGGTCGCCGGCACTCCGAAGAGGTGCGCTTGCCAGAGTGGGCATCGAGAACTCTTGCCGGACTTGGACTTCTTCTTCCCCAGGGAGCTTCGGTGACAAGTGTCTCGCGATCTGCTGCGGCTCTTTGCTTCCGGTATATCTTGTCGGCGCAGATAAGAGCATCCTTCTTGTCGCCATGGACAGAAATGACACTTATCGGGCCTGGCATCTTGAGTAAGTTGTATGCATAATGAGAGGCTGCCATGAACTTGGCGAGTCTTTGGGCCAAGTATCCCATTGTAAGGTAATGGAAAATCAACAGCGTCGAGCGTGACCCTCTCGGTCCTGAAGTTTAGCTCGCTGCCAAATGTTACCGCAACAACGTGATCTTCCCCTTCGCTTGCTCCTTCCGGATTGATTCCTTGGAATGTACCGGTCTCTTCGAGCTTCATTGCCGAGGGATCTGAAGCTTACGGAGCACCGCGGAGGAGATCAGGTTCAAGCCCGGCCCGCCGTCAACTAGCATGTTGGTGACCTTGAGGTTGCGGATAGTTGGTGAGACCAACATCGGCAAGCACCCGACCGCATGATTATGTGATCGGGGTGGTCCTCAATATCAAAGATGATAGGCGTCTTTGGACCATTTTAGGGGCTTGCGTGACTCTCACGGATGGATTACGCTGCATTAACTTCCGCATACACTTTGCTTGAGTTGGCGGTGTGAAGTATCTGAGAAGCACCACCGTCAACGCAGAGGACCTCGTGGCTTCTGAAACTCCTGCTCATCGGCTTCATCGTCATCCATGTCTTCATCGCCGCCGTCGTCTTCGTCTTTGTCGCGGCAGCGAGGAGGTCTGTCTCCTTGCCGTTGCTTGGCCTTGTCAGCGGCGTCCTCCCGGCAGGCGCTTCTTGCCGGCTCCTCCACCACCTTCCTGGGCCTTCTCCTTGTCGCGCTTTCGTACTCAGCTTCTGCTGCTCGACAAGCTGCTCGACCTTCTTGCAGCTCTGGAGGTCATGGCCCTTGGTGCGGTGGATCTTGCAATCTTGCTTGTTGAGTTGTCACGCTTGTCGGCCGCTTCTGACCTCGGTCGTTGGCGCCCGCTGCAACCTCCTTGCGGAGCTACCAACTTTGGCTTTATTGGCGGCACCTCCATTGCGGACTGCTCGACAACTAGCACATCTTTGCCCTTCTTTTTTACATTGTTCCGCCGGCTTTTCTTTGCCGGGCGGTCTTCTCCTTGTCGGATCCTGCTTACGCATTCTCTCCGGAGTCTCCTTCCTTCCTCAAGACGCGTGCACACTTGTCGGCCAAGGCATACAGCTCACCGACGTCCTTGACTTTGCACATCGCCATCTCCTCCCTCATCCAGCAGTTCCGCACGCTACGATGAAACGCGATCACCACGGCATGGTGGACATCACGGGATGTTGTAGTGCACACGGCTGAATCTACGAATGAACTTGCGCGGGGACTCTCCTTCCTTACAGGCGGCGGATGAAGGTCACTCTCACAGCCATGAGGCTTGTGGCCGCTGTGAAACGCACCGACAAACTGATGGCACAGATCCACCCAAGAGGATATGGAGTTGTCCGGCAAGTGCATGAGCCAAGATCTGACGTTGGGTTTAAGTACCAGCGGGAAGTAGTTGGCGAGGATCTTGTCGTCTCGTCCTCCTGCAGCTTGCACCGCGATGGTGTAGATGCTGAGGAACTCCGACGGATGTGTCCTGCCATCATACTTCTACGGCACATCGGCTTGAAATTTTCTTGTCGGGCCCTTTGGACTTGCCGCAGCTCACGGGTGAACGCAGGGCAACCTACCGCGTCTGACAAAGTCGCCGCTTCCCCTGGCGCATGCATGTCGACAGTGGGCCCAGCGCGCTGGTCTGATTGACGTCGCGCTTCTCTCCGGCGCTCGATGCGAGTTCGAGCGTCTTCTTGTTGCCATTCTTGAAGAACTTGGCGCTGATCACGGCGAGCTCGTGGATCCGATGACGCGGTGGAGTCATTTGTCGAGGTGGATCCGACGAGTTGGTGATCTTGGCCTATACAGGTGGAGAGTGCATGGTGGTTGCACCCCACAGGTTTAAATGCGCCGCGGCTCGTCCCTTGTCGTCTTCCAGCGGCAGCGGCACGGTTGGTTGCCGCGGAGGCGTCGCTGTTAGCAAAACCCGATGAGACTTCTGGATGGTGGCCCTCCATTCGTTAACCTTGCTCGGACGTCGGAGGGTAGTCCAGAGCAGGTGAGCTCGTGCGGAGCTTCTTCTCGAGTGGTGGTAGCGGCGGTGGCGAAGCGGTGCAAGGTGCAGGATATGCTCGGACTTCTATTTATGTTAGAAGGAGCAGTCCCCGTCCGAGGCGACCGTGCCTCGCTTTCAGCGCCCGGCATGTCAGCGTGCATGCTGGTCTCAAGATCGCGAGATCCACCAGCTCGGCCTTGGTCCAACGGCGTATGGTGTTGTGGACACCATGGACGCCTGTTGGTCTCGCGGCTCTGGGATGGGCGGTGAATGTCCGGGCGCCGAGGTTCTGCGCAGCCTTGTCCTTAGACTTGGCAGCGTCGTGAGCTCCGTCGTCCACGTCCGTTCTTCGCTTGGCGTCTACCCCACGCTTTGATTGCTCGTAGGTGGTGGGTTCGGCAGCGAACTGACTCTGCTGCCGCTGAAGCCATCTTCTTCAGTGGCATGTTGATGAAGATGTTGAAGATGATGAAGATGCAGCTCGTGTGAACGCCGGATCTGGTTCACACAACCTCGAAGCCCCCTACCTGGCGCGCCAAAGATGACGTGGAGGCTGAAAGTACCCACGGACACCTATGGGACGGCGGGCGAGTCCCTTCGGTTCGGTGGGGCGGAGAATCGCACAAAGAGCAGATCGAGGCGATGCACCACGAGCAGTTTACCCGGCTTCGGAGCTCTCCGGAGATAATACTCTCTGCTGCTTATGCGATTCTATTGTGTTCTTGCTAGGGAGGCGGTGAGAGCTACAAAACCTAGCTTTGAGTGTCTCCGGTTCGAATGAGCTGAACCGAACCCCTTCTACGTTGCGCATGGGCCTCCTTTTATACGCTCAAGGGGTCACCCACAAGTGGCAACGTATGTAAGGGTAAAAAAGGGAAAAAGAGTAGCGGTTGGTACAGCTACTTGTACAGTGCATCATACCTAACCCTGACGGCAGGGGACAAAGGCAATAAATGCCCGTCTAAGTCTCCCAAACAGTGCATAAAGTGGTCCACGCAAGCGCCACCGCTTTGCCACGATGGCTTATCTTGTCGGCCGCTTACACGCTGCTCTCCGCTGGTACCACTGACCTCTTGACACGCGCGCCTGGAATGGTCCCATGGCGACACGTTGGTGGATGAGCTAGAGCGGAGATGAAGAGAGGTAGCCTGCTCCGGCAAGTGACTTGCCGGAGGCGAATCCTTGTCGCGTCCGGAGGCTTGTCGCTCTCCGAGCCTTCCCGGCAAGCTCCTCTTGCCGGGGTCTTGTCTTCTGCGTGCCTTGGGCGGCCTTCCCGGCAAGCTCCTCTTGCCGGGGCCTTGTCTCCTAGGCTTAAAACACTTTGTTCTTGAATGGTTCCAAAGGAGCCACGGAGAATCTTGGCGATTACCTGGCAAGCCTTGCCGCGGGGTGCTACAACTGCTCGTGCACGAGTTCGGGATACTAGGGTACCCCTACTCTAGTACACCAACACCGTGAGTCCCTGATCTTGATCGTACACGTTTGAGTGCATGATTAGTGTACGATTGAATCGGGGGCGTCACAAGTTGCTATCAGAGCCGACTGCTTGTAGGAATCCCCCTTCCAAACTCCTTGGCCGAAGATGAGTCTAGTCATTGAAAAAGTTTTTACTAACTTGGCTGTGCGGCTTACGGGCCTGATACGTCCATTTTGCATCATGCTTTTTTGTCAATATTTATTGCATTATGGGCTGTTATTTCACGTTATGTCACAATACTTATGGCTATTCTCTCTTATTTTACAAGGTTTACAGGAAGAGGGAGAATGCGGCAGCTGGAATTCTGAAATTTGGAAAAGGAGTAAATATTGAAGGACTATTTCGCAAGAACTCCAAAAAGTCCTCAGAAACTCCACGGAATGCCTTAGAATAAATAAAGAAAAATCATCACCAAAGATGAAGGCCGGGGGCCCACACACCTGCTCACGAGGTTGGGCGCCCCCCCGGGCGCCCCCCTACCTCGTGGGCCCCACTGGTGGCTCTCAAGCGTCCATCTTCTCCCATATGAAGTCTTTCAATGAGAAAAAATAGAAGAGAACCTTTCGGGATGAGACTCCGCCACCACGAGGCGGAACCTTGGCGGAACCAATCTAGGGCTCCGGCAGAGCTTTTCTGCCGGGGACACTTCCCTCTGGGAGGGGGAAATCATCACCATCGTCATCACCAACGGTCCTCTCGTCGGGAGAGGGCAATCTCCATCAACATCTTCATCAGCACCATCTCATCTCCAAACCCTAGTTCATCTCTTGTATCCAATTCTTGTCTCCAAGTCCGGGATTGGTGCTAGTAGGTTGCTAGTAGTGTTGATTACTGTTTGTAGTTGATGCTAGTTGGTTTATTTGGTGGAAGATCATATGTTCAGATCCTTAATGCATATTATTACCCCTCTGATTATGAACATGAAGATGCTTTGTGAGTAGTTACGCTTGTTCCTGAGGACAAGGGAGAAGTCTTGCTATTAGTAGTCATGTGAATTTGGTATTAGATTCGATATTTTGATAAGATGTATGTTGTCTAACCTCTAGTGGTGTTATGTGAGCGTCGAATACATAACACTTCACCATTATTTGGGCCTAGAGGAAGGCATTGGGAAGTAATAAGTAGATGATGGGTTGCTAGAGTGTGAAGCTTAAACCCTAGTTTATGCGTTGCTTCGTAAGGGGCTGATTTGGATCCATATGTTTCATGCTATGGTTAGGTTTACCTTAATACTTTTGTTGTAGTTGCGGATGCTTGCAATAGAGGTTAGTCATAAGTGGGATGTTTGTTCAACTAAGAACAGCACCCAAGCACTGGTCCACCCACATATCAAATTATCAAAGTACCAACCGCGAATCATATGAGCGTGATGAAAACTAGCTTGACGATATTCCCATGTGTCCTCGGGAGCGCTTTTCCTATTATAAGAGTTTGTCTAGGCTTGTCCTTTGCTACAAAAAGGATTGGGCCACCTTGCTGCACCTTATTTACTTTTGTTACTTGTTGCTCATTACAATTTACCTTATCACAAAACTATCTGTTAGCACTTATTTCAAGACTTGCAGAGAGAATACCTTGCTGAAAACCGCTTATCATTTCCTTACGCTCCTCGTTGGGTTCGACACTCTTACTTATCGAAAGGACTATGATAGATCCCTATACTTGTGGGTCATCAAGACTCTTTTTCTGGCGCCGTTGCGGGAGTGAAGCGCCTTCGGTAGGGTGGAATTTGGTAAGGAAAAATTTATTTAGTGTGCTGAAATTTTCTGTCACTTGTTACTATGGAAAGTAATTGTTTGAGGGGCTTGTTAGGGGTATCTTCACCCCGTCCGGTTGAGCCAAGGTTTGCTCCTCAACCTACAGAACCTACTGAACCTATTGAAAATGAAACTCCTTTTGGAATTCCTTCTGGTATGATGGAAAAACTGCTAGCTAACACTTTCGCAGGAGATGGAACAAAGAATCCTGACGAACATCTACGCTTTGTGGATGATATTTGTGGAGTATTTAAGCTTGCTAGTATACCCGATGATGTTGTTAAGAAGAAGGCTTTCCTTTATCTTTGGAGGGGGACGCATTGACATGGTATAGGCTATGTGATGATATGAGATCATGGAACTATAAAAGAGTGAAATTGGAATTTCATCAAAAGTATTACCCTATGCATCTTGTTCATCGTGATCGCAATTATATATATAATTTTTGGCCTCGCGAAGGAGAAAGCATCGCTCAAGATTGGGGGAGGCTTAAATCAATGTTATATTCATGCCCCAATCATGAGCTCTCAAAATTGACAATTCTCCAGAATTTTTATGCTCGGCTTTCTGATAACAATCGCACCATGCTCGATACTTCTTGTCTTTGGCTCTTTTATGATGAAGCCTATTGAATTTGGATGGAATTTATTGGATAGAATTAAACGCAACTCTGAAGATTGGGACCTCAATGAAGGTAAGGAGTCAGGTATGACACCTAAGTTTGATTGTGTTAAATCTTTATGGATACCGATATTTTCCGTAAGTTTAGCACTAAATATGGACTTGACTCGATATAGTAGCTTCTTTACGTGAATCTTTTGCTACTTATGTTGATCTCCCCAAGGAGAAGTGGTTTAAATATCATCCTCCCATAGAAGTAAAAGTAGCTGCACCTATCAAAGTTGAAGAAAAGATTGTCACTTATAATGATCCTATTGTTCCTACTTCTTATGTTGAGAAACCCCCTTTCCCTATTAGAATGAAGGATCATGCTAAAGCTTCAATTGTTGTTCGTAAAAAGCAATATTAGGACTTATACACCTCTGAACAAGTCAAAGTAGAACCTAATATTGCCATTGGTAAAGATCTCTTGTGCGATAATATCGATGGGCATGTTATTCAATTCCAGGTTGAAACTGCTAGAATTGCTAAACCTTGTGTTAAAGATAAGCATAGACACTGTGGTAGGCGTGCTCGTTATTTCTGTTAAAATAGGATATCATTGTTATCATGGCTTGTGTGATATGGGTGCTAGTGCTAGTGTTATACCCATTGACTTATATAAAGAAATTATGCATGATATCGCACTTTTCTTTGAGTTAGGAGAAATTGATGTTACAATTAAACTTGCAAATAGAGATACTATATCTCCAACGGGAATTGTTAGAGATGTTGAAGTCTTGTGTGAGAAAACCAAATATCCTGCTGATTTTCTTGTTCTTGGTTCTCCACAAGATAGCTTTTGTCCCATTATATTTGGTAGACCCTTATTGCGTCTTTGTTAATGCTACGATAGATTGCGAAAAGAATGTTGTTCTTGTTGGCTTGGATGATATGGTTCATGAGTTTAATTTCTCTAAATTTAGTAAACAACATCGTGAGGAAGAATTGCCTAGTAAGGATGAAATTATTGGTCTTGCTTCTATTGCCGTACCTCCTAGTGATCCTTTGGAACACTATTTGCTAGACCATGAAAATGAGATGTTCATGAATGAAAGAAGGGAAATAGATGAAGTATTCTTTAAACAGGGACCTATACTGCAACACAATTTTCTGTTGAAATCCTAGGGGATCCTCCTCCACCCAAGGGTGATCCCGTGTTTGAGCTTAAACCGTTGCCTGATAATCTTAAATATGCTTATCTTGATGAAAAGAAAATATATCTTGTTATTATTAGTGCTAACCTTTCAGAGCATGAAGAGGAAAGATTATTGAAAACTCTGAAGAAGCACCGTGCTGCTATTGGATATACTCTCGATGATCTTAAGGGCATTAGTCCCACTCTATGTCAACATAAAATAAATTTGGAAGTGGATGCCAAACCAGTTCGTGATCCTCAACGACGTTTGAATCCTAAAATGAAAGAAGTTGTAAGAAAAGAAATACTCAAGCTCCTGGAGGCAGGTATAATTTATCCCGTTGCTGATAGTCAGTGGGTAAGTCCTGTCCATTGTGTCCCTAAGAAGGGAGGTATTACTGTTGTCCCTAATGATAAAGATGAATTGGGAAAAGTGCCACTTTATGGTTAATGAAGGTATTGTCTTGGGGCACAAAGTTTCTGAAAGAGGTATTGAAGTTGATAAAGCCAAGGTTGATGCTATTGAAAAGATGCCATGTCCAAAGGACATCAAAGGTATGAGAAGTTTCCTTGGTCACGCCGGATTTTATAGGAGGTTCATTAAGGACTTCTCAAAAATCTCTCGGCCTCTGAATAATTTATTACAAAAAGATGTACCGTTTGTCTTTGATGATGATTGTCTAGAAGCATTTGAAATACTTAAGAAAGCATTAGTCTCTACACCTATTGTTCAGCCACCTGATTGGAATTTACCCTTTGAATTTATGTGTGATGCTAGTGATTATGATGTAGGTGCTGTTCTAGGGCAAAGAGTTGATAAGAAATTGAATGTTAACCCTTATGCTAGTAAGACTCTAGACAATGCTCAAAAAATTTATGCTACTACCGAAAAGGAATTTTGAGCAGTGGTGTTTGCTTGCGATAAGTTTAGACCTTATATTGTTGATTCCAAAGTTACTATTCACACCGATCATGCTGCTATTAAATATCTTATGGAAAAGAAGGATGCAAAACCTAGAATTATTAGATGGGTTCTCCTGCTTCAGGAATTTGATTTACATATTGTGGATATAAAGGGAGCTGAGAACCCCGTTGCAGACAACTTGTCTAGGCTAGAGAATGTTCTTGATGACCCACTACCTATTGATGATAGCTTTCCTGATGAGCAATTAAATGTCATAAGTACTTCTCGTAGCACTCCTTGGTATGCTGATTATGCTAATTATGTTGTTGCTAAATTTATACCACCTAGCTTCACATACCAACAAAAGAAAAAGTTTTTCTATGACTTGCGACATTACTTTTGGGATGACCCACATCTTTATAAAGGAGTAGATGGTGTCATTAGACGCTGTGTACCTGAGCATGAACAGGAACATATCCTACGCAAGTGTCACTCCAAAGCTTATGGAGGACATCACGCTGGAGACAGAACTGCACATAAGGTGTTGCAATCTGGTTTTTATTGGCCTAATCTCTTCGAGGATGCCCGTAAGTTTGTTTTATCTTGTGATGAATGTCAAAGAATTGGTAATATTAGTACACGTCAAGAAATGCCTATGAATTATTCACTTGTTATTGAGCCATTTGATGTTTGGGGCTTTGATTATATGGGACCTTTTCCTGCCTCTAATTTTTACACTCATATTCTAGTTCTTTGTTGATTACGTTACTAAGTGGGTGGAAGCTATTCCAACTAGTAGTGCTGATCATAACACTTCTATTAAAATGCTTAAGGAAGTTATTTTTCCGAGGTTTGGAGTCCCTAGATATTTAATGGTGATGGTGGTTCACACTTTATTCATGGTGCTTTTAGTAAGATGCTTGCTAAATACAACGTTAATCATAGAATTGCATCTCCTTATCACCCATGATCCTAGTGGTCAAGTAGAATTGAGCAATAGGGAGCTCAAATTAATTTCATAAAAGACTGTCAATAGGTCTAGAAAGAATTGGTCCAAGAAACTTGATGATGCATTATGGGCCTATAGAACTGCTTATAAAAATCCTATGGGTATGTCTCCTTACAAAATGGTCTATGGAAAAGCTTGTCACTTACCTCTCGAATTAGAACATAAGGCATATTGGGCTATTAAAGAGCTCATCTATGATTTCAAACTTGCTTTGGTGAGAAGAGGTTATTTGATATTAGCTCACTTGATGAATGGAGAGCCCAAGCTTATGAAAATGCCAAGTTGTTTAAAGAAAAGTTAAAAGGCGGCATGACAAAAGGATACAAAAGTGTGAGTTTAATGTCGGTGATTATGTATTGCTATACAACTCTCATTTAAGATTTTTGCAGAAAACTTCTCTCTAAATGGGAAGGTCCCTACGTTATCGAGGAGGTCTATCGTTCGGTGCCATAAAAATTAATAACTTCGCAGGCACAAATCCGAAGGTGGTAAGCGGTCAAAGGATCAAACACTATATCTCGGGTAATCCTATAAATGTTGAAACTAATATTATTGAAACCGTGACCCCGGAGGAGTACATAAAGGACACTTTCCAGAACGTTCCAGACTCCGAAAAGGAATAGGTATGTGGTACAGTAAGTAAAGTAAACCGACTCCAAATCAATTTTTAAGGCAATATTTCTCCGTTTTGGAATATTTAGAAAAATAGAAAAATAAGTAGCAGTCCGGGGAGGACACGAGGCCTCCACGAGGGTAGAGGGCGCGCCCCCTGCCTCGTGAGCACCTCGTGTGCCCTCCGGACTCGCTTTTCTTGCACGATACGTATTTTTGTCGGTAAAAATTCATTATATATACTCCCGAAGGTTTTGACTCGTATCACGCAAATATCCTCATTTCGTTCCAAGCTATTTTCTTTGCAGATTTAGAGCACCATGACTTCTCCCTCCTACAACAACGAAGACAAGGATGCTTGGCTATTGAAGATCGAGTTGAAAAGAGAGGGACCAGAAGAGATCCATAAGGATGAAAGGATCAAGAAGGCCATGGAGGTTCAGGCCCCGGTGGTGAAAGAAGAAGATATTCTTCAACCTTTACCTAACCTTTTCACTCCAACAGAGATTGAAGCATTCAAGATGATTGAGTTAGCCCGCATACGTAACAAGTATCTTACATGTGAGAATATTTTGTTGAAGGATCATATTGCCGGGCTCAAGGGCATTATCCGCAAGTTGGAGGAACTTTTACGCTCGATGTGCGATTATCCACCGTCATCATCACCACCTCCATCACCTCCCAGGACATAATCACATGGGTATGGGCACTCCCCTTGACAACTGCTAAGCTTGGGGGAGGTGCTCTGGTATCGTATCACAGTTTTTCTTAGTTCGATCCTATTAGTAGTATCTTGATTTAGTAGAATAAAGTCATGGCATGATCTAGTTTTGAGTTTTGCTTTATGATCTTTCTTTTTAATCGAGTCCGTGAGCTATATAATTATTGTTGAGTCAAGGGCTTGAGTATTTTGCCATGATCTTGGGTGATTAGAGGAAAAAGAATAAAAAGAATCAAAGAGTTCATATTGATCTTAGTGAAAGTGATGACTCCACATAGAAAGAGTATGATGATTAAATTTTTTTGGGAGTTGGCAAATATAGATTTGGTCATTGTTCAATTAATAGGAAGTAATAAGGAGAGAGAGGTTTCACATATAGATGTATTATCATTGCTATCTTTTATGATTGGGAGCACTCATTAAAATATGACATGCTAAAGAGTTGATGTTGGACAAGGAAGACAACGTAATGAGTTATGTTTTCTTGTATCTGAGATAAAGTATGTTGTCATGGATCCTCTAACATGTTGAGCTTGCCTTTTCCCCTCATGCTAGCCAAATTCTCAGCACCAAGTAGGGATACTACTTGTGCTTCCAAATACCATAAACCATTTTAGCCATGAGAGTCCACCATATCTACCTATGGATTGAGTAAGATCCTTCAAGTAAGTTGTCATCGTTGCAAGCAATAAAAATTGCTCTCTAAATATGCATGACTTATTAGTGCAGAGAAATAAGCTTTGTACGAACTTGTTGTCGACGCAATAAAAGCGACGGAGTGCATAATAAAGGTTCACATACAAGGGGCAATATAAAGTGACGTTCTTTTGCATTAAGATTTTGTGCATCCAACCATAAAAGCGCATGGCAACCTCTGCTTCCCTCTGCGAAGGGCCTATCTTTTATTATTATTCTCCACCTATTGGAAGAGTCACGGTGATCTTCACCCTTCCTTTTCATTTTATCCTTTGGCAAGCTCAGCACGTTGGAAACAGTATGATATACATATCTAATTGGATGTGGGGGAGAATGAATTGTTATTGTTGACATTACCATGGAGGTAAAAGGTTGTGGGGCAAAACTATAAGCCCCTATCTTTCTCTGTGTCCGATTAAAACTCCGTAGCCACAAGTATCGCGTGAGTGCTAGCAATTATGAAGGACTAAATGATAGTTGAGTATGTTGACTTGCTTTTAGGCTCTGACATAGACTCTTTCCGATGTTATGACAAATTGCAATTGCTTCAATGACTGAGATTATAATTGTTAGTGCCCAATAATGTTTACGATTCATGCTTTGGCTTTGTGAATGGGTCATTACTTAAACTTGAGTAATCATATGACAAAATCTATTTATGTTGTTGTTATGAAATAATCATGATGCCTTCATGTCCGTATTTTGTTTTTATCGATGCCTCTACCTCTAAACATGAGGACATATTTATTGTTATCGGCTTTTCGCTTGAGGACAAGCGAGGTCTAAGCTTGAGGGAGTTGATACGTCGATTTTGCATCATGCTTTTATGTAAATATTTATTGCATTATGGGTTGTTATTTCACGTTGTGTCACAATACTTATGGCTATTCTCTCTTATTTTACAAGGTTTACATGAAGAGGGAGAATGCCGGCAATTTGGAATTCAGGCTAGAAAAGGAGTAAATATTGAAAGACTATTACGTGCAACTCCAAAAGTCCTGAAACTCCACGAAATACCTTAGAATAAATAAAGAAAAATCGTCATTAAAGATGAAGGCCGAGGGGCCCACACCACCTGCTCACGGTGGGAGGCGCGCCCCCTCTGAGCACGCCTACCTTGTGGGCCCCTGGTGGCTCTCCGGCGTCCATCTTCTCCCATATGAAGTCTTTCGATGAGAAAAAATAGAAGAGAACCTTTGGGATGAGACTACTGCCACGAGGCGGAACCTGGCGGAACCAATCTAGGGCTCCGGCTGCAGCTTTTCTCGCCGGGGACACTTCCCTCCGGGAGGGAAATCATCACCATCGTCATCACCAACGCTCCTCTCTCATTGGGAGAGGGCAATCTCCATCAACATCTTCATTGACACCATCTCATTTCCAAACCCTAGTTCATCTCTTGTATCCAATTCTTGTCTCCAAGTCCGGGATTGGTGCTAGTAGGTTGCTAGTAGTGTTGATTACTCTTTGTAGTTGATGCTAGTTGGTTTATTTGGTGGAAGATCATATGTTCAGATCCTTAATGCATATTATTACCCCTCTGATTATGAACATGAATATGCTTTGTGAGTAGTTACGTTTGTTCACGAGGACAAGGGAGAAGTCTTGCTATTAGTAGTCATGTGAATTTGGTATTAGATTCGATATTTTGATAAGATGTATGTTGTCTAACCTCTAGTGGTGTTATGTGAACGTCGACTACATAACACTACACCATTATTTGGGCCTAGAGGAAGGCATTGGGAAGTAATAGGTAGATGATGGGTTGCTAGAGTGACAGAAGCTTAAACCCTAGTTTATGCGTTGCTTAAGTAAGGGCTGATTTGGATCCATATATTTCATGCTATGGTTAGGTTTACCTTAATACTTTTGTTGTAGTTGCGGATGCTTGCAATAGAGGTTAATCATAAGTGGGATGTTTGTTCAAGTAAGAACAACACCCAAGCACCGATCCACCCACATATCAAATTATCAAAGTACCGACGCCTTGAATCATATGAGCGTGATGAAAACTAGCTTGATGATATTCCCATGTGTCCTCGGAGCGCTTTTCCTATTATAAGAGTTTGTCCAGGCTTGTCCTTTGCTACAAAAAGGATTGGGCCACCTTGCTGCACCTTATTTACTTTTGTTACTTGTTGCTCATTACAATTTACCTTATCACAAAACTATCTGTTAGCACTTATTTCAAGATTTCTTGCAGAGAATACCTTCTTTGTAAACCGCTTATCATTTCCTTCGCTCCTCGTTGGGTTGACACTCTTACTTATCGAAAGGACTATGATAGATCCCCTATACTTGTGGGTCATCAAGACTCTTTTCTGGCGCCGTTGCCGGGGAGTGAAGCGCCTTCGGTAGGTGGAATTTGGTAAGGAAAAATTTATTTAGTGTGCTGAAATTTTCTGTCACTTGTGGGTCATCAGGGCCCACGTCGCCATTGGGTGGTATTAGGATCTTATACTCCTTGTCTATGCTCTGGGGCGCTGATCTCTCTTCTATTCGGGTTAAATGATTTTTGCTAACTCTAACTCTAGGTTCTCGTAACTAATTATCCCGGAGAGTCCTCATTCCGGAAGATCACCTACTTCGTTAGAAGATTCTGAGGATATCCCTCGATATTTTCCTGAGACCCTTGTCCTCATCGCCTTTGCAATTCACTGCCACCGATATATCCCTATGGATATCTGCATGCACTTGTCATTTTCATGATCATTTATCGTCGCTCTTGTTGTTACAAGATGCCTCGAACTATTCTCCGTTGTCCCGAGAATCCTTTGAGTTTACTGTCTTGTCGTTTTATTTTGCATAAAAACCCTTATGGTTTTTTTCTCACATTTATTGAGGATCCTTTCTTCTCAATTGTTCATGTATCTCAAAAAATTCTTCGGAATACTTTTAGATCTTTTGAAAATCCTCTGCAGCCTGTTATTCTTAAAATTCTTGCCTGCTTGCATTATGGTTAATTCCATATGACTAGTAGTCCTCGATAACATCCCTTGTCTTAGTCATTTTGAGCCTATTGATTCAATATGTGCGTATGCACACATTCATCAGGTTATCCTTTTTAAAATTATCTTTCTGACTCAGACGTCATTCCGGACATGAGTTGGTTCTCGACAATTCAAACCTTTATTGATTTCCCAACTAAGTGTTTTCAACTTATCCATCCTTGATCAGAGCGTCTGCTTCTCATCCTTCGTTTTGGAAACCATAATTTCTTATATATAAGCATCAGAGTAATCAGGTGATTCTTGAATCTGATGCCTCTACATTCTTCTTCCTCTGAGCGAGTACGGGTACTCGCCTCGGCTACGTTGTGGATCGCTCGATCCATTGTTGGATTGTTATCCGACATTGTCCTTCACATTCAATCACCTTGTGAGTCCTCCCGCTGATACATTAGTGCCTTTAGTAAATTGTATCATCTGCTTGGCCAAGCATTCTCTACTTTCGAGCTTGTGTATTTACTTTTGAAACTTGTGGTATATGTTACTAAGATGCCCGATGGGTTGAACCTATGCCTTTCCCTAATCCATGAGAACCCGAAAGTTTTCACAAATCATACTCTTCCGGTGTTCTACCAGATAAAATTCCAACACTACAGTTTTATCAAAGCGAGAGGTGAATGAAATGATATGCATTAAAGAAGTGGGAGTCGACCTTGAACTTTGTGTTCATGCCCATGAAAATGATGTAAACCATCTCGGAAGCTTCTTGCAAAAGGATTATCTAGCTGTCTGATTCTTTCGGTATTCTTGAAATTGATTCCTTACAGTTATCGTTCCCACCATGCTGTTTTGATCTAATATATCTGATGGGAATTCATTCCAGTGCCTCGTCTATTTTTGGCAAGGTTGAAGTATCTATTGTCATAGGTCAATGACCCGGTTCTACTTCTATCATGTTCTACCTTCGAGTATTACCCCCTGGTATCTCGAAGATGTCTTGCCATTGCACCACATCATACTAACTTTGTTGAAGTAATGTCTTTCTTGTCGTAATCACTCTACGGGTTCTGGGTTGTCGTCAACCGAGGACACCGACTAGTGAAAATATTCCGCACTACAAATCAAATACCCCTAGTATTTTTAATCTGAAATTATGAACTCAATCTGGTCATTCCTAGACTATCGGCTGCATCCTGGTCTTGCTACCTTTGACTGTGCTACCTCATCCTTCTCTGGTGCACGAATTCTTTAGTGTGTGAGCATGACTTGCGTCGAGCTTTCAACATCATGTGGCTTGTCTTGAAAGGCAACTTTGCTTCTGAGCTTGCATCTTATATATTGATCCTATAACTTGCCACTTCGTCATTCCCTTGCTTGTTGCCGTTGTTGTTTGTTTGCATCCTCTTGAAACCTCCCGGCAAATGTGTCGGATCACCTTCAAAACTTTGACTTCTTCCGAGATGCCAACTATGTTCATGATGAAGAATACCCTCCTTGCCCTCGATGATTTTTATTATTATCATCGACAACACCCTTGACTTCCTTTCATCGCGAACTTGTCCACATTATGAATACAACTTGCTCTCCAGCTAGAGTTGTGTTCTACCTTGAAGTATTACTGACTTTTCTGTCGAGAATGTTGTGGGGATTGCTCCACCTCTTAGAAATTCTCGGTATTGATACGTCTCCAACGTATCTATAATTTTTGATTGCTCCATGCTACTTTATCTATTGTTTTGGACTATAATGGGCTTTATTTCCACTTTTATATTATTTTGGGACTAACCTATTAACCGGAGGCCAGTCCGAAATTGCTGTTTTTGCCTTTTGAAGATTTCAAGAAAGCAGAATATCAAACGAAGTCCAAACGGAATGAAATCTTGGAAGCGTGATTTTCTCATCGAGATAAGACCAGGAGACTTGGACCCTCCGTCAAGAAAGCCACGCAGGCGGTCACGAGGTGGAGGGCGCCTCTAGGGCGCGCCCACGCCTCGTGGGCCCCTCGAAGCTCCACCGACGTACTCCTTCCTCCTATATATACCTACGTACCCCCAAACGACCAGAAGAGGAGCCAAAAACCTAATTCCACCACCGCAACTTCCTGTATCCACGAGATCCCATTTGGGGCCTGTTCTGAAGCTCCGCTGGAGGGGGCATCCACCATGGAGGGCTTCTACATCATCATCAAAGCCTCTTCGATGAAGTGTGAGTAGTTTACTTCAAACCTTCGGGTTCATAGTTAGTAGCTAGATGGCTTGTTCTCTCTTTTTGGATCTCAATACAATGTTCTCCCCCTCTCTCGTGGAGATCTATTCGATGTAATCTTCTTTTTGCGATGTGTCTGTTTTGACCGATGAATTGTGGGTTTATGATCCAGCTTATCTATGAATAATATTTGAATCTTCTCTGAATTCTTTTATGCATGATTGAGTTATCTTTGCAAGTCTCTTGAATTATCCGCTTGGTTTGGCCAACTAGATTGGTAGTTCTTGCAATGGGAGAAGTGCTTTGCTTTGGGTTCAATCTTGCGGTGTCCTTACGCTGTGACAGAAAGGGTTGCAAGGCACGTATTGTATTGTTGCCATCTAGGATAACAAGATGGGGTTTTTATCATATTGCATGAATTTATCCCTCTACATCATGTCATCTTGCTTAAAGGCGTTAGTCTGTTTTAACTTAATACTCTAGATGCATGCTTGGATAGCGGTCGATGAGTGCGGTAATAGTAGTAGATGCAGAATCGTTTGATCTACTTGTCATGGACGTGATGCCTATATACATGATCATACCTAGATAACCTCATAACTATGCTCAATTACATCAATTGCTCAGCGATAATTTGTTCACCCAATCGTAGAATACTTATGCTCTTGAGAGAAGCCACTAGTGAAACCTATGGCCCGGGGGTCTATTCTCATCATATCAATCTCCATCAATTTTATACTTGCTTTGTTTAACTTTGCCTTTTACTTTTCACTTTGCATCTTTATACCAAAAATACCAAAACTATTATCTCTATCAGATCTCGCTCTCGTAAGTGACCGTGAAGGGATTGACAACCCCTAATCGCGTTGGTTGCGAGTAGCTATCGTTTTGTGCGTGTCACGAGGGACTTGCGCGTGGCCTCCTCTTTGGATTGATACCTTGGTTCTCAAAAGCTGAGGGAAATACTTACGCTCTTGTGTTGCATCATCCTCTCCTCTTCGGGAAAACCAACACAAGCTCAAGACATAGCAAGAAGGATTTACGGCGCCGTTGCCGGGGAGTCTACGCAAAAGTCAACATACCAAGTACCCATCACAATCCCTATCTCTCGCATTACATTATTTGCCATTTGCCTCTCGTTTTCCTCTCCCCCACTTCACCCTTGCCGTTTTATTCGCCCTCTCTTTCCCAATCTCCTCCTCTCTTTCCGTTGCCTTTTCCTCGTTTGTTTGTTCGCTCGTGTGTTAGTTTGCTTGTTTGTCGCGATGGCCTTACCTAAATTTGGTGATCTTCACCTTAACAGGCTAGAGGAGATCGAAAACAATGTCAGGAAGTTTATGGTTTTGCAATTTGAGTATAATAATTTCTTTAGAAACGAGCTTAAGGAACAAAAGAGTTTTATGAGTTATATGAATAAAGAGCTCGATGATATGTCCAATGAATTTGATGGTATAAGAGCCCAAATTGCTCGTCTTGTATAGATGACCGCTGAAATTTCGGATATGCAAGCTACCTTAGTCAATAAGATGGCCACTAAACCGAATTCCGATGAAAATCAAGATGAAGATCTAAAAGTTATTGATGTGTCCCCTATTAAATATTTGTTTTGCAATATGAATCTTGATGAAACTGAATATGATCTTCCTTTACCTAGAAGGCGTTCTAAGAATTCAGAGTTTTAGATCTTGATGATGAAATTGATAAAAGTGGGATTGAAAGAAATAAAATCTAGATGTTGCTAAACCCACTTTATTGGATCTCAAGGAATTTAATTATGAAAATTGCTCTTTAATTGATTGTATTTCTTTGTTGCAAACCGTGCTAAATTCTCCTCATGCTTATAATAAGAATAAGGCCTTCACCGAACACATTGTTGATGCCTTGATGCAATCTTATGAAGAAAAACTTGATTTGAAAGTTTATATACCTAGGAAACTCTACGATGAGTGGGAACCTACTATCAAAGTTAAAATTAAAGACTATGAGTTGAATGCTTTGTGTGATTTGGGTCCTAGTGTCTCTACTATCCCCAAAACTTTGTGTGATTTGCTAGATTTCCGTGACTTTGATGATTGCTCTCTAAACTTGCATCTTGCAGATTCCACTATTAAAAAGCCTATGGGAAGAATTAATGATGTTCTTATTGTTGCAAATAGTAATTATGTGCCCGTAGATTTTATCGTTCTTGATATAGATTGCAATCCTTCATCTCCTATTATTCTTGGTAGACCTTTCCTTAGAACGATTGGTGCAATTATTGATATGAAGGAAGGGAATATTAGATTCCAATTTCCATTAAAGAAAGTCATGGAACACTTTACTAGAAAGAAAATAAAATTACCATATGAATCTATTATGAGAGCCACTTACGGATTGCCTACCAAAGATGGCAACACTTAGATCTATCCTTGCTTTTATCCCTAGCTAGGGGCGTTAAACGATAGCGCTTGTTGGGAGGCAACCCAATTTTATTTTTTGTTTTTTGTTTTTGCTTATGTTTAGGAATAAATAATCAATCTAGCCTCTGTTTAGATGTGGTTTTATCTTTTAATTAGTGTTTGTGCCAAGCTAGACCTATTGGATCTTCTTGGATGATAGTTATTTGATCTTGCTGTAATTTCCAAAAACTTTGCGCTCAGTGGCCGAATTGTTAAAAATCACTAGAACGTGACAAAATACTGATTCCAATTGCTGCTGATCAATAAACAAATTTTCCAGGTCGTCTAAGTTTGGTAGAATTTTTTGAGTTCTAGAAGTTTGCGTTAGTTACAGATTACTACAGATTGTTCTGTTTTTGACAGATTCTGTTTTGCGTGTGTTGTTTGCTTATTTTGATGAATCTATGGCTAGTAAAATAGTTTATAATCCCTAGAAAAGTTGGAATACAGTAGGTTTAACACCAATATAAATAAAGAATGAGTTCATTACAATACCTTAAAGTAATCTTTTGTTTTCTTTCTTTAACGGAGCTCACGAGATTTCTATTGAGTTTTGTGTTGTGAAGTTTTCAAGTTTTGGGTGAATTCTTTTGATGGATTATGGAACAAGGAGTGGCAAGAGCCTAAGATTGGGGATGCCCATGGCACCCCCAATATAATCCAAGGACACCAAAAAGTCAAAGCTTGGGGATGCCCCGAAAGGCATCCCCTCTTTCGTCCACTTCCATCGGTAATTTACTTGGAGCTATATTTTTATTCACCACATGATAAGTGTTTTGCTTGGGGCGTCTTGTATTATTTGCGTCTTTGCTTGTTAGTTTACCACAACCATCCTTGCTGTACACACCTTTTGAGATAGCCATACATGAATTGGAATTTGATAGAATGCTCATAGTGCTTCACTTATATTTTTTGAGTTTGATAGTTATGCTCATAGTGCTTCACTTATATCTTTTGAGCATGATAATTTTTGCTCTAGTGCTTCACTTAGATATTTTAGAGCACGGTGGTGGATTTGTTTTAAAGAAACTTGATCTCTCATGCTTCACTTAGATTATTTTGAGAGTCGTTAATAGCATGGTAATTTGCTTAAAAGTTAATATACTTGGTATTCAAGATATGTGGAACTTTCTTTTGAGTGCGTTGAATACTAAGATAAGTTTGATGCTTGATAATTGTTTTTGAGATATGGAGGTGATAATATCAAAGTCGTGCTAGTTGAGTAGTTGTGAATTTGAGAAATGCTTGTCTTGAAGTTAGCAAATCCCGTAGCATGCACGTATGGTTAAAGTTGTGTAACAAATTTGAAACATGAAGTGTACCTGGCTTGTGCATCCTTGTCGGTGTACTAAAGTAGGGGTACCTTAGTACCCCGAACCTGTCTGCCAGGCAGTCGCAGACATCCCGTGGCAAGCCTTTGCGGGCGCCTGCCAAGACCCTCCATGACCCTTGAAAACAAGACCCGGCAAGAGGAGCTTGCGGTGAGCCAATCAAGAACAAAGTAATCAAGACCCGGCAAGAGGAGCTTGCCGAAGGCCACCCTAGGGCGCGAAGAAGGCCCCGGGAAGAGGAGCTTGCCGGGAAGGCCACTTGAGGCATGAAGGAAACAAGGCCCCGGCAAGAGGAGCTTGCCGGGAAGGCTTGGTGAAGCGACAAGCTCCCAAGCGCGACAAGAACCTTGCCGCGGCAAGGCACTTGCCGCGGCAGGTAACCTCTCTTCCTCTTCGCTACAGCTCATCCACCAGCGTGTCGCCATGGGGCTTGCCCGGTAGCGGCGTGTCGACTTGTTGTCTGACCCGGTGAGGCGGCGACAAGCGGCCCGACAAGCTGTCGTCGTGGCAAGCAGGCGACTTGACGATCCATGTTGCACTTTTTGAGCATGTGACGGGCATTTATGGCTGTTGTCCCTTGCCGTCAGAGTTAGGTATAGACCACTATACACCTGTGACAAAGCGGTGTACCAACCTCTGCTTTTTACTATTCTACCTCGCTGTCTACTTGCCACCTGTGGTGACCCCTTTGTGCCTATAAAAGGAGGCCCGAGTGCAACGAGAAAGGGGGTTCGGCCTGATTCGGTTCAGCTCGTGACGAGGCCACAGACTCTCAAGCTAGGTTTTGTAGCTCCGGCGCTCCCTAGCAAGAACACAATACAACCCACAAAGCAGCAGAGGAGTATTATCTCTCCGAGAGCTCCGGGCTGGGTAAATCTGCTCGTGTGCATCGCCTCGATCCGCTCTTTGTGCATCCTCCGCCCCCTGCCGAACCGAAAAGGGGCTCCGGTCCCGTAGGTGTCCGTGGTGGTACAGATTTCCCCCGACATCTTTGGCGCGCCAGGTAGGGTGTGCGTCAAGTTTGTGTGAACCTGATCCGGCGTTCACATGAGCTGCATCTTCATCACCTTCGTCAACATGGCGCCGAAGAAGAAGTCTTCGTCAGCAGCAGAGCCGTCCGCGTCGAACCCACCACCACCGGAGCTATCGGTGGTGGGGGAAGCCGGCGGAGGAACCGCGTCGTCGAGAAGAGCCCACAATGCCGCCAGATCCAAGGACAAGGCAGCATAGCGGTGTCGGCATCCGAGTCCGCACCGCGTCCTTAGCGAGGGCGCGGGACCAACAACGTCATGATGCTCGCGACACCACTCGCTCGCCGGATCAAGGCCAAGCTGGAGGATCCGAGGCCCTCGAGACCGCATGCACCCCAAAGCATGCCGGTACAAGCGAAGTACGGTCCGGCAGGCGGGACGCTGCTCCTCCTAACTTGGTTAGGAGTCCGAGCACATCCGTTCTTCGGGCCCGCACGCCGTTGCCGCCAACCACACCAGCGGAAGCCTTGGCTGAAGCTCGATTACTTCTAGATTACCCTCAATGGCCGATAAGGTCGATTTAATGGAGGGCCACAATTCAGTCTCATCGGCCGCTTAACGGCGCACGCCCCGCTGCAACCGAGTGCCTCGCGGCAGCAAGGCGACATAAGGCGCGAGCTAATGGCGACGAGACTTGCGAAGTGCAGCCACCATGCACTCCCCTTCCCGAAGACCAAGATCGCCCGACTCGCCGGATCCACCTCGGCAGCGACTCCACGGCGTCGTCGGATCCATGAAGCTCGCGCGACCAGCGCCAAGTTCTCCGAGAACGGCAAGAAGAAGACGCTTCGAACCCGTATCGGCGCCAAGAGAAGCGCCGTCAATCAGACCAACGCGCCGGGCCAGCTGTCGATATGCATGCGCCGAAGGAACGGGCGACTTGCCGTACGCGGTAGGTTGTCTGCGTTCACTCGAGAGCTGCGGCAAGTCCGGTGGCCCGACAAGAAAAACTTCAAACCAGATGTGCCAGAAAAGTATGATGGCAGGACACACCCATCGGAGTTCCTCAGCATCTACACCATCGTGGTGCAAGCTGCGGGGGGATGAGACAACAAGATCCTCGCCAACTACTTCCCCTTGGTGCTCAAGCCAAACGTCAGATCTTGGCTCATGCACTTGCCGGATGGCTCTATTTCTTCTTGGGCAGATTTGTGCCACCCGGTTTGTTGGTGCCTTCATAGGCGACCACAAGCCTCATGGCCGTGAGAGTGATCTCCACCTGCTTGCCCAGAAGGAGGGAGAGTCCTGCGCAAGAAGTTCATCCAGAGATTCAAATGAGTGCACTACAACATCCCCCGACGTCCACCCCGCCATGGGGTGATCGGTGCATTCCATCGTAATGTCTGAAACCGCAGGATGAGGGAGGAGATGGCGATGTGCAAAGTGAAAGACGTCAACAGCTCTCATACTCGGGCCGACAAGTGTGCACGCTGAAGAAGGAAGAAGACTCCGGGAGAGAATGTGGTAGCAGTCGGCGGTGAGGAGACCGCTCCGGCAAGGAAGGGCCGGAGGCGGAATAACAGAAAAAAGAAGGGTAAAGATGTGCTAGTTGTCGAGCAGTCCGGCAACGGATGTGCCACCAAGGTTGTCGGCTCCGGCAAGGAGGTTTCCGGGGGCGCCAACAACCAAGCTGTGGCGGCCGCCGACAAGCAGGACAGCTCCAACAAACAGTATTGCAAGATCCACCACACCAAGGGCCACGACGTCCAGAGCTGTAAGAAAGTCGAGCAGCTTGTAGAACAGCAAAGAGCTGAATACGAGCGAAGACAAGGAGAAAGCCTGGGAAGGTGCCGGAGGAGCTGGCAAGAAGCGCCCTGGCGGGGGATGCCGACAAGGCCAAGGCGGCGGCAAGGAGAGACCCCTGTAGCGCGACAAGGATGAAGACGAAGACAATGACGAAGAAGACATAGATGACGATGAAGCCGGCGACCAAGAGTTTGAAAGCCACAGAGGTCCTTTGCTTTGGCGGTGGTGCTTCTCTCGCATACTTCCGCACCGCCAACTCAAGCGATGGATGCGGGAAGTAAATGCAGCAGAACCATCCGTAGCGCCACGCAAGCCTCTGAAAGTGGTCCAGCACGCCTATCATCTTTGATATTGAGGACCATCCTGATCGCATAACTGCGGTCGGATGCTTGCCGATGTTGGTCTCACCAACTATACGCAACCTCAAAGTCACCAAGATGTTAGTAGACGGCGGGGCCGGCTTGAATCTGATCTCCTCTGCAGTGGTGCTCCAAAAGCTACAGATCCCGACAATGAGCTCGAAGAGACCGCACATTCCAAGGAATCAACCCGGAAGGAGCAAGCGAAGGGAAGATCACGCTGCCGGTGACATTTGGCAGCGAGCTAAACTTCAGAACTGAGAGGGTTACGTTCGACGTTGTTGATTTCCCGTTGCCTTATAATGGGATACTTGGCCGTCCAGCGCTTGCCAAGTTCATGGCAGCATCTCACTATGCTTACAATGTGCTCAAGGTGCCAGGCCCGATAAGTGTCATCTCTGTCCCTGGCGACAAGAAGGACGCACTTATCTGTGCCGACAAGATCTACCGGGAAGCAGCAGCCGTAGCAATCAGCAAGACACTTGTCATTTGAAGCTCCTAGGGGAAGAAGAAGACCAAGTCCGGCAAGAGCTCGATGCCCGCTCCGGCAAGCGCACCTCTTCGAGTCTGCGCTACCGTCACGAGGACGCACCATCGAGCTCCACCGACAAGTGCAAGAAGAAGACAATGGCAGCTCCGCCAAGCAACCAAGAAGGTGTCCGCCAAGGAGGGCGGCACTGGTAGTACCTTCACCATCGATTGCCACGCTTGACCCTAAATAGGAAGCGGCGCCGTTGCTTTCTCGCGGGCGAATGTCGATGTGTTTGCATGGCAACCGTCCCGACATCCCGGTGTTCCTGTGAAAGTAATTGAGCACCACCTTGCCGTCCGGTCCTCACGCCACGACCCGCCAAGCAAAAGGTCGTGAAGCAAGCGGTGGAGCGCCAAGAATTGATAGCGTAAGAGATCAAGAAGCTGGAAGCGTGAGGCCTTGTCGAGGAGTGCTCCATCCCACATGGTTGGCCAATCTCGTAGTAGTGTGCAAAGCAAATGGGAAATGGAGGCTTTGTATAGACTTCAATCGATGTTAATAAAGCTTGTCCCAAAGACCCATTCCCTTGCCGCGCATTGACCAGATTGTTGACTCCATAGCGGATGTGACCTGCTTTCGTTTCTTGACGATACTCAGATATCATCGGATCTTCATGGCGTAAGAGGATGAAGAGAAACCGCATTCATAACTCCATGTGGCACATACTGTTTCATACGGATGCCTTTCCGGATTAAAGAATGCTGGTTCGACATTTGCAAGGGCAGTCCACGGCGCTTTTGAGCCGCAGATGCACGTAAATGTAGAAGCCTACATGGATGACATAGTGGTCAAAAGCAAAGATAAAGCAACTTCCGACCCAAGATTTGGGCCGAGACCTTTGCAAATCTGCGCAAGATCAACCTCAAGCTTAACCCCGAGAAGTGTGTGTTTGGGGTCCCTTCCGCAAGCTTCTCGGGTTCTTTGTGTCTCATTGAGGAATCAAGCCAATCCCGACAAAGATCAAGGCCATTGAGCGAGATCGAAGCACCAAAGCGTGTCAAGGATGTGCTAAGACTTGCCGGTTGCGTAGCTGCTCTCGGCAGGTTTATCTCTAAGTCAATTTGGCGTGCTGCCATTTTCAAAAATCTTGAAAAAGGCGGGTCCAATGAAATGGACTCGAAGCGGAGGCTGCAGCTGAAGACTTGAAGAGGTACCTGTCCTCCCTCCAACGCTTATCGCACCTAAACCACAAGAGAAGTTGTTGTTATATTTAGCAGCAACCAATCAAGTGGTTAGTGCTGCGTTAATGTAAGCGGAGAGAGGAGGCCCAGGATGATGAGCTAACAACCACGGCAAGTACGTCCAACGACAAGCGAGGGGCTTCTCCAGGCAAGCTCCGGTCCCGACAAGGACAGATCTGTGGGATTGCGACAAGATTCAGAAAAGGATGGTGCGGCCAGATCTACTTTGTTAGTTCCCTTTTACGAGGAGCTAGATCAAGGTACTGGTGTCTGAAGCTGCTTTCGGCCTCCTCATGGCTCCTCGAAAGCTGCGCCATTACTTCCAAGCGCATGAGATAACAATTGTCACTCGCTTTCATCAAGAGGATATTGCAAAATCCGAAGCGGCTGTGCAGTGATAGTTGAGTGGTATTTGGAACTATCAAGCTTTGGTCTCAAGTTTGAAAGCACTTCAACTATCCAAAGCGGAGCATTGGCGGAGTTCATAGCAGAATGGACGCCCGACACCACTGCATTTAAGAAATTCTGCAGAGACGAGCATCCCCGTCAAGGAGTCGGATAAAGAGTGGCTGATGTACTTTGATGGTGCCTTCTACGCTGCAAAGCGCCCGGTGCCGGCGTCGCTTATCGCACTCCACGGAGAGCACCTCAAGTACATAGTCCGTATGCACTTTCCCAAGGAACAAGCAACAAACAATACTGCAGTATGAAGGTTTGCTTGCCGGTCTCGTGAGATCGCGGTGGACCTTGGGATCAAGAAGCTCATTGTCGGGGTGACTACGCAACTTGTCGTCCGCCAAGTAAATAAAGATTATCGAGTCCATTGATGGAAGCCTACGTCGATGAAGTGAGGAAGCTAGAAGAGCACTTTGAAGGCCTGCAAATGGAACATGTTCCAAGAGCTCAGAATGATATTGCTGATGGCCTGTCAAAGTGCACCGCACTCAAACTACCTGTGGAACTAGGGATCTTTGTGCTCAAGCTGACTCAACCAACCGTAACACCATCAACTAGGCAGAATAAGAAGAGGAAGTTGGTTTCTGGCGACTACCTTCCGGCAGAGCTTCCCGAAGCCGCCGCTAAGAAGGTCCCCAAGATCAACGCCAAAAGTGCTGAGGAAACGATGCTGCTCCGACAAGCTCTAGGGTTTGTTTCGTTGAAGCAAAGCGTTCCCGACAAGTTTTGCTCCGGCAAGCTTGCGGGAATGTCAAGCTCCGGCGAAACTCAGGTTCATGCCGTAGAAGCTGATGTTCCATGGCGATAGATGTGCCTTTAGTCCTTGTTGTCGAGCCGCGAGAGCTCCACCATGGCGCAGCAGATTGTTCAATTCCTTCAGACAGGAGAACTTCCCAAGAGCAAGAAGCGTGGAAAGAGTAGCCCGGCAGTCAAGTATGTACCATTCGTTGACAACGTCTTGTACAGAAGAAGACTCAACGGTGTGAAATTGAAGTGCATTTGCCGGGAAGATGGACAGAAGCTGTTGGCAGAAATACACGGAGGCATATGTGGTCACCACATTGGCGCAAGAGCCCTCGCCGGCAAAGCTTTCCGGCAAGGTTTCTTCGCCGAAGCCCTCCAGGATGCAACGCACAAGTAACCAAGTGTGAAGCATGCCAGTTCCATTCCAAACAGATACACCAGCCAGCTCAAGCTCTCCAGACGATCCCTGGAGGGAGGAGAAGATAATAGTGGGGGCTCCTGTCGGTGTACTAAGGTAGGGGTACCTTAGTACCCCGAACACATGCACGGGCAACAAGAAGCGTCCCCGCGGCAAGCCTTGCCGGGAAATGGGCAACAGAGAAGCTAAGTTGCTAAGTTTAAACGATCAGTTTTAAGTTTTTAAAAGTTATCTTCCTCGAATCCATCAAGGCTTCGTATGGAAAACCCATGCGGCGGAGGAACCAAATCGTGGACTGGTCGCGCTTACTTTGTTTCGAGTCCGCTCAACAACTTAAGTGAGCTGCGACTAGTCCATGACAAGGTTGCTTGTCGGTAGCGACTTCAGCCAAATTTCTTTGAAGTTCAAGACTTTCGGCGCTCGCGGCAAGGGTGCTCGCACCGCAAGTTTCCACTGAAAAGCGTGAGGGCAGTAACATACAAAGCCAAGAGTCGAGTAAAGGAAGTAACGAGCAAATATTGCCCGAATAAAGTTATATTACAAAAATAACTTATTACGGCATCGCTAAATTGTTCTTAGAACTGAAATAACAGCGAATAAGAGGAGAAGAAGGCGGCAAGGCACCTAAGACCCGACAAGCCAGAGTTGCGGGGGCTGCGGCAAGCCGAAGTTGCCGGGGAAATGCGGCAAGCCAGGAGTTGCCGGGGGCTGCGATATCAGATAAGCCTTTCGTCCTTTTTCAAGCATCCCTTTTTCATTAAAACCATTCTACTCGGATACAGTCCGTGGAGAATGAAAAACATGAAAGAGAGGATTACAAGTTTTAAATGCGGATAAGGCCCGAAGGCTTACAAATTAAAAAGATAAGATGCCCGTAATCCTTTTTCTGTCCCTCTCTTCAGGGAGGTAGGTCAAGGAGGCGATAAGGGCAAAAGGAACGCCTAGGCGAGCTACAGTGCGAAGGCACCAAGGGAAAATACGGGAGCTCTCCGAGGGCTTGGCGGAGATGTCGGCCACGGAAGCGGGCTCGACGACGGGCGGCAGACGTCGCCAAGACGCTGTCGAGGGCACTACGCCCTCGTACTCGACGGCCCTTGTCGCCATCCCTCTTCCCTTCCGCAGCCTTCCCACGCCCGGTCGCCCAAGGAGACGACCCTCGGGAGTTCAAGGAGCAGCGCGCGGATGATGGGTTCGCCGGTGGCGCGCAAGCGGCGCCCGACAACTAATCCGGGCCCGCTACCCTCGTCGTCGCTGTCGCTTCTCCTCCTCGTCACTCTCGCTCGAGGAATCTTATTGTCGGAGGAGCTATCCACGCAGCACTTTGAAAAGTACCGAGATCCCCAAGACCTTGACGGAGAGGAGATCACCTCCATTAACTTAAAATGGAGGGTAAACCCCGCCTCAGCTGTGGATGCGAGTGAACGTCTTCCACCCACGATCAAGATACATCACATTAGGGCTGGGAATACAACACGGACTCGCATACCGCTGATTCCGGCCCCTCATGTGCAGTCTCGATGTCTCGGCGGATCTGACTCCATCAAGGCGCTCATGACGGAGCTGGAAGCCGGGAGGCGACGACGAGGCTCCCTTGAGCCTGACGAAGAACTTCCGCAAGGGTCGTCCCTCAGTATGGACCGCCGCGAGGAGGGAACCGCCTGACGGAGGCGGAGAGGCAGCGCCGCCCGTCCGCTTCTTCCCCGAGCGCCTCGACCTCGTCCACGACCTCGCCCCCTCCCTCTTCCTCTCTTGTGGCTGGCTCTGCCACCCAGGCGTGGGGTTGGGAGGAGGCTCATCTGTGGCGACCCTCGCCGCCACCGATGAAGAACCAAGGTTCCTTTTCTCCATGACGAATGAGAGAAAGGGGAATGTGGGCTGAGGAAAGGAGGATATGGGAGAGTGCAGGGCTTCAAGGCTCCTTCCGCTCTTTAAAGAAGCAAGGTGGGGGCTCGGCCGCCCTTTCGGCAAATCAGGGCATAGGAAGAGCGGGGGAATCGGGCCGACCTGCCGCCTCTGCCATAACGGCCCAGCTTCCCACTTTCCACCGTCCGCAACCCCAAGAGCATGGGAACCACATGGCGGGGATGCAGAAACTAGACGACGGGTGGAGCGACCTTCAAGACGCCGCCCACTTCCCCTGACGCCGCAATTGATGCGTCTGCTTCACGGGGAACGCGGCGACACGGAATGGATTTGGTTTGGACCCAGGTCCAAGCTGCGTGCCGTGCTCTGTTTTGGGCTCGCCCAACAGCGCTGACTGTATGGCCTGCACCGGGGCTCTGTCGATGTACTAAAGTAGGGGTACCTTAGTACCCGAACCCAGGTACCTGGCGATCGCGGCTCCCGTGGCAAGCCTTGCCAAGGCGTCCGCCAAGACCCTCCGACCCTTCGTGAGAAACAAGACCCGGCAAGAGGAGCTTGCCGGTGAGCGATCCAAGAACAAAGTAATCAAGACCCGGCAAGAGGAGCTTGCGGAAGGCCACCCTAAGCGCTGAAGAAGGCCCGGCAAGAGGACCTAGCCGGGAAGGCCAATTGAGGCATGAAGTAAACAAGGCCCCGGCAAGAGGAGCTTGCCGGGAAGAGGAAGCAGTGAAGCGACAAGCTCCCAAAGCGCGACAGAACCTTGCTGCGGCAAGGCACTTGCCGCGGCAGTAACCTCTCTTCCTCTCCGCTCCGGCTCATCCATTCAGCGTGTCGCCATGGGGCTTCCTCAGCGCCACAGGTCGGCTGTCTGTGCAGCCACGGGAGAAGCGGCGACAAGCTACCGACAAGCTGTCGTCGTGGCAAACGGAGGCGCACTTGACGGTCCACGTTGCATTTTTCAGGCGACAGGGACGGGCATTTATGGCTCTTGTCCCTTGCCGTCAGAGTTAGGTATAGACCACTGTACACTGTACAAAGCGGTGTACCAACCTCTGTTTTTACTATCTTACCCCTGTCTACTTGCCACCTGTGGTGACCCCTTTGTGCCTATAAAAGGAGGCCCGAGTGCAGCGTAGAAAGGGGTTCGCCTCGTTGGTTCAGCTAAATGCGAGGCCACAGACTCTCAAGCTAGGTTTTGTAGCTCCCGACGCTCCCTAGCAAGAACACAATACAACCCACAAAGCAGCAGTAGGAGTATTATCTCTCCGGAGAGCTCCGAAGCTGGGTAAATCTGCTCGTGTGCATCGCCTCGATCCGCTCTTTGTGCATGCTCCGCCCCCTGCCGAAACGAAAAGGGGCTCCGGTCCCGTAGGTGTCCGTGGTGGTACAGATTTCCCCCGACAATCCTTATGAGTGGCGGTCGGGGACGAGCGATGGTCTTTTCCTACCAATCTATCCCCCTAGGAGCATGCGCGTAGTACTTGATTTTTGATGACTGCTAAATTTATGCAATAAGTATATGAGTTCTTTTGACTAATGTTGAGTCCATGGATTATACGCACTTTTGCCTTTCCGCCTTTGCTAGCCTCTTCTTGACTGCATTGCCCTTTCTCACCTTGAGAGTTGGTGCAAACTTAGCGGTGCATCCAAACCACGTGATATGATACGCTCTTTCACACATAAACCTCCTTATATCTTCCTCAAAACAGACACCATACCTACCTATTATGTCATTTCCATAGCCATTCAGAGATATATTGCCATGCAACTTTCCACCGTTCCGTTCATCATCATCATGACATACCTTACTTTTGTCATATTGCCATTGCATGATCATGTAGTTGACATCGTATTTGTGGCAAAGCCACCATGCATTATTTTTCATACATGTCACTCTTGATTCATCGCACCATCCCACGATACCGGAGGAATTCATATAGATTAATATCTTGTTCTAGTTTCGAGTTGTAATCCTTATGTTGTAATCAATAGAAGTGTGATGATCATCATTATTAGAGCATTGCCCAAATAAAAAAAGAGAGAGAAAGGCCAAAAAGAAAAAAAAAGAAAGGCCAAAAAAAAGAAAATAAAAAAGGGGCAATGCTACTATCTCTTTTTCCACACTTGTGCTTCAAAGTAGCACCTTATTCTTCATGTAGTGAGTCTCATATATTGTGCTTCAAAGTAGCACCTTATTCTTCATGTAGTGAGTCTCATATATTGTGCTTCAAAGTAGCACCATGTTTTTCATATAGTGAGTCTCATAAGTTGTCTTTTTTCATACTAGTGGGAATTTTTCATTATAGAACTTGGCTTGTATATTCCTCGATGGGCTTCCTCAAATGCCCTAGGTCTTCATGAGCAAGCAAGTTGGATGCACACCCAGTAGTTTTCTTCTGTTGAGCATTCATAGCTCTAGTGCATCCGTTGCATGGCAATCCCTACTCCTCATGTTGACATCAATTGATGGGCATCTCCATAGCCCGTTGATTATCCTCGTTAATGTGAGACTTTCTCCTTTTTGTCTTCTCCACACAATCCCCATCATCATATTCTATTCCACCCATAGTGCTATATCCATGGCTCACGCTCATGTATTATGTGAAGGTTGAAAAATTTTGAGATTATTTAAGTATGAAACAATTGCTTGGCTTGTCATCGGGGTATAGAAGTTGGGAACATCTTTGTGTGACGAAAATGAAGCATAGCCTAACTATATGATTTTGTAGGGATGAACTTTCTTTTGCCATGCTATTTTGAGAAGACATAATTACTTTGATTAGTATGCTTGAAGTATTATTATTTTTATGTCAAGATGAACTTTTGTCTTGAATCTTTCGGATCTGAATATTCATACCATGATTAAGAAGATTTACATTGAAATTATGCCAAAGTATCACTCCGCATCAAAATTCTCTTTTATCATTTACCTACTCGAGGACGAGCAAGAATTAAGCTTGGGGATGCCCGTCACGTCTCCAACGTATCTATAATTTTTGATTGCTCCATGCTACTTTATCTATTGTTTTGGACTATAATGGGCTTTATTTTCCACTTTTATATTATTTTTGGGACTAACCTATTAACCGGAGGCCCAGTCCAGAATTGTTGTTTTTTTGCCTTTTTCAGTATTTCGAAGAAACTGAATATCAAACTATTTTAGTTGGAATAAGAATTAATGTGGCAGTAGTTTATTTTAAAGTACCAATTTAGGTGTTAGTGATAATTTTTCTAAAAGTAAAATAAAATGTAACTAAAATAAAATAGGAAAGAATAAATAAAAAGAAAGGAAATAAAACGAAGTTAAAAAACTGTGCCCATCGGGCCATGGCCCAAAGAAAGCCACTGCAGACCACGAGCCAGCCCACGAACTGCGCCTATACACCCACTACCCCGAAACCCTAGCCGGTCAACACCACTTCCCCCCCATGATCCCTTCTCCTCCCCCGACTGGATCGGGATCGAGCACCCACACTCGTCCCTCGTCGTTGCACCGACGCCACCTAGAGCGCCCCCGCCTCGCCGTCCTCCTCGTCTGGTAAAACCCTTGGTTTGCTTTCATTGCCCTCCTCCTCGTCTCCTCCTCGCTGGGCCGCCTCGACCCCTCGACCTCAACGCCGCCGCCACCCGCCCGCTGCCATCGCCAACCCCCCGCCTAGTCCCTACGACCCGCGGTGAGGCCCGGCCTCTCCTCCTCTTTTCCTCACGCAAGACGCGTGCACATCGCTCAAGACTGCGCCTCGAGCTCGCACCACCGCGCCCCTAATCAATCCCCGCCACCCGCGTGCATGTCATGTGCCCGATTCGCGCCCGACCTCCCGTGCGTAAGGCCACGCCTCGGCGCTGACGCCACCGTCTTGCCCGCCCGCGCCGCCATCGCCCAAAGTAGTTCGGGGTACCCGACTATGCTCGATCAGCGCCCTCATCGCTTCACAGCCCTGCGTCTGCCGTCTGGCTGCGGCCGTCCGGTGAAACCTCGCGAGACCACGGCCTCGCCCGCCAGCGCCCGGCAACCTCCACTGCGCCCGGGTAAACCCACTCGGGTGCTCGTGCCCGTGCCCGGGGCCAGCCGCCCGAACGTCGGTGCCCGATCCGCTAGGGCCCCTGGGGCCAATGACAGGGGGGCCCACCCCTTCAAACTTTTTTTAAAAGTATAATAATAATAATAAAACTAAAAATTAATTAATTAATTAATTTAATTATTTAATTACTCTTATTTAGATTTACCTAATCACTTAGTTAGACTAACTAAACCTGATTAGTTAGTCTTAGTCTATGACCAGTGGGACCCATGTGTCAGTTTGACTAGTCAACCCTTCTGTTGACTGCTGACATCATGCTTATGCAATAATACTAATTTCGAATTAATTTAATAATAATAATTTAGAAAATGTTTTGAAACTTTAAAAATTAATATAAAATAATCCATAACTCAGATGGAAAAACTTTTTACATGAAGTTGCTCAGAACGACGAGACGAATCCGGGTACGCAGCCAGTTCATCCGCCACGCGTCCCTAGCATAGTGAACCTGCAACATTTCACCTCCGGTTCATCTATCCGAAAACGCGAAACGCCGATGATACTTTCCCGGATGTTTCCCCCCTTCGTCGGTATCACCTACTACCGCGTTAGGGCACACCTAGGACTGCGTATTGCCATGTCACACTATGTGATGCTTTGATTGCTCTGTTATTTATTGTGTTCCCCCTCAATTTACTTCTTCCGGTAGACTCTCTGGTGTGGCGACCTCGATTTGACTACGGAGTTGACGACCCCTCCTTGCCAGAGCAACAGGCAAGCCCCTTGATCACCAGATATCACCTATTCTTCTCTCTCTTTGCTTGCATTAGAGTAGTGTAACATGTTATTCTTGTTCGGTTACTCCTATCCTATTGCATAGCCTATCATTGTTGCTACAGTCGTTGATTCCTTACCCGCAATCCTAAATGCTTAGTATAGGATGCTAGTTTATCATCATTGGCCCTACATTCTTGTTAGTCTGCATTGCTATACTATCGGGCCGTGATCACTCGGGAGGTGATCACGGGTATATACTATACATACATACTATACATATGGTGACTAAAGTCGGGTCGGCTCGTTGAGTACCATAAGTGATTTCGATGTAAATTTGGAAGGACAGGTGGCTCCATCCCGGTGAGAGGTGGGCCTGGGTTCCCAACGGCCCCGACTGTTACTTTAATGGCGGCAACCAGGGCAAGTTGAGACCACCTAGGAGAGAGGTGGGCCTGGCCCTAGTCGGCGTTCGCGGTTACTTCATAATAACACGCTTAACGAGATCTTGGTATTTGATCTGAGTCTGGCCACTGGCCTATATGCACTAACCAACTACGCGGGAACAGTTATGGGCACTCGGCGTCGTGGTATCAGCCGAAGCCTTCGTGACGTCGGGCCGAAGCGGCGCTTGGCCGGATTGGACCGTAAGCCTGCTCTTGTATTAAGGGGCTAGGTCTGCTTCCGCGTGACGCGATGCAGTAATTGTGCAATGGGCGATGGGCCTAGACCCCTACGCATAGGATTTAGACCAGCGTCTTGACCTCTCTATTGTGCCTAGGTGGGGGCTGCGACGTGTTGATCTTCGAGGCGGGCATGACCCGGGGAAAGTGTGTCCGGCCAAATGGGATCGAGCGTGTTGGGTTATGTGGTGCACCCCTGCGAAGGGAAGTTTATCTATTCGAATAGCCCTGTCCCTCGGTAAAAGACGACCCGGAGTTGTACCTTGACCTTATGACAGCTAGAACCGGATACTTAATAAAACACACCCAGACAAGTTCCACAGACAACCCGGTGATCGCTTTTCCACAGGGCGACGAGGGCAGGATCACCGGGTAGGATTATTCTATGCGATTATACTTGGAGGACTTCAATCTACTCTCTTCTACATGCTGCAAGACGGAGGCTGCCAAAAGCATAGTCTTCGATAGGACTAGCTAGCCCCCTCTTATTCTGGCATTCTGTAGTTCAGTCCACCGATCACTACTAGGAAAAGGGCTACTAATGGCGCACCAGTTTTGCCTACTAATGGCGCATCACTGGTGCGCCATTAGTATCACGCCACTAGAATTTTTTTCTAATGGCGCACCACCGTGCGACATTAGTATCTATATACTAATGGCGCACAGGTAGTGCCATTAGTTTTGCCTGATCGCCACTAATTATGCGCTATACTAATGGCGCACCACACTGTAATGCGCCATTAGTAACAATTTTTTTATTTTTTTCTTAACCTCAGGTCACTATTTCACCAATGAGATATCCAACACATATATATACAAGAAGCATCCATATAACAATCATAGCGAACACACAAGTTCCATCATATATACATACATAGCCAACACACAAGTTCCATCATATATACATACATAGCCAACACACAAGTTCCATCGTTACATATTACAAAAGTTTCACATTGTTCATCCAACACCGTTATCCATCAATTCACAAAAGTTTCACATTGATACAAAATAAAACACAAATGGAAAAGAAGCACTCCATCCATGCAAGCTTCCGTGAATTAAATCAAATCTGCAAAATGATAAACAAGAAGTTAGAAGAAGAAAAAGAAGAAGACTAGAAGAATACTAGAATAAGAAGAACACTAGAAGAAGAATAAGAAGAATTTTGGAAAAGAAATAAGAAAGAAGACTATAAGCTTATTATGTAAACTTGATCATTTTGTGCTAACATAAGTTATTTTGGAGCTAACCTATAGGAAACTAAGCATATAAGCTCTAAGTTAGTATATTAGAGCCAACTTAGGTAAAATGAAGCTAACCTATGTCATTTTGGAAAAGAAGAAGAATAAGAAAAAGACTATAAGCTTATTATGTAAACTTGATCATTTTGTGCTAACATAAGTTGATTCGGAGCTAACCTATAGGAAACTAAGCATATAAGCTCTAAGTTAGCATATTAGAGCCAACTTAGATAAAAATGAAGCTAACCTATAGGAAACTAAGCATATTAGAGATAACATAGGTAACTAAGTATATATATATCATTTTGGAGATCGACATACCCGACAAAGTTCAGTTCTCATGCATTGTTCTTCTCCTTCTCCTCCCTCGGTCGATGCCCCAAGCGGCGAGGCGGTGGAGGCGGTGGAGGCAGTGGGATGTAGTCTTCTACCTCAATTGGCGTGGTCATGTCGCCCCATTTGTGGGATCGCCCGGGCGCCACCACCGGTGCGTGGTCATTGTCGAGCACCACCACCATCGCGAGGCCACCTTGAGTGCACGACCATCACTAGGTCATCCCAGCCACCTCCGTCTCTTGCCCATGGTCAGCCACCACCATCTCTTGCCCATGGTCAGCCACCACCATCTCTTGCCCTTGGTCGACCACCACCAGCTAGGTCATCCTCGGCCTGATGCCCATCGTCATCCTCTGACTCCTCATCCCCACTGCTCCTCTTCTCCCAGACTCCAGTCCGGATCATCCTTCTTGTTGTCTATCTTCTGCTGCCAGAATCGCTCTTGCTACTTACATTCTGACGAGAATCGCTTCTTTGCTTCCTTCTGACCATGGTCATTCTTTGCTTCGCTGACATACCATGGTCGCCGCTTGCTGGCTGTAGCCATTATCTTCTTGCTGCTCCCATTACCTGTCCAAATGCAACAATGACCGTTAACAATCGATGTGAGACAAAGCCAAATGTAGAGGAATAAGAAGAGGCGGAACGTCTGCATCATAATCTTCAGCGTAAGCGCATCATTTACATAGTCGCGTTGAACACCTTCACGATGAGCATGGTGGCGTCGTAAATCGTAAATGAAGAAGAAGTACCCCAACCGCGAGTCGTGACGCAGTAGAACTTCTCCCACCCACGAGACAAGTACATTCGGCCCTTCTTGATCACCAACTCCACATCCCACAGCCTGCGAAACCCGCTGCCGGCCTGTCGCACCTTCACATTATTTGGCGGATCTTCACCCATCAGCATGTTCTTAAAACTGTCAGGCACCCTCTGCGATTTGGGACAATGAGTGATGTAGGCAAACAATAGATATCATAATGAGATGGGTGAAGCTAGGGAGATCTCTCATTTTATATACCTGCGTCATGGATGATAATCAAGTCGTAAGTATGATAGTGAAGAACTGGAAGCATCCAACTCAAATCAAGCGATGTCATGAGCGGCGGTGGCTGCTTCCCGCCATCTCACGATAATTAAGCAGCAGAAGAGACCAATTAGTACCCTTACATAACCCACTTTCCAAATTTAAATGGGAACCCTTTCGTAACCATCACCTTTTCTAAAAATCCTAGCAGGACAAAGTTATTTGCCTTGAAGAGACGTACTATGTATTATTACCGAGGTAGAGTGTGAGGTATGCCTTTCAAGTTTGTGTCCGTGCGTAGTTGAGGTGACCAACTGTTTTGTTCACTAGCATACGTGTGCACGCCCGACGACTTTGCTGGTTAGTGTCCGGTGTGCAAGCTTAATATCTTGGCGTGCACGTGCACGCATATGCGATATGCCGTGGCCGGTTTTCAAAATAATTGATGCCACCGCCAGGTTTGAACAGCCAAAAAGTAGTGCGGGTGGAGGCGCTGCGCAGTATGCACAAATAAACAAAGCAAAAGCATAGTGGCGGTAATAAATTTCTCTTAGGTTTTGCAAGTGGCCAACAGAGATGATAATTCAACGACAGCGAAGCGTAGCCCCTGACGTGTAACAGGGCACCTCACCGATAACTTATCAGTTCATCACACAAAAGAATTGCACAAAGTGGTGCAACTTGCAATCGTATACCATCGGCGGGTCGAAATGAAAGCAACAGCATAGATTATCGAGATGAGATTATCAGGAACAAAAGTGAAGTGGCACACCAAGAATACCAAGAAAGCACCAGCATTCTCGGTGACATCATAAGGATCGTAAGTGAATTGACATTGCAAGTTTGCAACAAACACACCAGCACTATCCAAAGGAGATTTATATGAGCCCATATGGCATAGCAACTACAGACTTGAAACTACGGTTCGCCAGGGTTAACCATCTGCGAATATGCAAGGAGAAGATGACTTAATAATAAATTTGCGCAATGTCCAAACGCTGGAAAGAGGAAACCAAACCCCTGGACCATTAGTCGTCAAGAAAACAAGGTCATTCATTTCACGAATGACTTGTATCTTGTTAAAGCAGTTTAAAGGAACATTTAGCAAACATATAGGCCTATATCTTTGGATCATCATTCCCTTTAGGCAACAAAGTAATAATGCCATAGTTAAGTCTTCCTACATCCAACTTTCCATTAAAAAAAATGATGAAACAGAGGCATCAAATCATAGTTAATGTTCCATCCTTTCAACTTTTTTCTCACTACTCTAGCTCTATTTTGCCACTTTTTTCTCATAGTTATCCAACTTTCCAAAATTTTCTTCTGTTTTCTATAAAAACTTTCATAGTTGTATCAAAATGAAATCCATTCCAAACTTTGCTGGCCACCTCACTTAGATGCTCTCTAAGAAACCAGAAATACAGGCTGGCTGGTAGCGGCCGTCGGGGAGTGAGGCGGGGGGTGGGCCAGGTCACAGCCCAGTGCGCGGCGTGACTCCGGCGGGGAGGCCAGGCCGGGAGGAGGTGGGCCATCTTCTTCTCGCCGCCGTCGCGCCAGCCTCCAGTCTGGTCCGGCTCCCCATGGTCGACAGACGGAGATCGGTGGGGACAGGCGGGCGAAGGACGATAGGGAACAGAGACGGAGGGGACGGATGGGGCGAAGGGGGTCGGGGGTGGCGGCGTGGCGAGGACGGAGGGACGGAGGGCGTGGGGGCTGGAGCGGGGCCTGGCGGGAATGGCGCCAGAGGGGGCGTGGGGTCGCAAGGCGTCACGGTTAAGCGGAGGGGCGTCTTGAGTGGGGAGGAAGGGAGGAGAGGAATAAGTTTTTTGCCAAAAAGTAAAAAAATTCTTGGCGCCTCTGTCTCCGGTCGCACTTTGCCCGGATCGCCATTAGAATGTTTGAAAAAAGAAAAAAATTGTTTTACTAGTGGCGCACCTTACTGCACTGGTGCGCCTTAGTGTATTCCATACTAATGGCGTATCTCCACCAGGTGCGCCATTAGTATATAGTAGTGGCGCACCACTTCTCTGGTGCGCCATTAGTGTCAATCCTATCTTTAGCCCTTTTCCTAGTAGTGGATATTGCCTCTTTACACATATACCCATGCATATGTAGTGTAGATCCTTGCTTGCGAGTACTTTGGATATGTACTCACGGTTGCTTTGCTCCCTCTTTTCCCCCTTTTCCCTCTTCTTCCCGGATGCCGCAACCAGACGTTGGAGCCTGTGAGCGACGCCACTGCCGTCGGCAGCGACTCCCTACTACACTAGAGGTGCCTACTACTACATGCAGGTGTTGGCCTCGACGATTTACCGAGGGAGAAGTTAGGAGGATCGAGGCGGGAGGCCTGCGCCTCTTTCGATCTGTATCCCAGTTTGTGCTAGACATCTTATGGCAACTAGTTTAACTTATGTCTGTACTCAGATATTGTTGCTTCCGCTGACTCGCTTATGTTTGAGCACTTGTATTCGAGCCCTCGAGGCCCCTGGCTTGTAATATGATGCTTGTATGACTTATTTTACTTTTAGAGTTGTGTTGTGATATCTTCCCGTGAGTCCTTGATCTTGATGCATTACTGCGTTTGCGTGCATGATTAGTGTCTGATTGAATCGAGGCGTCACATGAGGTTATGTAATGGATGAAGAAACTGATAGAGATCATTTTGCTTGCAATGAAAGAACTGATCTTAAGAAGTTACTAGCTAAACTTAAACAGAAAACTTTGAATGCTAGAATGAAATATGACCCTGCTTTTGCTACTTCACCTATCTTTGTTACTGATAAGGATTATGAATTCTCCGTTGATCCTGAGATAATTACTTTGGTTGAATGTGATCCTTTTTATAGCAATGAATCTGAAACTGTTGTGGCACATCTTACCAAGTTAAATGATATAGCCACCCTGTTTACTAATGATGAGAAGTCTCGCTATTATTATATCCTTAAGATATTTCCGTTCTTATTAAAGGGTGATGCTAAAACTTGGTTTAATTCTCTTGATCCTGGTTGTGTGCGTAGTCCCCAGGATATGATTTATTACTTCTCCGCTAAATATTTCCTGCTAATAAGAAACAAGCTGCCTTGCGGAAATATATAATTTTGTGCAAATCGAAGAAGATAGTCTCCCACAAGCTTGGGGAGGCTTCTCCGATTACTTAATGCTTTACTGATCATCCTCTTAAGAAAAATGAAATACTTGGTATCTTTTATAATGGACTAACCGATGCTTGAAGGACCACTTGGATAGTTGTGCTTTGGTTGTGCTTTTAGGGAAAGAAACGATCGACCAAGCTGAATTACTATTGAATAATATGTTGACTAATGAAAATAATTGGACTCTTCTGAGCCAATTCTGAGCCAATTGAGCCAACTCTGATCCTCTTCCTAAACCAACTCCAGAAGAAGAGGGGTGTTCTATTTCTCGATCCGAAGATATGCAAGAGGCAAAGAAATCTATGAAAGAAAAAGGTATTAAAGCTGAAGATGTTAAGAATTTACCTCCTATTGAAGAAATACATGGTCTTAATATACCGCCTGTTGAAGAAACACATTGTCTTGACAACCCGACACAGGTAGTAGAGGTAAATTCTCTCTATAGATATGATAAGGTTGAAATCCCGTCTACTAAATTTCATAGCCAATGCTTAGATGAATTTGATGACTTTATGGCTAGGCAAGAAAGTTTTAATGCTTAGTAATGCTTTCATGATAGGACGCTTGAGTGATTATATGGCTAGAGTGAAAGGTGAACTTAAACTCATTAGCAAATATGCTTCTATGGTTACCACTCAAGCAGAGCAAGTACTTAAAGCTCAAAGTGATTTGCTCGATGAATTAAATAATAAACATGATTTTGCTGTTAGAGTGGCTACTAGAACTGGTAGAATGACTCAGGAATCTTTGTATCCTGAAGGCCACCCTAAAAGAATCGAGCAGGATTCTCAGAGAAATAATTTAGATGCACCTAGTCCTTCTAGAAAGAAGAAAAAGAAAAATGATAGGACTTTGCATGCTTCTAGTGAACCTGTTGTAGACACACACGAGAATCCCAATGATATTTCTATTTACGATCTTTGAAACACAATCAGGTGATGAACATGAACCTAGTGATAATGTCAATGATAATTTTCATGTTGATGCTCAACCTAGCAATAATAATGATGTAGAGATTGAACCTGCTATTGATCTTGATAACCCACAATCAAATAATCAATGTTATGATAAAAGAGATTTTGTTGCTAGGAAGCACGGTAAAGAAAGAGAACCATGGGTTCAAAAACCCATGCCTTTTCCTCCTAAACCATCCAAGACAAAGGATGATGAGGATTTTGAGCACTCTGCTGAAATGATTTGACCTATCTTCTTACGTATGCGCTTAACTGATATGCTTAAAGTAAACCCTTATGCTAAATATATGAAGGATATCATTACAAATAAAAGAAAGATACCGGAAGTTGAAATTTCCACCATGCTTGCTACTTATACTTTTAAGGGTGGAATACCAAAAAAATACTTGGAGATCCAGGAGTACCAACTATACCATGCTCCATTAAAAGAAACTATGTTAAAACTGCTTTATGTCATCTTGGAGCCGGTGTTAGTGTTATGCCTCTCTCTTTATATCGTAGACTTGAATTGAATAAGTTGACACCTACTTTGAAATATCTTTGCAAATGGCTGGATCAACTGCTATACATTGCCGGTATTTGTGAGGATATTACTGTTGTGATGCATAAAATGTCACTATCTTAACGGACTTTGTTATTCTTGGTATTCCCGAGGACCATAGAATGTTGATTATCCTTGGTAAACCCTTTTTGAATACTGCAGGGGCTGTTATTGATTGCAACAAAGGCAATGTGACTTTTCATGTTAATGGTAATCAGCATACGGTACACTTCCTGAGGAAACAACCTCAAGTTCATAGCATCAATTCTATTGGAAAAATTCCAACTATCATTATTGGAGGTTTTGAATTTCTTCTTCCTACTGTCAAGAAAAAGAATGACGTTCTTATTGTTGGGGATGTTCATATCCCCTTTGAAGTAACCTAGTGTTATTCAAAATTTCTCGGGTTCCATGTTATTCGGAATGAGTTTCTTAACAAGACTTGATCAACCTTGTTAGTGGATTCCTTTTGATGATCATCAGATGGATGAAACTAGAAGGCACAACCTTCTATACTCCCTTTTTACTTTCTGTTATTTAGAATAAATAAAGCAAAAATAGTATTATCTATCTGTTTTTTGAATTATCAATGCAATAAAAAATATCCCGAAAATAAAAGTGCTCCAAATGCCCTGCAAATTTAGTATGATCTTTTATGAAATATTTGAGGATTTTAGGCACTAAGAACACAACAGGGGGGCAAGCACCTGGCAACGAGGGTGGAGGGCGCGCCCACTCTCCCTGGGCGCGCCCCCTGTCTCGTGGGCCCATGGTGCCCCCCTCCACTTATTCCTGCACCCACACACTCCATCTTCCTCCCAAAAAAATGCCCATCCAGCTCAAGCACGAGTTCTAGCTCATTTTGCTGCGATTTTTGATATCCTTGCTCAAAGCTCCATTCACAAAGCTGCTTTGGGAGATTGTTGCTTGGTATGTGACTCCTCCATTGGTCCAATTAGTTTTTGTTCTAGTGCTTTATTCATTGCAAATTTTTGCTGCCTAGGTGACCCTGTTCTTGAGCTTGGATGTCAAATTTATGAGGTCCCAAGTAATTCTAATGCATGATATAGGCTCTAGGCACTTGTGGGAGTAGTTGCTATCAATCTTGTTTAGTTTGATTCACTTTTATTTTGAAGTTATTAAAAAATTCAGAAATTTTTTAGAGGAAGAAATATGTCCAGAAAAATGTACCAAGGTGGTTCCTCAACAAAGAGAGGACCCAGGCGTGCTATGCGTGAGGAAGGCGATGAAGCACCAAGGGAAGCTGAGGTGCGGTCTTGTGAATGGCCGTCAGAAGAGTTTATGGTCAATGCAGGCATCAAGGATGAATTTGACGCATATGTGCGTAATGCCGATCTTGAGGACTTCGTACAAGATAAGTGTCCTCAGTACTACCAATTGACTGATTCATTCGTGAGAAGATTTAAATATACATCTTCGCATATTTCTCAAAATGTCCTGTTTGATATTTATGATCAATCTTATACCATGGACTTAGAAGATTTTACAACTGCTTGCAAACTCCCACAGTGGGGCAATGTTAATGAACCCCACAAATCTGAATATAAAGACTTTCTTGCTAGTATCACTGTGGGAGAATCTAGGGATATAGCACAAGCTACCATAGGGAGCATTCATTTTCCTGCTATACATTATTTTGCTCTCTTCATTAGTAGATGCATTAAAGGTAAAGATGAAGCATGTCACATGTGTGTCCCTGATCTTTGTGTCCTCAAGAGTGCTATATTAGGTAATAAAGATTACAACTTGGGGGCAATAGTTGCACGTAGGTTGCATAATAATGGTATATCTGGAGATTTATTTGGAGGAATTTATGCTACCCGTGTTGCTAATTATCTTGGTATATCTCCACGTGAGGGTGATATAGAGTTGCTGCCGCTTATTTAGATTTTGAAGCTATAGTCGTGCACTGCTTTCTTGTGAGGAATGAACAATTCCTCGATGTCGACTAATCTTTGAGTGACGTCGCTGTCGATTACTCTCCTGCTCCTTCCCTTTTTGATTGCCAGGCAAAACGAAGATATGTTGTCACCAGGGAGGAGGCAGCCGAACACAAGAGGAGAGCGGATGCAGCTCGCCAACATGCCGCAGCTCAGGAGGCATTGGCTGCTGCATCTCAGTACGACCCCGGTTATAACTTCGCATATCACCTAGGCTATCCCTAGAAATAGACCAACTTAGGCCAAAAGCCTAAGCTTGGGGGAGTACGTATTTCTCACCGACTTTACATTCATGTTCACACACTATTCTAGTTGTCGGTGCTCATACTCTTTCATTGTATTATCCATGCTAGTTTAAATTTCTTTTTCTAGCTTTCTTCTTGTGTGTTTGATAAACCTTAAGAAAACCAAAAAAATTAGTTAGCTTACTTTCCATGCTTGTGGTAGTAATTACAATGAAAACCCAAAAAGATTTCTCATTCTTCTTTTGCTTGTTGGGAGCTTTCTTGTGTAAATAGTTTTATTTCTTTTCTTTCTTTTGGGGGTCAAGAGTAGAAGACCATAATGAAAATGCTTAGTGGCTCTTATATGCATGATTGTTGATTTAACCAAGAGCCCATATTACCTTGTCTTCTCCCTTGAATTGAATGCTTGCAGATTCCATCTTAGTCCAATGCAAGTGCACTATTATTGCTATACACAACGTTCGGTCGTGCAAGTGAAAGGCAATAATGACGATATATGATGGTCTGATTGAGATGAGAGAAGCTGGTATGAACTCGACCTCTTTTGTTTTTGTAAATATGATGAGTTCATCGTTCCTGATTCAGCCTATTATGAATAAACATGTTTGCAATAACAATTAGAGATCGTAGTTACTTATGCCATGCTTAAGTAGCTAGGAGCTTATAATGGTTTACCTTGCGTGCCAACATGCTATTAAAATGGTTATGATGTGGTATGATGGGATGGTATCCTCCTTTGAATGATTCGGGTGACTTGACTTGGCACATGTTCACGCATGTAGTTGAAACAAATCAACATAGCCTTCACGATATTTATGTTCATGGTGGATTATATCCTACTCATGCTTGCACCCAGTGTTGATTAATTTTAATGCATGTTCATGACTGTTGTCGCTCTCTCAGTTGGTCGCTTCCCAATCTTTTGCTAGCCTTCACCTGTAGTAAGCGGGAATACTGCTTGTGCAACCAAACTCCATAAACCCCAAAGTTATTCCATATGAGTCCAGCATACCTTCCTATATGCGGTATCTACCTGCCGTTCCAAGTAAATTTGTATGTGCCAAACTCCAAACCTTCAAATGAAATTCTGTTTTGTATGCTCGAGCAGCTCATGTTTCAACTAGGGTTGTCTGTATCTTCCATGCTAGGTGGGTTATTCTCAAGGGGAGTGGACTCCGCTCCTCATTCACGAGAAAATGGCTGGTAACCGGGATGCCTAGTCCCATGATAAAAAAGATCAAAGCAAATAAAAAATAATTAAAACAAAACTCCCCCAGGACTGTTGTTGGTATGGAAGGTACCCCGTTGTTTCGGATGGCCGTGGAGTGTGCTTGTTGGTGGTGGGGGAGTATAAACTTTACCATTCTCTTTGGGAACCGCCTATAATGTGTGTAGCATGGAAGATATCGCCATCTCATAGTTGTTGCGTTGACAGTGAAAGTATACCGCTCAAAATGTTATTCATCTCTATTTCAAAATCGAGCTCTGGCACCTCTACAAATCCATGCTTCCCTCTACGAAGGGCCTATCTATTTACTTATATGTTGAGTCATCACCCTCTTATTGAAAAGCACCCGCTGGAGAGCATGCTATCATTTGCATTCATTACTATTAGTTTATATTGGGTATGACTTGACAGGATCTCTTTTACCATGAATTACAATATTTAGTCAGTCCTTGATCTTTAAATGTGCTCTGCATTTATGTTTTGTGGTCTCAGAAAGGGCTAGCGAGATACCATTTTGTTATATCATATTATGAATATTCTGAGAAAGTGTTGTCATCCGAGATTTATTATTATTGCTCGCTAGTTGATTATGTCATTGATATGAGTAAACATGAGGCCTAAGTGTGGTTAGTTCATAATCTTTGCTGAAAACTTGAATGCTGGCTTTACATATTTACAACAACAAGAGCAAACGGAGTTTGTAAAAGTTTGTGTTTATCACTTTCAGTTTATCAACTGAATTGCTTGAGGACAAGCAAAGGTTTAAGCTTGGGGGAGTTGATCGTCTCCAACGTATCTACTTTTCCAAACACTTTGCCCTTGTTTTGGACTCTAACTTGCATGGTTTGAATGAAACTAACCCGGACTGACGCTGTTTTCACCAGAACTGCCATGGTGTTGTTTATTGTGCAGAAAACAAAAGTTCTCGGAATGAGCTGAAAATCCACGGAGATAACTTTCGAAAAATATAAAAAATACCGGCGAAAGAATCAAGGCCAGGGGGCCCACACCATGTCCACGAGGGTGGGGGGGGCACCCCCTGTCTCGTGGGCCCCCTAATGCTCCACCGACCTCAACTCCAACACTATATATTCCGTTTCACGGAGAAAAAAAAATCAAAGAGAAAGTTTCATCGCGTTTTACGATACAGAGCCGCCGCAAGCCCTAATCTCTCTCGTGAGGGCTGATCTGGAGTCCGTTCGGGGCTCCCGAGAGGGGGATTCGTCGCTGTTGTCATCATCAACCATCCTCCATCACCAATTTCATGATGCTCACCGCCGTGCGTGATTAGTTCCATCGTAGGCTTGCTGGACGGTGATGGGTTGGATGAGATTTACCATGTAAAAAAGTTAGTTTTGTTAGGGTTTGATCCCTAGTATCCACTATGTTCTGAGATTGATGTTTCTATGACTTTGCTATGCTTAATGCTTGTCACTAGGGCCCGAGTGCCATGATTTCTGATCTGAACCTATTATGTTTTCATGAATATATGTGAGTTCTTGATCCTATCTTGCAAGTCTATAGTCATCTATTATGTGTTATGATCCGACAACCCCGAAGTGACAATAATCGGGATACTTCTCAGTGATGACCGTAGTTTGAGGAGTTCTTGTATTCACTAAGTGCTAATGCTTTGGTCCGCTTCTTTATTAAAAGGAGGCCTTAATATCCCTTAGTTTCCACTAGGACCCCGTTGCCACGGGAGGGTAGGACAAAAGATGTCGTGCAAGTTCCTTTCCATAAGCACGTATGACTATATTCGGAATACATGCCTACATTACATTAATGAACTAGAGCTAGTTCTGTGTCAACCTATGTTATAACTCTTATATGAGGAATCGCATCCGACATAACGATCCATCACTGATCCAATGCCTACGAGCTTTTCACATATTTTTCTTTGGTTATTTACTTTACCGTTGCTACCGTTACAACTACTACAAAACTGCTATCGTTACTTTTATCATTGTTACTATTACTATCATACTACTTTGCTACTAACTACTTTGCTGCAGATACTAAGTTATCCAGGTGTGGTTGAATTGACAACTCAGCTGATAATACTTGAGAATATTCTTTGGCTCCCATTGTGTCGAATAAATAAATTTGGGTTGAATACTCTACCCTAAAACTGTTGTGATCCCCTATACTTGTGGGTTATCATACACCGACCGATGTCCCGCTATACATATAGCTACCTAGGTCCTTATAACTTGTTTTTACCCATGCATCGATCGATCTACCTAATTAGTTATGTCTCTCCCTTCCTCCGACAAACAACAATTGATCTACCGATCTAGTTAGGTTTGCTTACCAAACACATGGTTCCCCTTCATCATCCATGAATGTGTCCCCAGGATCTATCATGCACAGGCACACACGAAACACATCCCCACTCTTATTGATAACATTGCAGTTCCACCCTTAGTTTGTCTAGTAGGCCTCTCCCACCATATTCGAGAAGCAACTCCATCACCCATCCAGCACTCTACCCCTCTCCCTCCCTCCCTCTCTCTCTCCTCTCTCTATCCCATCATATTTCCCGTCCTTTTATGGATGTCAACCGATTTCCCTCAAGATATAGCTGGGTATCTCCTTCTCAACACAAATACGAGTCGTTCTACCTCTATAGTTAGGCCTCTGCCTACCCCTCCCCCCACCCCCTCCCCCCACACACACCGATACATTGAGCGCATGTCGGGGGAAATCTGTCCAACCACGGACACCTATGGGACGGAGCCCCTTTTCGGTTCGGCCGGGCGGAGGATGCACAAAGAGCGATCGAGGCGATCACCACACGGCGATTACCCAACCGGAGCTCTCGGGAGAGATAATACTCCTCTGCTGCTTGTCTGGTTGTATTGTGTTCTTGCTAGGGAGCGATGAGAGCTACAAAACCTAGCTGAGAGTGCGTGGCCCGTGCAGGCTGAACTGAACCAGCCGAGCGGAACCGAACCCTTTCACGTTGCACTCGGGCCTCCTTTTATATGCACAAGGGGTTACCACAGGTGGCAAGTAGACGGGGTAAAATAGGAAAACAGAGGTTGGTACACCGCTTTGTATGCAGGTGTACAGTGATCTATACCTAACTACGTGACGGGGGACAAAGGGCCATAAATGCCCGTCTAAGTCTCCCAAAGCAGTGCAAAAAAGTGGCCGTCACGGGTGCCACCGTCTGCCACGATGGTAGCTTGTCGGCGCCCGCTTATCGCCGCTCCCGCTGGCTGCCTGACCCTTATTGACACGCGCACCGAAAAGCCCCATGGCGACACGTTGGCGGATGAGCTGGAAGCGGAGATGAAGAGGTTACCTGCAGCGGCAAGTGCCTTGCAGCGGCAAGGTTCTTGTCGGCGCTTCGAGGAGCTTGTCGCTCATCAAGCCTTCCGGCAAGCTCCTCTTGCCGGGTCTTGTTTCCTGCATGCCTCGAGTGGCCTTCCCGGCAAGCTCCTCTTGCCGGGCCTTCTGCGATGCCTAGGGTGGCCTTCCGGCAAGCTCCTCTTGCCGGGTTTTAAATCTCTTTGACTAGAAGCACTTTGTTCTTGAATGGCTCCAAAGGAGTCACGAAGAATCTTGGTGATCATCGAGGCAAGCCTTGCAGCAGGTGCTTCTGTTGCCCGTGCACGAGTTCGGGATACTAGGGTACCCCTACTCTAGTACACCGGCAGAGCCCCGGCCTGGGCCATACATGATGCGCTTGTTGGGCCAGGGCCCAAAAAGCAATCTGCGAACGCTTGTGGCCTGAATCACACCGTTATTACTCCGGACCCACCACGTCCCCCACGAACGCAGCACGCAGCCTGGTCGTTATGGGAGAAATCGTAAGGCGAGATCGTGGGAGAATCTTTTTCGCCAGGAAGTGCGAAAGCGTCCGCCCCTCCCTCTTTATAAGCCGGAGGAAGCAGGGGCATTCTGTTCCCTCGCCATTTGCTGCTTGATCTTGAAAACCACCATAGCTCTCTCCACCTTCCCAAGCGAGAAAAACAGCGCTCCGCCCTCGTCGCCGCCGTCTCCACCAACGCCGTCGGTCACCTCCAGCGCCTCCGCCATGGCTCGAGGCCGACAAGGGAAAGGCGTGAAATCGGCGGCGCAGCGGCTTCTTGCGCTGCGCCAAGGAACGCCCTCTTCGATCCCCAGCTCGACGCAAAGGCGTTGCGGGAGGAGTACTACCTCTTACAGTCGACGGAGACGCGGGCACACCAGCGACGAGGGTGATCTCCGCCGCTACATCCGAGAAGGTTTCCGTCGGTACCCCTTCTTTCCGCTTTTCTTCTCTGCGGGCTCTGCCGCCTTCTCAATTCTTTTGTGACATTATGAACACATATGGCCTCCACCTTCTTGATTTCACCCCCAACGCCGTCCTCACCATGGCGGTTTTCGCACATCTTTGTGAGAATTTTGTCGAGTCCACCCAAATGTCGCCCTCTTAGTCACTTCTTCTTCATGCCTTGTAGAGAGGAGAGCCGCTTGTCGGAGGGATAGCTTGGAGTCTCTAGGATCGGCAAGAAAGAAGCTTACTTGGAAGGGGAGTTCCGTGGCAAGTGGGACGAGTGGAGAGGCAAGCCCCGGTGTTGGATCATTGAGGAGAACCATGACCCTTCACTGCGGCGCATGAAAACCCCAATAGGTCTTGTGACAGCGATTGGAAGTAACTTGGCGCTTGGGAGGATGAGAGGTCACAGATTGCCGTGACCGGGTCCTGCGCCTTAGGTTTGCGGACTCACCGTAAGCGCAGTTGGCGCAGACTTTCCTTCGCCGCCGATCGCACCCTTGCAAGAGAGGGGAGACCGGCTTGCAGGAATTCAAGAATGACCAGAGATATCATGAGGTTGCGCCCGGGCCTTAATTGGAACTTCACAGTCTTGGAGCTGACGGCGATGCTGCAGGAGCTATTCAAGCATGATCCCGAGCACCCCGAGTGGTTTATGTTGCCGGAAGGAGTCGTCCCCTTGTGCAACAATTCGTCGCTGGACCGCATCCGCGCCATGATGCCGTTGTGCGATTCACATGGAATCGTTCCAACCTGGCAGGAGCCTTCGGATGACATCGTGCGGCAGTTCTTCGACAGCTTGGAGGAAGTCGCGGTCCGCGCCGACGAGAAGAAGTGGCTCACCCTCGACACCACCGACCAAGAGATGGTGCGCATTGCCACAAGGTTGGAGGAGGCGGCAGCAAGCTGCCGCTGGTGTCTTCGGTTTACCGTGGAGGAGGCAGAGGCATCCGAGGCGAGCCTTGCCGACCGAGAAGAGCTTGTCGGCGAGGAGGGAGCAGGTCGAGCCCGAGGTCGAGCTCAGCCGAGGCAGCCGAAAAACGCTTACGCTCCGTCATCCAGCAGCTTGCCGCAACCGGAGCCCCGGCTCCGCTTAAGGAGGCGTCTTCGAGGACTGGAGACGAGCCGAGACGGGCAGACGGGCTAACAGTCAGCCTTTGAGATGCTGCATAAAGGTCTATCATGGCAAGTACGGTTGCCGTGGAGCGTCCCACACTGCTCCGCAAGAATCGAGGCGGGATCTTCCTGGCCGCCGCTGCCACTCCCGCCAAGCGATCAAGGGAACCCACCCTCCACCTCTTTGCACGGAGGCGAGCCGAGTTTGATCTCTCCGGCTCAGCTCCAACGAGGAGGAAGAAGGCAGTAAGTTTCCCCTCTGCGCTCGTATTTCTTGATTTCATTGCTTCATCTTGAATCTGATTTGCTTCATCTTGACTTCTTTCTTTTTTCGTAACGCTGGCTCAAAGAGCGCCGAAAAGGGCCAAGACTCCGTTGGTCGCGTCCTCGAAGACGATTTCCACAATGGCTGACGGGAGGCACGTCTGAGACTCCCTTGCCGGATCCGGCAACCCTTGACAAGAACAGCCCCCAAAGCACACCCCCCCAAATAAGTGTTTGTATTATCCCTCACGGTTCGGTGTGCTTGGGTGCTCCTTCTTCTTGATATCTCGCTTGTTAATTTGTGTAGGAGCAGAGCAGCCTCATCGGGAGGTCCGGAAGTCACTCCAAGTCCTGCTTCACCTTCAACTACGCCGCCAAGGGAGAAATCTCCGCCAAGGGAGGCGTTCTCCGGCAAGGGAGGCCTCTCCGAGCAAGGGGAAGCGCCGACAACCCCTCCGATGGTGGAGACATGGCTACAGATCCCACTGCAGGGTAATCTTCTTACTTGAGAATTTCCTTGGGCTCTTTTTCTTACATTTCTTCTTTTCGAACATTTGCTTGACTCGTTCTTTCTTTTTCTTTCTCTGATCTTCAGATCCATCTGCCGGAGAGCCGATGGAGACTGAGGTCGCCGGCGAGGAGGACGCTTGCGGCAACAATGACGACGCCACCACCGTGGAGGAGGAGGCTGGCGCCGACGGGTCTGCCGGCGAAGAGGCCGCCAAGACTGCTGGCGCAGAGGCAGGGGAGGGGTCTGGTGATCGTACTGACGGCCCTGAGGCCGCAGGAGCGCCAGGCGCTACGCCGACCACAGATCCCTCCGCCACCGATGCAGCACCAGGCTCAAGAGCCCCACCGGCGCCCTATCCCGAAGGCCGGCGACGTTGTCTTCATCAAGCTTCCGTGGGCGTCAAGCTCCAGGGCTCCGGTCGAAGGGGAGATCTTCGACGGAGAGGTGCTCGCCTCTGCTGGGCATCCGGTTGACGCGCCAAGCAGCGATGGCGATTCCGAGGAGGAGCAGCTTTTGAAGAAGCTGGTGTCGCTCTCTGGCGCCCGACAAGCCAAGCTGGAGTCCAGGGAGCACTTGTCGCGAGGGCAGGAGCTGACATGGAGAAGCGCGCAGAAGAGCTCCGGCGCGCCAACAAGGAAACTCTCCGGGACATAGCAGAGGCGCGGGAGCAGCTTGCTGAGGAGCGCACGGCCTTCATCTTGGAGAAGGCCGAGGTCGAAGAGCAGCAAAGGCTTGCCGGCGAGAAGCTCTATACCGCGCCTTATGGGTAAAACTTGCGAAGATGCTCTATGTTCCAGGAGTTGCTCAGCGGAACGCCATCTTGATCTCAAAGGCGAGACAGCGCCTTGAGCCTAGTGACTTCGTTTCACCCGATAAGGGCCTTCCCACTTTGGCGTCAACTTGTTGCAATTCTTGGCGGATTGAACGGCGAAGAACAAGGTCGCCTTCCTCGAGACTTCGGCATTAACTTTGTGGCTATGGTAGCGGCGCAAAGCTTGCTGGTATCGAGCAGCTCGCACCGCGGCCTGGCGGTCTTCCTCAAGGAGCGGCGTCATCTTGCCGCAGCTGCTCTTGCTCGAGCTCATCATAAGCGAGCACTGAGGTGACCCGTATCTGAGGTCCGTGGGGATTACCGCCTCTGCTCCATAGACTAGAGCAAAGGGTGTCTGGCGGTGGCTCGATTTGGCGTCGTCTGATCGACCAAAGAACCACCGGCAGCTCCTCGATCCAGATTTCTTCGTGACTTGTGCAGCTTTGCCGAAAGTCCTGGTCTTGAGTCCACGCAGCACTTCAGCATTCGCCCTCTCCGCTTGACCGTTGCTTCTCGGGTGAGCAACAGAAGCGAAGCAGACCTTGGCGCCAAGGTCTTGGACGTACTGCATGAAGGTGCGGCTCGTGAATTGAGTGCCGTTGTCGGTGATAATCCTGTTAGGGATCCCGAAGCGACAAACAATCGACCTGAAGAACTTGACTGCTGACTGTGCTGTCACCTTCCTCACTGGTTCCACTTTCGGCCACTTTGTGAACTTGTCGATTGCGACGCATAAGTATTCAAAGCCCCGACAGCTTGTGGGAAGGGCGGAGGATGTCGAGCCCTGCATCAAAATCGCCAGGATAAAGGGATTGTCTGGAGAGCTTGAGCCGGCTGATGTATCTGCTTGGAATGGAACCGCACGCCTTCACACTTGGTTACTTGTGCGGTTGCATCACGGAGGGCTGTCGGCCAAAAGAAACCTTCTTGCGGAAGGCTTTGACAAGTGCTCTTGCACCAATGTGGTGACCACATATGCCTCCATGTATCTCTCGCCAACAGCTTTTCGGCCCATCTTCCCGGCAAATACACTTCAATTTCACACCGTTGAGTCTTCTTACATGCAAAGATGTTGTCAACAAACTGGTACATACTTGACCGCCGGGTACTCTTTCCGCTTCTTCTTGCTCTTCGGAAGTTCTCCTGTCAAGGAAATGAACAATCTGCTTTGTGCCCATCTTTGGAGCTTGTGGCTCGACAACAAGGACTAAAGGCATATACGCTCTTGCTGGGAACATCCGCTTCTATGGCAAGAACACGAGTTTCGCCGGAACTTGACATTCCCCGCAAGCTTGCCGAGCGAAGCTTGTCGGGAGCGTTGCTTCAACGAAACAAACCGTAAGGCTTGTTTGAGCGCATTGCTCCTCAAAGACTATTGGCGTTGACTTTAGGGACTTTCTTGGCGGCGGCTTCGTGAAGCTCTGCTTGACAAGTAGTCACCGGAAACCAACTTCCTTTTCTTGCTCTCTCCAGTGATGGTGCTACGATTGGTTGAGTCAGCTTGAGCACAAAGGTCCCTGGTTCCATAGGTAACCAAGCTGCCAGCCAAGACTTTGACAGCCGTCGGCAAGAATGTCATTCTGAGCTCTTGAACGTATTCCATTTGCAGGCCGTCAAAGTGTTCTTCTAGCTTTCTCACTTACGTCAACATAAGCTTCCATCAACGGACTCACGATAACTCTTGTTTACTTGGCGGATAACAAGTCGTGGAGTCACCCCTGACAATGAGCTTCTTGATCCCAAGTTCTACATGATCTCGAGACCGGCAAGCAATCCTTCATACTCTGCAGTATTGTTTGTTGCTTGTTCCTTGGGAAAGTGCATCTGGACCACGTACTTGAGGTGCTCTCCGGTGGGTGCGACAAGCAGCACGCCGGCTCCAGCGCCTTGCAGCGAGAAAGCACCATCAAAGTACATTATCCACTCTTTGCTCGCTTCTTTGTCGGGAATGCTCTTTTCTAGAATCTCTTCATCTGGTGTTGGCGTCCATTCTGCTATGAACTCTGCCAACGCTCTGCTTTGGATAGTTGAAGTGCTTTCAAACTTGAGGCCAAAGCTTGACAGTTCTAGTGCCCACTCGACAATCCTGCCTGTTGCTTACGGGTTTTGCGTAATTCTCTTCGCCGGAAAGCGAGTGACAACTGTGATCTCATGTGCTTGGAAGTAATGGCACAGCTTTTCTCGAGGCTATGAGGAGGCGAAAAGCAATTTCTGCACACCGTAGTACCTTGACCTAGCCCCCAGAGAAGGGAATCGACAAGTAGATCAAGGCGCTGCACCATCCTTTTCTCAATCTTCTCGCAATCCTCAAGCAGTCCATCCTTGTTTGGACCAGAGCTTGCCGGAGAAGCCCTCGCTTGTCCGCTGGATGCACTCGCCTCGGTTGCCGGCTCATCGTCCGCCTCCCTCTCCGCTACTTAACGTAGCACTAACCACTTGATTGGTTACCGCTAGATATAGCAACAACTTCTCTCTTGGGGTTTAGGTGCGACAAGTGTTGGAGGGGAGACGGTAAATTTCTTCAAGTCTTGCAGCGCAGCCTCCGCTCGGAGTCCATTTCATTGGACCCGCCTTTTTCAAGATTTTGAAAAATGGCAGGCGGCGCTCAGCTGACTTAGAGATAAACCTCTTTGAGAGCAGCTACGCAACCGCAAGTCTCCGTGACATCATCCTTAACGCGCTTTGGTGCTTCGATCTGCTCAATGGCCTTGATCTTGTCGGGATTGGCTTCAATTCCCCGCTGAGATACAAAGAATCCGAGAAGCTTGCCGGAAGGGACTCCAAACACGCACTTCTCGGGGTTAAGCTTGAGGTTGATCTTGCACAGATTTGCAAAAGTCTCGTCCAGATCTTGGATCAGGGTTGCTCTATCCTTGCTTTTGACCACTATGTCGTCCATGTAAGCTTCTACATTTCTGTGCATCTGTGGCTCAAAAGTGTCGTGGACTGCCCTTGCAAATGTTGAACCAGCATTCTTTAATCCGAAAGGCATCCAGATGTAAACGATTATGTGCCACATGGAGTTATGAATGCGGTCTTCTCTTCATCCTCTTCGCCATGAAAATCTGATGATATCCACGAGTATGCGTCAAGACATGAAAGCAAGTCACATCCGGCTGTGGAGTCAACAATCTGGTCAATGCTTGGCAAGGGAAATGGGTCTTTGGGACAAGCTTTATTGACATCAGTAAAGTCTATACAAAGCCTCCATTTCCCATTTGCTTTGCGCACGACTACAGGAATGGCCAACCACGTGGGATGGAGCACTCCTCTGACAAGGCCTGCTGCTTCCAGTGTCTTGATTTCTTCTACCATGAATTCTTGGCGCTCCACTGCTTGCTTCCTGACTTTTTGCTTGACGGGTCGCGCGTGAGGACTGACGGCAAGGTGGTGCTCAATTACTTTCACAGGAACACCGGGGATGTCGACGGTTGCCATGCAAACACATCGACATTCGCCGCAGGAAAGCAACGAGCGGCGCTTTCCTATTTAGGGTCAAGCGTGGCAATCGATGGTGAAGGTACCACCAGTGCCGTCCTCCTTGGCGGACACCTTCTTGGTTCTTTGGCGGAGCTGCCATCGTCTTCTTCTTGCACTTGCGGTGGAGCTCGATGGTGCGTCCTCGACGGTAGCGCAGCACTCCGAAGAGGTGCGCTTGCAGTGGGCATCAGAGCTCTTGCCGGACTTGGACTTCTTCTTCCCTCCGGGAGCTTCAGCGGCAAGTGTCTTGCTATCTGTCGCGGCTGCTGCTTCCCGGTAGATCTTGTCGACGCAGATAAGTGCGTCCTTCTTGTCGCCAGGGACAGAGATGACACTTATCGGGCCTGGCATCTTGAGCACGTTGTAGGCGTAGTGAGAGGCTGCCATGAACTTGGCGGGCCCGGGCGCCAAGTATCCCATTATAAGGCAATGGGAAATCAGCAACGTCGAACGTGACCCTCTCGGTTACGAAGTTTAGCTTCGGCGCCAAATGTTACCGGCAGCGTGATCTTCCCCTTCGCTTGCTCCTTCCCGGACTGATTCCTTGGAATGTGCGGTCTCTTCGAGCTTCGTGTCAGGGATCCGAAGCTTCGGAACGCTGCGAAGAGATCAGGTTCAAGCCGGCCCGCCGCCAACTAACATCTTGGTGACTTTGAGGTTGCGGATAGTTGGCGAGACCAATATCAGCAAGCACCCGACCGCAGGTTATGCGATCGTGGTGGTCCTCAATATCAAAGATGATAGGCGTCTTGGACCATTTCGAGAGGCTTGCGTGACTCTCACGGATGGTTCTACCGCGTTAACTTCCGCATCCATCGCTTGAGTTGGCGGTCGCGAAGTATGCGAGAAGCACCACCGGCCAACGCAGAGGACCTCCGTGGCTTTTACGAAACTCCTGGTCATCGGCTTCATCATCATCTATGTCTTCGCCGCTTTGTCGTCGTCTTCAGACTTGTCAGCGCGCCACGGGAGGTCTGTCTCCTTGCCGGCTGCTTGGCCTTGCTGCAGGCGTCCCCTGCCAGGCGCTTCTTACCAGCTCCTCGGCACCTTCACGGGCCTTCTCCTTGTCGCCGCTCGTATTCAGCTCTCTGTTGTTCAACAAGCTGCTCGACTTTCTTACAGCCTCCGAGGTCATGGCCCTTGGTGCGGTCGATCTTGCAATCTTGCTTGTTGGAGTTGTCCCGCTTGTCGGCGACCGGCCCTTTGCACGGTTGTTGGCGCCCCGGCAACCTCCTTGCCGAGCCGACAACCTTGACGGCACCTCCGTTGCCGGACTGCTTGACAACTAGCACATCTTTGCCCTTCTTCTTTCTGTTATTCCGCCTCCGGCCTTTTCTCGCCGGAGCGGTCTCCTCACTTGTCGAGATCACCTTACGCCTTCTCTCACGGGAATCTTCTCCCTTCCTCGGTAGCGTGCACACTTGTCGGCCCGGCGTATGAGCTCATGACATCTCTAATCTTGCACATCGCCATCTCCTCCTGCATCCCTCACGGTTCCGCCGCGTTCGATGGAGCAGCGCTAATCACCGCAGCGGGATGGATGTGCAGGATGGTGCGCGTACCAGACAGGTGAACCTCTCGGATATACTTGCGTAGGGACTCTCCTTCCTTACGGGCGGCGGATGGAGGTCGCTTTCCTGGCCATGCGGCTTGTGGCACGCCGGTGAAGGCGCCAACAAAGCTGATAGCGCAAGTCAGCCCAAGAAGGATATGGAGTTGTCCGGCAAGTGCATGAAACAAGATCTGACGTTGGGCTTGAGTACCGGCGGAAGTAGTTGGCTAGGATCTTGTCGTCTTCGTCCCCGGCAGCTTGCACCGCGATGGTGTAGATGCTAACGAATCGACGGACGATGCGGCCGCCATCGTACTTCTACGGTACGTCCGGGTTTGAAGTTCTTGGTACTGGGCCCTTTGGACTTGCCGCAGCTCACGGGTAAACGCAGGACAACCTATCTGCGTGCGGCAAGCCGCTGGTTCCCGGCGCATGCGTATCAACAGAGGGCCCAGCGCGCTAGTCCGATTGGCGTCGGCGCTTCTCTCCGACGCTTCGGCGCGAAGTTCGAGCATCTTCTTGCTGTCGTTCTTGGAGAACTTGGCGCTGATCGCGACAGCTGGCCATGGATCCGGACGACGCAGCGGGAGTCGCTTGCCGATGTTGATCCGACGAGCCGGCGATCTTGGCCTTGAGGTGGAGAGTGCATGGTGGTTTGCACCCCATTGTTTTCGCCGCCACCGGCTGCGTTTTGTCGTATTGCGCCGCGGCAGCGATCACGCGTTGGTTGCCGTGGAACGCCGCGTTGGCAAAGCCGATGAGACTACGGATGGTGGTCCTCCATTCGTCGACCTTGTTGGACGCCGGAGGGTAATCCGGGAAGCGGCTGAGCTCGCGGTGAGCTTCTTCTCGAGTGGTGGGCGGCGGTGGCGAAGCAGTGCGAGGAGCGGGATATGCTCGGACTTGTTTATGTTAGAAGGAGCAGTCCCGTCCGGGCGACCGTGCCTCGCTTGGGCCAACATCTTTGGCGTGCATGTTGGTCTTGAGCGTTGCGCGCGATCCACCTTTCTCGGTCCGGGCCCAACGAGCGTCTGGCGCTGCGAACGCCATGACGCTGTCGGTCCCGCGCTTCCAAAGATGGTCGCGGTGAGTGTCTTGACGCCGAGGTTTGCGCGGCCTTGTCCTTGGACCTGGCAGCGTCGTGCGCTCCCTCGTCCACGTCCATTCTTCCGCCGGCATCTACCCCACCGCCCGTTTGCTCCGGAGGTGGTGGGTTCGACGCGGACGGCTCTCCTACTGCCGAAGTCTTCTTCTTTGGCGCCATGTCGATGAAGATGATGAAGATGCAGCTTCGTGTGAGCGCGGATCAGGTTCACACCAACTCGACGCGCTTCTACATGGCACGCCAAAGATGTCGGGGAAATCTGTCCCACCATGGACACCTATGGGACCGGAGCCTTTTTCGGTTCGGCAGGGGGCCGAGGATGCACAAAGAGCAGATCGAGGTGATCACACGAGCGATTTACCCAGCTTCGGAGCTCTCGGAGAGATAATACTCCTACTGCTGCTTGTCTGGTTGTATTGTGTTCTTGCTAGGGTGCGATGAGAGCTACAAAACCTAGCCTCGAAAGTCAGGGCTGGCCCGTGACGAGCTGAATCGAACCAGCCGAGCGGAACCAGACCCTTTCACGCTGCACTCGGGCCTCCTTTTATATGCACAAGGGGTCACCACAGGTGGCAAGTAGACAGGGTAAAATAGGAAAAACAGAGGTTGGTACGCCCGCTTTATGCAAGGTGTACGGTGATCTATACCTAACTTTCGACAGCGGGGGACAAGGGCCATAAATGCCCGTCTAAGTCTCCCAAACATTGCAAAAAAGTGGTACGCACGGGTGCCACCGTCCGCCACGATGGTAGCTTGTCGTGCCGCTTATCGCCGCTCCCATTGGCTGCACAAATTCCATTGACACGCTGCACTGGAAAAAGCCCCATGGCGACACGTTGGCGGATGAGTCGGAGCGAGGAGATGAAGAGAGTTACTGCGCGGCAGAAGTGCCTTGCCGCGCAAGGTTCTTGTCGTCGCTAAAGAGCTTGTCGCTCATCAAGCCTTCCGGCAAGCTCCTCTTGCCGGGGTCTTGTTTCCTGCATGCCACGAGTGGCCTTCCCGGCAAGCTCCTCTTGCGGGGCCTTCGAGTGCCTAGGGTGGCCTTCCGGCAAGCTCCTCTTGCCGGGGTTTCGTCTCTTTGACTAGAAGCACTTTGTTCTTGAATGGCTCCAAAGGAGTCACGAAGAATCTTGGTGATCATCGTGCAAGCCTTACCACGGGTGTCATGGATGCTTGCGGATGCGGGTGCGAGTTCGGGATACTAGGGTACCCCTACTCTAGTACACCGACAGCGCTCTAGTCATGTCTCCCTGCCACACACAAACTTGACCTGTGCCCTCTGACGTTCCGGTAAGTTAGTCACCCTATATCTTTGACTTGCGCACACACACAATTTCGATGGCTCTCTTCATCGATCTCGCACCCACCCACTTGATCCTCTCTTCGACTCTATCGATATCTATGACCCCTCCCTCTCTTCTCCTAGATTGCCCGGCCCTCTATATATATGATATGGATAGGCCTCCATTTCACACACATTGCATGCAAAATTTTGTTTGAGATGTCATCGACACATATTCCCACAAATACATTCACGAAATCAACCCCCACCCCACCCCCACCCTCCCCCACCCCAAAACAAAAAACACTCATTTAACGTGGTTTGTATCTCTCACACACACACCCACGTAGGTGGGGGGGACGTGCACGAAGAGAAGAGGTGCATGCACGGCGCACGTACTCCGATCTCTTTCCCAACCACACCCGCTTGGTACACACGGTGGAGCTCATTTCTGTATGAAAAGGCATCCCACGTGGTAATTTGGCACGTGTCTTGGTTGTCCACTTGGTGGAGGGAGGATCGTCTACCACGTGAACAAACAAATTCATGCATCTGACGCGATATGTTAAAAAAAGAGGAAAACCATGTGGGGCCTACCTTAGAGGCAAGGCTCTATACACTGGAGAACTTTTGATGTGTCCTGTCAACTCACAGAATGAGGTGAAGCTTGCTTAGTATGCCATCTCCCCTGCCCATTGGCGCGGTGGCTCGCAGGATGAGGTGGCTAAGCTGGCTTTATCGCTTTACGCCCGCCTCGCCCGCCGCCCATGCTTGTGTGGCCCGGAAGGACGAAGAGAAAAATTTACTACTCCCTCCGTTTACTCCTCGTCCCTACTACCTTGGTTATAGAGATTAATTCATATTGTTTGGAGTATATATGTCCTTTAGTAGATTTGAATATGAACTACTAGTACATACTCCAAACACTGATGTATATAGACGTATTTTAGAGTGTAGATTCACTCATTTTCACTCTCCCTCACCCCTCAACCCTCGCCCATGTGGTGGACGTGCAACAATTCATTCGGTCTCATATAGCCAGAACGATATATACTGCACTACCATTATTGATCGACTTCCCGAAGAGGCGAAGAGCCAATCGCAAGGTTAATATTTTGGAGATGCCAAGCGCAAGGTTCTAGGAGAATAAGTAGTAGGTGCCCGTCATTTATAAATAAAGTTTTTTTCTTCAAGGCACGTGCATTAATATGATAGGTTCATATGAGAGAAAAGGAAACCGCTTCCACTATATACATAGTCGGGGCGGGCCAGCCTACACGGTTGCTTGCTAGGGTTGCTCTCTTCTGATCTCGCACAAAACGACCGTGGCCACATCTCTAACATCCCGACCGGATCACGTCCGCCGGGGAAGGGGTAGATGCTTAGTGCAGATGCGGTCGCCCGTCGCCGACGGGCGGAAAAACCCATGTCGGCACGTCGATCGGGGGTCGCCGTTCTCTCTCACAAAGCCGGTGAGGTTGCCTTGATCCCTTGCTCACTTTGCCGCGACATGGGTAGTTGCCGCCTCCGCCGCCCTCCTCAATGTTGAGCTACGTCTGACATCCCTCGGTACAACTCCCTTTACGGCCGCCTTGCACCATCGCTCCAGCCTGCCCACATCACTCCATGTGGATATTTCTCTACTTCTTTGCCCCGCACATACCTCATCGGCTTCTACGTGATCAATTTGTGATGAGTTTATGTCTCATCAACTAGTCCCAGTAATCTTATTCTAATCACGCTTCTTCAATTTCTTTGACACAGGGATGCTCATCTCGGTTTTGGTGAAACTGCACAAAATGATCCGATGGTCAAAATGCCCCGCAAACTTCATTTCTTAGGAAGCTCGAACGTTGCCAGCAAATTGAAGCCTGGCTAGGGTTCACAGTTCAAGGGCTAGGGACTGCATGGATCATTTTTTTCTTTAGCTGCCTCTGTTCCAAAATAAGTGTCAACTTTAGTAGTGGTACAACTTTGTACTAAAGTTTGCATAAAGTTGAGACACTTATTTTGGAACGAAGGGAGTACATATTTGCTATGATCTATCAATCATTGTGATGCAATAGCATGCATGTTAGTCTCCTTTGTATTTGATGAAATGTTGCAACGGGCAACCTTGGACGCAACATACATGTGTACGTGTCGGAAGCTTCATAGCATTGTACAAATTTATCTCGCTGATAAATTATAGTACGTACTATACTAGTACTTCCTTTGTTCCTAAATATAAGTCTTTGTAGAGATTTCACCATGAACCACATGCTGATGTATATAGATGCATTTTAAGTGTAGATTCATCCATTTTGTTCCGTATGTAGTTCACCTAGTGGAATCTCTACAAAGACTTATCTACTAGTAATAGCTAGCCCCCACTACTAGGAATTCTCTATCCTCTCATTGAGCCACATCATCAAAATTAATATGGCCATTAGATGAACTAAATCAGTCCATAATAGCCGTCTAATCTAGATGTTGAGAGGCTCCGCACTAAGCCACATGCAAGCATGCAGAAATATCATGACATGCATGTGAGTGGGTTTTAAATCACATCAACATGTATGCACGCAAGCATGCTCCGGTAGCATGCATGTAAGTGAGCTTTTAAGTCCCATTAATATGTCAAAAAGAAAAATATAAACATAGTCATGCGGTTATAGAGTTTTTTTAGTTTGGCTACCACATTTGTCATGCGGTTATAGAGTTTTTTTAGTTTGGCTCTAGCTGCATGTATAGCATGAATCTAGGACGTGGTTCAAAGAGGAAAGGAAGGGGGAAAGTTGTATAGCATGAATCTAGGACATGGTTCAAAGTGGAAATGAATGGGGGAAAGTAGTGGGGAAAGTTGTATCGCATAAATCTAGGACGTGGTTAAAATAGGAAAGGAAGGGGCGAAAGTACTAGTACAGACTGGCTATCCAGCACCTACATTGGTCGAAAAGGGAAAACAATGACAAATGTAGTACGCACATCTGTAACGAAGTGATCTTTTGTTTTGGGGGACAAGGCTGTAGAATTTGAGCAGGACTAGACTTGCTGGGCTCACATAGGGAAAGGTGTCTAAAGATAACAAAACTAGGACCAACACAAATGTGATCCTTGGTTGTTTGTTCTTTGTTGCAACAGACTGTGCATGACCACAGTACATCGGTAGATGCACATGGTGCTGGTGGGTCCACTATCCCGTGCAACTCTTTAGCTGTTGTTAATCTAAGGCCCTATTTGGTTAAAACTCCCTAATCCCTACGTGCTTGGTTCCAGGGACTAAACATGGACTAGAGGTTATTAAATGACATGCTAAAAGACCATGTTACCCATAGTAATGAACTAATAGAGACAAGGTGCGATGCGTAGTAGGGGCAACTGTTGGAAAAAGTCCCAAAAAGACTCCCTTAGGGCCTTCTTTCTTTAGTCCCAAATGCCCACTTTTAGTCCCTAAAAGTCCCTCCTGTATGGTTTAGATGGGACTGACACGTGGAGTTTTTTTAGTCCCTACACCAAAATGCCCCTGTAAACAAACACCCTCTAATAATGCCGCTGGAAAATTGATGCAATGCCACAGCTTAATAGCAAATTACATGTTTAATCTAATTTTATTGTTAATATAATCTCTTTGTTAATATTAATCAATGCCACCGCTTTGAGAAATGCTACTGTCTTGCTTTCTTTCCCATTTAGATAAGGTAGATGCTTCTTTTTGTTGGCTTCGTGTCATCCACCGTTATTGACCACTAGTTGTTTCCTTTGCACCTCTGTGGTAAACATGGTTATCTACTTCACTCACGTTGCCATTGTGACCTTTTGTTGCACTCCACAAAACACTTTTGTTTTAAGAGTGTTTTGTGCTGTTCAACCAAAATGTCACACCGACAAAGTTGCTTGATTGCTTGATCTTAGTGGAACTGCACAAGGGGAGATCTTACTTCCTATCCGTGTTGGCAAATTTGGTTCAGATCTTCTTCTTGTGAGTTGCTTGAATTCCGCATCATGAGAGGTCAGTACTAGCCTTCTTTCACATGATTCTGCCGGTGTGCTTTCATATGTTGTGCGACTTGTACGGTAATGTTGCTTGATTTTAGTGAACTGCACAAATGGAGACAAGACTTCCAATCTGTATGTGCACCGTAATATCCCATTGAGGTAAGGTAAGGATATTTCACAACTGTTAGCCTGTATTTTGCCACTTCCATCAGAAAATTAATGTCATTGTTTAGTGCTATACTTGTGCTCCCTACTTGACATGCCAAATCTTACATTGAAGGCGAAGCTTATGCATTATTGAACGAAGTGATGAAGGGAAGAACAAGTGGAAGAAAACAAAAATCAAGTCCGGTGCTGTAATGAAGCTAATCGGAACTGTGATGACACAAGTAATGATATAGTTTTGCATCTTAATTTATTGCTATGGCTGGAACGAGCAATTGTTTTGCCAGCGATTTGATGCCACTCTTAAGGTAATACGTAATTATCTCTACTTGTGCAAACAGGATCTTCTTTGAAGATACCATATATTTTAGTGGAACTGCACAAGAAGATGTTGGAAACATTAAACTAATCGAGGATTATATAGTAAGCATGGCCACCACAAGAGATAGCAAAAGATGGTTACGGAGAAGTGCTTCATCTGTATGCTCTACACAATAAGCCTCGACAAAGGTTGGTACTCGCCCACCGATTTCATCCATATGATTGAGCTTTGTCATATCTATTGGTGTTGTGCTACTATTTAGAATCTGTCATGAAAAAGTGGTATTGTCCTTGAGAAGTGCTTCATCTGTTTTAAATATTTCCTTTCCTTTTTTTGAGCAAACAGGGATGCTAGCATTTAGTTGTCCTCTTGTCTTTGCACAACAGGATCATCTTCCTCTGAAGAAGAATATGGAGTACGTAAGTGGCTAGTTCTGATTATGCCAGGATGAAGAAGCCATGTCTATGTTCTCATCAAAAGGAGCAGTTGAAGGATGGTTACATTACTCCCCACAAGACCAAACTAACTTCAAATTTCGGAAGGACTGACAAATCTCCATTTTTTTGTTGTGATGCGCGGGTACAATGTTGTTCTAGGATTCTTTCTGGTGAGTTCCATTTTTCTAAAAGTGTGCTCTACATGGACCATGTAGGTGCCTGGTTAAATTGTCATTTCATAGTACAGTTTGCTTTATACTAATCACTTTTTTTGTATTTGTGCAAACAGGGGTGCTCAACTTGATTTCAATGCGAACTGCACAAAATGTTCATGAATACATCGAATCATTCATTTCCACCACAAGAAAGGAGGTGCCGATAAGTTCAAGGCGTTGCAACATATAAGGGCGAAATCATACAAGCTACGCGCGAATTTGGTTGAGTTTGGTGGAACTGCACAAAAAGAACAGCTGGTTTATTTAGCACGAGGTGCCATGTCAATGTCCGAACTGATGGCAAACCCTGCCCATTCCACAATCGTAGGCATTTGATATTTTGGAATGGGACAACGTTGTCAAATTTTGCTCATTTATTTTAGGAAGAAGACATGCGTTTGATATTTTCGAATGGGACGCCCTTTGCTGTCAGCAGCGTCGATCAATTTTTCCTTTATTCTTGAGTTGTGAAGTAAATATTGCCTCTGACATGTGAGTTGCTGAGATGCATAATCATCGATTGTTTTGAATGTTCTCTATGAATTGCCAGCCATGTGTGTTTGATTGCAATGTACAGAAACGCTAAAAAGCTGCTCAAACTCTTTTGTACTCATACATTCCTTTTTACTTAGCACATTGTGAAAGTGCATATTTTTTTCTATAAGATTGGTCAAAGTAGAGATACTTTGACTGCAAACAAAACTTGTATGCAAACTAGAAAGGATCGGAGGGAGTACATGTGAAACTGCTGCAAACGAGGTGATCACCCTGGGAATAATGCTAGTACGTATTGTTTTGCATGTTCATCCAATGCCGATGTCTGAGAATTCGAACTAATCGAAATAAATTCATTCATATAAACATGCCGGCTTTCATTACATTTCATACATTCTTCAACTAAAAAGGGGTGCGCTGGAGGTATAATTAATTAACCGAAGCTACCCACCTGTGTCCCGCTGATCCGAACAGAAGCTTGATGACTTAGCTGCAGTGCAGTTGCATAAGCGGCATGTGGCTTGTTGGGCCCACGTGTCGGTCGACTAATTACACGGCCGATTAAGAAGTAAGCAGCAGCGTTCTTCTCCAACACAGCTCTCGACTCCACGTCGCCGCCAAGAAGCTAACGGCCGTCAATGGTCAACCCGCCTAGCTTGGCTTCAACCGGAGGGTAGCAGCGGTGGCCTTACTTGGACCCAAGCAGCGGCGACCTACCGTGTTCTACTCTTCCTCGTTTTCTGTGTGGCGCGGCCTCGTTTGCGGCGGGGTGGGGCCTCGGCGGAGCCGATGATGTCCTCTATCTCGTTGTCGGCGGGCGGCGCCTCGACGGAGTGATGGAAATCCCCCCTCGTTGCCGGCAGGGTGGGGCCTCGGCTGAGCCGGCGATGTCCTCTGCCTCGTTGTTGGCGGGGCGGGGCCTCGGCGGAGCCGGCGGTGTCCTCTGCCTCGTTGTTGGCGCTGCTGGGCCTCGGTGGAGCAGGGCCTCGTCGATGCCAGCGGAGCGGGGACTCGTCGGAGCCAACATTGTACTCTGCCTTGTCCTCGGTCTCGCCAAGCAGCGCCTTGCCCACTTCATCGCCCTCTTTGTAGGCGGACGCAGCCTGCGCCACCCGCATGCGGTACCGCCAGCGCTCGAGGCGGGTCTCGCAGGCGGAACGGTACGAGTCGAGCAGCGCCGCCTGCTTCGCCCACTCCGCGGCGATCTTCTCCTTCGCCTGCAAGTGCTCCTGGAGGAGATGGTGGTTGTAGGTGGCGTCGGCCTGCGCCTCCCGGAACTGCTCCTCACTCATCTGCCTCACCATGTCCATATATTGGGCACGGGCCTCGCCGATGGTCATGGTGCAATGCACCCACGAGGATGGCGCGGAGGAGGGGGTTGGTGCCGGATCGTCGACTACCCTATTCTCCATTGGGACGTCGTCGTCCTCCGGCTGCTTGCCGGCCAGCCGGTCGGTAGCAATGGCTGCCATCTCCTTGTGGTACGTCGTCTGCCCGTCCCGAAGAGCACTCGAGCGTGAGGAAGCCATGGTGGGCAGTAGTGGTGTGGACAGGAGAAAGGGAACGGATGCGGATGACTGCGGCTATGGCCAGCGCAGCAGTTTATATAGCAATGGTGGGCGGCGGAGGGACGGGCGTGTGGCGCCAGAGTAGCCGCCTCCAGAACATATCATTAATGTGGGCGGCAGATGGAGACGGAATGACGCACTTGTGTCGCTTTCACAGCGCAATCGCCGCACCGAGAAGCGAGGCGGCTGCGCTGGCTATTTGAAGGCGAAAGCGGCGAGGAGATGACTTTACTTGGAGAGGATGAGAATGGGGACCCACCAGGGCCTGATGTCTACTACACAACCTTCTTCTTGTAGACGTTGTTGGGCCTGCAAGTGCACAGGTTTGTAGGACAGTAGCGAATTTCCCTGAAGTGGATGACCTAAGGTTTATCAATCCGTAGGAGGTGTAGGATGAAGATGGTGTCTCTCAAACAACCCTGCAACCAAATAACAAATAGTCTCTTGTGTCCCCAACACACCCAATACAACGGTAATTTGTATAGGTGCACTAGTTCGGCGAAGAGATGGTGATTCAAGTGCAATATGGATGGTAGATAAAGGTACTTGTGATCTGAAATAATAAAAACAGCAAGGTAACTAATGGTAAAAGTGAGCGTAAACGGTATTACAATGATAGGAAACAAGGCCTAGGGTTCATACTTTCACTAGTGCAAGTTCTCTTAACAATAATAACATAGATAGATCATATAACAAGCCCTCAACATGCAACAAAGAGTCACTCCAATGCCACTAATAGCGGAGAACAAACGTAGAGATTATGGTAGGGTCTGAAACCACCTCAAAGCTATTCTTTCGGATCAATCTATAAAAGAGTTAGTACTAGAATAACACCTTAAGACACAAATCAACCAAAACCCTAATGTCACCTAGATACTCCATTGTCACCTCAAGTATCCGTGGGCATGATTATACGATATGCGCCACACAATCTCAGATTCATCCAACCAACACAAAGTACTTCAAAGAGTGCCCCAAAGTTTCTACCGGAGAGTCAAGAAAACGTGTGCCAACCCCTATGCATAGGTTCATGGGCGGAACCTAAAGTTGGTCACCAAAAACATACATCAAGTGGCACGTGATATCCCATTGTCACCACAGATAAACATGGCAAGACATACATCAAGTGTTCTCAAAGTAAAGACTCAATCCAATAAGATAACTTCAAGAGGGAAACTCAATTCATCACAAGAGAGTAGAGGGGGAGAAACATCATAAGATCCAACTATAATAGCAAAGCTCGCGATACATCAAGATCGTTACACCTCAAGAACACGAGAGAGAGAGATCAAACACATAGCTACTGGTACATACCCTCAGCCCCGAGGGTGAACTACTCCCTCCTCGTCATGGAGAGCGCCAGGATGATGAAGATGGCCACTGGTGATGGGTTTCCCCTCCGGCAGGGTGCCGGAACGGGCTCCCGAGAGGTTTTTGGTGGCTACAGAGGCTTGCGGCGGCGGAACTCCTGATCTATCTTCTCCGTGGATGTTTTTAGGGTACATGGGACAATATAGGAGAAAGAAATCGGGTGGGGGAGCCTCGAGGGGCCCATGAGACAGGGGGGCGCGCCCAGTAGGGGGGGCGCCCCCTATCTCCTGGCCTCCTCGAGGATCTTCTGACTTGAACTCCAAGTCTCCAGGATGATATTCTTCCCAAAAATAACGCTACCAAAGGTTTCATTCCGTTTGTACTCCGTTTGATATTCCTTTTCTTCGAAATACTGAAACAGGCAATAAAACAGCAATATGGGCTGGGCCTCCGGTTAATAGGTTAGTACCAAAAATGATATAAAAGTGGAAAATAAGCCCCAATATTGCCCAAAATAGTAGATAATATAGCATGGAGCAATCAAAAATTATAGATACGTTGGAGACGTATCAGGGCCATAGCCTCACGTACACAAGTGCCTCCTTATTATATAAAACTATAATTTTTTTGCTTCCTCCTGGTTTCCTGACATCACGGTCCCACACCATTGTCAACCTATGTAGTCAATAAACGAGAGAATTGCACAAGAAGCGGCCGACAGCTGCGACCAATCAGATCGAGCAGTATTTGTGTCAGAGTTTTTCGATGTTTAGCCCAGATATTATTTTTTCTCCTCTGAACAACAACAAAAACATCGCTGCAGATATTAACTGGGCGGGCTGTGGCCCGTCTAGCCCAGGCCATATATCCAGCCCAGATATTAATTTTTTTCAAGTTGAAAATGGCTAGCCCAGCTATACTTTTTTTAGGAATACCCAGGCAAGGTCAAGTTGTTATTCTCCGCCCCGTTGGTCTGCAAATCTTACCGAGGAGGGATGCATTAGGCTTAACAGGAAAATGGGCTTTATAAATAATAAATGGGATGTAATTATAAAAACTGGGCAGTAACTATAAAAAAATGCACCAAACACGTAATTACTTTATAAAATATTATTTTTGGATATTGAAAATTTTAATTTCATTAATTGTTGCGAGCGCAATGTTTCGTTGGATTTTTACGTAATATAAATTTATAGTGAAATTCTATTTAATCTGACTAGAAATTTCGAGATAAAAATATTTTGGATCCCATCAAAATGTGGGAAATTTTATTGAATTCTGTTTTGAACGGTAGGTTGAAATGGGTTGTACTTTTAATAAACTGTAAATGGGCTGTAGTAAATTCCATTAGAATTCAAAAATGGGCTGCACATTCTTACAAATCTCAAATGGGCTATAAGTTCTCTGCCACACACTTGTGGCCTTACTAAGTTGTGCGTCCCTAAAAAAAGAAAGTTGACGCGTATGCAAGGCTTTGTCAACTTATAGTCAATACACGGTTCTAGCAGCAGTGGCCGTTGGATGTCCATCCAACGGATGTCGTGCTTCTTCTTCAATCTCGGATATTCTAGCTTCACCTACCCAAAAAATGATTCCTCACCCTGACATCTGGGGTGCACCGTTTTGGAAGCTGACCTGTCGGCCTACTAAGTTGACGCGTACCAAGGGCTTTGTCAACTTAGTCAATATAAATGATTCTAGGTGCAGTGTTCGTACGATGTCCATCCAACAGCCGTCGTGCTTCTTCAACCTCTGGTCTTCTTGCTCCAGCCGCCCAAAGCAACGCTGGTCGTGCCGCCTGCTCCTGCCTCCCATGGCCGGCTGTGTTTGATACGTCTCCAACGTATCTACTTTTCCAAACACTTTTGCCCTTGTTTTGGACTCTAACTTGCATGATTTGAATGAAACTAACCCGGATCGACGCTGTTTTCGTGAGAACTACCATGATGTTGTTTTATGTGTAGAAAAGAAAAGTTCTCGGAATGACCTAGAAATCAATGGAGGCACTTTTTGGAATTTATAAAAAATACTGGGCGAAAGAAATACATCAGGGGGCCCAGGGCCTGTCCACGAGACAGGGGGGCGCCCCCCCTGTAGGGCGCGACCCCTATCTCGTGGGCCCCCTGGACCTCCTCCGACCGCAACTCCAACTCCATATATTCCGTCTCGGGGAGAAAAAAATCGCAGAGAAAGTTTCATCACGTTTTACGACACGGAGCCGCCGCCAAGCCCTAATCTCTCTCGGGAGGGCTGATCTGGAGTCCGTTCGGGGCTCCGGAGAGGGGGATTCATCGTCGTCGTCATCATCAACCATCCTTCATCATCAATTTCATGATGCTCACTGCCGTGTGTGAGTAATTCCATCGTAGGCTTGCTGGACGGTGATGGGTTGGATGAGATTCACCATGTAATCAAGTTAGTTTTGTTAGGGTTTGATCCCTAGTATCCACTATGTTACGAGATTGATGTTGCTATGACCTTGCTATGCTTAATGCTTGTCACTAGGGCCTGAGTGCCATGATTTCAGATCTGAACCTATTATGTTTTCATGAATATATGTGTGTTCTTGATCCTATCTTGCAAGTCTATAGTCACCTATTATGTGTTTTGATCCGACAACCTCAAGTGACAATAATCGGGATACTTCTTGGTGATGACCGTAGTTTGAGGAGTTCATGTGTTCACTATGTGTTAATGCTTTCTTCGGTTCTCTATTAAAAGAAGGCCTTAATATCCCTTAGTTTCCGTAAGGACCCCGCTGCCACGGGAGGGTAGGACAAAAGATGTCATGCAAGTTCTTTTCCATAAGCACGTATGACTATTTAACGAATACATGCCTACATTACATTGATGAATTGTAGCTAGTTCTATATCACCCTATGTTATAACTATTGCATGAGGAATCACATCCGGCATAATTATCCATCACTGATCCGGTGCCTACGAGCTTTTCATATATTATTCTTCGCTTATTTACTTTTCTGTTGCTACTGTTACAACTACTACAAAAACCCAAAAACATTTATCTTTACTTTTCTACCGTTACCTTTATTATTATACCACTTTTTCTACTAAACACTTTGCTGCAGATACTAAGTTATCCATGTGTCGGTGTACTAGAGTAGGGGTACCCTAGTATCCCGAACTCGTGCACGGGCAGTTGTAGCACCCCGCGACAAGGCTTGCCAGGTGATCGTCAAGTTCCTCCGTGGCTCCTTTGAAGCCATTCAAGAGCAAAGTATTCAAGCCCCTAAGAAGAGGAGCTTGCCGGAAGGCAGAATCAAGGCCCCGCAAGAGGAGCTTCTTTGGGAAGAACAACCAAGGCACTTAGAAGACAAGGCCCCGGCAAGAGGAGCTTGCCGGGAAGGCCCGGTAAGCGACAAGCTTCCGGGCGCGACAAGACAACAACCACGACAAGATGACGACCGCGACAAGGCGCTTTCCGCGGCAGGTTACCACTCGTTTCCTCCGCTCCAGCTCATCCAACAACGTGTCGCATACAGGACCCTTCCGGTGCACGTGGCGAGATTTGTGCAGCCGTGGTGCGCGGTGGTAAGCGGTTTGACAAAAAAGAGCCATCGTGGCAAGCGGTGGCGCCCGTGATGGTCACTTTTTGCACTGTTTTGGGTTACTTAGACGGGCATTTAATGCCTTTGTCCCCTGCCGTCAGGGTTAGGTATGATACACTGTACAAGTAGCTGTACCAACCGCAAGTTCTTTTCCACTTTTACCCTTGCCTATGTTGACACCTGTCGGTGACCCCTTGAGCATATAAAAGGAGGCCCATGTGCAACGTAGAGAAGGGTTCGAAGGGTTCGAGGTTCAGTTCATTCGAAACCAGAGAACACACATACACTCAGGCTAGGTTTTGTAGCTCTCAAGGCTCCGTAGCAAAAACACAATACAATCAGACAAGCAGCAGTAGGAGTATTATCTCTCCGGAGAGCTCCGAAGCTGGGTAAACTGCTCGTGTGCTTCACCTCGATCCGCTCTTCGTGCGATCTCCGCCCCCCACCGAACCGAAAGGGACTCGGCCCGCCGGTCCCATAGGTGTTCGTGGGTCCGATCAGCTTCCTCGACATCTTTGGCGCGCCAGGTAGGGGGTTTCGAGGCCGTGTGAACCTGATCCGGCGGTCACACGAGCCGCATCTTCATCATCTTGATCGACATGCCACCGAAGAAGAAGGCTTCGGCGGCAATGGATCCATCCGCGTCGAACCCACCACCACCGGAGCAAACGGGTGGTGGGGTAGACAAGGGCGGAAGAACGGACGTGGACGAGGGAGCTCACGACGCTGCCAAGTCCAAGGACAAGGCTGCGCAGACCTCGGCGTCCAGGCATTCACCGCGTCCATCCCAGGAGGCGCGGGACCGACAGCGTCATGGTATTCACAATACCATACGCTCTTTGGACCAAGGTCGAGCTGGTGGATCTCGTAGTGCTCAAGACCAGCATGCACGTCAACATGCTGGCGTGAGCGAGGCACGGTCGCCCGGATGGGGGACTGCTCCTTCTAACATAGATAGAAGTCCGAGCATATCCCGCTCCTCGCATCGTTCGCCACTGCCGCCCACCACTCGAGCAGAAGCTTTGGCGCGGGCTCAGCTGCTCCTAGTTTACCCTCCGACGTCAGACAAGATCGACGAGTGGAGGGCCACTATTCAGAGTCTCATCAGCTTTGCCAATGGCGACAATCCACGGCAGCCGAGCACGTCGCTGCCGCGGCAGGACTGCCAGGCACGAGCTGGTGGCGACGAAACCCGTGGAGGTGCAACCACCATGCACTCTCCACCAGAAGGCCAAGTTCGCCGACTTCGCGGATCCACCTCGGCGGCGACTCCACCGCATCATCGGATCCACGAGCTCGCCGCGATCAGCGCCAAGTTCTTCATGAGCGACAGCAAGAAGACGCTCGAACTCGCATCGAGCGTCGAAGAGAAGCGCACCGTCAATCAGACCAGCGCGCTAGGCCCTCTGTCGACATGCATGCGCCAGGGGAACCAGGCGACTTGCCGTACGCAGTAGGTTGCCCTGCGTTCACCCGTGAGCTGCGGCAAGTCCAGTGGCCCGACAAGAAAAATTTCAAGCCTGACGTGCCAGAGAAGTACGACGGCAAGACGCATCCGTCAGAGTTCCTCAGCATCTACACCATTGCGGTGCAAGCTGTCGGGGGACGCGACGACAAGATCCTCGCCAACTACTTCCCCCGCCGGTACTCAAGCCCAATGTCGATCCTGGCTCATGCACTTGCCGGACAACTCCATATCTCCTTGGGCAGATCTGTGCCATCGGTTTGTCGGCGCCTTCACAGTGACCACAAACCTCATGGCCAAGAAAGTGACCTTCACCGCCGCCGGAAGGAAGGAGAGCCCTGCGCAAGTACATTCAGAGATTCAGCCGTGTACACTACAACATCCCGGATGTCCACCTGCCATGCGGTAATAAGCGCGTTCCATCGAAGCAGGCGGAACGCGAGATGAGGAGGAAATGGCGATGTGCACGATCAAGGACGTCAGTGAGCTATATGCCCTGGCCAACAAGTGTGCACGTGCTGAGGAAGGGAGGAGACTCCCCGGGGAGAATGTAGGAGCAGGAGGGCCTGATAGTGAAGAAGCTGCCCCGGCAAAGAAAAGTCGGCGGCGAAACAACAGAAAGAAGAAGGGCAAAGATGTGCTAGTTGTCGAGCAGTCCGGCAATGGAGGTGCCGCCAATAAAGCCAAAGTTGGTAACTCCGGCAAGGAGGTTGCCGCTGGTACCGACGGCCAGGCTGTGGCGGTCGCCGACAAGCAGGACAGCTCCAACAAACAGTACTGCAAGATCCACCGCACCAAGGGCCATGACCTCCAGAGCTGCAAGAAGGTCGAGCAGCTTGTTGAGCAACAAAAAGCTGAGTCTGAGCGGTAGCGACAAGGAGAAGGCCTAGGAAGGTGGAGGAGGCTGGCAAGCGCCCGGCGGGGAGGACGCCAAGGCAAGGCCAAGCGGCAAGGAGACAGACCTCCAGCGGCGCGACAAGGACGAAGAGGACGACAGTGACGAAGACATGGATGATGACGAAGTCGATGAGCAGGAGTTCCAGAAAGCCACAGAGGTCTTGTGCGTTGACGGCGGTGCTTCTCTGCATACTTCCCACCGCCAACTCAAGCAGTGGATGCGGGAAGTCAATGCAGCAGAACCATCCATCGAATCACGCAAACCTCTGAAATGGTCCAGCACGCCTATCATCTTTGACATTGAGGACCACCCTGATAGCATAACTGCGGTCGGGTGCTTGCCGATGTTGGTTTCACCAACTATCCGCAACCTCAAAGTCACTAAGATGCTAGTTGACGGCGGGGCCGGCTTAAACCTGATCTCCTCCGCGGTACTCCAGAAACTCCAGATCCCTGACAGCGAGCTTGAAGAGACCAGCACATTCCAAGGAACCAATCCGGGAAGAAGCAAGCCGAAGGGGAAGATCACGTTGCCGGTAACATTTGGCAGCGAGCTGAACTTCAGGACTGAGAGGGTCACTTTTGACGTTGCCGACTTCCCATTGCCCTACAATGGAATACTCGGCCGTCCAGCACTCGCCAAATTCATGGCGGCCTCTCACTATGCATACAACTTGCTAAAGATGCCAGGCCCGATAAGCGTCATCTCTGTCCCTGGCGACAAGAAGGATGCTCTTATCTGCACCGACAAGATCTACCGGGAAGCAGTAGCCGAAGCAGATCGCAAGACGCTTGCCACTGAAGCTCCCGGGGGGAAGAAGAAGTCCAAGTCCGGCAAGAGTTCTGATGCCCACTCCGGCAAGCGCACCTCTTCGAGTGCTTTGCGCTACCGTCGAGGACGCACCATCGAGCTCCACCGGCAAGTGCTAGAAGAAGACGATGGCGGCTCCACCAGCAACCAAGAAGGTGTCCGCCAAGGAGGACGGCACTGGTCGTACCTTCACCATCAGTGCCACGCTTGACCCTAAATAGGAAAGCGCGCTCGTTGCTTTCCTGCGGGCGAATGTTGACGTGTTTGCATGGCAACCGTCTGACATCCCCGGTGTTCCCAGGAAAGTAATTGAGCACCACCTAGCTGTCTGTCCTCATGCGCGACCCGTCAAGCAGAAAGTCAGAAAGCAAGCAGTGGAGCGCCAAGAATTCATCGCAGAAGAGATCAAGAAGTTGGAAGCAGCAGGCCTTGTCAGAGGAGTGCTCCTTCCTACGTGGTTGGCCAATCTCGTAGTCGTGCGCCAAAGCAAGCGGGAAATGGAGGCTTTGTATCGATTTTACCGATGTTAATAAAGCTTGTCCCAAAGACCCATTTCCTTGCCGCGCATTGACCAGATTTTTGACTCCACGGCGGATGTGATTTGCTTTCATTTCTTGATGCATACTCGGATACCATCAGATCTTCATGGCAGAAGAGGATGAGGAGAAAACCGCATTCATCACTCCATGTGGCACGTACTGTTTTATACGGATGCCTTTCGGGTTAAAGAATGCTGGTTCAACATTTGCAAGAGTAGTCCAGGAAGCTTTTGAGCCACAAATGCACAGAAATGTAGAAGCTTACATGGATGACATAGTGGTCAAGAGCAAGGACAAAGCTACTCTGATTCAAGATTTAGATGAAACTTTTGCAAATCTGCGCAAGATCAACCTCAAGCTTAACCCCGAGAAGTGCGTGTTTGGAGTCCCCTCCAAAGAAGCTTCTCGGGTTCTTCGTGTCTCGGTGGGAATTGAAGCCAATCCCGACAAGATCAAGGCCATTGAGCAGATTGAAGCACCAAAGCGCGTCAAGGATGTATGAAGGCTTGCGGTTGCGTAGCTGCTCTCGGCAGGTTTATCTCTAGGTTCTGCTGAGCGCCCGCCATTTTTCAAAATTTTGAAAAAGGCAGGTCCAATGAAATGGACTCAAGCGGAGGCTGCGCTGCAAGACTTAAAGAGATACCTGTCCTCCACTCCAACACTTGTCGCACCTAAGCCACAAGAGAAGTTACTGCTATATATAGCAGCAACCAATCAAGTGGTTAGTGCTGCGTTAGTGGCAGAGAGGGAGGTAGATGATGAGCCGACAACCAAGGCAGATGCATCCAGCGACAAGCAAGGCACTTCACCGACAAGCTCTGGTCCCGACAAAGATGGATCTGCGCAGGAGTGTGAGAAGGTGCAGAAGAGAATGGTGCAGCGCCCAGTTTACTTTGTCAGTTCCCTCTGGTGTGCAGAAATTGCTTTTCGGTCTCCTCATGGCCTCGAGAAAGCTGCGCCATTACTTCCAAGCACACGAGATTACGATTGCCACTCGCTTTCCGTTGAAGAGGATATTGCAAAATCCGAAGCAGCAGGCAGGATTGTCGAGTGGGCACTGGAACTGTCAAGCTTTGGCCTCAAGTTTGAAAGCACTTCAACTATCCAAAGCAGAGCGTTGGCGGAGTTCATAGCAGAATGGACGCCAACACAAGATGAAGAAATTCCAGAGACGAGCATCCCCGTCAAGGAAGCAAGCAGAGAGTGGCTAATGTACTTTGATGGTGCCTTCTACGCAAAGGCGCCGGTCTTGAGCGTCTTTGCTGTCGCACCCACCGGAGAGCACCTCAAATCGTAGTCGGATGCACTTTCCCAAGGAGCAAGCAACAAACAATACTGCAGAGTATGAAGGTTTGCTTGCCGTTCTCAGGATCGCAGTAGACCTTGGGATTAAGAAGCTCATTGTCAGGGGTGATTCACAGCTTGTCATCCGTCAAGTAAACAAGAGTTATCAGAGTCCGTTGATGGAAGCTTATGTTGATGAAGTGAGGAAGCTAGAAGAACACTTTGACGGCCTACAAATGGAACATATTCCAAGAGCTCAAAATGATATCGCTGATGGCCTGTCGAAGTGCGCTGCACTTAAGTTACCTGTGGAACCAGGAACCTTTGTGCTCAAGCTGACTCAACCGACTGTAGCACCATCAACTGGGCAGAGCAAGAAGAGGAAGTTGATTTCTGGCGACTATCTTCCGGCCGAGCTCCCTGAGTCCGCCGCCAAGAAGGTCCCCCAGATCAACGCCAAGAGTGCTGAGGGGCAGTCTGCTCCGACAAACCCTAGGGTTTGTTTCGTTGAAGCAAACACTCCCGACAAGTTTTGCTCCGGCAAGCTTGCCGGGGAATATCAAGCTCCGGCAGAACCCTGTGTTCTCGCCAGAGGCGGATGTTCCGCAGCAGCGATGTGCCTTTAGTCCTTGTTGTCGAGCCATAAGCTCCAAAGCATGGGCGCAGCAGATTGTTCATTTCCTTCTGCATGTGAGAGACTTCCGAAGAGCAAGAAGAAGCGGAAAGAGTAGCCCGACAGTCAAGTATGTACCAGTTTGTAGATAGCACACTGTACAGAAGAAGACTCAACGGTGTGAAATTGAAGTGTATTCACCAGGAAGATGGACAGAAGCTGTTGGCAGAGATACACGGAGGCATATGTGGTCACCACATTGGCGCAAGAGCACTTGCCGGCAAAGCGTTCCGGCAAGGTTTCTTTTTGGCCGACAGCCCTCCGTGGATGCAATCGCACAAGTAACCAAGTGTGAAGCGTGCAGTTCCATTCCAAGCAGATACACCAGCCAGCTCAAGCTCTCCAGCGATCCCTTTATCCTGGCCATTTTCGATGCGGGGCTCGATATCCTCGGCCCTTTTTCCCCGAAGCCGTTTGGGGCTTTGAGTACTTATGCGTTGCAATCGACAAGTTCACAAAGTGGCCGGAAGTGGAAGCGATGAGGAAGGTGACAGCGGTCGGCAGTCAAGTTCTTTCAGACGATTGTTTGCCGCCGGGATCCCTAACAGGATCATCACCGGCTAACGGCACCCAATTTACGAGCCGCACCTTCATGAAGTACGTCCAAGATCTTGGTGCCAAGGTTCTGCTTTCGCTTCGCATTGCTCATCCGAGAAGCAACGGTCAAGCGGAGAGGGCGAATCTTGAAGTGCTTCGCAGCGGACTCAAGACCAGGACTTTCGACAGGCTGCACAAGTGCGGAAGAAACTGGATTGAGGAGCTGCCGGTGGTTCTTTGGTCGATCAGGACGACGCCAAATCGAGCCACTGGCCAAACACCTTTCGCTCTAGTCTATGGAGCGGAGGCAGTTCTCCCCATGGAAGCCTCGAGTGCTCGCTTATGATGAGCTCGAGCAAGAGCAGCTGCGACAAGATGACACGCTGCTCCTTGAGGAAGACCGTCTTCGGGCTGCTGTACGAGTTGCTCGATACCAGCAAGCTTTGCGCCGCTACCATTGCCGCAAAGTTATTGCCAGAAGTCTCGAGGAAGGCGACCTTGTTCTTCGCCGCTCAGTCCGCCAAGAATTCCAACAAGTTGACGCCAAGTGGGAAGGTCCTTACCGGGTGAAACGAGTCACTAGGCCTGGCGCTGTTCGCCTTGAGATCGAAGATGGCGTTCGTGAGCAACTCACGGAACATTGAACATCTTCGTAAGTTTTGCTCAGAAGCAGCTTGCCGGAACCTGTTAAGCAACCACCTTTTGTAAATGTCTTGCCGATGTTGCATGTAATCCTTTGTACAATGCCGGTCGAAGACCCCGTGCTTAATTAAAGCTCTTTTGTTCCGCACATCGTGTCAATTTCATGCTTTCTACTCATTATATTGCATGTGTTATCTGACACTTTGTGCAGCACCAACCCCGGTAAGCAATAACGAGCCATGAGGCTTCATATCTTTATTTTCTCTTCTTTCTCTTTCTCGAAGAAAGGAAGGATCCTCGCACACAAGTTTGCCGGGGAGGAGAAGATAACGGTGTGGACCAAGCGTCGCTCGAGGAGGTCAAGCCTTACCGGGAAGGAAAAGACAGAAAAGCTAAGTTGCCAAAGTTTGAGCAGTCAGTTTTAAAATTTATTAAGTTATTCTCCTCGAACGACCCCACTTTGTATGGAAAACCTGTGCGCGGAGGAACCGACTCGTAGCTAGTTGCGCCCTTACTTTGTTTCGAGTCCGCTCAACAATTTAAGTGAGCTGCGACTAGTTGCGACAAGGTTGCTTGCCAGAGGCGGCACCGCCAGCAGGCTGCTGACGTCCCGCACTCAGCGCTCGCGGCTAAGGTACCTGCGCCGGCAAGTTCCCTAAAAGCGTAGGGCAAAAACATACAAAGGGAGAAATCAAGTAAAGGAAATAACATAGCAATTACTACCCGAAATAGAGTTATATATTACAAGATAACTTGTCGCAGCTCTAATAGATTGTTTTCCTAACATGATCAGCTGCGACAAGGAAAAGATAAAATGGGCGGCCTAATCTACACGGTCGCCTTTGACCCTCTTGATCCCGCTCACCCTGTCCACGATGGGAGCGACAAGGGTCTTGAGCGCCTCTACATCAGCATCCGGCGGCAAGGATCGGAGGACGTTGGTGAGGTTGAAGCCTGGATTGCGGAAGGCCACCTTCATCAGCACCTTTTGGAGAGCTCCAGCGCAGACCGGGCGCGACTCCTCGCCAGCTGCTTTGGGATCTCTTCGGAGTCGGCGGAGAGCCGCCACCACGCCCTTGAAGAATAAGCTGAGCTTGGCGCTGGGCTGGAGATGCTCGTCGGAGGAGTATCCAAGATCCACCATCCCCAGCTCTGTCAGCTCCCTATCAATGGCGGCGGCAGTATCCACGAGACCCTCGGTCCAGTGCTCCACGTTATCCCCGAAGGTATTCTGGGTAACGGCAGCACTTTCGCCAGCGCTTCACTCCTGATCGCCTCCTGGCCTCGTCCGGCGTCTTGGTCAGGGTGGTCAGCTTCAACTCCAAATCCGCGTTGGAGTCCTTGGCGGCGCTGAGTTCCTTGCTCCTCTCGCCGAGACGGCCCTGTAGCTCACCAAGAGTGTAGGCGTCCTTCTCGCGCTCATGCTTGAGGCAGCAAACTCCTCGCCGCTCTTCGTCAGATTGGCTTCCACCTGCGTCACTCTCGTCGCCAACTCCTTCTTGGCGGCCTCGGCAGCTGCGGCAGCATCCTTTGCTTCCTTGAGGGAATCGCCAAATGATTGCTCGCTGTAGCAAGCTCCTCCTCGTGGCTGTCGAGATTGACTTTCCGCTGCACCAGCTCGCCTTCTTGCTGACAGCTTCTCGCCGGCAAGCCTTTGTTGCTCTTCAGCTTCAGCCTTCTCGAGGATGAAGGCTTTGCGCTCCTCGGCGAATCGCTCCCGCTCCTCTGCCAAGGCCCGGAGAGCCTCCTGATTTATGCTCCGGAGCTCCTCCGCACGCTTCTCTATGTCCACGCCCGCCTGCGCGACAAGCGCTTCTCGGGAGGCCAGCTTGGCTTGCCGGGCGCGGTAAAGTGACAGCAGCTTCTGCAGTAGCTGCTCCTCCTCAAGCTCGCCACTGCTGCTCGGCGCGTCAACCAGCGTTAGCCCGGCGGAGGCGAGCAGCTCTTCGTCGAAGGTTTCCCCTTCAACGGCGCCACAGGCTCAAGCCTGGGAGTTTGATGAAGACGCCTCGCCGGCCTTCAGCTAGGCGCCCGGGCTGGGGCTCTTCGAGCCCGACGCTGTAGTAGCGGCGGAGGGTCAGCGGTGCGATGTAAGCGCTGTCGCTCCTGCGGCCTCAGGGGCCGTCGGTGCGATCGCCAGACCCTCGCCGGCTTCTGCGGCAACAGCCTCAGGCGGCCTCTCCGGGCGGATTCATCAACGCCGGCCCTTCTCCGGCGACTTCGGTCTCCATTGGCTCCGTGGCGAGAAGGACCTGGCGACGGAAGAAGGAACAAGAGTCAAGCAAGTATTCAAAAGAAGATCGAGAAGAAGCCAAGGGAAATTTTCAGACAAGAAGAATACCTGTGCTTTGGGATCGTGATCACCCTTATCGGAGAGCGGTCCCTTGTCGGAGATGTCTCCCTTGTCGGGGAATCCACCCTTGGCGGAGTAGTTGAAGCGAAGGCTTGTCGGGAGCGGCTTAGGGCCCACTTGGTGAGGCTGCTCTGCTCCTACACAAGTCAACAGACAGATATCAGCAAAGAAGAAGCACCCAAGCACGCTTAACAGCAGAAAGTAAACTCAACACTTACGCTGGGGGCTGCCCTGAGGAAAGGTTGCCGGGTCCGGCAAGGTGGTCTCGGGCGCATCCTCTGCGGTCACGGCAGGATCATCCTCGGAGACAACCACCGGAGTCTTGGCCCTTTTCGACGCTCTCTGGGCCAGCGTCCTGAAAAGGAAAGGGTTCAGAACGAAGCAAGTCAGATACAAGACACAGCGGCAAGAATTGAAGGAATTTAAACTCAGCCAAGATTCTTACTCCTCTTCCTCCTCGTCGGAGCTGAGCACGGAGAAGTCAATGCAGCCCGCCTCGGCGCGACGGGGCGGAGGAGTAGGATCCCTTGGACGCTTGGCGGAAGCAGAAGCGGTGGTCCGGGAGGGCCCCGCTCCGGTTGCTGCAGCAGCGTGAGGTGCTCCCGCGGCAACCGTGCTTGCCGCGGTGGAGCTCGTCGCGCGGCGCGGCGGCTGCTGCCTCGTCTGCCGCTCCGCTGCGTCCTCGGCCCTGCGGAGACGTCTTCTTGGCGGAGCTGGAGGCTCCGCTTGCCATTTAACTGCCGGAAGGTGCGAGAGTGGAGGGTCGGTCCTCGCCGTTTCACCCGCCCTCGGCGGGCTCGCTCGGCTCGGCTTGAAGATCGGCGTGCTCTTCCTCACCGGCAGGCTCTTCCTCGTCGCCGAACTCTCCACGCTCGGCAAGGCTTGCCGCCTCTGCTGCCTCCGCTTCCTCCTCGGTGAACCCGAATTCACCAGCGGCAGCAGCTGCTGCCGCCTCCTCCAATCTGGTGGCGATGCGTTTCATCTCGTCGTCAGTGGTGTCGCGGGTGAGCCTCTTCTGCTCGTCGGCGCGGATCAGCACTTCTTCCAAGCTGTCGAAGAACTCCCAGCGTGGCGTCATCTGCAGGCTCTTGCCAAGTTGGCACAATCCCATGCGAGTCGCACAGCGGCATCATTGCGCGGATGCGGTCAAGCGAAGAGTTGTTGCACAATGGAACAACTCCCCTCGGCAGCTGGAACACTTCCGGATGCTGAGGATCCCACTTGAACAGCTCCTGAAGCATCGCCGTCAACTCCAAGACGGTGAAATTCCAGTTGAGGCCCGGGCGCAGCCTCATGATGTCCGCCGCGTTCTGGAACTCCCAGGCAGGCCTCCTCCTCTCCTGCAAGAAGCGGCGCGGCGAAGAAAATCTGCTCGACAGCCCCCACGGTGAGTCCGGCAAGTCTGAGGCGCAGGATCCTGGTGGTGGCGATCTTTAGCCTGTCATCCTCCGGGGCCACGCTGCTCCAATCATTGCCGCGTACCACTGGGGCTTGGCGCAGGGCGGTGAATGGCTGCGGCTCCTCCTCGACGATCCAACACCAGTCGGCTCTCCACTCGTCCCATTTGCTGCGGAGCTCTCCTTCCAGATACGCCTCCTTCTTGCCGGTCCTCGAGATCCAGGCGATCCCGTCGGATAAGGGCTCTCCTCTCTCGACTCCGGGCATGAAGAAGTGGCAGAAGAGGGCAACGTTGGGATGGACTCCGACAAAGTTTTCGCAGAGGTGTGCGAAAACTGCCATGGTGAGAACGGCGTTGGGGGTGAAGTCAAGGAGGCGGAGGCCGTACGTGTTCATAATATCGCAGAAGAACTTGAGAAGAAGTGGCAGAGCCCGCATAATAGAAGAACAGAGCGAAGAAAGGATACCCACTTGGGGCCAAGTCAGCGGCGGCAAGTGGGAGTACCTTAGTGCGCGGATGCGTGTCTCCGTCGACCGTAAAAGGTAATGAATTTTCCCTCAGCTCCTTCGGGCGAAATGAGGGGAAGTGGCCCGCTGGCTAGCGCCGCAAGCCGCTGCGCCTCGGCCGACTTGACGACCTTCGGGGCCTTCGGAGCCATGGCGGAGGCGGTGAGGGAGGTCGGCGGCGTTGGTGGTGACGGTGGCGATGAGGGGCGGAGCGCTGCTCTCTTCTGGCTTGGGAAGCATGGGGGAGCAACGGTGGTTTTCGAGATCGAACAGCAAATGGTGAGGTGAGCGGAATGCCCCTGTTTCCTCTTCTTATAAAGAGGGAGGGGGCGGACGTTTCGCTCTTCCGGATAAAGAAATTCCCCCCCCCCCCACGATCTCGCCCATGATCTCTCCCACGACGCCGCGTTCGACGCGTGCCGTTCGTGGAGGACGTGGTGGGTCCGGGGTGAGTTATGGCGTTATCAGGGGCTGCGTGTGCCTGCAGCCTGTTTTGGGCCCGGCCCAACAGCGCTTCGGCACCGTGTGTGGCCCAGGCCGGGCTCTGCCGGTGTACTAGAGTAGGGGTACCCTAGTATCCCGAACTCGTTACTGCAGGCAGTTGTAGCACCCCGCGACAAGGCTTGCCAGGTGATCATCAAGATCCTCCGTGGCTCCTTTGGAGCCATTCAAGAGCAAAGTATTCAAGCCCCCGGCAAGAGGAGCTTGCCGAGAAGGCAGATCAAGGCCCCGGCAAGAGGAGCTTGCCGGGAAGGCCAACCAAGGCACTTAGAAGACAAGGCCCCGGCAAGAGGAGCTTGCAGGGAAGGCCGGGTAAGCGACAAGCTTCGGTAGCGACAAGACAACAACCACGACATGATGACGCACCGGCTGCAAAGGCGCTTGCCGCGGCAGGTTACCACTCGCTTCCTCCGCTCCAGCTCATCCAACAACGACGCCTGGGACCCTTCCAGCGATACGTGGCGAGAGCTGTCTGCAGCGGGTGCGCGCGGTGGTAAGCGGTGGCCGACAAAAGAGCCATCGTGGCAAGCGGTGGCGCCCGTGACGGTCACTTTTTGCACTGTTTTGGGTGACTTAGACGGGCATTTAATGCCTTTGTCCCCTGCCGTCAGGGTTAGGTATGATACACTGTACAAGTAGCTGTACCAACCACAAGTTCTTTTCCACTTTTACCCTTGCCTATGTTGACACCTGTCGGTGACCCCTTGAGCATATAAAAGGAGGCCCATGTGCAACGTAGAGAAGGGTTCGAAGGGTTCGAGGTTCAGTTCATTCGAAACCAGAGAACACACATACACTCAGGCTAGGTTTTGTAGCTCTCAAGGCTCCCTAGCAAAAACACAATACAATCAGACAAGCAGCAGTAGGAGTATTATCTCTCCGGAGAGCTCCGAAGCTGGGTAAACTGTCAGGTGCTTCGCCTCGACCGATCTGCTCTTCGTGCGATCTCCGCCCCCCACCGAACCGAAAGGGAATCGGCCCGCCGGTCCCATAGGTGTTCGTGGGTCCGATCAGCTTCCCCGACACCATGTGTGGTTGAATTGACAACTCAACTGCTAATACTCAAGAATATTCTTTGGCTCCCCTTGTGTCGAATCAATAAATTTGGGTTGAATACTCTACCCTTGAAAGCTGTTGCGATCCCCTATACTTGTGGGTTATCAAGACTAATTTCTGGTGCCTTTGTCGGGGAGCATAGCTCTATTCTCTGAGTCACTTGGGATTTATATTTGTTGATCACTATGAAGAACTTGAAAGACGCTAAGACCAAGATTTATCCCTCAACTACGAGGGGAGGTAAGGAATCGCCATCTAGCTCGCACTAGATTCTCCTTCCGTTATTAATAAGCTTGCGACACCTAAACCTGCTACTGCTATGAATTACGATATGTCGCATGTTATCGATGATGCCACTTCTACTATGCATGATGAAACTACTTACGTATTGATACTACTTTGCCATTAGGTGAATTTCTAGATGAACAACTTCCTAGAGTTAGAGGGGATGAAATTACTAAAGATCCTATTACTGATGATAGTGATGATGAAGGTTCCCCTAATGATTATGTTTTACCTGTTGTTCCTAAGGGTTATGTTATGCATGAAAAAGCTGCTCTGGAAATCCTTGCCTTCAATGAAAGGAATGATCTTAAGAAATTATTATCTAAATGGAAGCAGCAGTCTCTTAATGCTAGAATGAAACCCGATACTGCTTTTGCTACTTCACCTATTTGTGTTACTGATAAGGATTATGAATTCTCTGTTGATCCTGACATTATTCCTTTAGTTGAATGTGATCCTTTTTATGGCCTTGAATCTGAAACTGTTGTGGCACATCTTACCAAGTTGAATGATATAGCCATCCTATTTACTCATGATGAGAAGTCTCGCTATTTATATATCCTTAAGATATTTCCGTTCTCATTAAAGGATGATGCTAAGACTTGGTATAATTCTCTTGCTCCTGGTTGTGTGCGTAGTCCCCAGGATATGGTTTATTACTTCTCTACTAAATATTTCCCTGCTCATAAGAAACAGGCTGCCTTGCGGGAAATATATAATTTTGTGCAAATCAAAGAAGAGAGTCTCCCACAAGCTTGGGTGAGGCTTCTCCGGTTACTTAATGCTTTGCCTGATCATCCTCTTAAGAAAAATGAAATACTTGATATCTTTTATAATGGACTAACCGATGCTTCCAAGGACCACTTGGATAGTTGTGTTGGTTGTGTTTTCAGGGAAAGAACAGTCGACGAAGCTGAAATATTATTGAATAATATGTTGACTAATGAAAATAATTGGACTCTTCCCGAGCCAGTTCCTCAACCAATTGAGCCAACTCCTGAGCCTATTCCTAAACCTACTCCGAAGAAGAGAGGTGTTTTATTTCTCAGTCCTGAGGATATGCAAGAGGCAAAGAAATCAATGAAAGAAAAAGGTATTAAAGCTGAAGATGTTAAGAATTTACCTCCTATTGAAGAAATACATGGTCTTAATTTCATCACTCAAGAACCACATTGTCTTGATAACCCGACACAGGTAGTAAAGGTAAATTCTCTCTATAGATATGATAAGGTTGAAGTAACCTCTACTAAATTTCATAGCCCATGCTTAGGCGAATTTGATGACTTTATGGCTAGACAAGAAAGTTTTAATGCTTATGTTGGTAGAGAGTTAAAGAACAATCCTTTTGAAATAGGACGCGTAAGTGATAATCTAGCTAGAGTTAAAGATGAACTTCACCGCGTTAGCAAATATGCTTCTATGGTTGCTACTCAAGCTGAGCAAGTACTTAAAGCTCAAGATGATTTGCTTGATGAATTAAATAATAAAAATGACTTTGCTGTTAGAGTGGCTACTAGAACTGGTAGAATGACTCGGAACCTTTGTATCCTGAAGGCCACCCTAAGAGAATCGAGCAAGATTCTCAGAGAAATAACTTAGAGGCACCTAGTTCTTCTAAAAAGAAGAAGAAGAAAAACGATAAAACTTTGCATGCTTCTAGTGAACCTAGTGTAGACACACCTAAGAATCCCAATAATATTTCTATCTCTGATGCTGAAACACAATCAGGTGATGGACATGAACCTAGTGATAATGTTAATGATAATGTTCATGTTGATGCTCAACCTAGCAATGATAATGATGTAGAGATTGAACCTGCTGTTGATCTTGATAACCCACAATCAAAGTATCAACATTATGATAAGGGAGATTTTGTTGCTAGGAAGCACGGTAAAGAAAGAGAACCATGGGTTCAGAAACCCATGCCCTTTCCTCCTAAACCATCCAAGTCAAAGGATGATGAGGATTTTGAGCGCTTTGCTAAAATGATTAGACCTATTTTCTTACGTATGCGCTTAACTGATATGCTTAAAGTGAATCCTTATACTAAGTATATGAAGGATGTCATCACAAATAAAAGAAAGATACCGGAAGCTGAAATTTCCACCATGCTTGCTAATTGCACTTTTAAGGGTGGAATACCAAAGAAACTTGGAGATCCGGGTGTACCAACTATACCATGTTCTATTAAAAGAAATTATGTTAGAACTGCTTTATGTGATCTTGGAGCGGTGTTAGTGTTATGCCTCTCTTTATATCGTAGACTTGAATTTAATAAGTTTACACCTACTGAAATATCTTTGCAAATGGCTGATAAATCAACTGCTATACCTGTCGGTATTTGTGAGGATGTGCCTGTTGTAGTTGCAAATGTCACTATCTTAACGGCATTGTGATACTTGATATTCCTGAGGATGATAGTATGTCTATTATCCTTGGTAGACCTTTTCTTAATACTGCAGGGGCTTTTATTGATTGCACCAAAGGCAATGTCACTTTTCATGTTAATGGTAATGAGCATACGGTACACTTTCCGAGGAAACAATCTCAAGTTCATAGCATCAATTCAATTGGAAAAGTTCCAACTATCATTTTTGGAGGTTTTGAATTTCCTCTCCCTCTTGTCAAGAAAAGTATGATATTCTTATTGTTGGGGATTTTCATATCCCGTTGAGGTAACTTAGTGTTATTCAAATTTCTCTGGTTCCGTGTTATTCGGAATGAGTTTGTTAACAAGACTTGATCAACCTTGTTAGTGGGTTCATTTTGATGATCACGAGATGGATGAAACTAGAAGGCACAACCTTCTGTACCCTCTTTTTATCTTCTGTTATTTAGAATAAATAAAGCAAAAATAGTATTATCCGTCTGTTTTCTGAATTATCCATGCATTAAAAAATAGCCCTGAATCATACAAAAGGCCCCGTATTTGGAGGTATCTATGCTGCACGTCTTGCTGAACATTTTCAAATACCCATTAGGCACTATGAGGAGGATGAGATAAAATTGCACCCTCACATCTTAGATTACAAGAGCATGGTAGCACACAAGTTTATTGTTGATAATGAAGATAAGATGCTCTTATATAAACTTAGATTTAATAAGTAGCACATAGAGATTATTACTTTGCCTGCGCCTTTGTTGTTTGATTTCATTGCAGATAATTTTCTTGTCACACGGAAGCGGTGAACAATCATCGAGCTCAAGCTTTTACTCGAACACGAACCTGAGCCGGAACCTGAGCTGGACCCTTATCGTGCATCATCTGTCGGTGGGATCCGGAGATGACCAGCCAGTGGTATCCTGACTACACCTCCCACTACACCGGGGAGAGTAGCGGCGGTCCTTGGTACTAGACCAACTTAGGCCAAAAGGCTAAGCTTGGGGGAGTACGTATTTCTCACCGACTTTACATTCATGTTCACACACTAGTCCTCGGTGCTCATACTCTTTCATTGTGTTATCCATGTTAGTTTAAATTTCTTTTTCTAGTTTTCTTCTTGTGTGTTTGATAAACCTTAAGAAAAACCAAAAAAAGTTAGTTTAAATTCTATGCTTGTAGTAGAATTAAAATGAAAATCCAAAAATATTTCTAGTTCTTCTTCTTACTTGTTGGGAGCTTTCCTGTAAATAGTTTTATTTTCTTTTCTTTCTTTTTGGGGGTCGAGAAGACCATATTGAAAATGCTTAGTGGCTCTTATATGCATGAATGTTTATTTAACTTAGAGCCTATATTACCCAGTCTTCTCTCTTGAGTTGAATGCTTGCAGATTCGGCTTAGTCCAATGCACGTGCACTCTTATTATTATACACATCGTTCGGTCGTATGCAGTGAAAGGCAATAATAACGATATATGATGAACTTATTGGGATGAGAAAAGCTGGTATGAACTCGACCTCTTTTTGTTTTGTAAATATGATGAGTTCATCGTTCATGAGTCAGCTATTATGAAGTAAACATATTTGCAATGATATTTAGAGATTATACTTACTTGTGCCATGCTTGATTAGCTATGGGTTATAATGATTCACCTTGCGTGCCAACATGCTATTAGAATGATTATGATATGGTATGATGAGATGGTATGCTCCTTTGAATGAATTGAGTGACTAGACTTGGCACATGTTCACGCATGTAGTTGAATCAAATCAACATAGCCTTCATGACATTTATGTTCATGGTAGATTATATCCTACTCATGCTTGTACTCGGTGTAAATTAATTTTAATGCATTTTTACGACTGTTGTCGCCCTCCCGATTGGTCGCTTCAGTCTTTTGCTAGCCTTCACTTGTACTAAGCGGGAATACTGCTTGTGCATCCAAACTCCTTAAACCCCAAAGTTGTTCCATATCAGTCCACTATACCTTCCAATATGCGGTATCTACCTGCCATTCCAAGTAAATTTGTATGTGCCAAACTCCAAACCTTCAAATGAAATTCTATTTTGTATACTCGAGCAGCTCATGTACAACTAGGGCTGCCTATATCTTCCATGCTAGGTGAGTTATTCTCAAGAGGAGTGGACTCCGCTCCTCATTCACGAGAAAGGGCCGGTAACCGGGGTGCCCAGTCCCATGATCCAAAAAGATCAAAACTAAATCAAAATAATTGCAAACAAAACTCCCCCTGGGACACGTTGAATGTTGGAAGCACTCGTTGTTTCGAGCAAGCCATGGATTGATGCTTGTGGAGGAGGGGGAGTATAAACATTTACCATTCTGTTTGGGAACTTCCTATAATGCATGTAGTATGGAAGATACAGCCATCTCATAGTTGTTGCGTTGACAGCGAAAGTATGCCGCTCAAAATGTTATTCATTCTCTATTTTAAAATCGAGCTCCGGCACCTCTACAAATCCTCGCTTCCACTGCATGAAGGGCCTATCTATTTACTTTTATGTTGAGTCATCATCCCTTCTTATTAAAAGCACTCACGGAGAGCACACTGTCGCTTTGCATTCATTACTATTGGTTTATATTGGGTATAACTTGGTGGATCTCTTTTACCATGAATTACAATGTTTAGTCAGTCCTTGATCTTTAAAGGTGCTCTGCATTTATGTTTTGGCGGTCTCGTAAAGGGCTAGCGAGATACCATTTTGTTATATCATGTAATGATTATTTTGAGAAAGTGTTGTCATCCGAGTTTTATTATTATCGCTCGCTAGCTAATTATGTTACTGATATGAGTAATTGTGAGACCTATGTGTTATTGTGAGTATGGTTAGTTCATAATATTTGCTGAAACTTGAATGCTGGCTTTTCATGTTTACAACAACAAGAGCAAATAGAGTTTGTAAAAGTTTTTCTTTTTTCACTTTCAATTTATCAACTGAATTGCTTGAGGACAAGCAAAGGTTTAAGCTTGGGGGAGTTGATACGTCTCCAACGTATCTACTTTTCCAAACACTTTTGCCCTTGTTTTGGACTCTAACTTGCATGATTTGAATGAAACTAACCCGGACTGACGTTGTTTTCAGCAGAACTACCATGATGTTGTTTTATGTGTAGAAAAGAAAAGTTCTCGGAATGACCTGGAAATCAATGGAGGCACTTTTTGGAATTTATAAAAAATACTGGGCGAAAGAAATACATCAGGGGGCCCAGGGCCTGTCCACGAGACAAGGGGGCGCGCCCCCCTGTATTGCGCGCCCCCTATCTCCTGGGCCCTCTGGACCTCCTCCGACCTCAACTCCAACTCCATATATTCCGTCTCGGGGAGAAAATTTCATCGCGTTTTGCGACACGGAGCCGCCGCCAAGGCCTAATCTCTCTCGGGAGGGCTGATCTGGAGTCCGTTCGGGGCTCCGAAGAGGGGGATTCGTCGCCGTCGTCATCATCAACCATCCTCCATCACCAATGTCATGATGCTCACCGCCATGTGTGAGTAATTCCATCGTAGGCTTGCTGGACGGTGATGGGTTGGATGAGATTCACCATGTAATCAAGTTAGTTTTGTTAGGGTTTGATCCCTAGTATCCACTATGTTACGAGATTGATGTTGCTATGACTTTGCTATGCTTAATGCTTGTCACTAGGGCCCGAGTGCCATGATTTCAGGTCTGAATCTATTATGTTTTCATGAATATATGTGTGTTCTTGATCCTATCTTGCAAGTCTATATTCACCTATTATATGTTATGATCCGACAACCCCGAAGTGACAATAATCGGGATACTTCTTGGTGATGACCGTAGTTTGAGGAGTTCATGTATTCACTATGTGTTAATGCTTTGTTCCGGTTCTCTATTAAAAGGAGGCCTTAATATCCCTTAGTTTCTTTAAGGACCCCGCTGCCATGGGAGGGTAGGACAAAAGATGTCATGCAAGTTCTTTTCCATAAGCACGTATGACTATTTACGGAATACATGCCTACATTACATTGATGAATTGGAGCTAGTTCTATATCACCCTATGTTATAACTATTGCATGAGGAATCGTATCTGGCATAATTATCCATCACCGATCCGGTGCCTACGAGCTTTTCATATATTGTTCTTCGCTTATTTACTTTTCTCTTTACCGTTACAACTACTACAAAACCCAAAAACATTTATCTTTACTTTTGCTACCGTTACCTTTATTATTATACCACTTTTGCTACTAAACACTTTGCTACAGATACTAAGTTATCCAGGTGTGGTTGAATTGACAACTCAACTGCCAATACTCAAGAATGTTCTTTGGCTCCCCTTGTGTCGAATCAACAAATTTGGGTTGAATACTCTACCCTCGAAAGCTGTTGCGACCCCCTATACTTGAGGGTTATTAGTGTTGCCGCAGAGGCCTCGCCGCCCCCTACTACTCCCACCGCTGGCCAGGCCATCCCTCCACTCACCCACACCCCCTGTTATTCTGCGTCGACGGCAGCCTCACACCGCAGCCGAACCAGTGAACCCTCATACTCCTCTCCGCGTGGGCATCCACTGCCGCGTCTTCCCCGCCTCCGCGTCGTCCCCTTCCTAGGCCTCGCCGTCGTCCATCGCCGTGGTGCTCTCGGCGCGGCGTGGTCAACGTGGCCAAGGAACCACTTCCATCGGACGTGGACTATACGTGGAGAGGCTGACGCTGGGTCCATGGCCGCAGCAAGGAAGTGCCTCCTTATTACGCGAAAAATAATGATTCCTCCACCTGACAGCTGGGACCCACTGGACAGGCCACTTTATTTCACGAAAAAAAGTTTCCCCCCTGACTGCCGGGACCCACCAGCTACATCTTCACACGCAAGGAAGTGCATCCGAAAAAAACGATTCGCCCCCTGACTGCTGGGACCCACCAACTATATCTTCGCACGCAAGGAAGTGCCTGACAGTCGGGACCCACCTGGTCGAAGCTTATGTAGCGTTGTCATTCTGGTCGCGAACGTGTATGTACATACTGGTCGATGTAGAGGTGCGCACATGTCATAGTAGAGGCATGCACGTGTCGTAGTAGAGGTGCGCACGTAGCATGTACACGAACATACAACGGCCAGGGTGCAAGAAAGAAAATATGGCCACGTATGTACATACGGGCGGGGTCTCGAACGCCTACTCGCGCATACGTACGGGGGCTCGTGTACATGGCTGGGTCGGAACGGAGAAACTGCGTCGTCGTCGTGTTCATGGGGAGGCAACGGAATGCGTCGTGTTCATCGGGAGGCAACGGAACGCGTCGTGTTCATCGGGGGGCAACAGAACGCATGGGAGCCAACCGGCTTGGACGGAACATGCGATGGAAACGAGGCCTGGCGTACTGCAGAACGGATGAAACGGCCTTGTGTTCGACCAGCCACGTTCGAAACGGGATCCTGTTCATCGGGAGGGGTCTAGCGTACCGCAAAACAGAGGAAACGGACCTCCTACGGTCGAAACAGGTCCCGCTGATCGGGAGGGGTGTGGCGTGCCGCAAAAGCGGACGAACAGACTTGGGTTGAGTGCTACGGTCGAAACAGGGATCCTGTTCATCGGGAGGGTGTGGCGTGCGTAAGCAGGACTCCACGGATAATCGCTCATCTCCACCATCGACCTCCTCCAGCCTCCACGGGCTACTGTTCATCCACCGCCGACCTCCTCCAGCCTCCACGGGCTCCTGTTCATCCACAGGCTCCTGTTCATCCAGCCTCCACCGTGCGCTACTCCATCGGCTACTATTCAAACATCCCTCTCCACGAGTTCCTGTTCAACAACCCCTCCACGGGCTACTATTCATCCACCCCTCCACCGTCTACTATTCATCCAGCCCTCCATGGGGTCGTCCTGTTCATCGAGCCTTCCACGGGGTCCTGTTAATCCAGCCCCAACCGGCTCGATCGATCGGGGTCCTGTTCATCCAGAGGCAACACCACGGGGTCCTGTTCGTCCACCCCCACCGCTCACTTTTCATCCAACCCCCCCCCCCCCACAACGCTTTCATCCAAACCCCCTGCAACGCTCACTGTTCATCTAGAGGCAGCATCGATCGGATCACTCGGGTTTAGTAACGTGTGGCCTGCAGTGCAATCGCTCGGGTTCAGTTAGGCGACGCCTCGCTCGGGCTCAGTGAGAGCCCAACGCCTCGCGCACACACGCGTACGTTTATGAGAGAAACGCGCATCGCTCGGCCCCCGACCACCCACGGTAACCATGAACTCCCCGAAATTTTCCTCGCCTCGCTTCTACCACGGTTTTTCCATCATGGACGGCCCAAAGAATGTCATGCAGCTGCGTCTCCGCCCGCCTGTGACGAAAAGCCCATTTTCTGTCATGATTTTTGTCATAGAAGTAGGAGCCCACCACATCTATGATGATGCCGGGCTTTGTCACAATTATCGTCATAGAAGTGTCATATGTATGACAGAAAAAAAATTGTTCGGCCCAAAATGTCACGGATGTGTCTTTTTTTGTAGTGATAGATCTAAGTATTGCCATCTTTGGTATTAAATTCATAAGTGGCTCTCATAATAGATTCATAAGGTCATTTGATTTTCTTTCTAGGAAAGTGTTCCATGCCTTTCCTTAATGGAAATTGTAATCTAATATTTCCTTCCTTCACATCAATAATTGCACCAATCGTTCTAAGGAAAGGTCTACCAAGAATAATAGGACATGAAAAATTGCAATCTATATAAAGAACGATAAAATCTACGGGCACATAATTCCTATTTGCAACAATAAGAACATCATTAATCCTTCCCATCGGTTTCTTAATAGTGGAATCCGCAAGCTGCAAGTTTAAACGGCAATCATCAAATTCACGGAAACCTAGCACATCACACAAAGTTTTTGGAATCGTGGAAACACTAGCACCCAAATCACACAAAGCATAGAATTCATGGTCTTTAACTTTAATTTTAATAGTAGGTTCCCACTCATCATAAAGTTTTCTAGGGATAGAAACTTCCAATTCATGTTTTTCCTCATAAAATTGCATCAAAGCATCAACGATATGTTTGGTAAAAGCTTTATTTTGATTATAAGCATGAGGAGAATTCAACACGGATTGCAACAAGGAAATACAATCTACTAAAAAACAATTATCATAATTAAATTCCTTGAAATCCAAAATAGTGGGTTCATTGCTATTTAAAGTTCTGAACTCTCCAATCCCACATTTATCAAATTTAGCATCAGGATCTAAAAACTCCGAATCATTGGGACGCATTTTAACTAAAGTTGACTCATCTCCAGTCCCATCATTATCAAGATTCATATTGCAAAACAAAGATTTAATAGGGGACACATCAATCACTTTTAGATCTTCATCATTATTTCCCTTTAACCCTTCTGGTTTGGCGGCCATCTTATTAACTACGGTGGCTTGATTATAAGAACTTTGAGCTATTGATTTTTCAAGACGAGCAATCTGAGAATTCAAACCATAAAATTCCTTAGAAATATCATCAAGCTCTTTATTCGTGAATTCCATAAAGCTTTTTTGTTCTTTGAGCTCGTTTCTAAAGAAATTATTATGCTCAAATTGTAAAGTCATAAAGCTTCTAACGTTGCTTTCAATCTCTTCCATCGTTCTAAGGTGAAGATTAGCGTTGTTAGGAAAGGCCATTACGGCAAACAGGTACACAAGAAGCAAGCGAAAAAGAGAGGCGAACGGAAAAGAGAGGGCGAATAAAACGACAAGGGTGAAGTTGGGGAGAGGAAAACGTGAGGCAAATGGCAAATAATGTAATGCGAGGGAAATGAGTTTGTGATGGGTACTTGGTATGTCTTGACTTGCGAAGACCTCCCAAGAACGGCTCCGTAAATCCTTCTTGCTACCTCTTGAGCATCGCGTCGGTTTTCCCTTGAAGAGGAAAGGGTGATGCAACAAAGTAGCGTAAGTATTTCTCTCAGTTTTTGAGAACCAAGGTATCAATCCAGTAGGAGGCTTCACGCAAGTCTCTCGTACCTACACGAACAAACAAGAACCTCGCAACCAACACGATAAAGGGGTTGTCAATCCCTTCACGGCCACTAGCGAAAGTGAGATCTGATAGAGATAATAAGATAAGATAAGTATTTTTGGTATTTTTATGATATAGATTGTAAAGTAAAGATTATAAAATAAAGTAGATTGGAAACTTATATGACGGAAGATAGACCCCGGGGGCCATAGGTTTCACTAGTGGCTTCTCTCAAGATAGCATAAGTATTACGGTGGGTGAACAAATTACTGTCGAGCAACTGATAGAAAAGTGCATAGGTATTAGAATATCTAGGCATGATCATGTATATAGGCATCACGTCCGCAACAAGTAGACTGACTCCTGCCTGCATCTACTACTATTACTCCACACAACGACCGCTATCCAGCATGCTTCTAGATTATTAAGTTCATAAGAATAGAGTAACGCATTAGGCAAGATGACATGATGTAGAGGGATAAACTCAAGCAATATGATATAAACCCCATCTTTTTATCCTCGATGGCAACGATACAATACGTGCCTTGCTGCCCCGGCCACACCGGGAAAGGACACCGCAAGATTGAACCCAAAGCTAAGCACTTCTCCCATTGCAAGAAAGATCAATCTAGTAGGCCAAACCAAACTGATAATTCAAGAGACTTGCAAAGATAACCAATCATACATAAAAGAATTACGAGGAGATTCAAATATTTCTCATAGATAAACTTGATCATAAACCCACAATTCATCGGATCTCGACGAAGACAACGCAAAAAGAGTTACATCGAATATATCTCTAAGAAGAACGAGGACAACTCTGTATTGAGATTCAAAGAGAGAGAAGAAGCCATCTAGCTAATAACTATGGACCCGAAGGACTGTGGTAAACTACTCACAACTCATAGGAGAGGCCTTGGGGATGATGTAGAGGCCCTCCGTGATCGATTCCCCCTCCGGCGGAGCGCCGCAAAAGGCTCCAAGATGGGATCTCACAGGTACAGAAGGTTGCGGCGGTGGAAATAGGGTTTCGTGGTGCTCCTGGATGTTTTCAGGGCACGAGAGTATATATAGGCGAAGGAGGCCGGTTAGGGGAGCCAAGAGGGGCCCATGATACGTCTCCGTCGTATCTACTTTTCCAAACACTTTTGCCCTTGTTTTGGACTCTAACTTGTATGATTTGAATGGAACTAACCTTGACCGACGTCATTTATCAGCAGAATTGCCATGGTGTTGTTTTATGTGCAGAAAATAAAAGTTCTCGGAATGACCTGAAACTCCACGGAATATCTTAGAATAAATAATAAAAAATCCTCACCAAAGATGAAGACCAGGGGGCCCACACCCTGTCCACGAGGGTGGGGGGCATGCCCTCGCCCCCTGGGCGCGCCCCCCTACCTCATGGGCCCCCTGGAGACCCTCCAAGGCCAACTCCAACTCCATATATTGGCTTTCAGGGAGAAAAAAATTAGAGAGAAAGTTTCATCTCGCTTTTACGATCACGGAGCCGCCGCCAAGCCCTAATCTCTCTCGGGAGGGCTGATCTGAGTCCGCTCGGGGCTCGGAGAGGGATTCGTGGCCGCTCATCAACCATCCTCCATCACCAATTTCATGATGCTCATCGCCATGCGTGAGTAATTCCATCGTAGGCTTGCTGGACGGTGATGGGTTGGCTTAGATTTATCATGTAATCGAGTTAGTTTTGTTAGGGTTTGATCCCTAGTATCCACTATGTTCTGAGATTGACGTTGCTATGACTTTGCTATGCTTAATGCTTGTCATTAGGGCCCGAGTGCCATGATTTCAGATCTGAACCTATTATGTTTTCATGAATATATGTGTGTTCTTGATCCTATCTTGCAAGTCTATAGTCACCTACTATGTGTTATGATCCGCAACCTCAAGTGACAATAATCGGGACCACTCCGGTGATGACCATAGTTTGAGGAGTTCATGTATTTACTATGTGCTAATGCTTTGTTCCGGTTCTCTATTAAAAGGAGGCCTTAATATCCCTTAGTTTCCAATAGGACCCCGCTACCACGGGAGGGTAGGACAAAAGATGTCATGCAAGTTCTTTTCCACAAGCACGTATGCCTATTTACGGAATACATGCCTACACTATATTTATAAATTGGAGCTAGTTCTGTGTCACCCTATGTTATGATCATACATGACTTAACCACATCCGGCATAATTATCCATCATCGATCCGGTGCCTCGTGTTTTCCATATACTTGTTTACGCTTATTTACTTTTCCGTTGCTCACTATAATCACTACAAAATACCAAAAACATTACTTCTGCTGTCTTTACTTTTGTTACCGTTACCATCACTATCATATTACTTTGCTACTAAACACTTTGCTGCAGATATTAAGTTTCGAGGTATGGTTCAATTGACAACTCAGCTGCTAATACTTGAGAATATTCTTTGGCTCCCCTTGTGTCGAATCAATAAATTTGGGTTGAATACTCTACCCTCGAAAACTGTTGTGATCCCCTATACTTGTGGGTTATCAAGACCTTTTTCCAAGGCCACATTGTTGCCGGGGAGCATAGCTCTATTCTTTGAGTCACTTGGGATTTATATCTGCTGGACACTATGAAGAACTTGAAAGACGCTTAGGACAACAATTTATCCCTCAACTACGAGGGGAGGTAAGGAACTGCCATCTAGCTCGCACTTGATTCACCTTACGTTATGAGTAAGCTAGCGACACCTAAACCTCGCTTACGCTATTCGTTCCGATATGTCGCATGTTATTGATGATGCCATTTCTGCTATGCATGATACTTATGATGAAACTACTTCTATGCTTGATACTACTGTGCTCCTTGGTGAATTTCTAGATGAACAAATTTCTAGGTCTAGAGAAAGAGAAATTATTGAAACTGAATACAATGATGAAAGTGATGATGAAAATATGCCTGCTATTCCTGAGGGTTATCTTTTTGATGCTGAATCTTCTACAGCTATTTTTGCTTGTAAGGATAGATATGAACTTAAGAGGCTGCTAGTTAAATGGAGTAAAGAATCTCTTAGAGATAGGATGAGACCTGACCCTGCTTTTGCTACTTCACCTATCTGTGTTCCTGATAAGGATTATTATGAAATCTATGTTGATCCTGATATAATTACTTTGGTTGAATCTGATCCTTTTTATGGCTATGAATCTGAAACTGTTGTGGCACATCTTACTAAGTTAAATGATGTATCTGCCCTATTTACTAATGATGAGAGATCGCGCTACTTTTTATACTCAAAATATTTCCGTTCTCATTAAAGGGTGATGCTAAGATCTGGTTTAATTCTCTTGATCCTGGTTGTGTGTGTAGTCCCCAGGATATGATTTATTACTTCTTTGCTAAATATTTCCCTGCTCATAAGAAACAAGCTGCTTTGAGGGATATATATAATTTTGTGCAAATTGAAGAAGAGAGTCTCCCACAAGCTTGGGGGAGGCTTCTCAAGTTACTTAATGCTTTGCTTGATCATCCTCTTAAGAAACCTAAAATACTTGATATCTTTTATAATGGACTAACCGATGCTTCCAGAGATTACCTGGATAATTGTGCTGGTTCTCTTTTCGTGGAAAGAACACGGATGAAGCTGAAATTCTATTGAATAATATGTTGACAAATGAAAATAATTGGGCACCTCCTAAGCTAACTCTGATCTAGCTCCCCGAGCCAGCTCCACGAGCCAATTATCGAGCCTATTCCTAAACCAACTCAAGAAGAGAGGTGTTCTATTTCTCAGTCCTCAAGAAGATATGCAAGAGGCAAAGAAATCTATGAAAGAAAAAGGTATTAAAGCTGAAGATGTTAAGAATTTACCTCCTATTGAAGAAATACATGGTCTTAATTTACCGCCTGTTGGAGAAGTATATGATCTCAATTCTTTATTCGCCGAAGAACCTCCTGATCTTGATATCCCAACACAGGTAGTAAAGGTAAATTCTCTCTATAGATATGATAAAGCTGAAGTACCTCCTACTAAAATTGCTAGTCAGTGCTTGGATGAGTTTGATAACTTTATGTTTAACCAAGATGAATTTAATGCTTATTTTGGTAGACAATTAAAATAGAATACCTTTATGATTAAACGCTTGAGTGATTATATTGCTAATATTAGAGGTGAACTTAAACTTGTTAGCAAACATGCTTCTATGGTTACCACTCAAGTAGAACAAGTACTTAAAGCTCAGAAAGAAGTACTTGATGAAATGAATAGTAATAAAAATGATTATGTTGTTAGAGTGGCTACTAGAACTGGTAGAATGACTCAGGAACCTTTGTATCCTGAAGGCCACCCTAAGAGAGTCGAGCAAGATTCTCAGAGAAATAATATTGATGCACCTAGTTCTTCTAAAAGGAAGAAAAAGAAAAATGATAGGACTTTGCGAACTTCTAGTGAACCTATTGCTGAACCACCGAGAATCCAAATGATATCTCTATGTCCGATGCTGAAACACAACTCGGTAATGAACATGAACCTAGTGAAAATGTTAATGATAATGTTCGTGATGATGCTCAACCTAGTAATGATAATGATGTAGAAGTTGAACCTGTTGTTGATCTTGATAACCCACAATCAAAAAATCAACGTTATGATAAGAGAGATTTTGTTGCTAGGAAGCACGGTAAAGAAAGAGAACCATGGGTTCAGAAACCCATGCCTTTTCCTCCGAAACCATCCAAGAAAAAGGATGATGAGGATTTTGAGCACTTTGCTGAAATGACCAGACCCATCTTTTAGCGTATGCGATTGACTGATATGCTCAAAATGAATCCTTATGCTAAATATATGAAAGATATTGTTACAAATAAAAGAACAGCACCGGAAGCGGAAATTTCCACCATGCTTGCTAATTATACTTTTAAGGGTGGAATACCAAAGAAACTTGGAGATCCAGGAGTACCTACTATACCATGCTCGATTAAGAGAAATTATGTTAAAACTGCTTTATGTGATCTTGGAGCGGTGTTAGTGTTATGCCTCTCTCTTTATATCGTAGAGACTTGACTTGAATAAGTTGACACCTACTGAAATATCTTTGCAAATGGCTGATAAATCAACTGCTATACCTCGCCGGTATTTGTGAGGATGTGCCTGTTGTGGTTGCAAACGTTACTATTTTAACGGACTTTGTTATTCTTGATATTCCCGAGGATGATAGTATGTCTATTATTCTTGGAAGACCTTTTCTTAATACCGCTAGGGCTGTTATTGATTGCAACAAAGGCAATGTCACTTTTCATGTTAATGGTAATGAACATGCGGTACACTTTCCGAGGAAACAACCTCAAGTTCATAGTATCAACTCTATTGGAAAAATTCCATCGATTATATTTGGAGGTTTTGAATTTCCTCTCCACTCAAGAAGAAATATGATATTCTTATTATAGGGGATGTGCATATGCCCGTTGAGGTAACATAGTGTTATTCGAAATTTCTCCGGTTCCATGATTATTGGAATGAGTTTGTTAACAAGACTTGATCAACCTTGTTAGTGGATTCTTTTTGATGAGCATGAGATGGATGAAACTAGAAGCACAAACTTCTGTACCCTCTTTATATTTTCTGTTCTTTAGTAGAAATATAGTAAAATAGTATTTTTCTGTCTGTTTCCTGACTTATCCGTGCAATATAAAAATATCCCAAAATAAAAAGTCCTCGTAATGCCATGCCAATTTAATATGATTTTTCGGGAATATTTGAGGATTTTTAGTGCAAAATTACATGGGAGCTGCCACTGGCCGGAAGGGTGGAGGGCGCGCCCCCATGCCTCGTGGCCCACGGTGGCCCTCCTCCGCTTATCCCCGCACCCATCTTCTTCCTCTGCCTCCACACAAACCCGAAAAACCAACTCAAGCTCGTGGTTCCAAATGCACTTGTCGTGATTTTCGATCTCCTTGCTCAAAGCACCTCTCGCAAAACTGTTTGGGGAGATTGTTCGTTGGTATGTGACTCCTCCATTGGTCCAATTAGTTTTTGTTCTAGTGCGTTATTCTTTGCAAATTTGTGCTGCATAGGTAACCATGTTCTTGAGCTTGCATTTCAAATTTATATGGTTCCAAGTAGTCCTAATGCTTGATATATGCTCTAGGCACTTGTATGAGTAGTTGCGATCAGTTTTATTGAAGTTGGTTCACTTTTGTTTGAAGTGACTAAAAATTTCAGATTATTTCAGAAATAATGAAGAGACTTTTGAGGGGCTCGTCGAGCCAAGCTCGAGGGAAAAACTAAAGGAAGAAGAGCAGCGAAGCCCAAATTTAATTTGCCTCAAGATCATGGAGGTCCGGCCGTGTGAATGGCCTTCCGATGACTTCTTGAGGAGAGCCGGATTTATGAGGATTTCTATCTATTAATTGAGAACGCCGGCCTCACCGACTTCCTCTGCGATCAACGCCATCAAGATTCTTACTCACAAATACTTTTGTGCAGAAATTCTACTTTTTCCCTAAGAAATCACCTCCAACAGTAGAGTTCCATTTATATGACGTTGTTAAGGAGATGACATTAGCTGAATTTTGCGAGGTTTACAAAATAACTTTTGAGGGCACCTTAGATGAACCACACAGTAATGAAGTGGAAGCTTTTATTAACACTATCACTGTGGGAGAAACCAGGAAGGTTTCTGATGCAAGAATTACTAGCATACTGAGGGAGTCCCGGACTAGGGGGTGTCCGGATAGCTGGACTATCATCACGGCCGGACTCCAAGACTATGAAGATACAAGATTGAAGACTTTGTCCCGTGTCCGGATGGGACTTCCCTTGGCGTGGAAGGCATGCTTGGCGATACGGTTATGTATATCTCCTACCATTGTAACCGACTCTGTGTAACCCTAACCTATCCTAAGGTCTATATAAACCGGAGGGTTTTAGTCCAGAGGACAAGAACAACAATCATACCATAGGCTAGCTTCTAGGGTTTAGCCTCCTTGATCTCGTGGTAGATCTACTCTTGTACTACCCATATCATCAATATTAATAAAGCAGGAGTAGGGTATTACCTCCATGGAGAGGGCCCGAACCTGGTAAAAACATTGTGTCCCTTGTCTCCTGTTACCATCCGCTTAGACGCACGATTCGGGACCCCTACCGAGATCCGCGGTTTTGACACCGACATTGGTGCTTTCATTGAGAGTTCCTCTGTCGCCACCGATAGGGCCCGATGGCTCCTTCCGATCATCAACAACGACGCGGTCCAGTGGTGAGACTTTTCTCCCCAGCATGTATCTTCGTGTTCGACGACTTTGCTCTGCAGGGCCAATTCGCTTGGCCATCCGAGCAGAATCGAAAGCTACGCCCGCCATCAGGGTCGATTTGGAAGTTTGAACTATACGGCCGATATCCGCTGGAGACTTGATCTTCGACGGATTCGAGCCAATAAGCTGCGCGTCAGACTGTCTCGATGGGCATGACCTAGCTCTGCAGCCGGTCAAAGGCCACAGAGGCCGCAATAGCGATATCTGCTCCGACCCTTAATCCGGAGCCGGATTCCCCAATCGAGGACGAGTGGTTGGACACCGCCTCGGGGGCTACAATCTCTACGGCGATTGAGGCGAACTCCGTCCCCGTCCTTTGCAAAGACCTTGACTCCAGGGTGCCGGACTCCTCTCCGGACACCGAACCCTCCGCGCCCCTGCCAATCGAACCCGATTGGGCGCCGGACATCTTTCAGCACTCGCCCTTTGGCGACATCCTGGAATCACTAAAGTCTCTCTCTTTATCCGGAGAGCCCTGGCGGACTACGGTCGGGGAAGGTTGGGATGCGGACGGCGAAGAAATTCAACGCCCACCCACCACCCACCTCGTAGCTATCGTCGAAAGTTTACACGACGTGCTCGACTTCGACTCAAGACATCGACGGTATGGGCTGACGATGAAGGAGACAACAATGAGCCAGCACCTCTAGGATGCTGGATAGCCACCTCATCTCATGATGTATACATGGTGGACATACCTAAAGGAAATGAAGACGAGGAACAACGGGATGCTACGAAGGATAAATCCCTCGAAAAGCAGTCAAAACGGCAACGTAAACGTCGAACAAAGTCCCACCTCAACAAAGACCCAGCCATAAAGCAGGGCGAACCGGTGGACAATGAACAAGCTATTGAGCAATCATCCGAACAAGACAACCTGGATAAACAATCTGACCCCGCCGAAGACAACAGGCCGGACAAACTATTGGAGCAAAACGACCTCCGTAAAAGGCTCGCTGCTACTGCGTACAGAGCCTGAAAAAAGAAGCGGAAGCTCAAAACAGCGGAAGATGCACTCAGGATTAGATGGAGCCAAGTATTCAAGATCACAGACAAGCACGGGCGACGACCGCCGAACAAAGAGCTACCCGAAAAGAAAGCTACTGCCCGAATCGACGAGGAGGCCTTAGAGCCCCACAATTAAAAAGCAAGAAGGCCACCCGGTCGGATGGACGACCTCACGCAAAAAGAGAGCGGTGAATGGTGCAAGACACAAGCCAATATGCGATCCACATAAGGATTCACATCAAAAGGATGGCCCAGCTAGGTCCATCTATGGGCCAAGAAAGCATGCTCACAAAGCAATGCAACACGGCAAAATTCCGAAGATCACGGCACACCCAAATATAGGGCGCAAGACACCCCTATGTTTCACCGATGAGGTGCTGGATCATGAATTTCGGTGATTCAAACCCGTAAACATAGAGGCATACGATGGAACAACAGACCACGGAGTCTGGATTGAGGATTACATCCTCCACATACACATGGCTAGAGGAGAGATGATCTCCACGCCATAAAACACTTACCCTTAAACTCAAAGGGCCAGCTCGGCATTGGCTTAAGAGCCTCCCGAAAATACAATTGGAAGCTGGGAAGAGCTCGAGGATGCATTTCGGGCAAATTTTTCGGGGACTTATGTCCGCCTCCGGATGCGTATTTATCTAAGTCACATAAGTCAACAGCCGAGAGTCAGCCCGGAAATTCTAGAACAGGTTCCTTACTAAAAAGAACCAAATAGTCGACTGTCCGGACGCCGAAGCCTTAGCAGCTTTCAAACACAACGTCCGAGACGAATGGCTCGCCAGACACCTCGGCCAAGAAAAGACAAGAAAACAATGGCCGCATTAACAAGCCTCATGACCCGCTTATGCTGGAGAGGATAGGCGGCTAGCAAGATGCAGCACCAACGACCCAAGTACATCCGAAACCAGGGATGGAAATGGGAAACCACTACGCAACAAGGACCAACGCCGATTAAAAGGAACAGTCCAAAGAGCACGGCAATAACGCCCGGATTCAAAGCTCACGGCAGAACAACAAAAAACTGCCCCTTAAGGACAATAGCAATGAGCTATCCAACTTCAACAAAATCCTGGACAAGATATGTCAAATACACAGTACTCCTGGGAGGCCTGCTAACCATACCCACCGAAATTGTTGGGTCTTCAAACAGTCCGGCAGACTGAACGCTGAACACAAGGGGCTCGACACACCAAGTGAAGATGACGACGAGCACCACAAGCAGAGCCCTGGAAAACAAAAGACTTTCCCACAAGAGGTTAAAATAGTAAACTCACTTGGCGTGATCAAACGGAAAAAGAGCGGCGCCCACTAAAAAGTGCGCCGCATAATCGGTTGTCAAAACCAATCACCTTCGACCATCGTGACTATTCCGAAAATATCCTAACGCAGGATGGATCGCCACGATATTGGATCCTATAATCAACGGATTCCAATTTACATGAGTCCTCATGGATGGCGGCAGTGACATAAACCTGATATATCAGGACACAATCCGCAAGATGGGGATAAACCCAATCAAAATTCGCCGTAGCAACACCTCCTTTAAAGGAGTAATGCCAGGCCCATATGCCCATTGCACGGGCTCCATACTACTAGAAGTTGTGTTCGGTTCATCCAGCAACTTCCGTCGCGAAAGGTTACTCTTCCATATCGCCCCGTTTAAAAGTAGCCATCAAGCACTATTGGGACGCTAAGCATACCGCTTTAACGCAATACCGCATTATGCATCTTTAACACTTAAAATGCCCGGTCCACGCGGCATTATCTCGTTAAAAGGAAGTATTAAGTGTTACTCGAGCACGGACGAACGGGAGACTGCCTTGACAGCCCCACAGCTATCCGGCTCTACTAGGCAAAGAATCTGAATTGGTCATTCAAACCCCGGACACGGCTAGACGAGTCCGGCGCCTACTAGCGGCACACCCCCATACGAGGGGCTGCATGCATGTACAACAAGAGACAATAAAGCTCAACTTTTTCTTCTAACTATACTCTGTTTATTTAATTTTAAGTACATCTTTTTGCAAGATCTTTTTTCTTTTAAACTAAGCTCCTCTCTTTTACAGATGAACAACGTGCTACACCCGTCTAGGATACGGCACAACGGAGACACAGGCACAGACGTGCAGTAGGGACCCGTTGCAAGGATTCTTTTTAGATTAAGACCTGCGTAAACCTTTTTTACTGTCTCTTGTTGATATACATCCCCCGGTTCCTTACTATAACCGAGGAGGAGGTCAAGGCGTTTTGGCATTGGCCGCACCAGAATTTTTTGGCGTGCACTGGACATCAGGGGCTTAGGGCATTATTCTGCCCATTTTCATAAAGACCGAATACCTTAGGGAGTATTCATGTCTCGAGTTAGGACTTATATGCATCAGCTCGAATCATGTCTTTGGTCAAATGTTGGGTTGCGGCTCCTGTGTTTTGCTGCCTTACATTCCTTTTTTCACGGCTAACGGCACCAGGAGAACTCTGCGATTGTGCCCGGTTCGCCGGGCGAGCACCACAAGAGAGAAAGCCGAAAACTGATCGTCATGATATAGCAAGAAACTGGTCAACCACTCGATGACTCACGGGAATGTTTAGGATTCCTCCGCATTAACGAAGGACGGTTTTGATCGAGCACATACGCACCCGAATTCCGGGAGAGTGCGGTGCCCAGGGGCTATATAGTAGCCCCACCCTCGAACTCCTATGGCTAAGTGAAAGTGATAAAGCATTATAGTCCGGTTGCCTGGTTTGCTACGCTATCACCTCCTTCACAGGACCAAGACGTTGGATTAAGTGTGAAAAAGCGCTTTCTTTGCAAACACCCCCGCACTATGTGCGTGGGGGCTGAAGCCAAGGACTGCCATCTTTCAGGTTATATACACATATACATAAACGGCCGCATACGGGAGTAGTTTACTACTTGAACGCACAAGTATAAAACCTCTTATATTATATTGAAACATTGTTTTCACAAATCATACATGTCATCTAAAACATAATATCCTTCGAACCTTTGCGTCTCTATTAAACGAAGCGCCCGTGAGGACTTCTTCAAAAGTAGTCCTCGGTAGGTACTCGGCTTCGTCCGAGTCTTGGGATTCAACATCGGTGGCCTTCATCTCTGCCCAAGATGTCTTGACACGGGCGAGCCATCCGCGCTCCCTCAATACACGCCGATCGCTTCATTTCGTTGATACTGTGTACCGCATCAAGGAACCGCTGCACTAAACCAAAATAGCTCTTCGGGTCAGGTCCGCCCGGCCACAAGTGAGTCAGGACATGCTTCATGGCAAAGCCGGACAACCGATTTAGCTCGGCCCATTCGGCCAACCGATCGGTCAGCGACAGAGGACTATGGAATTGAGACCAATATAGCTCTTCCTTCAGGCCCCTTTTCTCGCCCCGGAAGTGCTCAACAGCGTCCGCGGCGCTAGCCGCCAAGTCGAGATAAGCATCCTCCGAACTCCACAACTTATCCAATTGAGCATACTTTGGATCATGTATTTTCTCCATAGAACGGTTTTCCGGCCGCAATTGCCCGGCCTGACTCAGCTCCTCCTTGGCAGCTCTCAAAGCCGCTTGGGCATTCTTGGATTCGGCGGCGGCCTTTTTTAGGCCCTCTTGTTCTGCTTGAGGTTCTTTTTCAAGAACCTCGCAGCGATCGGTAATATTCCTTAACTTTTTGGCTATATCGGCCATTTCCTCTTTGCTTCGGCAGTGATCAGCCCGTTCGGCTTCTAACTCTTCGGCTGCCTTTAAAGCAGCCGACATCGAATTCGGGCTTGCTCTTTTGCTCGGCGAGTTCCGCCCGCAGCTCCTCCACGGCAGCGGCACCATCTCGCATTAAGCATCACGAATAGTAAGACATGGGCGTCGGGCCCCTTACCAGTGTGTCCGCATAGAAGTCGCATACCTTGTGACTCGTCAAACCATTTATTGACCAGCGTGATGTCCGCATCCGCCTCGTCAAGTCGCCGCATTAGTTCGGCATATTCATCGATCCGGCTGGCCTCCCACGCCCGCCACCACCTTTTTAGGAGCGGCGATATGTTATAATCGAAATTTGATCCTCGGCACATTGTCAATTTTGACAACATACCGAGTCTCGGGGGCTACTATCTATACAGGCGCATTTATATGCATAACTGTCAGAAGGTACATCATTTTTTGCGTACCTCAAACCCCGTCAGTAAGCCTCTAACGACTTCATCCAATCCGCTCTCCGCGGATGCAATTCTTTCAATAACCGTACCCATTAGAGCACGGTGATCCTCTGAAATAGCCGCTCGCCCGAGCAGATCCTTCAGCTCCTCCAACCGCACACCACTGGGCGCCGGACCTTCCGGCCCCGCCGGACTTGGGGACACCCTCCGCGACGACACCTCCGGGTCGTCCGCTTCACATGAGGGTACGACAGGTGGAGGCGTTTCGCTCTCCATCATCTCCGGAAGAAGATCCCCCGAAGACGAGCTCTGCTGAGAAGGGCTGAGGTCCGAACTACAAGGTACAATTTCGGTTATCTTCATGAATAAATACAGGGATGTTTCTTATTTACAAGACCCCTCATTTTTACTTACGGCTCGCTAGAGGGCTGATCACCTTGGGGAAATAATGCGGCTGGGTTACTTCCCGGCGCCGGACTCTTTGCCGAAGATCCCTTTCCCCTCTTTGAGGCCTTGACCTCCTGATCTTCAAGGTTGTCCTCTCTCCTCGGAAGGTGGGACTCTTAATCCATCCTTCCTCAATGGCCTCCTTCATAGAGGCGATTTGCTTCCCGCCTCCCCTTCGCCTTCTTCAAAAGGCGCGACCTTCAACATCTTGGTCAGCATGGGATCCGGCGTGGACTCCGGGAGGGGAGCCGGACACCTTATTAACTTTGCCTTGGCTATCCATTCATGTTCAAAAAATAGCTCCTTTAAAGGGCACATACATAAAATAAATGAATGAACAGCTTGTCCGGTTACAGGACTACTTACTTGAGTATCTGGGTGATTGCAGCTTGGTCCTGCGTCCTCGGTCAAGTCCGGACACTTCTCTTGTGATCCGAAGAACAGTTTATACATCTCCATGGGCATCGTGCCCATAAAATTTTGGAAAACTCGTGGTCCCTCCGGACTGAATCCCCACAGGCGGAGGGGGCGGCGTTTGCAGGGCTGGAGGCGCCGGATCACCATAACCTGCGCCACTGCGACCAGGTTGATTCATCTTTCCTGGAGGTCTCGAATACGGCCCTGCAGCAAGGGAACGTCCTTGGACGACCCCAGTCGAGCCCCGTGTTGACCCATGATGCCAGTTCTGTGGTGGACCTGAGCGAAGGCGAGGCGCCGCCCATTTGGTGCCCCTGGGAGCGGTGATATAAAACCACTCCCGTTGCCACAAACCAAGCTCCTCTTGAAAAGAGCCCTAGGGCCACGGAGCATCAGCACATTTGCTTATGACCGCCCCTTCGCACTCTATTTGTTGCCTCGATCATCTTTGGATCCACCTTGAAGGTCTTGAGCCACAATCCAAAGTGGGGGTAATATGGAGGAAGGCCTCACATCTGACGATGAATGACGAGATATGGAGGATGGACTCGGATTCAAGTCATGGAAATAAAGCACATAATAAAACATGAGCCCCCGCACAAAGGGATCCGTCGGGAAGCCTAAACCCAGTAGGAAGTTGGACACGAACACCACGTTCTAGCCGGGCTCAGGAGTGTGAATGAACTGCCCTGGTGCAGGCAGCCTATGCGAGATCTCGCGGTTAGATACTGGCGCCACGCAGCTTTAGCACATCTCCTTCAGGATGAGAGGAAGACATCCATCGGCCGTGTTGGTCGGATCCGGACATCGTCGAAAGTCCGAAGCGCCTGAATCAAGCTTTGGATGTTGGAAATCGGCGAGGCGAACTTCGATGGAGGGTGTAAAAAGAAGAGGGCCTTGGTCTCATTATAAAGAGGTTGAATACCAAGAGCCCACCCGTGGTCGATTAGGACTTCGCCTTTTGATAGAGGAGGCAGGCCAACGGCCCGGTTGGTTACCCGTCCGTATTGATGAGAATCCTGGAATAAGGGGGCATGATCTATGCTTTGATAGGACGTGCCAAGGAAACTGCCTCGCTAAACACGCTGAGGTGGAATAGTAAAAACGATTCATATAAAGGCCTGGCCGTGGTGTGATGCCACGTCGCGGAATACATCAGCAGATATGTGCAAAAATTATTCTCTCTACGGTGTTATGTGGAACTTGTTTTGTAGAGTCGGACACTATCCTTGTGTTCAAAACCTTCTATGGAGTATTCGAAGGAGGAACCCGCCTTGCAATGCCGAAGACAATATGCGCGCGGACTCCGTCATTGAAGCCTGGTTAGGGGCTCTTGAGGAGTCCCGGACTAGGGGTGTCCGGATAGCGGGACTATCGCCACGGCCGGACTCCAAGACTATGAAGATACAAGATTGAAGACTTCATTCCCGTGTCCGGATGGGACTTTCCTTGGCGTGGAAGGCAAGCTTGGCGATACAGATATATAGATCTCCTACCATTGTAACCGACTACATGTAACCCTAACCTATCCGGTGTCTATATAAACCGGAGGGTTTTAGTCCGTGAGACAAGAACAACAATCATACCATAGGCTAGCTTCTAGGGTTTAGCCTCCTTGATCTCGTGGTAGATCTACTCTTGTACTACCCATATCATCAATATTAATCAAGCAGAGTAGGGTATTACCTCCATCGAGAGGGCCCGAACCTGGGTAAAAACATTGTGTCCCTTGTCTCCTGTTACCATCCGCCTAGACGCACAGTTCGGGACCCCCTACCCGAGATCCGCCAGTTTTGACACCGACACATACATTTTCCTGTTTTAGGCTACTTTGCCTTATTTGCTAGTCGTTGCTTGATTGGTCGCGGGAACTATGAAAACCTTAGTGTTCCTGATATTATCATTTTGTTCCATGGTTTATACCGCAATAACTCTGTTAGTATGGGTGGAATTGTTGCTAGACGGTTAAGTCTGAACCGTACTAAGGGCCCCGTCTTTGGAGGCATTTATGCTTCATGCCTAGCTAAATATTTTGAATTACCTATTAGGCATGAGGAGAAAGAAGAAACAGCGTTGCCCCGTGCTTATTTAGATTATAAGAGTATGCTAGCGCATGATTTTCTTGTTAAGAGTCGCGAAGGGGAGCTCAAATATAAATTGTACTTTGATAAACATCACCCTGAGACTATTAATTTTCCTGCTCCCTCTTTATTTAACTTGTCTACAGGTCCTTACACCGTTCCATGGGCGGCTGTCTGCTTCATCTAATCCTATCCTGCACCAGCCCCGAACCGGAACCACAAGATGAGCCTCCACGACTATCTGTTTATTCTTGGGATCCAGAGGATGTTGCCCGGCCAAAGGGCGATCGAGTCCTCGTCTTCACATTATGATCCCAACTATTTTGCATCGCAGTACGACCCCAGCTACACCTACGGGTATCAGCCAGGCTATCCCTGGCAATAGACAAACTTAAGCCAAAAGCCTAAGCTTGGGGGAGTACGTATTTCCCACCGACATTACATTCATGTTCACACACACTCATCACTAGATGTCGGTGCTCATACTCTTTCACTGTAATATCCATGCTAGTTCATTTTCCTTTTTCCTGCTTTCTTCTTGTGTGTTTAATAAACCTTAAGAAAAACCAAAAAAATTTATTAGTAGTTTATTTTTTTCTTTGTAGTAGTAATAATTAAAAAGAAAAGCGAAAATATTTCCCGTTCTTCTTTTGCTTGTTGGGAGCTTTCCGTGTAAATAGTTTTATTCCTTTTCTTTTCTTTGAAATTGAGGAGAAGACCATAATTAAATTGTTGAAGTGGCTCTTATATGCATTATTGTTGATTTAACCAAGAGCCCATATTGCCTTGTCTTCTCCTGTTTATTGAATGCTCATGATTCCAGCTTAGTCCAATGCACGTGCACTCTTATTATTCATATCGTTCGGTCGCAAGTGAAAGGAAATTATGATGAAATATATGATGGACTGGATCGAGATGGGAAAAGCTGGTATGAACTTCGACCTCTTTTGTTTTTGTAAATATGATGAGTTCATCGTTCCTGATTCAGCTCATTATGAATAAACATGTTTGCAATGACAATTAGATATCATAGTTGCTTGTGCCATGCTTGATTAGCTATGAGTTATAATGGTTTACCTTGCGTGCCAACATGCTATTGAGATGATTATGATGTGGTATGATAGGGTGGTATCCTCCTTTGAATGATTTAAGTGACTTGACTTGGCACATGTTCACGCATGTAGTTGAAACAAATCAACATAGCCTTCACGATATTTATGTTCATGGTGGATTATATCCTACTCATGCTTGTATTCCATGTTTATTAATTTTAATGCATGTTCATGACTGTTGTCGCTCTCTAGTTGGTCGCTTCCCAGTCTTTTGCTAGCCTTCACTTGTACTAAGCAGAATATTTTTGTGCATCCAATCCCTTAAACCCCATAGTTATTCCATATGAGTCCACCATACCTTCCTATATGCGGTATCTACCTGCCGTTCCAAGTAAATTTGTATGTGCCAAACTCTAAACCTTCAAATGAACATTCTGTTTTGCATGCTCGAATAGCTCATATATCAACTAGTGCTGCCCTTATCTTCCGTGTTAGGCGGGTTATTCTCAAGAGGAGTGGACTCCGCTCCTCACTCACAAGAAAATGGCTGGTCACCGGATGCCCAGTCCCATGCTTTATGCAAACTAAATCAAAATAATAGTAAACAAAACTCCCCCTGGGACCCGTTGAATGTTGGAGGCACTCGTTGTTTCGAGCAAGCCATGGATTGATGCTTGTGGAGGAGGGGGAGTATAAACTTTACCATTCTGTTTGGGAACCGCCTATAATTTTTTTAGCATGGAAGATATCACCATCTCTTAGTTGTTACGTTGACAATGAAAGTATGCCGCTCAAAATATTATTTATCTCTATTTCAAAACCGAGCTCTGGCACCTCTACAAATCCCTGCTTCCCTCTGCGAAGGGCCTATCTATTTACTTTCATGTTGAGTCATCACCCTCTTATTAAAATGTCTAGTCAGTCCTTGATCTTTGAAGGTGCTCTGCATTTATTATTGTTAATTTATATCGGGTATGACGATGATTGGATCTCTTTTACCATGAATTACAATGTCTAGTCAGTCCTTGATCTTTGAAGGTGCTCTGCACTTATGTTTTGCGGTCTCAGAAAGGGCTAGCGAGATTCCATCTTGTTATGTCATATTATGATTATTTTGAGAAATTGTTGTCATCCGAGATTTATTATTATGACTTGCTAGTTGATTACGTTATTGATATGAGTAAACATGAGACCTGGGAATTATTGCGAATGTGGTTACTTATAATATTTGCTGAAACTTGAATGCTGGCTGGACATAAGTACAACAACAAGAGCAAACAGAGTTTGTAAAAGTTTTTATTTTTCTCTTTCAATTTGTCAACTGAATTGCTTGAGGACAAGCAAGGGTTTAAGCTTGGGGGAGTTGATACGTCTCCGTCGTATCTACTTTTCCAAACAGTTTTGCCCTTGTTTTGGACTCTAACTTGTATGATATGAATGGAACTAACCTTGACCGATGATGCTTTCAGCAGAATTGCCATGGTGTTGTTTTATGTGCAGAAAATAAAAGTTCTCAGAATGACGTGAAACTCCACGGAATATCTTAGAATAAATAATAATAAATCCTCGCCAAAGATGAAGACCAGGGGGCCCACACCCTGTCCACGAGGGTGGGGGGGCGCCCGCCCCCTTGGCGCGCCCCCCTACGTCGTGGGCCCCCTGGAGACCCTCCGACGCGAACTCCAACTCCATATATTGGCTTTTGGGGAGAAAAAATCAGAGAGAAAGTTTCATTGCGTTTTACGATACGGAGCCGCCGCCAAGCCCTAATCTCTCTCGGGAGGGATGATATGGATTTCGTTCGGGGCTCCGGAGAGGGGGATTCGTCGCCGTCTTCATCATCAACCATCCTCCATCACCAATTTCATGATGCTCACCGTTGTGCGTGAGTAATTCCATCGTAGGCTTGCTGGACGGTGATGGGTTGGATGAGATTTATCATGTAATCGAGTTAGTATTGTTAGGGTTTGATCCCTAGTATCCACTATGTTCTGAGATTGATGTTGCTATGACTTTGCTATGCTTAATGCTTTTCACTAGGGCCCGAGTGCCATGATTTCAGATCTGAACCTATTATGTTTTCATGAATATATGTGTGTTCTTGATCCTATCTTGCAAGTCTATAGTCACCTAATATGTGTTATGATCCGGCAACCCCCAAGTGAAAATAATCGGGCCCACTCCCGGTGATGACCATAGTTTGAGTAGTTCATGTATTCACTATGTGCTAATGCTTTGTTCCAGTTCTTTATTAAAAGGAGGCCTTAATATCCCTTAATTTCTAATAGGACCCCGCTGCCACAGGAGGATAGGACAAAAGATGTCATGCAAGTTCTTTTCCACAAGCACGTATGACTATTTACGGAATACATGCCTACATTATATTGATGAATTGGAGCTAGTTCTGTGTCACCCTATGTTATGACTATTACATGATGAACCACATCCGGCATAATTATCCATCACTGATCCGATGCCTACGAGTTTTCCATATACTGGTTTACGCTTATTTACTTTTTCCGTTACTCTTTGTTACAATCACTACAAAAATACCAAAAACATTACTTTTCTTTGTCTTTACTTTTGTTACCAAGTTATCACCACTATCATATTACTTTGCTACTAAACACTTTGCTGCAGATATTAAGTTTCCAGGTGTGGTTGAATTGACAACTCAGCTGCTAATACTTGAGAATATTCTTTGGCTCCCCTTGTGTCGAATCAATAAATTTGGGTTGAATACTCTACCCTCGAAAACTCTGGCGATCCCCTATACTTGTGGGTTATCAGCCCAAGAGGGTGGGGCGCGCGCCCACACCCCTAGGGCGCGCCCTCCTGCCTCGTGGCCGCCTCAGCTGCTTCTTGACGTCCACTCCAAGTCTCCTGGATTGCGTTTGTTCCAAAAAGATCGCTCCCGAATGTTTCATTCCATTTGGACTCCGTTTGATATTCCTTTTCTTCGAAACACTGAAATAGGCAAAAAAGCAGCAATTTGGGCTCGGTCTCCGGTTAGTAGGTTAGTCCCAAAAATGATATAAAAGTGTAAAGTAAAGCCCATAAACATCCAAAACGGGTAATATATTAGTATGGAACAATCAAAAATTATAGATACGTTGGAGACGTATCAGATGCCTGCTCAAAAATGCAATTAGATATCTCAAAAATGCCATCGGTAAGTTAGATGGTTGCTAAAAAATGACATTAGATGTCGGAGTAAATGACCACGAGTAGCCTAGCCGGCTCCCCTTGGGACTTCAGAAAAAATTATAAGCCACTCAACCCCTCCAAACATCCAAGACGCGGGGCCACCTTCCCTTGGCCGGCTGACTCTCAGGCCGGCTACCAGGAGGCGGCCCGGCCCTAAAACCTACAGTGAGAAGGCCACAAGAGGGCCGACTCCCAAGGAGCCGACCACCAGAGGGCCGACTCCACAGAGCCGGCCATGAGAAGGCCGACTCCAAGAAGCCGGCACCCCCGCAGGCGGCCAAGGCCGCACCCTCAGAATCTGCACCCACATAACAGTGATGAGGCAGGCGTGGCATACAGATGAAGCTGCCACCCCTCAGATCCTGAAAGGCCATGATGGCCAAAGTGCGCCTGTAGACGGGGCGGCTATCACCCGTCTGGGCGCTGCATCATATGCTAATCATGACATCACCCAATGTGCCTGTCAAGATGCGACCAAGAAGTGCGGGCCCCTCTCCGGCCGAGAGATGCCCGAAGGCGGCTCGGCCTCCCCCAGTCGGCCTGAGATATGGCCGGTTTCCCATAGCCGGTTTGTTCCCTCCCTCGAAGGAAGCGCCTCATTAAGGAGGCAAGACGAGGTGAGGCTACAGTGATCGCCGCCAAGGCGGCGGCACTGTAGCCATGCTTACCCCGACAAAGCCCTCGTCACCAGGATTGAGGCAACAGTAACCAGCCCCCGACAAGGCCTTCAGCGGTGGGACCAGCTTGTCGACCAAGAAGCCGGCAGCCGGCGGGACCCACCAGTCAAGGGTTCCCATGGGCCGGGCGGAGAAGCCAAGGGGCGATGACACTGATGGCTAGGGCTCGCGCCCAGCCGGATTACCATTGTAACCCTGGGGGGGTAGGCCTATATAAACCCCCCAGGGCACCCATGCAAAGGGTTGATCTCTTAGAGTTTTTAGACACCACATAGAGGGAAGGGGAGAGCCAGCCGTGCCTTTCTCTTCTTCCTCTCGCCGAACAGCTCAAGGAGCCTCTGTAGCCACTTGTTCATCTAGTGATCATGCGGAGACCCCGCAGAGCAGCAGTAGGGGTGTTATCTCCACGGAGAGCCCCGAAGCTGGGTAAGATTCGCCGGCGTGCATGCCTTCGCCTCATCCTGCTTCCAGGCACCGGCGACGTCTTATTGGCTCCCACAATAATAAGCCACCCGTTGGCATATGTCGCACCTAACACCCGACATTTGGCGCCCACCGTGGGGCCAAGTGCACCATCGTCCGGAGACCTGTTCTGGACGGGAACCCTCTTCCTTCCCAGCGGTCGTAGCCAGCCCGGCATGCCCGATGGCGCTTGCCCCGACGCGCTGCAAGGCGGCGCTGACGTCATACGGCGAGCTGCCTCGCCGACCTTCTTGGCGAGCTCGCATCTCCGACGAGCCCGCCTCGACGCTGCACAAAGGCTGCCCGAGAGCCACCTTGTCGCCCTCCTTGACCAACTCCACGTCTCCAAATGAAGCTGCTGTGGATTTGGGTCGGTTGGCTCCACCGACCCGATGCTTGTCGACTCCGACACGGCATCGCTCGACGCTTTCCCCACCAACGTTGTGATCTTCAACGACCCGCTCCCCTGAGCCGACAGCTGTGGCAGTGCCATCACCGAGGTGCTGGTCATCGACCACGGCGGCCCCTCCGGGCGAGAACGCCCACGACGCCCTGCAAGCGGCGCTGCACGACCTGTCCGCCCCTCTCCCGACCGAGGCCGACACCGAGGCACTGGAGGCGTGCCGCCTTGCCCTCCACGTGGAGGGCCAGAGGATAGCTTCCATGAGACGCCTCACTGAGGCTCACCAGCGCGAAGTCGACCGCGCCGCCTTTGGCACGCCACCCCCTGACGGGCCGAGCCGAGTCGGCGTCGTCAAGAAACGCGGCGCAGTCATCGCCGACATGCTGGGAGCAGACCGCCCAGTCTACGCCACGCCCCTCGAGAACCTACGCGCCGCCCAGGCGGCCGTAGAAGAGCTGAATGGACTAGGGCCCGACGAGCTCCCCTATATGGCTAGACGCATCCAGCAACTGATTGGCGCGGCAAGAGAGCGGCATGAAGACGGCGCGTCCGCCAACAAAAGCCCCTTCCTCATGCGAGAGCACGGGCGCCACGTTACAAGACACCGATCAAGGGCAACACTTGCACAGCCACGGCGAAGAAAAAGGAGCCGATCGCCACCACTTTAACACGGATCTCGTCGAAGCGCGGCAAGAAGGCCTCCCTCGAGCCGTGGAGCGACGAGGCAACCCGCCTCCTCCTCCGCCTCGCGGGGAAAGATATCCCACCCCGCCGCTTCTCACGCATCCGACTCTCAGCGGCCGACTAGGCCGCCGCGAAGGAGTCGGCGAAAACGACGCCCGCCATCGGATCGACCGCCTAGCGCGATCCCTGGCATTGGAAGAAGAAGTCGATGTCGGCCCGCCTTGCTTCGGGCCCAGCATCCGCGACGAGCCCTTCCCAACAGGGTTCTCACTCCCAAGAGACATGCCCAAGTACAACGGCTCTGTGAAGCCGGAGGATTACCGATCGACTACTCCACGAAGTCAAGATAGTGAACAAAGAACAGGCGTGTTGCCGTGAAATATGTGCCCCTCATGCTTCAAGGCACGGCGCGAACCTGGCTCAAGAGCCTCAAGTCAGATAGCATCAATAGTTGGCTAGACTTCACGAAGCCTTCATCCGCAACTTCACCAACACCTACAAGCGGGCCCCCAAGCCCGGACAGCTCTCCCCAGCGTATAAGGGCCCACGAATCAACTCGCGACTACCTCACGCGTTGGGCGAGCTCCGCAATTCCTGCGAGGGGGTGCACGAGGTTCAAGCCATAAGGGTACTTCACGTACCGGGTGCCGAGAAGGCACCCTCCTTAAGCACAAGCTCCTCTGCGACGAGCCGACTACCCTCGACGAGCTGCTAGTCATAGCGGACAAGTATGCCATCGCCGACTCCTCAATGAAAACCGAGCTCCGAGTAGACGCCTCCGGGATGGTACTCAATCCGGCTCCCAAAACGCCGCTGGGGACTCCAGCCGACGTCCATACCGTAACGGCAAGCAAAGCGCAAGGGCCCACGTCTGCCTCCGACCGGTCGGCGGGTGTACGGTTGAAGACGAGCGACCGAGGGGCGGCCCAGCCCATGAAGCCGAAGGCGGCAGGCCGGCAGCAGCGGCTTTCTCCTATGAGCAAGCCTTCGACGCCCTTGCAAGTTCCACGATTAGTGCGAAGCCGTCCAACCATATAACTCGAAATGCCATCGCTCACCCGAATCACCAAAAGCGAAGGCCTGGTACCACCTCCGCTTCTTCAGACGGCCGCCTCCGGCTCTCAACGGCTGGCGCTTTCGACCCGGCGGTCGGGGCCGATCAAACGAGTTCCCGGCGAGGCATGCCGCTTACGTCGTCTTTACAAGCCAGCGAAGATCGGCGCAGCCGGGCGCCGACAACACCAAGAAGTCAATGCGGTCGCCTCCAACAACCCGATGTACATGCACCGTGGTCGAAAAGGCCTATTAGCCGGAGCCGGGCCGACCACCAGAGGTGATGCCGTCCCCGGCTCTTATGCATTGGTTCCGGAGGCAACCCTAGCATCAGACAGGCTTGCTGCCCGATTCTCCCGCGTGCTAATAGACGGCGGGAGCAGCATCAACATCCTGTACCGCGACACCATGGAGAAGCTAAACATCAAGACCAAGCACCTCATGCCAAGCCGGACCATGTTCCATGGCATCGTACCCGGCCTGTCCTGCAAAATCAAGATAGATGTTCTCTTTGGGGACAAGGATCACTTCCGCCGAGAAGCAATATGGTTTGAGGTGGTGGACCTTGAGAGCCCTTATCATGTGCTGCTTGGCCGGCCTTCTCTGGCCAAGTTCATGGTCGTGCCCCACTACGCCTACCTCAAGACGAAGATGCCAAGTACCAAGGGTATCCTCACCATAGCTGGCGATTACAAGAAGTCCTCCGAAGGTCTTGTGACTGCCAGAAATTTGGCTGGCCGAGTCCCTTGTAATTGCTGAAGAAAAGAATATGTTGGACCGAGTCGTGGCCATGGCTGGCAAGCAGCCGGCTTTGTCCCCCGACCCCAAGGAGTCTGATGCCCAAGGTTCTTTCCAGCCGGCCAAAGAAACGAAGAAGGTCCCTCTGGACCCGGAACACCCAAAAAGGTTTGCTGTCATTGGGGCAAACCTGGACAGCAAATAGGAAGGCGAGCTCGTCGATTTCCTTCGTGAGAATCGGGACATCTTCGCATGGTCCCCCAAGGACATGCCAACTGTTCTGAAGGAATTCGCCGAGCACAAGCTACACGTCCGGGCAGAAGCAAAACCAGTCAAGCAGCCCCTCCGCCGACTGTCGGAAGAGAAGAGAAAGATCGTAGGAGAAGAGATAGCCCGGCTCCTAGTAGCCGGCTTCATAATGGAGGTGTTCTTCCCTGAATGGCTTGCCAACCCGATCCTTGTGCTGAAGAAGAATAACAAGTGGCGCATGTGTATAGACTACACAAGCCTCAACAAAGCCTGCCCCAAAGACCCTTTCGCCTTGCCAAGGATTGATCAAGTGATAGACTCCACGGCGGATCACGAGCTGTTGAGTTTCTAGGATGCCTACTCGAGGCTACCACCAGATAAAATTGGACCCAAATTGATCACCGAAGACCGCCTTCATCCGCCATTCAGACTTTACGCTACCTCACTATGACATTTGGCTTGAGAAATGCCGGTGCCACTTTTCAGCATTGCATGCAGAAGTGCCTCCTCAAGCAACTCGGCAGAAATGCCCACGTCTATGTAGACGATATCATGGTGAAGACGGAGAAGCGCGGCACCCTGCTGGAAGACCTCAAGGAAACGTTTAAGAATCTGCGCCGGTTTCAGATCAAGCTCAACCCCGAGAAATGCGTGTTCGGTACCGCCGGCCACCTCTAGGCTTCCTGGTCTCCGAACGCGGCATTGAATGCAACCCAGTGAAGATCAAGGCCATTGAGAGAATGGAGATCCCCACCAAGCTGCGAGACGTCCAGAAGTTTACCGGGTGCCTGGCCTCCCTGAACCGCTTTATCAGCCGGCTTGGAGAGAAAGCTCTCCCCCTCTACCGACTCATGAAGAAAACCACCCACTTCGAGTGAAACGACCAAGCCGACCAAGCATTCCACGAGCTGAAGAGGATGCTGGCCACGCCGCCTGTCCTAGCGGCGCCGACTCAGAAAGAGCCTATGCTCCTTTACATTGCCGCCACCAGCCGGGTGGTCAGCACGGTCATCGTGGTCCAGCGCCCAGAAGAAGGCCGAGCTCAGCCAGTCCAGAGGCCGATGTACTATTTAAGTGAAGTACTGTCTACCTCGGCGAGAACTACCCGCACTATCGTAAGATGTGCTATGGTGTGTACTTCGCCACCAAGAAGCTCAAGCCCTAGTTTCAAGAGCACCCCATCACGGTCGTGTACCTTTGCCCTTCGGCGAGATCATAGGCAGCCGGGATGCATCTGCCGGAGTGGCAAAATGGGACATTGAGCTAGCCCCTACACGATCTTCTACCAGCCTCGCACCGCCATCAAGTCCCAAGCATTGGCCGACTTCCTCGTCATTGGGCGAGACCGGTACCTTCCGCCGACTCCCGAGCTCCACTCATTGGCGGATGCACTTAGATGGGTCCAAGATGCGCACCGCTTGGGAGCGGCATCGTTCTCCCCTCTCCCAAAGGCGACAAACTCAGATACACACTGCAAATTCATTTTGCCGCCTCCAACAATGTAGCCGAGTACGAGGCGCTCATACACGGGCTCTCGCTAGCCAAAGAGCTCGGCATCCGCCAGATCCCGTGCTATGGCGACTCAAATTTGGTAGTCCAGCAATCGTCTGGCAACTGGGACGCCAAGGACGCAAACATGGCAAGCTACCGCTTCCTTGTTCAGCAAATCAGCGGGTATTTTGAAGGATGCGAGTTCCTCCATGTGCCACGCAGATCAACAATGAGCAAGCAGATGCCCTAGCTCGGATAGGCTCCACTCGACAAGCTATACCAACCGGCGTCTCTCTCCAACGCCTCCTCAAGCCGTCTATCAAGCCGTCTCCAGAATCTGATTCCATTTTCATGCCGCCTAACCTCAGCGCAGCCAGTTCCGGCTTGGGGACTTCAACAGGCGGATCGGGGACTGCCATAGTCGCACCCGGCCCGGGGACTACAGATGCCCGGCAGGGGACCCGTGATCGACACACGAGCGGTGATGGCGGACTCCAGCGCTTCACCACCCGCCCACCGCCCGAGTTACGTGAGCCGTGTTGGCTATAGAAGAAGTCGCAGCTCCATCATGGGCTTAGCCCATCCTCAAATTCCTGGTAAACAGAGAACTGCCGGCTGACGAGATCTCGGCTAGACAAGTCCACCACCGACCCGGAGCATACACAAATGTTAACAGAGAGAGCTTGTCGGTAGCGAGCGTCACCGGAGTCTTCCATTGCTTTGCGTCGAGCCGAGAAGGCATAGCAATCCTCAAGGACATTCACCAAGGCGAATGCGGCCACCACGCGGCCTCAAGATCACTCGTTGCCAGAGCTTTCTGCCATGGATTCTTTTGGCCGAATGCTTTGGACGAAGCCAAGGAGTTGGTCAAGCATTGCAAAGGGTGCCAAGTCTTCAGCTCCAAGCAGCACCGCCGGCTTCGCACTCAAGACCATTCCCCTCACGGCCTTTTGTTATGCTGGGGATTGGACATGGTGGGCCCGTTCAAGGCGGCGGCGGCATGACACATCTGCTGCGTCGCCGTGGACAAATTTACCAAGTGGATTGAAGCGAAGCCGATCAAGAAGGCTGAGCAGACGGCTATTTGTGACATTCATTGCAGATATTACAACTCGGTACGGCGTGCCACACAGCATTATCACCGACAATGGCACGAATTTTGCTAAAGGAGCATTGGCACGTTTCTGCGCGACACAAGGCATCCGACTGGACTTAGCGTCCGTTGCCCACCCGCAGTCAAACGGCCAGGTCGAGCGAGCAAATGGCCTCATCCTGTCCGGCATCAAGCCCCGACTAGTCGTGCCATTGGAGCGTTCGGCCGGCTGTTGGCTCAACGAGCTGCCGGCCGTCCTCTGGAGTCTGCGCACCACCCCGAACAAGTCAACCGACTTCACCCCTTTCTTCCTCGTATATGGTGCCGAGGCGGTCATCCCAATCAACATCGAGTTCGACTCGCCTCGGGTGACCATGTACACGGAAGCGGAGGCCAAGGAAGCACGAGAAGACGGCGTCGACCTACTGGAAGAAAGCCGACTGTTAGCCCTCAGCCGGTCCACCATCTACCAGCAGGGCTTGCGCCACTACCACAACCGAAAGGTCAAGCCAAGATCCTTCCAAGAGGGTGACCTTGTGCTCCGGTTGATCCGGCGAACAGCCCGGCGGCACAAGCTCGGCCCCTTAGGGAAGGACCCTTCGTCATCGGCAGAGCATTAGGAAGCGACTCCTACTACCCGATCGACACACACGAAGCGAAGGCACGAAGAGAGATGATTCGCAAGAAGGAGTCGGAACGACCATGGAACGCCAACCTCCTCCGAAGATTTTACAGTTAAAATGCAGTATGTATCACGCTACCCTTTGTACTAAATATGAGTCAATAGGCCCCTCGAGGAGCACTCGGGGACTGCCACCTTTTATCTATGAATGACGAGTATCGTGCTTATGATTATGCCGCTACATTCTTCCTCCTCGTCCGGCACCGGGTTCGACTAGTCGGCCCGGGGACTGGCCGCCTTGAGTTATATTCAAGTTCTACCTGCAGTCAGACAAGTAGTGTGCCGGCACCCAAGCTTTCTCTTGTCGAAAGCCGCAGCTCGAAGAATCGGCTGTCCGGCTGGCAAGTTTCAAAGGCAGGAAGAGATGCCCACATGAAAAACGGCTATGTAATAACTAATTTATATAAAAAACGCCGGCTCCCCCCCCCCCCCCCCGCCGACCGACTGCCAGAGCAGCCGGCCGGCCGACTTCCCATTCACCTTGCCACAATCTAAGAAAGCTCAAGTACTTGTCTTCCCACAAATGGCCAAGTTCCTCCCCAGCCACAGACTGCAGAGCAGCTGTTCGGCTGGGAAGGCGGCGACCAAGGGAAGGCGGCAAAGGAAACAACCTAAGGTTAAAAAGCAAATGCGAATGGAAGCCAAGCACATGCATGATTATATTTACACAAAAAGCCTTCGAAAGGCCGGCATTCAACATAGTTTGAATACACCCCGATTAGGTGGAACTACTTGAATTTAATAAAAAGTTGTTCAAAGAGTAATGAGGAAAGCAAGAACGGCAGATCAGGCCAAGGGAGGCGATGGGGCGAGTCCCGGGCAGGTGTGACAGCGCCCGATCTTGCCGGCCGGAGGAGGCGGCATGGCGAGGTCTCGACCTGATCATCACCGGCGAGGCAGCCTCGCGCGCGCCTCGTTCTTGGAGGCCGATCGGTGGTGGCTGGCTGGTCACTTCATTGCCGGGGCACCTGACGTCTTTGCCGCCCTCCTTCTTACGTCGCTAGAAGCGATCTCCTCCGGCTAAGTCCTCACCTTCATTGGGTTCAGCCCGAACCACTCCTCGGCTGGGCGACGCCCGTTGTCATTGACCTCGTGGAGCAAAAATGCTGGTGTCGGTATAGTCGGGCGATTGCCGAGGCGCGCTGGATGATATCCGGCCGCACCGCCACCGACTCTCGTCGGCCTCACCGCCTCGGAGATACCGAGCTTGGGCGAACTCGGCGCCCGCTTTGGGCCGGACCCGGCGGAAGCCTTCCAGGCCTCGAAGCGGCCAACCGCAGCCTCCGGCCCGGTCGGTGAGTACGGCGGGAAGTGCGAGAATCGCCTACGCCGGGCTAGAGGGCGGTCAGCACTTGCGTCCCGCAAGACGTCAAGGCGGGCGGCGGCAGGCGGTGAGCCGGCTGCAGTCGGGCCTGGATCGCCAAAAGCTGCTCTTCAAGCGTCCGGCTGGCATCTGGCGCGATCTCAACCCGTGCTTGCCGGCGTGCTTTGCGGTGGGCCTCGATGGCTTGGCTGGCGGCGAATGCAGGGAAAGTAATGTCTGTGAAGAACAAAGCTGACACAAAAATCAGAAGGTAAACAAGAGGGCAAGGGGCAAGCAAAGGGCTGAAAAAGAAGGTGGCTTACCGTCGATCAGATCCTCAACCCGGCCATAGCCCTCGCTTAGCGCTTGCTTCACTTCAGCCCAGCCCGCCGCCTTGGTCTCGAACTCGGCCTTAAGGGCGGCCTCGCTGTCCTACGCCTTCTTCAGGGCCGCCTTATGGCTCTCCTCCTGGTCGGCCAGTTTCTTGGCCAGGCGGTCGCGTTCCTGGGCCAAGGCGCTGCACTCAGCCTCCTTGGCGCGAAGGGCGGTCTGGGCCCCGCCTAGCTGCTCCCTCAAGTCGGCATTGGCCTCTGCAAGCATGGAGAAAAAGGAAAAAAGCAATAAGGAAGAAGTCGTCAGGGAAGATCCGACCTGACTGCTCAGCAGTCGGCCCAAATCTCGGGGACTACACCAAGTGGGTGCGCTGACGCGCCCCTACATGAGACAAAAGAAGCAAAGCACTCACTGCGGCTATTAGTCAGGTCGGCAGCCTTCTGGCTCAGCTCACGGGCACAGGAGTTGAAGGCAGGCTGCTTGGCGGAGATTGTGGTACTCTGCCGTCAGACGGAGTGCGAATAAGAATAAGATAGCCGCCAAGGCCTACTAAAAGTTCCAAGCCGCCTGCTCAGCAGCCGACTCGGAACTCGGGGACTACACCCAGTGGGTGCGCTGACGCGCCCCCACGGAAGAAACCAAGAAAGAAATCGACCAAGGCTAGAAGACTCACCCGGATGACCGCTCGCGTAGTAAGAAACTCCTGGGTATACCGTTGCAGCCGCGTTTGGGTCTCAAGGCCGGCGTCGGACCTCCTCGCGCCGCCAGCGTTCAGCTAGGTCGTTCCACCGCCGGGCGTCCACTCAGACGTCTTGGCAATGGCCGCGCCTCTCGGAGTCACGAGCCGTCGTGGCGCTTTGCAGCTCTCACGGCTCGGCGCCAAAGACGCTGCTACCGGGCCGTAGGCGGGCGACTTTCACCACAAGATCCGCCCCGCGCCACGATTTCGCCCCAGCCGGCTGCTCAGGCACCGCAGCAGGTCGGCTGCCTTGGCCCGTTCCAGTCGGCGCCGACTGTAGCGCCTCCTCCAGGACGATCACGTCGTCCTCCCTCCTCTCCATCACCGGCTGGTCGCGGTCGGCCTCCTCTGACGGGGGCACGGGGATGTTGGGAGCTACGGCGCGAAGAGGAATAACGAGCCGCGGAGGCCGATTGCGCAGAGCCTCCATGTCCCTCTCCGCAGCCGCGGCCTCCGCCTCAGCCTTGGCTGTTGCGTCGGCTTGCGCCTCGGCCGACTTCTCCGTCGCCTCCTGGGCGGCCCTACGCTCCTCCGCTTCCCGCTCCTCCCGCGCCTCCCCGCGCGTTCCGCTCCGCTGCCTCCATGAGGTCGGCGCGGGGATCCATACAGCGGGAGCTCGAAGACCCTCCCGTTGGTCCGACTATGGAGGCGGCAGAAACCGGTTCGAGGGAAAGCGGCGCCCTGATCGGCAAATCAAGAAGAAGGTTCAGAAGACCCTCCCCAAAGAAGACAACAAGAAAGCATGAGACGTTCAACACTTACGCCGAGACTGCCTGTGGCTGCTTCACCACCTTGCGGAAGCGGGCCGCTAGCGCCACCTCGCCCCGCCTTTGGTCGCCGCTGCGGAACCCTTGGGTTTTTTTCGCCATTCTTTGAAGAGACCTGCCCGCCCGGCGTTCTGCGCACCACCTCGAGCAGGCTGGCGCGGCGAAGGTCCCGCGCCTTGGCGATCGCTGCCGGCTGGCGGCGCTGATGACCTCGGCTTCATCATCGTCCGGCCAGTCCCGAAGCGGCCGCGAGCTCGGGGTCACCGCTTTCTCCGCCGGCTCCGACTATGGCGTCGTCCATGGCGGCCGCTTCTGAGTCTGGGTCGGGGGTCGTCCATCTTCTGATCGGCCATAAACTGGCGCTCCGGCCCTGCGGCCCCGTCCGCCGGTCGAAGAAGAGGGTTCTGCTCAAAGACAAGCCGATAAGTCAAAAGTCGGCCGTCACGAACCCGGCAACAAAAGAAGAAGAAAAGAAGGCAAACTCACCACAGCGGGGATCGCCCGAGAACACGGGCGCCTTGCCATACCGCCACTCCTCGGTGAGCTTGTAGTTGGAGATGTAGTTCACCATGTAAGACACCTCGTCGCAAGGCATCTCCTTGGTGCTCAGCCGGCATGGGTCGAAGCGGCCGCTCATCTGGAAGATCATGTGCGGCCGGCCTTGGAGCGGGAGCACCCGGCGCTCCACGAAGGCGGCGACCAGATCGGCCCCGACCAAGCCCTCCGATTGGACAATCACCCGGAGCCGATTGGACAATGTTCCGAGCCAGGGAGAGCGACCTGGCTCGGTAGGACCAAGACGGCTGTCTCCCAGCCGGCGGGCCGGCTACATAAGCCGGCAGATTGATCGGTCGCTTTTATGGGGCGGCGTTCTTCACGTAGAAGTATGATTGCTGCCAGAGCTTCACCGACTGGATCAGCGGGATAGCCGGAAAAGGGTTGTTGTCGGCTGACCTCCGTATGGCGATGAAGGCGCCACAGGGACCGGGCACACCCGCGGAGACGGTGCCGAGCTTGCACTGGAAGAACTCCCCAAAGAGCTCAAGGGTGGGGAGGACGCCAAGAAAACCCTCGCACAGGTGGTGACGAAGCCGGCAAGCAGACATCACCGTGTTGGGGGTGAGATGATGCGGCCGGAGGCGGTAGAACTCGAGGAAGGAGCGGAAGAACCCGCCGCCGGCAGGCCGAGGCAGCAGCAGGCAAAGGCGGAAGGAAGATGACCTGCTCGCCCTCCTCGGCCGGGCGAAACCTCCGCCTCCGCGCGAGGCGGAATCTTCACGTAGCTCTCACCGGCAACCGCCCGCGTCTTACGGCTAATCGATGTGGTCCTCGTGGACGTTGGAGCCATCCCACGAGCTGGATAAGCGCCATGGGAGCGAGGATGAAGCGAGAGAGCGCGGGCGCGGGAGAGAGCAACCATGGCGCAAGGTGAGGAGTGCTGGCGGGCGGAAGAAAGGAGAAGGAGGCAGAAGGAAGGGGTGGAAGCGAGGCGGCGTGCGGGCGTCTGCGGCTCCCCTCCTCCCCCTACTTATAGGCTCCTGCGGCGGAGCCGAGGAGGCGAGGCGTGGGGGAACGTGGGATTAACTGCGCCCACTCCCCCACATCCCGCGATTGTTGCGCCCTAAAGGCGTGCCGAAACCGCCACGGGAAGGCGAGCAGTCCGTTCGGGCCATAGAGGATCCGCACATGGGCCGAGGCCTAGGCATGGCGGGCCTCACCTCAAGGGCGACGCCCCGTCACAGGCTGGTAATGGCAGCCTTTTTGCCACATGGCGCGCGGAGTGGCGCGTGGTCAACGCGTGAGTCGGCTTGCGTTCTCACCTTCAAGCCGCAGAGCTTCCCAAAGACGGAGCGCCCGCTCAAAGCCGGCTTCTAACTGCCGGCCCCTCTGGATAGGAAGCTGATCGATCTTCTGCCTCTCTCTTCGGCCTCAAGCTCAACCAGCTTCGGGACTACTGCTGTCGAGTAAATGACCACGGGTAGCCTAGCCGGCTCCCCACAGGACTTCTTAAAAATTTATAAGCCACTCAAACCCTCCAAACATCCACGCCGCGGGGCCGCCTTCCCCTGGCTGGCTGACTTTCCGGCCGGCTACTGGGTGGCGGCCCGGCCCTAAAACCTACAGGGAGAAGGCCACAAGAGGGCCGACTCCCAAGGAGCCGGCCACCAGAGGGCCGACCATGAGCCGGCCAATGAGAAGGCCGACTCAAGAAGCCGCCTGGGCAAAGTGCCAAGGCCGCACCCTTAGAATCTGCACCCACATAACGGTGATGAGATGGGGCGTGGCTACATTGAAGCCTGCCACCCCCGTATCCCGGAGCGCGCATGGCCACTGTCGCCCGTGCAGAAGCGTGCCATCACCCGTCCGGGCGCGCAAACTGCTGTTGCCATGCTAATCATGACGTCACCCACGACAGTTATCAAGATGACCTGCAGCGGCGGCCCTCCTGTCGAGAGAGATGCCCGAAGGCGGCTCGGCCTCCCCCAGTTGGCCTGAGATATGGCCGGTTTCCCATAGCCGGTTTGTTCCCTCCCTCGAAGGAAGCGCCTCATTAAGGAGGCAAGACGAGGTGAGGCTACAGTGATCGCCGCCAAGGCGGCGGCACTGTAGCCATGCTTACCCCGACAAAGCCCTCGTCACCAGGATTGAGGCAACAGTAACCAACCCCCGACAAGGACTTCGGCGGTGGGACCAGCTTGTCGACCAAGAAGCCGGTAGAATGGGACCCACCAATCGGCGGGAGCCCTCAGTGGCAGCGGAGAAGCCGGCAAGGCGTGACATCGACAGCTAGGGGCCCGCGCCCAGCCGGATTACCATTTTACCCCTGGGGGGTAGGCCTATATAAACACCCCAGGGCACCCATGCAAAGGGTTGATCTCTTAGAGTTTTTAGACACCACATAGAGGGAAGGGGAGAGCCAGCCGTGCCTTTCTTCTTCCTCTCGCCGAACAGCTCAAGGAGCCTCTTGTAGCCACTTGTTCATCTAGTGATCATGCGGAGACCCCGCAGAGCAGCAGTAGGGGTGTTATCTCCATGGAGAGCCCCTGCCGGGCCGATTCGGCTGCGTGCATGCCTTCGCTTCATCCCGCTTCCAGGCACCGGCGACGTCTTATTGGCTCCCACAATAATAAGCCACCCGTTGGCATATGTCGCACCTACCACCCGACATTAGACATGGTTATTTTCACGCCAAACCCGTTGACCATGTTACATGACAAAAATAAGCCGATTCTCACAATGATAAGTGTGGGTCCGCTTGTCAGGAGTAACCAAGCGAATAATTTTACAGGAAAATAAGAATGTTGTTGGGATCAAGTAGGCCCCACAGTTTATTTTACTGTAGTGAGATAGAGGGAGAGCTGGCATGTTGGTCCATCGGTATTTCTGTCATTATAATATGGCAAAAGAGATTTGAGTCACAATAATGGTGTCCAGCACAACACACCCCTCAAATAAAACTAAGCACCCTGGAATTCTTTGACAAAACTAAGCACCCTGAAATTCTTTGACAACTAAACTGCTGGCTATATGATGTTGGCCATATATATTGTCACGTGATATAATGTGAAGAAACAAGTGGTAGTACTATACCGACTAAAAAGATGAAATGTAAGAAATACTAGTATTAATAAATGCAAGAAGAGTTAAAGTAACGAGAAGAAACATAACATAGTTCTTCCGGGGCTCAAAGACAACACACCCCTCAAATTAAACTAAGCACACCTGAAATTAAACTATGCAACTAATCCGGTAGACACTGCATTAGAACCACCATGAGCAACGACACAGCCACCTTACTCGGAGTCCTTGTCCCTCTTCCTCTTGGCTGATACTTCTTTGCTTTAACCGCACACTTGGCTCTTGCTCCTCATCCAACCCAATATTGAAACAAAGGTAGCCATCCATTGCAGCATAGTGGATGTGGTCTATATATAGTACATTCCACTACCAAGCATGACGATGAAACATGTGCGGAGGTTTCTCCAGTTTACCATACGAAGAATGAACCATGGCTCCTGCCAGGGTCAGCATTGAAGGCTGACCACGGGAGGGCAGCAGCCGATTCTTCTGGAGGACGAAGGGGTTGCCTAAAACGAGGCCTATCCGACCCTGGACTTTTTTGTCATTCGTAAAGTCTATAGTAATGAATTTGACTAGGCCGCTCTTGAGGAAATTCTTAAATATCTCGCACTCAACGTCGGCATGGCATATGTGGTAGACCAAGCATAGGTCATGCATGCAAACCTGGATCATGGCGGGCTTCTTCTTCTCTTCCTCCTTTAGATCCTTCTCTTATCCTGTGACTGTGGTGTACTCAACATCTAGCCCAGTGACCCACTCATCATTTGAGTTTTTGAACATGCGTCTGAAGCGAGCAAGGCATCCTTTCACCGTCAGCGAAGAGCGGGTGTAGATGACGTCGAACTCATTGCCGGTGATGGTTCTAACTTTGTACTCACCACCGATCATGGAGATTTGGGACTCCATGGATTTGGGAGGAGGGTTAGGATTAGTGGAACTGCCGTAATGTGAAAGGACGGGACGACTAGGAGCGAACTGCCATAATGTTAAAGGATGTCCGGGGACGAGTAGGATCGAACTGCCAGTGGTTTTTTGATTGTAAAAATGCTTAGTGGGGCGTGCGAACGGCAGGGTAGTGGCTTGCCTCGTGGATAAATGGATTCATGCACAGTACTATGGGGGCCCAATTAAATGTCATGTCTACTCGACACCCAATTAAATGGCTTTCGATGACATGTCAAGCGTCAGGAAAATTATAGGTGATACGAAGCTTTCCATTCTTCCCTAATACGGGCTTCCCAGAGACCTTGGATCTGAGATCGGATGGTTGCATGGCGTGATTCTAGACCTATGGTTGAATATCCTATCCTGGAGGGTTATTCTGCAAATTTTCAGCAACTTAGCATGCGATCGTTTGATCTCAGATCCAAGGGCTGCCAAAGAACCCGTATGTCATGGTCGCGCCTACCACGGCCAAATCGCCTTCGGCGTGATCGCTCACTTGGAGATTTAACACGGTGCGTTAGGCTATCTGATGTTGGCATGTCATACATAGTCATCACTTAGTCACTCATACTACAACAAGGTTAGCTATAAGGTTGGCTATAAGAGTATTTTTTAATTCTCTCTATCTCTTTCTTCGTAGTATATATTGCATTTTCCAAGGAGTGACCTCTTCCAATGAAATGGTGCTTTGATGAGGTGCTAAGGGCATTAAATGGCTTAGCAATCAAGTCCCCAATGCATAGGTGCTTAGTTTTTTGTTGCTAACTTTGCTTCATTTAATTAGCTATAGACTCAAAATTGTCTTTTCACCTAGGTACACGCGCTTAGCACCGTTTCTTCCTTGGGTCACCAAACTAGTCTCTCTCTTCTTAATTAACTAGCCACATTAGACTTTATGCCTATGTGGCAAGCTTAGCACCTGTAGGAGCAAGTAAGTTCAATAGTGGGCTATAAGCCCGCGTTACATGGCATTTTTGCATATGTGGAGGAAAGAGGCAAGGAAAAAGTGGAGGAGTGAGCTCTCATGCAAGAGCCAGCCTCTACATGGTGGAGCATTGGGAGAGGCACCTGTATGGAGGTGGTCAGGAATCGGGAGACACCCGCCGGTCATAGCGCCGCAGTTAAAATGATAATGGCATGTCAAATCACGGGGCCTCACCTGTCCAGCAACAACTCGCTGTCAAATCACACAACCCTACGTTTGTAGCAGCCTACTCCCTCATCTTCTCGCATCTCTATCAAACCGACTAGGCGGAACTGCCGCGCCTACCGCGCAGGAAAAGCCCCGCCCTCGACTTTTAAATAGTACAATATACTATTTTTGTATCCATGGATTGCGCAATGGAGCAAAGCCTCAAGGAAACGGCAGTACACATGTACGGAGTATACTGACACGCGCCCGTCGGCGTTCGCGCCCGGACCCAGATAATGGTCGGGTCGATGCGGCACGCCGCTCTTGAATGGAGCAGCGCGTCATATTGCGTTTGCACACACATGTGGGACCGCAATTGAGAACCGACCATAGGCACACTCCCCGGCCGCGCAAGTTGGGTGAGTTAATAGAAGAGAAAGACGAGTGATATTACTAGAGAAGTGTCTTACATACTTTGGTGCCTGGACGATCCCCGCAAGACACGGAAGATTAGTTCGTCCATGCATGTGACCAGACTCCAGCAGACACGCCTAGATTAGCTATCGTCTACATATCGTGTAGGCTGTGTTGTACAGGGCTGTAGTTCTGGTCAGAAATCTAAAAAAAGGTTTCTTGTCATCTCGCAAAATTAGGTGTCATGTGCTTCGGATCACTGCGAGGGTTTAACAGCGACAACTGAGTTGGCCTAGTCATTGGGGGCACATGCACGAAGACTACTTGGTTGCCATCTAGGTCAAGCCGGCTATGTTAATTAGGACATCTATCAACGGACCCCTTTTCTACGAGTTTATCTTTAATTTGAGCTTTGATCCTCGTCTAGTTTGTCCGTCTGGATTCATGTTGTCTCCTTTGAGCGGTGAGGTTATGATTTCTTGTCATGTGGCATTTTTCGTGTTATATGTTATAATCCGGTGCTGCAGATCAAAATGACGACAACTACGCCTCCGGGGCACGTGCATGAAGACTTCTCGATAGTCATTGACGAGATCAAGCCGGCTCCGGTAGACAAAAGAAAACTAGTACTCTACTATATAGGCAGGAGCCTCCACGCTTGCTTGCTAGTGTTGCTCTCTTCACACTGTATCGTCTGTCCAGATCAAAACACGATAGCGGTAGCCACACACTCTCTCTCTGCTCATCGCTATTCACAAATCCAGCCGGATTCTCTCCGCCAGGGAAGGTGAGAAGGTGCAATGTTCACGTGGTCGTCCTCGGCGACGGCTCTTACTGCTTGCCCGGTGGCGTCGATCAAGGCGTGCCTTGCCGTTCTCTCCCAAGCTTTTGTTGGCGAGAGGGCCTTCGACCCCTTCTTCCTCTTTGCCATAGTGTGGGCAGATCCGGCCTCCCGCCGCCCACCTAGCGACATCCCGGCAACCCTCAGGCTCTACTTCCCGAGCTCCTGACGTCGCTGCATTTGTATCTTTTACTATTTCTCAGGCCCCCTCGTTGATAGGATCGATCGGCTGTTCGAAAACCACCTAAATTTGTACGGTTAAGAGGTAAAACTAGTTCCTGCACTTGAATCTAGTACTACTTGGTTCAAACAAGGAAGAAGGGGGGTGGGGGTGGGGGAAGATTTGTTACCTGAATCTTGGACTTGGTCGAAAGAGGAAATAATGTGGGCGAAAAGTAGCAGAGACTAGCTATCCAACTGGTCTTTAGGTCTAATAGGGAAATAAAGGGAAACGCAGTACAAACTCAATATAAACCCGATCTATTGGTTGAAAAAGGAAAGAAAGTGGGGAATGGGGGACAAGTTAACAGAGTAAATCCAGCACTAGATTTGCTAGCCTCACACAGTATAAGGTGGCTATAACGAACAAAAATGGGACCAACCAAGATATCCTGTTCTGATGTTTGTTGCCCCGAGCCACTCTTATGTAATGCCATTGGTAAAATGTAGCGATCGACCTTTGTTAAAAGTAAGGACATGTTAAACCAATGTTGTTTTCAATGTAATGCCTCCAGTAATATGAATCAATGGCACTTTTTCCATGTCCTGCTAAATTTCCCATTAAGATAAGTTGCTTCTTTTCATTAGAAATGTAACGGTCCTGGTCCACCTACTCTCCTGCCCAAATACCGACTCTGTAGCAGTTGTTAATGTATGTTGCTGGTAAAATGAAGCAATGGCACCATTAAAGTAATGTCATATTTAACGGTTGTCATAGTTAATCCTAATGCCCACACTAATATCTTGCAATGTTGCTGCTTTAGAAATTGCTACTGTCCTTGTAGGATTGCCATTCAGATAAGTAACATGCATCTTTTCATTTGATGCATGTTTCATCACTTGTTAGTCACCCTCCTTTCCACCTTTTTTGTGCAAACAGAGATATACATGTCATGCTCGACCTTAGTTGAACTGCACAAATGATATCCAAATTATTGTTGAACATTCTAGGAGCTTCACAACCAACCTTGATGTTGCTCAATTTTATTGCAACTAATGAAGAAGAAGCTCTATGGGTTTCGTTTTCTGATGGAAATGGAACCGGGGATGGAGCCCTTTTCTTAAAAAAGAAGAAGAAGTTGCTAGCTCATGGGACATTGCTTCATTTTAGGTGAACTGCACCAAAAGGTCCCATGAATTGAATCATCCATGTTGGTGACTGGTGTCATCCCTTCTATGATGGCAGTGACTGCAGATATGGTTCCCATCACGAGGTATGTTCCTTTTTGGTCTGACCGTTTGCCAAAGATCCTGCATGTTAATCCTACTCTTGTGCTATTGTTTTGGCACTGCCATGATAAAGTAGTAATGCTATTATTTTGCACCTTAATCTAGTGGCACTATTAATTTGAGGCAATGTTTTGGCACCGCTAGTGCCACTGTTGTTTTTATATATCGAAAGAGGGGGTTCCCTCCGATTTCATTAAACAAATCCAACCATAGAGAACCATTATCCGACAACATCTCAGTGTAAATGGGCAGTTATGCAACTATTACTAGAACGGACTGAGTACTAGCAAGAGACAAGTTCGCCACATAAGCTAGGCAGGTTGGGGACGCAGCACCAGCTCGACCAAGTTTGGATTACAACCCAAATGCTACCACAGAAACATCAGGGGGAAGATAGGGACTGAAAGAGCCAGCTTCAGCATCCCAGTCTAAGCACCCCCGGCCTTCATCCTTGCGACGCATGGTACACCTCGTTTGCCACCTGCTCGACCCTAGTGTCACTGATAAAATGAAGTAATAATACAGTTAAAATAGAGCGAGTGTCCTCTCTATCATTTCATTTCCAATGTAGATAAAGAAAGTGCTTCTCTTTGTTAATGTATGTTTCATCAACTAGTCCCATTGTTAATGTTTAAGCTTTACGCAAACTGGGGTGCTTAATTTTAGTTGATCTGCACAAAAATAGAGATTTGAATGTCTCAAGGCCCCTCCTTGTACTACCGCTTGTACAATCGATGTTCATCACTTTGGCGAGAAGGTGTATCTGGGAGACTTGGGACGATTTCGGTATGAGGCGTCGCAAGGCCCATATCGCCCTCGCAGCATGGCATACTATGATACTATCGCAATATTTTCTTCTATTTATTTTGTGTGTTTCATAAACTAGTGCCACTATAATGTAATCACGCTTTTTCATTATCTGTGCAAACAGGGTTATTCAAATTGCATTTTGGTGGAACTGCACAAATGTACGTATGGAACCGGCATATATTGCAGAGTGCGAGGTGTGCCAAGTAAAAATTACTGACACCAACCATGCTCCATGCATGCATTGGCATCCACCGCCACCAGTGGGATGTGTGGCGCTCTCTGTGGACGGATCTTTCTCGGTAGCAAATCCTATAACCAAATACTAGTAGCTTATATTGGCAATTTTCTAGGGAGTACTCTTTTCTGAAAGAAGAACTAATCTATTTTTCCTTATTTGTACACCGTGTCACAACTTTGATCCAAAGCTCCAGAGCTATTTTAGGGTGATTGGCGTAGTACTTGGAGACTGATTGTAAGCATGATTTTCATTAGCTGCCACACTGATTGTAAGCATGAGCAGGTGGAAGATTAGGTTAGTGCGAAGCTTACCTTAAACCATACCGCTGCCGTTGAAACGAGGCGAGCGTCGAGGGAGCCGTGGAGAACGGCGGGGAAGCGACGTCGCGCCATCCGGCCTCCTCTTCGGTGGGAGAATGAATACTCCCGTGGGTCCGGCTGGCTCTGCGCCCTCACGAATGGCACACCGTACTCGATCGATCCGTTATCTTCTGAGTGCTCGACATTTGACCTGTACGCCCACCACCTCTGCCTGACTGTCGCCTCGGGTGAATCTGTCTGCTCCATAACCCAGAGGAGATACTCGATGAACTCGGAGGACTGCGGCATGACTGCCGCCGAGGAGTACATGTACATCGCGGCCCTCATCGTCGTCGTCCCGCTCTTTCGCATACATTGCCACATGGCCCTCACCGTCCTCGAAATCTCCCACTCATTGTCAAACCAAGTAAGGATCTTCTTCAACCTGGCTAACTTTGCCTGGTTGCCGCGATGATCTGCTGATTACTGCTGCATCCTCTCCATAGATGTCCTTCTGAGTGGTCCGGTGCTAGCTTTGGAAGATGGGAGGAGAGACGGTGGTCTTGCAATAGAGAAGAGGGAGAGGCGACCGGTGGTTTTGGAATGGAGATGATGGAGAGGAGAGGAGGTGGTTTTGCAATGGAGAAGAGGGAGAGGCGAGACGGTGGTTTTGGAATGGAGATGATGGAGATGAGAGGAGGTGGTTTTGCAATGGAGAAGAGGGAGAGGCGCGTGCGACAGCGATTTAGGTTTAGACGAGAGGGCCGGCGCGCTGTGACTGGATCAAAATCAAAATCAATTTACCATTCAATTAAGAAAGTGACCCCACATTAACTAGTCTCCCTTTTATTCTGGGGTCATAATTGACCATGATTTTTGCAAATAAAATATAGGTTATAGGTTGCAAAAATAATATAATTTGAAAGTACATTCAGATACGAACCAAATGATACAATTTTTGGTGACATGCATTCACATTTTGCTTGTCAAATCTGATGCGTGGTCAAACTTTGACCCAAAATCATAAAACAAAAAATACTTCCAAGACCAGCGCTGCTCTTCCGCTCTTCTCCTATTAAACCACCACCGCTCCTCTCCTGTTCCAATCCAAATCCAGCGCCGCCCCTCTCCTCTTCCATTTCAAAACCACCGCCCCTCCTCTCCTATTCCAATCCAAAACCAGTGTCACTCCTCTCCCCTTATAATCCAAAACCATCGCTGCTCCTCTCCTCTTCCATTCAAAAACAACCACCAGCGAGTGAAGGGGCTGTGGAGAAGTAGATCGATGGAGGAGTACAACCGATATGTGAGGATCGCAGATGGCGACCCTGTGAAGCTAGCTAGGATGTTGGAGATGTAGTCTTGGTTTGACAACAAGGACCAACTAGTGGCGACGGCGACATCCATGGCCAAATATCCGCAACAGAGTGAAAAGGCGGCGATACTCCCAGAGGGAGTCGTGCGGGAGTACATAGAGCTACTCCTCTGGGCCATGGAGCAAACAGATTCACCGAATCCGATCGTGAGGGAGCGGTGGTGGGAGTATCGATCCCAGATGGAGCATCCACCAGAGATTGAAGGATCGAGCATCTACAGGGTGCCGTTTGTGAGGGTGTCGTGCTAGAGCGTGCCGGTGGAGTCTTCGTCGACCGAAGCCAACTGCAAGAGGAGAAAAGCAGTTGGCCTATTGATGCTTCCCCGCCATACTCTCCCTCGCCGTTCACATCGTCTCACGGGGCGGCTGTCTGCCGCCGAGGAATAGGCGGGGACTGCCCCCCCCCCCAGCCCAATAGTCGGGCAGGTTGTGAATTGTCAGGAGGTGCTTAGGGTTGTCAGTGTTTGCAGGTTGTGAATTGTGTTTTGTGTTGTGTATTTTGAGAGTACTTTCAGATATGAATGTCTTTTCAATTTCAAATTTGCAGTATTGGGCAAATGAAGTATTTTATGAATTATAGAGATCTATTTTTAGAACTTAAAAAAATGTAGTTTCGTAGGAGTATAAAAGTGCAGACAATGTGATTCTCAGAGAAGAAACTGCAAGTTTCCCTTTCACATAAGAAACTGCAAGTTTAGTTTCAGATAAGAAACTACAACTTTCAGAGGCAGAGAATTTATATTAACACGACTGATAACCCACAAGTGTAGGGGATCGCAATAGATTTCGAGGGTAGAGTATTCAACCCAAATTTATTGATTCGACACAAGGGGAGCCAAAGAATATTCTTGAGTATTATCAGTTGAGTTGTCAATTCAACCACACCTGGATAACTTAGTATCTGCAGCAAAGTATTTAGTAGCAAAGTAGTATGATAATAAAGGTAATGGTAGCAAAACTAATATTTTTGGGTTTTGTAGTAATTGTAACAATAGCAACGAAAAATAAAATAAGCGAAGCACAAGATGTGAAAAGCTCGTAGGCAATGGATCGGTGATGGATAATTATGTCGGATGCGATTCCTCATGTAATAGCTCCAGTTCATCAATGTAATGTAGGCATGTATTCCGAATATAGTCATACGTGCTTATGGAAAAGAACTTGCATGACATCTTTTGTCCTACCCTCCCGTGGCAGCGGGGTCCTAGTGGAAACTAAGGGATATTAAGGCCTCCTTTTAATAGAGAACCGGAACAAAGCATTAGCACATAGTGAATACATGAACTCGTCAAGCTACGGTCATCACTGAGAAGTATCCCAATTATTGTCACTTCGGGGTTGTCGGATCATAACACATAATAGGTGACTATAGACTTGCAAGATAGGATCAAGAACACACATATTTTCATGAAAACATAATAGGTTCAGATCTGAAATCATGGCACTCGGGCCCTTGTGACAAGCATTAAGCATAGGAAAGTCATAGCAACATCAATTTCAGAACATAGTGGATACTAGGGATGATTACATGGTAAATCTCATCCAACCCATCACCGTCCAGCAAGCCTACGATGGAATTACTCACGCACGGAGGTGAGCATCATGAAATTGTTGATGGAGGATGGTTGATGATGACGACGGCGACGAATCCCCCTCTATGGAGCCCCAAACGGACTCCAGATCAGCCCTCCCGAGAGAGATTAGGGCTTGGCGGCGGCTCCGTATCGTAAAACGCGATGAAACTTTCTCTCCAATTTTTTTCTCTCCGCGAAACAGAATATATGGAGTTGGAGTTGAGGTCGGTGGAGCCTCAGGGGGCCCACGAGACAGGGGGCGCAACCAGTGGGGTGGGCGCGCCCCCACCCTCGTGGACAGCGTGTGGGCCCCCTGGTCTTGATTATTTCGCGAGTATTTTTTATATTTTCCAAAACTTGCCTCCGTGGATTTTCAGGTCATCCCGAGAACTTTTGTTTTCTACACATAAAACAACATCATGGCAGCTCTGCTGAAAACAGCGTCAGTCCGGGTTAGTTTCATTCAAATCATGCAAGTTAGAGTCCAAAACAAGGGCAAAAGTGTTTGGAAAAGTAGATACATTGGAGACGTATCAACTCCCCCAAGCTTAAACCTTTGCTTCTCCTCAAGCAATTCAGTTGATAAACTGAAAGTGATAAAGAAAAACTTTTACAAACTCTATTTGCTCTTGTTGTTGTAAACATGCAAAGCCAGCATTCAGGTTTCAGCGAATATTATGAACTAACCATACTCACAATAACACTTAGGTCTCACAATTACTCATATCAATGGCATAATCAGCTAGCGAGCCATAATAATAAAACTCGGATGACAACACTTTCTCAAAACAATCATAACATGATATAACAAAATGGTATCTTGCTAGCCCTTTCTGAGACTGCAAAACATAAATGCAGAGCACCTTTAAAGATCAAGGACTAACTAAACATTGTAATTCATGGTAAAAGAGATCCAGTCAAGTCATACCCAATATGAACCAATGGTAATGAATGCAAATGATAGTGTGCTCTCCAGCGGGCGCTTTTTAATAAGAAGGGTGATGACTCAACATAAAAGTAAATAGATAGGCCCTTCGCTGAGGGAAGTAGGGATTTGTAGAGGTGCCAGAGCTCGATTTTAAAATAGAGATTGAATAACATTTCGAGCGGCATACTTTCACTGTCAACGCCACAACTATGAGATGGTTGTATCTTCCATACTACATGCATTAGGCAGTTCCCAAACAGAATGGTAAAAGTTTATACTCCCCCACCACCAACAAGCATCAATCCATGGCTTGCTCGAAACAATGAGTGCCTCCAACTAACAATAACCACAGGGGAGTTTTGTTTAATTATATTGATTTGCTTTGATCTTTTTGGATCATGGGACCGGGCATCCAGGTTACGGCCCTTTCTCGTGAATGAGGAATGAGTCCACTCCTCTTGAGAATAACCCACCTAGCATGGAAGATATAGGCAGCCCTAGTTGTAACATGAGCTGCTCGAGCATACAAAACAGAATTTCATTTGAAGGTTTGGAGTTTGGCACATACAAATGTACATGGAACAGCAGGTAAATTCCGCATATAGGTAGGTATGGTGGACTCATATGGAACAACTTTGGGGTTTAAGGAGTTTGGATGCCAAGCGATATTCCGCTTAGTACAGGTGAAGGCTAGCAAAAGACCGGGAAGCGACCATGAGAGAGCGACAACAGTCATAAACATGCATTAAAATTAATTCACACCGAGTACAAGCATGAGTAGGATATAATCTACCATGAACATAAATATCATGAAGGCTATGTTGATTTGTTTCAACTACATGCGTGAACATGTGCCAAGTCGAGTCCTCAATTCATTCAAAGGAGGATACCATCCCATCATACCACATCATAATCATTCTAATAGCATGTTGGCACGCAAAGGTAAACCATTATAACTCATAGCTAATCAAGCATGGCACAAGAAACTATAATCTCTAAATGTCATTGAAAATATGTTTACTTCATAATAAGCTGAATCAGGAATGATGAACTCATCATATTTACAAAAACAAGAGAGGTCGAGTTCATACCAGCTTCTCTCATCTCAATCAGTCCATCATATATCGTCATTATCGCCTTTCACTTGCACAACCGAACGATGTGTATAATAATAATAGTGCACGTGCATTGGACTAAGCTGGAATCTGCAAGCATTCAACTCAAGAGATAAGACAAAATAATATGGGCTCTAAGTTAAATAAACAATCATGCATATGAGAGCCACTAAACATTTTCAATATGGTCTTCTATTCTCGACCCCCAAAGAAAAGAAAAGAAAATAAAACTATTTACACGTGAAAGCTCCCACATAGTTAGAAGAAGAACGAGAAATGTTTTTGTGTTTTCATTTTAATTCTACTACAAGCATGGAAATTAAACTAACTAATTTTTTTGGTTTTTCTTAAGGTTTATCAAACTCACAAAAAGAAAGCTAGAAAAAGAAATTTAAACTAGCATGGATTGTACAATGAAAGAGTATGAGCACCGACAACTAGAATGGTGTATGAACATGAATGTAAAGTCGGTGAGAAATACGTACTCCCCCAAGCTTAGGCTTTTGGCCTAAGTTGGTCTAATGCCAAGGACCACGGCTACTCTCCTCAGTGTACTAAGAGGTGTAATCAGGATACCACCGGCTGGCCATCTCCGGGTCCCATTGGTAAGATGATGCACGATAACGGTCCAGTGCAGGTTCCGGCTCAGGCTCAGGTTCTAGAGTGGATGCTTGGCTTCGATGAGCGTACACCGCTTCAGGCGTGACAAGAAAATAATCTGCAATCAAGTCAAACAACAGAGGCGCAAGCAAAATAATAGTCTCATTGTATTTCTTATTAAGTCTCAGGTTATACAGGAGCATCTTATCTTTGTTTTCAACAATGAACTCATGTGCTACCATGATCTTGTAATCTAAAATGTAAGGAGGCAATTTTGTCTCCATTTTTTCATGGTGCCTAATAGGTATCTCAAAATGTCTAGCAAGACGTGTAGCATAGATACCTCCAAAGATGGGGCCTTTTGTACGATTAAGTCTTAGCCGTTTAGCAATGACGACATCCATACTAAAACTATTATCTCCAAACAAGTTATGGTGAATAATAATAATAACAGGAACATTGAAGTTTCCACTATTTCCACGACCAATCAAGCATCTACCATCAAATATGGCAAAGTAGCGTAAAACAGGAAAGTGTATGCTAGAGATTCTCGCATCGGAACCCTTCTTTGGATCCCCTACAGTGATAGTGTTAACAAAGCCATCCACATCTCTACGATGTGGTTCCTCTAAATTTCCTTCAAAGGGTATCCTACATACCGCAAGAAAAATTACGTAAAGACATTTCCCTGAATTCATCATATAAATGAAATGATACTGAAGGCGGTGACTTCTTAGGATAATGATAAAATTTTTGCACGAAAGTATTGGTGAGTAAGAGATACTGATCGATCCGGTCGTGGAGGAAATAGGCGAGGCCTGCATTCTCGATCAAAGAATAAAAATCTTCATAAATTCCAGCTTCTCTCAAGAAATTATCACAGGGCCGTTCACACGGCCGTACTTCCACTATGCGAGGAAGATTATAATTGGCCTTTTCCTTCTCTTTAGCTTGTTTTTCCTGGGAGCCTTGGCTAGAAGAGCCCCTCAAAAATCTCCTTAACATTTTCTGAAACTACTCCTACAAGATTGATAGCAACTACTCCTACAAGTGCCTAGAGCCTATATCATGCATTAGAACTACTTGGGACCTCATAATTTTAACATGCAAGCCCAAGAACATGGTCACCTACACAGCAAAAATTTGCAATGAATAAAGCACTAGAACAAAAACTAATTGGACCAATGGAGGAGTCACATACCAAGCAACAATCTCCCAAAGCAGTTTTGTGAATGGAGCTTTGAGCAAGGAGATCGAAAATCGTAGCAAAATGAGCTAGAACTCGTGCTTGAGCTGGATGGGGATTTTTTTGGGAAGAAGATGGAGTGTGTGGGTGCTGGCATAAGTGGAGGGGGTCCACCAGGGGGCCACGAGACAGGGGGGCACGCCCAGGGGGTGTGGGCGCGCCCTCCACTCTCGTGGCCTGGTGCTTGCCCCTCCTGCAGTGATTTCAGTGCCCCTCAAATATTCCATAAAAAAATCATACTAAATTTGCAGGGCATTTGGAGCACTTTTATTTTCGGAATATTTTTTTAATGCACGGATAGTTCAGAAAATAGACAGATAATACTATTTTTGCTTTATTTATTCCAAATAACAAAAAATAAAAATAGGGTACAGAAGGTTGTGCCTTCTAGTTTCATCCATCTCATGATCATCAAAATGAATCCACTAACAATGTTGATCATGTCCTGTTAACAAACTCATTCCGAATAACACGGAACCGGAGAAATTTCGAATAACACTAAGTTAACTCAACGGGGATATGAAGATCCCCAACAATAAGAATATCATACTTTTTCTTGATGAGGGAGAGGAAATTCAAAACCTCCAATAATGATAGTTGGAACTTTTCCAATAGAATTGATGCTATGAACTTGAGATTGTTTCCTCGGAAAGTGTAGCGTATGCTCATTACCATTAGCATGAAAAGTGACATTGCCTTTGTTGCAATCAATAACAGCCCCTACAGTCGTGCAGCATAGATACCTCCAAAGATGGGGCCTTTTGTACGATTAAAGCTTAGCCGTTTAGCAATGACGACACCCATACTAAAACTATTATCTCCAAACAAGGTATGGTGAAGAATAATAATAACAGGAACATTGAAGTTTCCACTATTTCCACGACCAATCAAGCATCTACTTGCAAATATGGCAAAGTAGCGTAAAACAGGAAAGTGTATGCTAGAGATTCTCGCATCAGAACCCTTCTTTGGATCCCCTATAGTGATAGTGTTAACAAAGGCATCCACATCTCTACAATGTGGTTCCTCTAATTTTCCCTCAAAGGGTATCCTACATACCGCGCAAAAATTACGTAAAGACATTTCCCTGAATTCATCATATAAATGAAATGATACTGAAGGCAGTGACTTCTTGGGATAATAATAAAAGTTTTGCATGAAAGTATTGGTGAGTAAGAGATACTGATCGATCCGGTCGTGGAGGAAATCGGTGAGGCCTGCATTCTCGGTCAAAGAATAAAAATCTTCATAAATTCCAACTTCTCTCAAGAAATTATCACAGGACCATTCACACGGCCGTACTTCCACTATGCGAGGAAGATTATACTTGGCCTTTTCCTTCTCTTTTCCTGCGAGACTTCTCATCATTAGTAAACAGGGTGGCTATATCATTTAACTTGGTAAGATGTGCCACAACAATTTAAGATTCAAGGCCATAAAAAGGATCAGATTCAACCAAAGTAATAATCTCAGGATCGACAGAGAATTCATAGTCCTTATTAGTAACACAAATAGGTGAAGTAGCAAAAGCAGGGTCAGGTTTCATTCTAGCATTAAGAGATTGCTGCTTCCATTTAGCTAATAACTTTTTAAGATCATATCTATCTTTGCAAGCAAGGATAGCTCTAGCAGCTTCCTCTTCCATAATATAACCCTCAGGAACAATAGGTAATTCATAATCAGGGGGAGAACTTTCATCATCACTATCATCAATAATAGCATCTTCAATAATTTCATTCTCTCTAACCCTAGCAAGTTGTTCATCAAGAAATTCACCTAATGGCAAAGTGGTATCACACACAGAAGTAGTTTCATCATAAGTATCATGCATAGCAGAAGTGGCATCATCAATAACATGCGACATATCGTAATTCATAGCAGTAGCAGGTTTAGGTGTCGCAAGCTTACTCAAAACTGAAGGAGAATCTAGTGCAGAGCTAGATGGCAGTTCCTTACCTCCCCTCGTAGTTGAGGGAAAAAATCTTGGTTCTTTCGTCTTTCAGGTTCCTCAAAGTGATCAACATATATAAATCCCAAGTGACTCAAAGAATAGAGCTATGCTCCCCGGCAACGGCGCCAGAAATTAGTCTTGATAACCCACAAGTGTAGGGGATCGCAACAGCTTTCGAGGGTAGAGTATTCAACCCAAATTTATTGATTCGACACAAGGGGAGCCAAAGAATATTCTTGAGTATTAGCAGTTGAGTTGTCAATTCAACCACACCTGGATAACTTAGTATCTGCAGGAAAGTATTTAGTAGCAAAGTAGTATGATAATAAAGGTAACGGTAGCAAAAGTAATATTTTTGGGTTTTGTAGTAATTGTAACAATAGCAACGAAAACGTAAATAAGCGAAGCACAAGATGTGGAAAGCTCGTAGGCAATGGATCACTGATGGATAATTATGTCGGATGTGATTCCTCATGTAATAGCTATAAAATAGGGTGACACAGAACTAGCTCCAGTTCATCAATGTAGTGTAGGCATGTATTTTGAATATAGTCATACGTGCTTATGGAAAAGAACTTGCATGACATCTTTTGTCCTACCCTCCCGTGGAAGCGGGGTCCTAGTGGAAACTAAGGGATATTAAGGCCTCCTTTTAATAGAAAACCGGAACAAAGCATTAGCATATACTGAATACATGAACTCCTCAAACTACGGTCATCACCGAGAAGTATCCCGATTATTGTCACTTCGGGTTTGTCGGATTGTAACACATAATAGGTGACTATAGACTTGCAAGATAGGATCAAGAACACACATATATTCATGAAAACATAATAGGTTCAGATCTGAAATCATGGCACTTTTCGGGCCCTAGTGACAAGCATTAAGCATAGCAACATCAATCTCGGAACATAGTGGATACTAGGGATCAAACCCTAACAAAACTAACTTGATTACATGGTAAATCTCATCCAACCCATCACCGTCCAACAAGCCTATGATGGAATTACTCACGGACGGCGGTGAGCATCATGAAATTGGTGATGGTTGATGATGACGACGGCGACGAATCCCCCTCTCTGGAGCCCCGAACGGACACCAGATCAGCCCTCCCGAGAGAGATTAGGGCTTGGCGGCGGCTCCGTATCGTCAAACGCAATGAAACTTTCCCTCTCCATTTTTTCTCCGCGAAATGGAATATAAGGAGTTGGAGTTCAGGTCGGTGGAGCCTCAGGGGGCCCACGAGACAGGGGGGTGCGCCCAGGGGGTGGATGCGCCCCCCACCCTCGTGGACAGCGTTTTGGCCCCCTGGTCTTGAGTCTTTCGCCAGTATTTTTTATATTTTCCAAAACTTGCCTCCGTGGATTTTCAGGTCATTCCGAGAACTTTTGTTTTCTACACATAAAACAACATCATGGCAGTTCTGCTGAAAACAACATCAGTCCGGGTTAGTTTCATTCAAATCATGCAAGTTAGAGTCCAAAACAAGGGCAAAAGTGTTTGGAAAAGTAGATACGTCGGAGACGTATCAACGACCTTTTCACACAGGGTTAACATCATGTTGGATGTTTTATTGATGGTCGAAAATGGAACTACCAACCAGTTAACATCATCCTAATCAACATTCATGCATAGCACATCTTCATATGATGCACAGTCAAAAAGATATGCTATTTTCAAAATGCTCACACAATGTCGTGTGTGCGAAAAACTGAGAAAACGAGGGACGAAGTTTTGGCAAGTGTTGGACGTGGTGTGCGTAGATGACAATGGGGACCCACATGTCAATAAAGACAGGCAAAAAATTTGGAGATATTTTCCCTGCACAGGTGGAATCGAACCCGGGTGGAACAGCTGTCGGGTAGTGTCACTTGGCCACTAGGCTAGTTTAGTAGTTTCGTTACTAATAAGGCACTTCCTCAGGTGGTCGGATCTCCTCCCGTGCCTTTGTGCGCTCGCCACGACGCCGCTGTTTGCCATTGTGAACATGCTGAACAAACGAGAGGAATCTGGAGAGGACTGTACGTGGAGAGGCGAACAGTCGGGACCTGATAATCCCCAAGTGCAGGGAATCATCGTAGCAATTTCCAAAGGTGGAAGTGATAAGTATGGAGTGTCGAACCCACGAGGAGCTAAATGTAAGATCAATGTTCTCTCAAGTCCTATTTGCCACCGACATTTAATTTCACGATACCGAACGTTTGCTTCCAACTTGAAACGAGAAATAAAACTATGTTGTGGGTATGAAGAGGATAACTTTGCATGATATCGGAGAGCGAAAATATAAAAGTAGGTGTTGTTATCATAAAGTTAGAATATATTACTAAATATTATAAATAGTGAGTGTGGAATAATGATGGGTCGGTGTGCGGAATTTTCCGAGGCAATTGTTTAACAAGACCGGTAGTCATCATTGCAATTTCATATGAGGGAGAGGCATAAGCTAACATACTTTCTCTTCTTGGATCATATGCACTTATGATTGGAACTCTAGCAAGCATCCTCAACTACTAAAGATCATTAAGGTAAAACCCAACCATAGCATTAAAGCATCAAGTCCCCTTTATTCCCATACACCATGTCCCACTTATCTGTGTTGCGTTTCAATCACTCACGCAACACAGACAATAAGTAAACATGGACATATTGCAACACCCTACAGCGGGAATCCCTCATGCTTGCGCGACACGGAGGGCACCATAAGACAGCACAAAAGTAAAACATACAACTCATACCAATCTAGATCATCAATCAACCCAAAGACAAAGGATGTCTACTCAAAACATCATAGGATGGCAACACATCATTTGATCATAATATGTGGCATAAAGCACCATGTTCAAGTAGGGATTACGGTGCGGGGGAGTGGACCGCGTAAAAGAGATGATGATGGTGATGTTGATGAAGACGTTCTCCGCGGTGATGATTCCCCTCCCGATGGCACTCCGGCGCCACCAAGAGAGAGGAGGAGAGGTTCTCCCCCTTGTGCTTCCTCCTCCATGGCCTCCCCCCTAGATGGGGAGAGGTTCTCCCTTTGGTCCTTGGCTTTCATGGCGATGATGGCCCCTCCGGGATCCTACTCCATGGCCTCCGGTGATGATGGCCCCCTCTGGCAGGGTGCCAGAGAGGGCCTAGATTGATTTCTCACGGCTACAGAGGCTTGCACCAGCGGAACTTCCGATCTAGGTTATTTCTCGAAGGTTTCTGTATTTATAGAAGGAGTTGGCGTTGATTTCACGTCAGGGGGGCCCTCGGGGAGTCCACGAGGCAGGGGGGCATGCCCCCCACCCTCGTGGGGCCCACGGGACTCCCCTCTGGTAGATTTTTGTTCAAGTCTTTTTCATATTTTCCAGAAAAGATCTCCGTTGATTTTCAGCGCGTCCCGAGAACTTTTATTTATGCACAAAAACAACACCACGGTAGTTCTGCTAAAAACAGCGTCAGTTCGGGTTAGTTCTAATCAAATCATACCAAAATCATATAAAACTATTGTAAACATGGCATGAATACTTCATAAATTATAGATACGTTGGAGACGTATTAGCATCCCCAAGCTTAATTCCTGCTCGTCCTCGAGTAGGTAAATGATAAAAGAAATTATTTATCAAGTGTGAATGCTAGCAAATGCATAAGTTTAATCAATGATAATTTCAATCACCTTTTCTAGCATCATTATATGTCATAACAGTAGCTCATCTCATAAAACTTTTCATGATCAAGTAACAAGCTATTCACATGTTAAAGTATCAAACAATTGCAATTCATCTTATTTTCAGGAAGGGTCTATGTCAGAGCTTTGATTTACCAAACTCCATGTCGGTGTCAAAACCGGCGGATCTCGGGTAGGGGGTCCCTAACGGTGTGTCTAGGCGGATGGTAACAGGAGACAAGGGACACGATGTTTTTACCCTAGAAGCTAGCCTGTGGTATGATTGTTGTTCGTCCTACGGACTAAAACCCTCCGGTTTATATAGACACCGGAGAGGGTTAGGGTTACACAGAGTCGGTTACAACGGAAGGAGATCTACATATTCATCGCCAAGCTTGCCTTCCACGCCAAGGAAAGTCCCATCCGGACACGGGACGAAGTCTTCAATCTTGTATCTTCATAGTCCGGGAGTCCGGCCAAAGGTCATAGTTCGGCTATCTGGACACCTCCTAATCCGGGACTCCCTTAGTAGCCCCCGAACCAGGCTTCAATGACGATGAGTCCGGCGCGCAGATTTTGTCTTCGGCATTGCAAGGCGGGTTCTTCTCCAATTTCTGTGTACCTGTTAAATAGTGTCCAGCTTTTCGTGAACATTGCGCTCCTTGGCTTCCGCATCCAATAATGGCCGTCTTCCACGTGTCAAACGAATGTGAAAAGCCAGGGCGTCTTTACTTTTACCCCCCTAGCTGCGCAAATAAGCTGCCTTATAAAAGAGACGAGGATTTAGATCCGAATCACACCATCTCCCCTTCGCGAGCATTCATCGGAGCGCATCTGACAGAAACTCATTCCATCATGGCCAGTCGACGCAATTCCTCCTCTCGCCTTGCCAGCCCTCAGCCTGGAGATTGGGAGAGATGTTCCGTCCCACACAGCGAGCTAGTGACGCTCCAAACCAAGGGATTTCTACCCCCAGCCTTCATGGTTCCGGTTCGATCCGGACTCGCCACCTATAATGGCGGAAAGCGGTGAGAGGCGTCCCCAATCCCTCCAAAGGGGAGCGGGTATGCCTTGTCCCTTACCTAATAAGAGGGCTCGGATTTCCAATTCATCCGTTTCTCCGGGGGCTTCTGGAGTTCTACGGCCTCCAGCTGCACAGCCTTATGCCTGCCTCCATATTGCATATCGCGGGCTTCTTAGCCCTTTGCGAGCTATTCTTGGGCGTCGAAGCTCACTTCGCGCTGTGGAAGAAACTGTTCTGCCTTGTGCCCCGTTCTCAGGAGGGGTCGATATATCAAGTGGGTGGAGCCGAACTATGGCGCATCGCCGGGACCGGGTATCTATCCGGAACCCCAAGGAAGGCTTCCGAAGACTGGCCTTCAGAATGGTTTTATATAGAAGATGTCCCCCTGCCGGACCCTGTGCGGATCGGCCTTCCTGAGTTCAATAATGCTCCCTTGAAGAAGCGCCTAATTTGGCGCCCATGAGCCCTCGGAAGGAAAATGACAGGGATGTTCTTTACGATGAGCGGATAAGATTACTAGCCCATTCCGGACGGACCCTGATCGGGGTCATGGACACATGCCTCACGCGGGGGGGGGGTGCAGCCGCTTCAGTATTGGGGCCACCCCATGTGGGATTTCAATGGGGAGGATGATGCTACCCGCTACGGCCGTAAGGGCCGGATGCATTCTTTGCTCGGCGAAGGCCTTGTCCGCATTATACAAGGGAGAAGAGGAGGATTTCCTCTGCATCAATCCACAGGGCGGATTTTCCATGTACGATCCTCCAAGCTAGGTAAGCGGACACTTCTTTATGCCCATCCGTTCCATACTCCCGTAGTTGAGTACTGTATTCTGTGATTTTGACGCAGGAATTGCGCCGGGCTGTAAACGATATAAACAGCCCTCCTCCACAACCCGAGGATCCGGAAAGTTCCCTCGATCCGGCGTCCCAAGAGGATCCAGACATATCCGTGGAGCTGATCGATGGGGTATTTTACCAACTGAGCATCGACAATGCCTTTGTCGCCATTACGACCGATTACCCCGGAATATTTCCAGCCTCACAGGTAACTGAGACCGAAGTCCCAATACTTTGAAAGAGATCCACTCGTGTGTATCTCTGATCACCGTATATCAATGGTGTTTTGCAGGGGGAGCCCTTGAGGCGGAAGGCTGAGCCTGTGGTGGCCAGCCAACAAAGGGCAGCAAGGCCCGGCAGGCTGAAAAGAAGTGCGGTCCGGATTGAGACGCCGGCGCCACGGTATGGCATGCCGCCTTATTCCCAGGTTTTGTTCCCGGAATGTGTACTAACGCTTCGTGCTCTCTTTAGGAAAAAGAGTGCTCGTCGGACTATATCCGGAGAGGCTGTCAATCGAGCCTCCACCAGCCAGGCTCCAAAGCCAGGTCCAGAGGCGGAGGCGAACATGAGGCGTGCGTCGGTCACTCCTCCGATAGAGGATGCCGACGGACTATCTACCACCAATTCCGAAGTGGAGAGTGCCATGAATCACAGGCGTCGCCGGACTGTTCTTCGTGACGCATGTTTCTCCCAAGAGGCATTGGATGCCTTCAATTCGGGAGATGCGCACCTTCGTGCCGCTCAAAATGGTCTAGCCAGACCCACGGAGCAGTATGTGAAAGACATACGGGTGAGAAAATTTGATGGTTATATATACCAGTAGCCCCCGAGACTTGAAATAGTTAGAATAACTGATTTAAGGATCATTTATCATGCAGGATCTTACAAAAAGAATACCCAACTGTCCCAGGAGCTGGAAGAGTGCAAAGCCCAACTTGAGGCCGCACTTGCCGCTTCAGGGGAGTCCAAGGAGACCCCCTCTGTTAATATACGCTTGAAGATAAGTATTTTGTGGAGGCGGCGTATGTGTAAATCGACAAAATTATTGCAGATGGCGCGGAGTAGATCCGGACAAGCAACAACTCTTGCGCGGTTAAAATCCGGGAGAGTGTGCTTACGAGGGTGAGGCGGAGAAGAATAATCTCAAGATGCCAACACCCAGCTGGGAGAGGAACTCAAAGATGTTCGTGCCTCTTGGCGGACTCCGTGAAGGAGAATCGGCGGCTTCGACGCGGCATTTTTAGTAAGTGCTTGAGCGAACTTTGAAAAAGAGTTCGTGAAGAAGTCGATTAACAAAGTTATGTTTGTAGGTATGCTCACTGTGTCGTCCTGCGGAGGAAATGCCCGGTTCTCTGGTGACCTTCTTCGAGCTCTTACAACTGCACGAACGAAGTTCGGCGAGGTGATGAAGGGCGTCGCCTGTGCCTTGTGGCCATCATCTGTCTCCCTGCCCGAAGGCCTTGGAGAGCTTGCAGAGAGGTTTAAGGTAGCGCGGCGACGCTTCCAATTATGGAAGATATCGGCCTGCCGTCAGGGCGCCAGGAGGCACAGGCCATGGTGAAGACGCGGTACTGAAGGCTGACCCAAACCACATGGCCGAGGTCGGACCTGTGGGGCACGATGGGAAGGAGATCCTGTGAGCTTAGTGTACGGCCAAGTAGAATTGGCGCAAGGTATTCTAACAGGATTGTAAACTAGACAGCCTATTAGATGGTATTGAGGAGGAATATGCCCAGTCAATTTGACTATGTAATTTAAGATGACATGTAAAAATGCCTTCTAGCGGATTGTAGATCGTTTTTCATTGCGGACCTTTTCGCTTCAACCTCGGGACCCTATAGTCCGGAGTGTGTCCGAATACAAACATGGTTATGTAAGAACCGGGGGTATGCGTGGAGACCAGGCGTAGGGGTCATTAGTGCTTTAGCGCATAAGTGCCCAACTAGTTATGTTATTACATGGTTAGTAAGAAACATCTTCCAGGGAGAATAGTTCCGTTAGGGGTTCCTTTCCCTGGGAGGCATGCCGTAAAGTGCATGTCCGGACTGCGGAAAAAAAGTAGAAAAGCATCTGGGGGCAGATAAATAAATAAGTGAGGAATCATCTTTTAGTTCACCGACCGAATATTCCCTTAAGAACGCTAGCTTTCGGCTTCACACAGTCTGAGGTACACATCCGGCTGACCCGGCGGTAACAATCGCAGAGGTGCTCCCTTTACCACCTAGCCAAACAACCGGGAACGTAGGGGTAAGCACAGGAGCCAGGCAACCCAGCTTGGCCAAAACTTAAGTCATATCGATGCATATAATGGTGAATAAAAGGTACATGCGGAAGCATTACGCATGAGTTAGGCGTAAAGCCCATAAAAAAGCTTCTGTTAAAGAAGCCCCCAGGTATAATGAGCGCGGATAGCACGTCAAGTGTCTGCGAACAATGTGCGAACGAGCCTTTAAAGGCTGTAAGAAAGACAAATAAAGAGAGAAGGAGAGAAATATAAGACATCTAATGTGTAAAAAGTAGACAGAGGAAGGAGACGAACTCAGAATCCGGCGCTAGGCGTAGAATCTTCGGAGACGAGCTGCGTTCCATGGGTTCGGCTCGAGTCGGTTATCTGATGCATCTCGCAGACGGTACGCTCCACCAGTTAGGACTTGGTCGATGATAAAGGGACCTTCCCATTTGGGCTTGGGTTTGTCCTTTTTCTTGTCCGGCAGGCGTAGAACTAATTCGCCAACAGTGTAAGTTTTGGCCCGTACTTCTCTGCTTTGATATCTTCGAGCCTGCTGTTGATAGAATCCGGAACGGGCTTTGGCCACGTCACACTCCTCCTCCAAGGCGTCCAAACTGTCCTGCCGATCGAGCTCGGCTTCTCTTTCTTCATACATGCGCACCCGAGGTGAGTCATGAATTATGTCGCAGGGCAAAACTGCCTCTGCGTCAGATACCATAAAGAATGGTGTGAATCCGATTGGCGCGATTCGGCGTGGTCCGCAGCTCCAGTACGGAGTCGAAGCTCCTCTACCCAAAGGCGTGTTAGATTCCTTGAGGGACCGCACTAATCTGGGTTTGATGCCGCTCATGATTAGACCATTTGCTCGCTCGACTTGACCATTAGTTTGAGGGTGATAGACTAAAGCATAGTCGAGCTTGATGCCCATGTTTTGCAATTCAGAGTTTGACCTCGTCGGCCATGAAGTTCGATGCCGTTGTCGTTGATGATCTTGTGGGGACGCCTGTAACGCTGTAATACCCCGATATGAAGTCTATCATTTGGTCCGGATTCGGCCGTCTTAACAGGCTTGGCCTCTATCCATTTGGTGAATTTATCCACCATGACCAGTAGGTATTTTTGCTTGTGGATTCCTCCTTTAAGGGGTCCAACCATGTCAAGCCCCCAGACAGCGAAGGGCCAGGTGATGGGTATAGTTTGGAGGGCGGTGGGTGGCATGTGGCTTTGATTAGCAAAGAGTTGGCAACAGACGCATCGTTGGACCAAGACCTGAGCAACAGCCCGGGCCGTCGGCCAATAGAATCTTGTACATAAGGCCTTGCTTACCAGGGACCGGGCTGCTGCATGGTGCCCGCCGAGACCGGCATGAATTTCAGCCAGGAAGATTCCGCCTTCTTCTTCGGAGATACACCTTTGAAGGACTCCGGTGGTGCTTTTCTTGTAAAGCTCTCCCTCATGGACTTTATAGGCTTTAGATCGCCGCACTATGCAGCGTGCCTCATTTTGGTCCTCGGGAAGTTCCTGCCTAGTTAGGTAGGCTAGGAATGGTTCCGTCCACGGGGCAATGCCTGCCATCATTATGTGAGCTGAAGGTGTTACTTCGTTGGCAGAGCCTCCAATTGTGTCAATTTGTTCGGTGTCGGGCAGTGTTGCTGGGTCCGGGCTGCTATTTCCGGACTCCCCTTCCCATGATACGGATGGCTTGAACAGCCTTTCTAGGAAGATATTGGGGGGACGGGTGCGCCAATGCGTGCCAGGACGTCTGCTGCCTGATTGTTTTCCCGGGCTATATGGTGAAATTCGAGCCCTTCAAACCGAGCTGACATTTTTAGGACGGCGTTGTGATAAGCTGCCATTTTCGGATCCTTGGCATCAAAGTCTCCATTTATTTGGGATATCGCGAGGTTCGAGTCCCCGCGCACCTCTAGGCATTGAATGCCCATGGATACTGCCATCCGGAGACCATGTAGAGGGGCCTCGTATTCGGCTGCATTGTTGGAGTCCGTATAATTATTTGGAGTACGTATTGAACTGTATCTCCTGTTGGGGACGTCGGAACGACCCCAGCCCCCAGACCAACCAACATTTTGGAGCCGTCTAAGTGCATGATCCAATTGGAATATGTGCCGTACTCTTTAGGGAGTTTGGTTTCAGTCCATTCAGCGACGAAGTCGGCCAAAGGTTGCGACTTAATTGCTCGCCGTGGCTTATAGGTTATGTCGAACGGGAGGAGCTCAATGGCCCATTTGGCAATCCGCCCGTCGCGTCATGATTGTTTATAATGTCATTAAGAGGTACTTCGGAGGCTACTATTATCGAACACTCTTGAAAGTAGTGTCGAAGCTTCCGGGATGCCATAAACACTGCGTACGCTATCTTTTGTTAATGCGGATATCGTGACTTGCATGGAGTGAGGACAGTGGACACATAGTAGACTGGTTTTTCAAGGGGAAACTTGTGTCCGTCCGTTTCTCGTTCGACGACGAGCACCGCACTTACAACTTGATGAGTTGCGGCGATGTATAATAGCATTGGTTCGCCCACGTTGGGCACGGCCAGGACCGGGTTTGTTGCCAATATGGCTTTTATTTCTTCGAGTCCGGCCAGTGGCGGCATCCATCCCACTCGAAGTGTTAGAATTCGTGCGGAGGGCGTAATCGACGAGGCCAATCGGGGCCTTAGCGTCACTGTTGTTCACTGGCGTTCTTGTCGAGCGAGACAAGGCCAAGCGATTCTCAAAGACATTCATCAAGGCGAGTGCGGCCATCATGCGGCCTTAAGAGCACTCCTTGCCAAAGCCTTCCGACATGGTTTCTTCTGGCCAACCGCCCTAGAAGAGGCCAAGGAATTAGTCCAAAAATGCAAGGGGTGCCAAGTGTTCCGCTCCAAGCTGCTTCAGCCGACTTATGCACTAAAGACTATCCCTATAGCCTGGCCCTTTGCCGTATGGGGCCTGGACATGGTGGGACCATTCAAAGCAGCACAAGGCGGCCTAACTCACTTACTTGTCGCGGTGGACAAGTTCAGCAAGTGGATAGAAGCAAAGCCCATCAAGAAGTTGAATGGTCCAACTGCAGTGACTTTCATCGCCGACATCACAACCAGTGCGGCATACCACATGAATCATCACCGACAATGGCACAAATTTTGCCAAAGGCGCTCTTGCCCGTTCTGCATGACGCAAAGGCATCCGATCGGACTTAAGCGTCCGTTGCCCATCCATGATCAAATGGCGGTGGAAGCGAGCAAACGGCCTCATCCTATCTGGTATCAAACCTCGACTAGTCGAACCTTTGGAAGCGTTCAGCCAGCTGTTGGCTTGAGGAGCTGCCACCATCCTCTGGAGTTTATGACGACTCAACAAGTCAATCTGGCTTCACACCCTTCCTCCTCGCTTCACGGTGCTGAAGCCATCATCCCATGGACATAGAGTTCGACTCCCCGAGTCACCATGTACACCGAGGAGGAAGCGGAAGAAGCACGTCAAGACGGCGTCGATCTGCTGGAAGAGGGCGGCTGTTGGCACTCGGCCGGTCCGGCATCTACAAGCGAGCCCTACGCCGCTACTACAACAGGAAGGTCAAGCCAAGATCTTTCCAAGAGGGCGACCTTGTGCTCCGGCTGATCCAAATAACAGCCGGTCGAAAGATAAGCCGTCGGCGCCTTTGGGAAGGCCCCTTCATCATCGACAAAGTCTTTGAGCGACTCCTACTACCGATCGGCGCCCGAAGCCCCGAGCACGCAAGAGGCGACTCCGGCAAAAGAGGCAGAGCGGCCATGGAACGCAAATCTTCTCCGAAGATTTTTTCGATTAAATGCGATGTGCCACGCTACCTTTTGTGTTAAATTACCAAGACTTTGGGCCCCGAGACCAGCTCGGGACTGCCCTTTTCTGTTATGTGTATGATAAGAATCATGCCTTCGAGTATGTCATCTTTTGTTATGCTACCTGGCACCGGGTTCGACTAGTCGGCCCGGGGACTCGCCGCCTTGCGCTATGAAATGCTTCCTGCAGTCGGACGAGTAGTGTGCAGTGCCTAAGCCGTCTCCTGTCAGAAGCCGCAGCTCGCAGAGCGACTGTTTGGTGGACAGGAGTAAGGAAGAATGGGCGCCCACATGAAAAATGGCTAAGGACCCAAAGCATAAACATAGCTAAAGCCGGCTTCCAGCCCCTCTTGAGTAGTCGGCTTGCCGCTTTCTATCCAACTTGTTAAAGACTCTAAAAATGGCCAAGTACTTGCCTTCCCAAACTAGCCAAGCACTTGATCCAAACGGCAGTCCAGAGCGGTGGTCCCACGGGCAAGGCGGCAGCTAAGGAAAGGCGGCAAAGGAAAAGCCATAAGAGCGATGAGCAAGGAAAGATAGAATTAGGATAATATTTACACAGCAAAGGCCCTCGGCCGAATCTTCGAGCAGAAGTTCGAAATACACCCCGCGGGTGGAATTATGCGAATTAACAAGTTTTTTCAAGACTATCAAAGCAGATAAAACTAAGGGACGTTGGCAGCCTAGGAAGCGGCAGGCGGGTTTGGAGGCCGGAGGAGGCAGCGGTGTCGAGCGCCGGGCGGCCGGCTGGGCAGTCTCGGCTTGATCATCTCCAGCGGCAGTCGGCCTAGACGAGCGCGGCTCGTTGCTGGAGGCACGATCGAGCTGAGGCTGGTCGCCTGCTCCGTCTTCTAGCGCCTCCATCTCATCTCTGTCCTCCGCCTCGCCTTCCTCCTCGGCACTGGAGCCGATCACCTCCGCCGAGTCCTCGTCGTAATCCGGGTTCATCCCGAACCACTCCGGCGGCGCCTCCCGGCCGTCGTCAGCCCACTCAGGAACGAAGAAGCTGGTGTCCGTGTAGTCGGTGATCGCTGCCGCATGTTCAACGAGGGCACCTTCCGCAGCCAGCAGCTCCGCCTGGGCCTCTGACCGGAACGCAGCCAGCCGGTCCAGATCCAGCCCTGGATACCACGCCTTTACAAATTCCAAGGCCCAGCGGGCTCCAGCACGGGCCGAGGAACCCTGCCAAGACTCAAGACGGCCAGCCGCGACCTCCAGCCAGTCGGCGATCCATTGAGGAGTCGCGAAGAACGGCACGTCAAGCCCGCAGAGGCAGCAACCGCACAGGCACTTAAGCAGCGTTAAGCGGCGCAGCGACATCCGATGGGCCGGCCGCAGACGAACCTCGATGCTCAGAAGCTGCTCGTCGAGGGTCCGGGGGGCGTTGGCAGCAATCTTCGCACCATTCGCCCTCCGCACCTCGCGATCAGCCTCGATGGCTTCATTGGCCGCCTGCGTACGGCCAGGAAAGAAGTCTGCCAAGACGGAAAAGAAGCAAGTCAAAAAACCAGCAGTCAGCCCGACCTATAGTTGGCAGCTCAAAGAAAGAAAGAAAGAGAAACTCACCATCGACGATGTACTCGATTTCATGGAAGCCGGAGGTCGCCAGCGCCTCCTTGTCGATCCGGAGGAGCGCTCACTTTCGAACTTCGGCCAAGAGAGTCTCTCTCTTCGCCTAAATCTGTGCCGTCTTCAACGCCTTTTGCTCCGCCCGATTCTGCGTAGCCGATGGGGTCGCGCCTGTGGCGAAGCTTGTCGCACTCCTCCCTTTGCGCGCAAGAAGGCCGTGTCGGCTCGCCTAGCACTGCCGTCGGAGAGTGGCGTTGGCCTCTGAAGAATAAAAAGGAAAAGGACGTTAAGTCGTCAACTAAGAAGGTCGCTAGGAAGATCCGGCCCGACTGCTCAGCAGTCGGCCCGAATATCGGGGACTATAGCTCGCGGGTGCGCCAGCGCGCCCCTGCGAAGAAGAAACAAGACTCACCTCGGCTCCTCGACAAGTCGGCAGTCCGCTTACTCAGCTCCTCAACGTTGCGGTTGAAGGCAGTGGCGCGGAGGTTGTGATACTCCTGTGATAAGCATTTCAAGACAAAGATAAATATTTGGAACTCACCAAGTAGAGTTCCGAGCCACCTGCTCAGCAGCCAGCCCGAAACTCGGGGACTACACCCAGTGGGTGCGCTGGCGCGCCCCCACAGAGAAGAACAAGAAAAAACTCAAAGAGAATCATACCGAACGGCGGCTCGCGACGCGAGGTGCACCTTGGTGTAGTTCTGGATGACGTCACCCTCGGCCTGCAGCTTCGCCTGGACATCCAGAAGCGCCTGGTTCAGCGGACCTGTGCCACCTCCTCGCACCCATCCAGCGGGCGCGGCACTCGTCGCCTCGGCGTCTGGGATGGCCGAGCCGGCGGCGCCGGTCTCCAAGGGGCGCGGCGCTGAAGTCGCCTTCTCAAGACGACGACGTGCTGGCGAGGCGACTTGAAGAAGCAGGTTCGCCACGGCCTCGTCTTCAGTCGGCGGCACCAGCGGGTCCGCCTGCTGTTTACCTCGCGCACCCTCAGACGGCGGCGGAGGCGGCGGGGGCGGCGTGGCCGTGCCCGACAGAGAGGTCTCGGCGCCGTCCCTCTCCATGATGGGGAACCCGCCCGACTCCCTCCGCCTGCCCGTGAATTCGGCGGGCGGGCGCTGGAGCTTAGCGGGGTGACAAGGAACGCCGAGTGGAGGCGCCTGGCCTCCTCGGCCTGCCGCTTGGCCGTGGCGGCGGCTTCGGCCTCCTCCAGCTTCCTCTGGGCGGAAGCTGCCGCCTTCTCGGCCTCCGCCTTCTCCAGGCGGGCGGCCTCTTCTTCGTCGCGCTTCTCCCGCGCATTCCTCTCCGTCGCCTCCCGGAGGTCGGCTGCGGGGTCAATCCGCCGAGTATTGGCAGACGTTTCTGCCGACCCCATGACGGAGGCGGCGGTGACTCTCTCTAAAGTAAGAGGAGCCCTAATGCGAAGAAGACGTATATGAGAATTGAACAAGATTTGCCAAAAGAAAACAAGACAAAGCGGAAGCACTTACGCGGAGACCAGTGGCGGCTTTTTCAGTTCCTTGCGGAAGCGGTTAGCCTTTGCGACCGCCTCTTCCCACTTGGTCGCGGCGGCCGTCCCCTTGAGCTTCTTCGACCGGCCGCCTGGCAAGCTCGGCCCGGCCTGGAGCTTCCTCGTGCCGCCTCGACCGCCCAAGACGCCGGAGGAACTCGCTCCGGGGTGGCCGGCCTTCGGCTGGCGGCGGGGGACGACTTCCCCTTCGCCAACATCACCAGGCCAGTCGGCGAATGTGGCCGAGGGCCTGAAGTCGTCAGCCTCTCCTCCTACTCCGCCTTCGGCGTCGGCCTCCATTGCCGCCGCCCCCAAGTCAGGGTCGTCGACGTCGCTCTCCGCCAGGTCTGGGACGAACTCACGGGCCGGCCCCGTGGTGCCGGCCGAGGGCTGCATGAGGGGGTTCTGACTCGAAAGAGCCAAAAAGATCAGAGGACAAATTTGGCCGAGAAAGAAAAATAGAAGAGGAAAGAAGGCGACTTACCACGAGTGGGGGATTGGCGCGCGAGTATGGCTCCTTGCCGAACTGCCAATCCGCCGTAAGGTTGCAGTTCGCCATGAAGTTCACCGTGTCCGCCACCTCCCCGGGGGGCATGTCCTTCGAGCACATCCGACTGGGGTCCCGATGGCCGCTCATCTGGCAGATCATGTGAGGTCGGCCTTGGAGCGGGAGGACTCAGCGCGCCACGAAGGCAGCCAGGAGGTCGGCCCCATTAATCCCTCTCGGCTGCGTCAAGACTGGAGTCGCCATGACGGTGGCACCGCCGGCCGGAGTCAGCGTCCCTGGCTCGATAGGACCAGCTGGGAAGCCTCCTTGTGCAAGGCCCGGCCGTAAAGCGGCAGGTTGACCTGGGCCGCCTATACGGGCGACGTTCTTCACATAGAAGTAGGAGCGCTGCCTCATCTTCACCGACTTGATCAGCGCAATGGTGGGGAAGGGGTTGTCCGCCACCAAGCTCCTCATCGCGATGAAGGTGCCGCACAGAGCCGGCACGCCGGCGACGTGCGTGCCGAGCTTGGCTTGGAAGAATTCCCACACAGCTCAATGGTGGGGAGGACGCCGAGAAAAGCCCTCGACAGACAGAAGGCGGCAAAGGCGGCCAGCAGCACCACCGTATTCGGAGTGAGGTGATGCGGCTGGAGCCCGTGGAACTCCAAGAACGAGCGGAAGAAGCCGCTCGCCGGCAGCCCTAGGCCGCGCATGAGGTGCGAGCGAAACACGACCCACTCGCCCTCCTCCAGCGCGGCGTTATTCGCCACCATACGCGCTGGTTCTGCACAAGGTGCTTGCGGGGAGGCGTGGCGTCAGCGGAGGAACTCGATATGGTCGTCGACAACCTCGGATCTCCCCAACGCCGGAGAAGGCAGCGGCGGAGGAAGAGTTCATCTCCACGGCGCGGCGTGGTTCGGCGCAACAGCAAGAAGAAGAAGAAGCAAGAAGGAAGACGAGCAAGAGGAAGCGGGGGAAGCAGAGAGATGGGCGCGCGTGCTTCGCCGCATCGCCTCCCCCGCCTACTTCTAGCCTCGTGGGCTAAGAAGCCGATGGGGCGGGCATGGGATTAATCTACCAAAGACCCCACGCCTTGACGATTTAACTCCACGGGTTCGCGACGCAGCAACGACGTGGGAACTAACCGCCCGCACGGCGCGAACGGATCCGTTCGCGCCGAGGCACGGCAGTGGTGGCGGGTCCCGCCGACGCATGTCCCACACGCGTGGTATGGGCAGGGTCGACCCAGCCACATGGCGCGTCAGCGCTGCAGGCCCAAGCAACGGGCCGCCACAAGGAAGCTTATCACACACGCCGACTGGTTCCCCCTGCGACTTTCAAGACCCTGTGAGGAGCAAGACGGCCTCCTGCGAGATCGACTCCAACTAGTCAGCCTAGAGGTAGACGGCAAGCAGGGCCCAGATTCTTCCACCAGGGGGATGAAGCCATTGAGGCTCCTCGACGTGTTGCCTCGGCGCCTCACCAGCTTCGGGGACTACTGTCGGAGTAATGGGCCACGGGTAGGCAAACCCGAGCCCCGGACCTTTCAAAACATCCGGGCAGGCTGCGCCTCGAGACATCAAGACGAAGAGCCACTCTCACGAGAGTCGATGGCGAGCCCATTGGCCGCCTGACGGCCGAGTCGAGAGGCGGCCTTTGAGGAAAGCCGACTCCCAGCTGGCGATCTCGAGAGGCCAGCTATGGGGAGTCGGCCCGCGACTCAACCACCTTCGACCCACGCTGATCGCAGACGGGATGGGGTGTGGCCGCTGGCCCATCCCTGCCCGCTCATGAAGGAGGGCATAGCCTGATCGCCCGTCTTGACGGAGATCTCCGTTCGGCGCGGCTCTGTAGCCACACCGGCCCTGACATCAGCCCCATGGGCAGACCCCTATGCCCACGACGGCCTGTCTGTACGACCGGAGACGGTGGGGCCCGCCTGTCGGCAGAGGTACTGAAGACGGCGAGAGCGCCACAAGACAGCCAAGTCGAGTCGGCTCCCCGGAGTCGGTGACGACCCTCCCACGAGTCCCGCGCGCCATTAACCAGATAAGACAGGAATGGCGTGATCGCCCGTCAGCGGCGCGGCAGATTGCCATGACCCTGACCAAACCAGGTGTCATCGTAAGCAGCTACGGTAATCCATGCAGCCGACAAGACCCGGCTAGCGGTGGACAGGCCTGTCGGCCCCATGCGAGCCCGTTGGCGAGGTCCGCCATCGTGGGCCCCAAGATGGTCGGCAAAGAAGACGGCGACCTAAGAGACAGACGGCTGGGACCCGCGCCCAGCCGGATTACCATTGTACCCCCGGGGGGTAGGTCTATATAAGCCCCCCGGGGCACCCATGCAAGAGGTTGGACCCTAATAGTTCTAGACACTAATAGCTCTAGACACACATAGAAGGAGGAGAGGAGCTAGCCGTGCCCTTCTTCTTCCTCTCCTCGAACAGCTCAAGGAGCAACCTTGTATCCACTTTGACATAGTGATCATGCGGAGACCCCGGAGAGCAGCAGTAGGGGTATTATCTCCACGGAGAGCCCCGGAGCTGGGTAAGATTCGCCGGCGTGCATGCCTTCGCTTCATCCTGTTTCCAGGCACCGGCGACGTTCTACTCGCCCCCTCCATGATAAGCCATCCTTTGGCATATGTCGCACCCAACCCCCGACAAAACGTTTCCCAAGCTTTTCATGATGATGAAATCGATGAGGTAGAAATCAAGAAAGAGCATCAAGTGTTGATGATTAACAAGACCAGTAGTTTCAAGAAAAGGGCAAAGGAAAAGAAAGGAACTTCATGTAGAATGGCAAGCAAGTTGTCATTCCCGCGAAGAAGCCCAAAGCTGGACCAAAACCTGAAACTGAGTGCTTCTACTACAAAGGAAATGGTCACTGGAAGTGGAAATGCCCTGAATATTTGGTGGATAAGAAGGATGGCAAAGTGAACAAGGGTATATTTGATATATGAGTTATTGATGTGTACCTTACTAGTGTTTATAGTAGCCCCTGAATATTTGATGCTTGTTCGGTTGCTAAAAATTAGTAACTCGAAACAGGAGTTACAGAATTAACAGAGACTAGTTGAGGGTGAAGTGATGATGTGTGTTGGAAGTGGTTCCAAGATTCATATAATCATCATCGCACACTCCCTATACTTTCGGGATTAGTGTTAGACCTAAATAAATGTTATTTGGCGTTTGCGTTGAGCATGAATCTGATTTGATCATGTTTATTGCAATACGGTTATTCATTTAAAGTCAGAGAATAATTGTTGTTATTTTTACGTGAATAAAACCTTCGATGGTCATACACCCAATGAAAATATTTTGTTGGATCTCGATCATAGTGATACACATATCCATAATATTGATGCCAAAAGATGCAAAGTTAATAAAGATAGTGCAACTTATTTGTGGCACTGCCGTTTGGGTCATATAGGTGTAAAGCGCATGAAGAAACTCCATCAAAATGGATTTTTGGAATCACTTGGTTATGAATCATTTGATGCTTGCGAACCGTGCCTTTTGGGCAAGATGACTAAAACTCCGTTCTCGGAACAATGGAACGAAACTCTTGACTTGTTTGAAATAATACATACCGATGTATGCGGTCCAATGAGTGTTGATGCTCGTGGCGGGTATCGTTATTTTCTGACCTTCTGAGATGATTTGAGCAGATATGAGTATATACGCAATGAAACTTATAAGTGCGAAACATTTGAAAAGTTCAAAGAATTTCAGAGTGAAGTGGAAAATCATCATAACAAGAAAATAAAGTTTCTACGATCTGATCGTGGAGACGAATATTTGAGTTACAAGTTTGGTCTTCATTTTAAACAATGAGAAATAGTTTCGCAACTCACGCCACCTGGAACACCACAATGTAATGGTGTTGTAATCATACTTTACTAGATATGGTGCGATCGATGATGTCTCTTACCGGTTTACCACTATTGTTTTGGGGTTATGCATTAGAGACAGCTGCATTCACGTTAAAAAGGGCACCATCTAAATCTGTTGAGATGACACCATATGGACTGTGGTTTAGCAAGAAACCTAAGCTGTCATTTCTTAAAGTTTGGGATTGCAATGCTTATGTGAAAAAATTTCATCCTGATAAGCTCAAACCCAAATCGGAGAAATGCGTCTTCATAGGATACCCAGAGGAGACAGTTGGGTACACCTTCTATCACAGATCCGAAGGCAAGACATCCGTTGCTTACAATGGATCCTTTCTAGAGAAGGAGTTTCTCTTGAAAGAAGTGAGTGGGAGGAAAGTACAACTTGATGAGGTAACTGTACCTGCTCCCTTATTGGAAAGTAGCTCATCACAAGAAATCTGTTCATGTGAGTCCTACACCGATTAGTGAGGATGGTAACGATGATGATCATGTAACTTCAGATCAAGTTACTACCGAACCTCGTAGGTCAACCAGAGTAAGATCCACACCAGAGTGGTACGGTAATCCTGTTCTGGAGGTCATGTTACTTGACCATGATGAACCTACGAACTATGAGGAAGCGATGATGAGCCCAGATTCCGCGAAATGGCTTGAGGCCATGAAATCTGAGATGGGATCCATGTATATGAGAACAAAGTGTGGACTTTGATTGACTTGCCCGATGATCGGCAAGCCATAGAAAATAAATGGACCTTCAAGAGGAGGACGGACGGTGATAGTAGTGCTACTAACTACAAAGCTCGAATTGTCGCAAAAGGTTTTCAACAAGTTCAAGGTGTTAACTACGATGAGTTCTTTTTCTCACTCGTAGCAATGCTTAAAAGTTTGTCCGAATCATGTTAAGCAATTGCCACATTTTATGAAATCTGGCAAATGGATGTCAAAACTACATTCCTTAATGGATTTCTTAAAGAAGAGTTGTATATGATGCAACCAGAAGGTTTTGTCGATCCTAAAGGTGCTAAAAAAATGTGCAAGCTCCAATGATCCATCTATGGAATTTGGTGCAAGCATCTCAGAGTTGGAATATACACTTTGATGAGTTGATCAAAGCATATAGTTTTATATAGACTTGCGGTGAAGACTGTATTTACAAGAAAGTGAGTGGGAGCACTACAACATTTCTGATAAATATATGTGAATGGCATATTGTTGACCAGAAATAATGTAGAGTTTTCTGGAAAGCATAAAGGAGTATTTGAAAGGAGTTTTTCAAAAATAAAGACCTCAGTAAAGCTACTTACCTACTGAGCATCAAGATCTATTGAGATAGATCAAGACGCTTGATAAGATTTTCAATGAGTACATACCTTGACAAGATTTTGAAGTAGTTCAAAATGGAACAGTCAAAGAAAGAGTTCTTGCCTGTGTTGCAAAGGTGTGAAATTGAGTAAGACTCAAATCCCGGCCACGGCAGAAAATAGAAAGAGAATGAAAGTCATTCCCTATGCCGCAGTCATAGGTTCTGTAAAGTATGCTATGATGTGTACTAGACCTATTGTATACCTTGCTCTGAGTTTAGCAAGGGAGTACAATTTTGATCTAGGAGTAGATCACTGGACAGCGGTCAAGAATATCCTTAGTGAGGACTAAGGAGATGTTCCTCGATTATGGAGGTGATAAAAGAGTTCATCGTAAAGAGTTACATCGATGCAAGCTTTTACACTAATCCAGATGACTCTAAGTATCAATCTGGATAAATATTGAAAGTGGGAGCAATTAGCTAGAGTAGCTCCGTGTAGAGCATTGTAGACATAGAATATTTGCAAAATACATACGGCTCTGAATGTGACAGACCCGTTGACTAAACTTCCCCCATGAGCAAAAAAAAGGATCATACCTTAGTACTCTTTGGGTGTTAATCACATGGCGATGTGAACTAGGTTATTGACTCCAGTAACCCCTTTGGGTGTTGGTCACATGACGATGTGAACTATGGGTGTTAATTACATACAGATGTGAATATTGGTGTTAAATCACATGATGATGTGAACTAGATTATTGACTCTAGTGCAAGTGGGAGACTGAAGGAAATATGCCCTAGAGGCAATAATAAAGTTATTATTTATTTCCTTATTTCATGATAAATGTTTATTATTCATGCTAGAATTGTATTAACAGGAAACATAATACATGTGTGAATACATAGATAAACATAGTGTCACTAGTATGCCTCTACTTAACTAGCTCGTTGAATCAAAGATGGTTAAGTTTCCTAGCCATAGACATGAGTTGTCATTTGATTAACGGGATCACATCACTAGATAATGATGTGATTGACTTGACCCATTCCGTTAGCTTACCACTTGATTGTTTAGTATGTTGCTATTGCTTTCTTCATGACTTATACATGTTCCTATGACTATGAGATTATGCAACTCCCGTTTACCGGAGGAACACTTTGTGTGCTACCAAACGTCACAACGTAACTGGGTGATTATAAAGGTGCTCTATGATGACCCACAATTATAGGGGATCTATCGTAGTACTTTAAATAAGTAAGAGTGTCGAACCCAACAAGGAGTAGAAGGAAATGAAAAGCGGTTTTCAGTAAGGTTTTCTCTGCAAGCACTGAAATCGTAGGTAACAGATAGTTTTGTGATAAGATAAATTGTAACGGGGAACAAGAAATGAAAGTAAATAAAGTGCAGCAAGGTGGCCCAATCCTTTTTGTAGCAAAGGACAAGCCTGGACAATTTCTTATAATGAGAAAAGAGCTCCCGAGGACACATGGGAATTATCGTCAAGCTAGTTTTCATCACGCTCATATGATTCGCGTTCGGTACTTTGATAATTTGATATGTGGGTGGACCGATGTTTGGGTACTGCCCTTGGACAAGCATCCCACTTATGATTAACCCCTATTGCAAGCATCCGCAACTACAAAAGAAGTATTAAGGTAAAACTAACCACAACATTAGACATATGGATCCAAATCAGCCCCTTACGAAGCAACGCATAAACTAGGGTTTAAGCTTCTATCACTCTAGCGACCCATCATCTACTTATTACTTCCCAATGCCTTCCTCTAGGCCCAAATAATGGTGAAGTGTCATGTAGTCGACGTTCACATAACACCACTAGAGGAGAGACAACATACATATAATCAAAATATTGAATTAAGACCAAATTCAAATTACTAATAATATCAAGACTTCACCCATGTCCTCGTGGAACAAAAGTAACTACTTACAAAGCATAATCATGTTCATGATCAGAGGAGTATTAATATGCATTAAGGATCTGAACTTATGATCTTCCACCAAGTAAACCAATTTGCATCAACTACAAGGAGTAATCAACACTACTAGCAACCCACAGGTACCAATTTGTGGTTTTGATACAAGACTGGATACAAGAGATGAACTAGGGTTTTGAGAGGAGATGGTGTTGGTGAAGATGTTGATTGAGATTGACCCCCTCCCGATGAGAGGATCGTTGGTGATGACGATAGTGATGATTTCCCCCTCCCGGAGGGAAGTTTGCTCAGTAGAACAGCTCTACCGGAGCCCTAGATTGGTTCCGCCAAGGTTCCGCCTCGTGGCGGCGGAGTTTCGTCCCGTAAGCTTGCCTCTGATTTTTTTCTGGGGTAAAAGCCTTCATATAGAAGAAGATGGGCACCAGAGGGCCAACAGGGGGCCTAGGAGACAGGGGGTGTGCCTAGTAGGGGTGGGCGCGCCCCCCACCCTCCTGGCCTGCGTGTGGGCCCCCTCTAGTAGTTTCTTCGCTCTATAATTCTTATTAATTCCAAAAATAACTTTCGTGGAGTTTCAGGATTTTTTGAGCTGTGCAGAATAGGTTTCCAATGTTTGCTCCTTTTCCAAATTAGTTCCAAATTGCCGTCATTCCCCCTCTTCTTGGTAAACCTTGTAAAATAAGAGAGAATAGCCATAAGTATTGAGATATAATGTGTAATAACAGCTCATAATGCAATAAATATTGATATAAAAGCATGATGCAAAATGGACGTATCAACTCCCCCAAGCTTAGACCTCGCTTCTCCTCAAGCGGAAGCCGAAATGGAAAAATATGTCCACATGTTTAGAGATAGAGGTGTCAATAAAAATAAAATAAGGACATGAGGGCATCATGATCATTCTTATAACAGCAACATATAAGGGTTTTGTCATATGATTTCTTATGCTCAAGTACGATCAATTCACTATTTCAAGTATGGTTCATAAACTTCATGGGGAACTAACAAACTATAATCTCAGTCATTGAAGCAATTGAAATTTATCATAACATCAGAAAGGTCAAGAATAGAGATTTTCAGCAAGTCCACGTACTCAACTATCATATAGTCTTCTACAATTGCTAATACTCACGCAGTACTTGTGGTTATGGAGTTTCAACCGGACACCGAGAAAGATAGGGGCTTATTGTGTTGCTTCCCAACGTATTCCCCTTTGGGTGATGTCAACAATAATAATTCATGCTAACTTACATCCAATTGGATATATATATATCAAGATCTTTCAAACACGATGAGCTTGCCAAAGGATAAAATGAAAAAGGGAAAGGTGAAGATCACCTTGACTCAAGCATAAAGTAAAAACATAAAGTAAAAGATATGCCCTTCGCAGAGGGAAGCAGAGGTTGTCATGTGCTTTTAGGGTTGGATGCACAAAATCTTAATGCAAAAGAACGTCACTTTATATTGCCACTTGTATATGGACCTTTATTATGCAAATTGCCGCTTTTATTGCTTCCATAACAAGATCGTATAAAGCTTATTTTCTCTGCACTAATAAGTCATACATATTTAGAGAACAATTTTCATTGCTTGCAACATGACAACTTACTTGAAGGATCTTACTCAATCCATAGGTAGGTATGGTGGACTCTCATGGCAAAAACTGGGTTTAAGGATATTTGGAAGCACAAGTAGTATCTCTACTTGGTGCAAGGAATTTGGCTAGCATAAGGGGGAAAGGCAAGCTCAACATGTTGGGAAGATCAATGACAATATACTTTAACTAAGATGTGAGAAAACATAAACCATTACGTTGTCTTCCTTGTCCAACATCAACTCTTTTAGCATGTCATAATTAATGAGTGCTTCACAATCATAAAAGATGTCCAAGATAGTATATTTGTATGTGAAAACCTCTCTTTCCTTATTACTTCCTATTAATTGCAACGATGACCAAAACTATGTTTGTCAACTATCAACAACTTTTATGCCTCATACTTTTTATGTGTGAAGTCATTACTATCCATAAGATCAATATGAACCCTTTTATTCTTTTTATTCTTTCTACTTTCTCAAGATCATAGCAAGATAGCAAAGCCCTTGACTCAACACTAATCTTTATTATAGATAGCTCACGGACTCGATTACATAAAGAGATCACAAAGCAAAACTCAAAACTACTTCATACCAAAGCTTCAATCTACTAGATCAAGATATTACTAAAAGGATCGAACTATGTAAAACGGTAAAGATAGGAGTGTGATGGTGATACGATACCGGGGCACCTCCCCCATGCTTGGCAGTTGCCAAGGGGAGTGCCCATACCCATGTAATTATGTCCTTGGAGGTGGTGAAGTAGGAGTTGTTGATGATGCAGGCTTGTCATCCGTCTTCCAAGGCATAGGATCACCATCATAGAAGGATGATCGAGTTTCCGGAATCCTCAAATCTGCAGCCAAACTCATCCTCTTGAATCTATATTCATACTCACAGTTTTGGTTTTGCGGTGTCATAGATGCAGGCTTGAGGTGCTCGATTTTCTCTTGAAGCTTGAAGATGGTCTCCCCAATGATCTTGGCATCTAGCTTATGTTCGTTGGTGAACTCCATGATCATCATTTGGTTGGCGTTGAGTCCACGCTCCACCATCCCTTGGCACTTGAAAACTTGTTGCTCCATGACTTAGAGCTTTGTCTCCACGCTTCCGCTACGCCTTGGTCCCTCCACATCGCGGATGTGCAGCACCCCCTCGCGCATCTCAATGGTTTGAGGGTGTTTCAGCACCTCCGCGAGATAGGGGTTGATAACCCTCTCGAAAAACTTGTCCTTGGGAGCGCTTGGAGACGTCATGGTGCTCTTGATCTGTCAAAAAAACAGCTCAAAACGAAAATGGAGGATATTTGCGTGATACGGTGGTCAAAACCTTCGGGGGGATTATATAATGATTTTTTACCGACCAAAATATGTAACGTGCAAGAAAACGGAGTCCGGGAGGCACACGAGGTGGCCACGAGACAGGGGGGCGTGCCCAGGAAGGGTGGGCGCGCCCTCCACCCTCGTGGTGGCCTCGTGTCCTTCCCGGATTACTTCTTTCTTACCAAAATTCTTAAATATTCCAAAACGGAGAAAAATTGTTGTTAGAACTGTTTTGGAGTCGGTTTACTTACCGTACCACATAACTATTCATATTAGGAGAATGAAAAGTTCCGGAAAGTGTCCCTTATGTATTCCTCCGGGGTTACGGTTTCAATAATATTAGTTTCAACATTGATAGGATTACACGAGATATAATGTTTGATTCTTTGACCGTTCACCACCCTCGGACTTGTGCCTTCGAAGTTGTTGATTTTTATGGCACCGGAACAATAAACCTCCTCGATAACATAAGGACCTTCCCATTTAGAGAGAAGTTTTCCTGCAAAAAATCTTAAGCGAGAGTTGAATAATAACACATAATCGCCTACGTTAAACTCATGCTTTTGTATCCTTTTGTCATGCCATCTTTTAACTTTTTCTTTGAATAGCTTGGCATTCTCATAAGCCTGGGTTCTCCATTCATCAAGTGAGCTAATGTCAAACAACCTCTTCTCACCGGCAAGTTTGAAGTCATAATTGAGCTCTTTAATAGCCCAATATGCTTTATGTTGAAGTTCAAGAGGTAAATGACATGCTTTTCCATAAACCATCTTATAAGGAGACATACCCATAGGATTTTTATATGCAGTTCTATAGGCCCATAATGCATCATCAAGTTTCTTGGACCAATCCTTTCTAGATCTATTCACAGTCTTTTGCAAAATTAATTTGACCTCTCTGTTGCTCAACTCTACTTGACCACTAGACTGCGGGTGATAAGGAGATGCGATTCTATGATTAACATCATACTTAGCAAGCATCTTACGGAAAGCACCATGAATAAAATGTGAACCACCATCAGTCATAAGATATGTAGGGACTCCAAATCTCGGAAAAGTAACTTCTTGAAGCATTTTAATAGAAGTGTTATGATCAGCACTACTAGTTGGAATAGCTTCTAGCCACTTAGTAACGTAATCAACAACATCTAAAATATGTGTGTAACCATTAGAGGCAGGAAAAGGTCCCATGTAATCAAAGCCGCAAACATCAAATGGTTCAATAACAAGAGAATAATTCATAGGCATTTCTTGACGTCTACTAATATTACCAATTCTTTGGCATTCATCACAAGACAAGACAAACTTACGAGCATCTTTGAAGAGAGTAGGCCAATAAAAACCGGATTGCAATACCTTATGTGCAGTTCTATCTCTAGTGTGGTGCCCTCCATATGATTCAGAGTGACACTTGCGTAGGATCTGTTCCATTTCATGCTCAGGTACACAACGTCTAATAACACCATCTACTCCTTTCTTGTAAAGGTGTGGGTCATCCCAGAAGTAATGTCTTAAATCATAAAAGAACTTTTTCTTTTGCTGGTATGTGAAACTAGGTGGTATATATTTAGCAACAATGTAATTAGCATAATCAGCATACCAAGGAGCGACGAGAAGCATTAACGACCGCTAATTGTTCATCGGAAAGCTATCATCAATAGGTAGTGGGTCATCAAGAACATTCTCTAACCTAGACAAGTTATGCGCAGCGGGTTCTCAGCTCCTTTCTATCAATAATATGCAAATCAAATTCTTGGAGCAAGAGAACCCATCTAATGAGTCTAGGCTTAGCATCTTTCTTTTCCAGAAGATATTTAATAGCATCATGATCAGTGTGAATAGTAACTTTTGAATCAACAAGATAAGGTCTAAACTTATCACATGCAAAAACGACTGCTAAAAACTCTTTTTCAGTAGTAGCATAATTTCTCTGGGCAGTATCAAGAGTTTTACTAGCATACTGGATAACATTCAATTTCTTATCAACTATTTGCCCTAGAACAGCACCTACAGCATAATCACTAGCATCACACATAATTTCAAAAGGTAAATTCCAATCAGGTGGCTGAACAATAGTTGCAGTGATCAAAGCTTTCTTAAGTACTTGAAATGCTTCTACACAATCATCATCAAAGATAAAAGGAATATCCTTTTGCAATAAATTAGTCAGAGGCCTAGAGATTTTAGAAAAGTCCTTAATGAACCTCCTATAAAAACCGGCATGACCAAGGAAACTTCTTATACCTTTTATGTCCTTGGGACATGGCATCTTTTCAATAGCATCAACTTTAGCTTTATCAACTTCAATACCTCTCTCAGAAATCTTATGCCTCAATACAATGCCTTCATTAACCATAAAGTGGCACTTTTCCCAATTGAAGACGAGACTAGTGTCTTCACATCTCTGCAAAACTCGATCAAGGTTGCTCAAGCAATCATCAAAAGAGGATCCATAAACGGAGAAATCATCCATGAATACCTCACAAATCTTTTCACAAAAGTCACAGAATATAGCCATGACACATCTTTGAAAGGTAGCAGGTGCATTACATAAACCAAAATGCATACGTCTATAAGCAAAAGTACCGAAAGGGCAAGTAAACGTAGTTTTCGATTGATCCCCCGCTGACACAAGTATTTGAGAGAAACCAGAATAACCATCTATAAAGCAGAAATGTGTGTGTTTGGATAGTCTTTCTAGCATTTGATCAATAAAATGTAAAGGGTAATGATCTTTCTTAGTAGCTTTATTTAATTTACGGAAATCAATTACCATCCTATAACCTGTAATAATTCTTTGCGGGATCAATTCATCTTTATCATTAGGAATGACAGTAATACCTCCCTTTTTAGGAACACAATGGACAGGGCTTACCCAATCACTATCAGCAACGGGATAAATTATACCTGCCTCAAGGAGCTTTAGTATCTCCCTTCTTACCACTTCCTTCATCTTAGGATTTAATTGTCGTTGAGGATCTCTAACTGGTTTGGCATCTTCCTCCAATTTAATTTTGTGTTGGCATAGCGTGGGACTAATGCCCTTAAGATCATCCTGAGTATATCCAATAGAAGCACGGTGCTTCTTCAGAGTTTTCAATAATCTTTCTTCTTCTTGCTCTGAAAGGTTACCACTAATAATAACAGGATATATTTTCTTTTCATCAAGATAAGCATACTTAAGATTATCGGGTAATGGTTTGAACTCAAACACGGGATCGCCCTTGGGTGGAGGGGGATCCTAAGTTCAACAGGTAAGTTATGTTTTGAGAATAGGACCCTGTTGAAGGAACACTTCATCTATTTCCTTCTTTCATTCATAAACATATATTCTCATGGTCTAGCAAATATTGTTCTAACGGATCGATGGGAGGCACGTCAATATAAGCAAGACCAATAATCTCATCCTTACTAGGTGATTCTTTATCACGGGGTTGTCTACGAAACTTGGCAAAATTAAACTTATGAGACATATCCTCTAAGCCAATTGTAACAGTATCCTTTTCACAATCAATCCTAGCATTAACAGTATTCAAGAAGGGTCTAAGAAAAATAATAGGACAAAAGTCATCTTGTGGGGAACAAAGAACAACGAAATCAGCAGGATATTTAACCTTCCCACACAAGACTTTGACATCTCTAACAATCCCAACTGGTTTAATGGTGTCCCTATTGGCAAGCTTAATAGTAACATCAATATCTTCTAATTCAGCGGGTGCAATATCATGCATAATTTCTTTATATAAGTCATAGGGTATTGCACTAGCGCTAGCACCCATATCACATAAGCCATGATAACAATGATCTCCTATTTTAACAGAAATAACAGGCATGCCTACTACAGGTCTATGTATCTTAGCATCTGGTCTAGCAATATTAGCAGTCTCACCACAGAAATAAATAACATGCCCATCTAAATTATCATCCAAGAGATCTTTAACCTTAGCAATACTAGGTTCGACTTTGATTTGCTCAGGAGGTGTATAAGTTCTAGTACTACTCTTACGAACAACAATCGAAGTTTTAGCATGATCCTTTATCCTAAGGCAAAAGGAGGGTTCTCAACATAAGTAGTAGGAACAATAGGATCATTATAAGTGACAGTCTTTTCTTCAACTATAATAGGTGCAACTACTTTTACTTCAATGGGAGGATTATATTTAAACCACTTCTCCTTAGGGAGATCAACGTGAGTAGCAAAAGATTCACAAAAAGCAGCTACTATCTCAGAGTCAAGTCCATACTTAGCGCTAAATCCACGAAAAGCATCGGTATCCATAAAAGGTTTAACACAATCAAACTTAGGTGTTATACCTGACTCCTTACCAGCGTCGGAACCCCAATCTTCAGAGTGGCGTTTAATTCTTTCCAATAAGTCCCACTTGAATTCAATAGTCTTGACAAAGATATAAGAACCAAAGACAGGAAGTATCCAAAGATGTTGCGATCATTGGGAGAAAGTCGAGCATAAAAATTTTGAATAATCATTTCTCTTGAGAGCTCATAATTGGGGCATGAATATAACACTGACTTAAGCCTCCCCCAAGCATGAGCGATGCTTTCTCCTTCGCGAGGCCAGAAATTATATATGTAATTACGATCATGATGAACAAGATGCATAGGATTGAACTTCTGGTGAAATTCCAACTTCAATCGTTTATAATTCCAAGATCCCGTATCATCACATAGCCTATACCATGTCAATGCATCTCCCTTCAAAGATAAAGGGAAGACCTTCCTTTTGACAACATCACCAAAAGCTTCATCCACAAAGATAAGGTGTAAATCGAGATGCAATGTTCCATCTCCTGCAAAGGGATTAGCTAGCAGTTTCTCTATCATACCCGAAGGAATCTCAAAGTAAATATATTCAGTAGGTTCAGTAGGTTGAGGAGCAACTCTTTGCTCTTTGGTCGGGGTGAAGATACCCTAACAAGCCCTCAAAGGATTAGTTTCCATAGTAACAAGTGACAGAAAATTTCAGCACACTATATCAATGTTTCCTTACCAAGTTCCACTCACCAAAAGTGCTACACTCCCCGGCAACGGCGCCAGAAAAGAGTCTTGATGACCCACAAGTATATGGGATCTATCGTAGTCCTTTTGATAAGTAAGAGTGTCGAACCCAACGAGGAGCAAAAGGAAATGACAAGCGGTTTTCAAAGAAGGTTTTCTCTCGCAACCTTGAAATTGTAGGTAACAGATAGTTTTGTGATAAGATAAATTATAACGGATAACAAGCAATGAAAGTAAATAAAAGTGCAGCAAGGTGGCCCAATCCTTTTTGTAGCAAAGGACAAGCCTGGACAATTTCTTATAATGAGAAAAGAGCTCCCAAGGACACATGGGAATTATCGTCAAGCTAGTTTTCATCACGCTCATATGATTCGCGTTCGGTACTTTGATAATTTGATATGTGGGTGGACCGTGTTTGGGTACTGCCTTAATTGGACAAGAATCCCACTTATGATTAACCCCTATTGCAAGCATCCGCAACTACAAAAAGAAGTATTAAGGTAAACCTAACCACAACATTAGACATATGGACCCAAATCAGCCCCTCACGAAGAAGAAACGCATAAACTAGGGTTTAAGCTTACATCACTCTAGCAACCCATCATCTAGTTATTACTTCCCAATGCCTTCCTCTAGGCCCAAATAATGATGAAGTGTCATGTAGTCGATGTTCACATAACACCACTAGAGGAGAGACAACATACATCTCATCAAAATATCGAATCTAATACCAAATTCACATGACTACTAATAGCAAGACTTCACCCATGTCCTCAGGAACAAAAGTAACTACTCACAAAGCATATTCATGTTCATGATCAGAGGAGTATTAATATGTATTAAGGATCTGAACATATGATCTTCTACCAAGTAAACCAATTTGCATCAACTACAAGGAGTAATCAACACTACTAGCAACCCACAGGTACCAATTTGTGGTTTTGATACAAGACTGGATACAAGAGATGAACTAGGGTTTTGAGGAGGAGATGGTGCTTGTGAAGATGTTGATGGAGATTGACCCCCTCCTGATGAGAGGATCGTTGGTGATGATGATGGTGATGATTCCCCCTCCCCGAGGGAATTTTCCCCGGCAGAACAGCTCTGCCGGAGCCCTAGATTGGTTCCGCCAAGGTTCCGCCTCGTGGCGGCGGAGTTTCGTCCCGTAAGCTTGCCTCTGATTTTTTGCAGGATAAAAGCCTTCATATAGCAGAAGATGGGCACCGGAGGGCCAACAGGGGGCCCAGGAGACAGGGGCGTGCCCAGTAGGGGTGGGCACGCCCCCCACCCTCTTGGCCTGGGTGTGGGCCCCTTCTGGTAGTTTCTTCGCTCAATAATTCTTACTAATTCCAAAAATAACTTTCGTGGAGTTTCAGGATTTTTGAAGCTGTGTAGAATAGGTTTCCAATGTTGGCTCCTTTTCTAGCCAGAATTCCAGCTCTCGGCATTCCCCCTCTTCATGGTAAACCTTGTAAAATAAGAGAGAATAGCCATAAGTATTGAGATATAATGTGTAATAACAACCCATAATGCAATAAATATTGATATAAAATCATGATGCAAAATGGACGTATCACTCTACAGGTGTCTCCGAAGGTACCTGTTCAGTTGGCGTATTTCGAGATTAGGATTTGTCACTCCGATTGTCAGAGGGGTATCTCTCGGCCCTCTCGGTAATGCACATCTGTATAAGCCTTGCAACAAATGTGACTAATGAGTTAGTTGCGGGATGATGTATTACGGAACGAGTAAAGAGACTTGCCGGTAACGAGATTGAGCTAGGTATTGAGATACCGACGATCGTATCTGGGGCAAGTAACATACCGATGACAAAGGGAACAACGTATGTTGTTACGCGGTTTGACCGATAAAGATCTTCGTAGAATATGTGGGAGCCAATATGAGCATCCAGGTTCCGCTATTGGTTATTGACCGGAGACGTGTCTCGGTCATGTCTACATAGTTCTCAAACCCGTAGGGTCCGCACGCTTAACGTTTGGTGACGATGTGTATTATGAGTTATGTGTTTTGATGTACCGAAGGTAGTTCGAGTCCCGGATGAGATCGGGACATGACAAGGAGTCTCGAAAGGGTTGAGACGTAAAGATCGATATATTGGACGACTAGATTCGGACATCGGAAAGATTCCGAGTGATTCGGGTATTTTTCGGAGTACCGGAGAGTTACAGGAATTCGCCGGGGAGTATATCGGCCTTATTGGGCTTTAGGGAAAGAGAGAGGGAGGCTACGCGCTTCCAAGGCCTAGTCCAAATTGGACTAGGGGAGGGGCTGCCTCCTTCCTTCTCTTCTCTTTTCCCTTTCCTTGACTCCTACTCCTACTACTTGGAAGGGGGGGGGGGAATCCTACTCCCGGTGGGAGTAGGACTCCTCCAGGGCGCGCCATAGGAGGGCCGGCCCTCCTCCTCCTCCACTCCTTTATATCCTACTCCCGGTATCATTGATCTCTTAGCCGTGTGCGGTGCCCCCCTCCACCATATTCCATCTCGGTAATATCGTAGCGGTGCTTAGGCGAAGCCCTGCGTCGGTAGCTTCATCGACACTGTCATCACGCTGTCGTGCTGACGGAACTCTCCCGCAAAGCTCTGCTGGATCGGAGTTCGTGGGACGTCATCGAGCTGAACATGTGCTGAACTCGGAGGTGTCGTACGTTCGGTACTTTATCGGTCAGATCGCGGAAGACGCATTTACTACATCAACAACCGTGTTGTGCTAACGCTCGCTTCGGTCTATGAGGGCACGTGGACAACACTCTCCCCTCTCGTTGCTATGCATCACCATGATCTTGCGTGTGCGTAGGAATTTTTTTGAAATTACTACGTTCCCCAACACATACCCCCCGATACTAGCCATAGATTCATCAAAATAAGCAAACAACACGTGAAAAATAGGATCTGTCAAAAACAGGACAGTCTGTAGTAATATGGAATAAATATGACAATTTGAACAATTTGTACAGAATTAATGTGCAAAAAGTTTCAGACCCATTTGACCTCCAGTAAAAAATGTAAAATCACGCGCTACAGCCAAAGTTTCTGTTTTTGTTCTGCACATAGTAAACAAGCAATCTAATCGTCCTAAAACCAAAGCTTGGCACATTATTTTTATAAAACAATGGATATATACAAGGGGATAATTATTTACAGAGAAACTTCCATGAAAAATTCTACATTGTTTCCGTGAGCATGAACACAAGTGCTCAAGGTCCACCCTCACTTCTTCAATGCATAACTTTCCAATCACTTCTCTTTCGAAAAACTTTTTAGGCATGAGAGGAAAGTAATTTTTTTGTATTTTCATTCTTTAAATTTTTTTGTATGTTTCACCCACAACTAAACAGAAACAAAAATGAAAAACAAGATCTACTTAGTGAAGAAAGCAAACAAGCACACACGAGAATATCAACCCGACGCTATTGCTCCCCGTCAAAGGCGCCAGAAAAGACCTTGATAATCCCCAAGTATGGAGAGTCGAACCCACAAGGAGCTAAAGGTAAGATCAGTATTCTCTCAAGTCCTATCTGCCACTGATACGACTCTACGTACACCGAACGTTTGCTTCCAACTTGAAACGAGATATAAAACTATGTTGTGGGTGTGAAGAGGATAACTTTACATGATATCGGAGAGCTAAAATATAAAAGTAGGTGTTGTTATCATAAAGTTAGAATATATTACTAAATATTATAAATAGCGAGTGTGGAATAATGATGGGTCGGTGTGCGGAATTGTCCTAGGCAATTGTTTAACAAGACCGGTAGTCGTCATTGCAATTTCATATGAGGGAGAGGCATAAGCTAACGTACTTTCTCTTCTTGGATCACATGCACTTATGATTGGAACTCTAGCAAGCATACGCAAAAATTAAAGATCATTAAGGTAAAACCCAACCATAGCATTAAAGCATCAAGTCCCCTTTATTCCCATACGCCATGTCCCACTTATCCGTGTTTGTGTTTCAGTCACTCACGCAACACAGACAATAAGTAAACCATTGACATATTGCAACACGCTACAATAGGAATCCCTCACACTTGCGCGACACGGAGGGCACCATAGGACAGCACCAAAAGTAAAACATACAACTCATACCAATCTAGATCATCAATCAAACCAAAGACAAAGGATATCTACTCAAAACATCATAGGATGGCAACACATCATTGGATCATAATATGTGGCATAAAGCACCATGTTCAAGTAGGGATTACAGCGGGGTGCAGGAGAGTGGACCGCGTAAAAGAGATGAGGATGGTGATGACGATGGTGATGTTGATGAAGACGATCACCGCGGCGATGATTCCCCTCCCGATGGCACTCCGGCGCCACCAAGAGAGACGAGGAGAGGTTCTCCCCCTTGTGCTTCCTACTCCATGGCCTCCCCCCTAGATGGGGAGAGGTTCTCCCTCTGGTCCTTGGCCTTCATTGCGATGATGGCCCCTCCGGGATCCTCCTCCATGGCCTTCGGTGATGATAGCCCCCTCCGGCAGGGTGCCAGAGAGGGCCTAGATTGATTTCTCGTGGCTACAGAGGCTTGCGCCAGCAGAACTTCCGATCTAAGTTATTTCCCGAAGGTTTCTGTATTTATAGGAGGAGTTGCCATTGATTTCACGTCAGGGGGGCCCTCGGGGAGTCCACGAGGCAGGGGGCGCGCCCTAGGGGGGTGGGCGCGCCCCCAGCCTCATGGGTCCCACGGGACTCCCCTCCGATAGATTTTTGTTCCAGTATTTTTCATATTTTCCTGAAAAAATATCCGTTGATTTTCAGCGCATTCCGAGAACTTTTATTTCTGCACAAAAACAACACGACAGTAGTTCTACTAAAAACGGCGTCAGTCCTGGTTAGTTCTAACCAAATCATACCAAAATCATATAAAACTATTGTAAACATGGCATGAATACTTCATAAATTATAGATACATTGGAGACGTATCAGGACGCACCAGGTCTATGGCCGTACGCAAGCAAGTGCCTCATCAAAAAAATACTTCCTCCTAAATCTATACTAACGTTGGGCCCACGGGTTTGTCAACATAGTTACATTTTTTTAGGTACTTCAACGTAGTTACTATAGGAGGTAAATTCACAACGAAGCCGGGGAGCTGGCAGGTATCATTTATTATCACTAGGGCAGCAAGTATCAGCTGGGTTTTGGGCTGCCCCGTCTAGGCTTTCTTTTTTGACATGTGTAGCCCACGACATGCCGGTTTGTATTTTCTTGAGGGCCGTCATGTACCGACCAGCCTATGGACCTCCCATCCGAGGTTATATTTCTCCTGAAACATCGGCATCCCAATTTATATTTTTTTAAGAAAACACAGAGGTCTGTTCTTTTTTTCTATATAAGAATAGGAACGCCTGGTCCAAGTTACGTTTCCCTTCTAACTATATTATATATATTTAAATTATTTTATATGTTATTATATATTATTGTTGTTGTCATCATATATTTAACAGATACATACATTTGTAAGAAAACTATATCCCACATCTTATTAACTTATAAAAATAATTTCTTAACAATAAAATCATGGATTTTTGGCAACGAATATCCTAGTGATTGTGCACAAAAGCTTGGTAAGACTTAAGGACCAATGTAACAATAAATCACTTATTATTTAAATATATTTATAACAAAATGCTCAGCCCCTGTTTATTTTTTGATAACATTGCTGTAATTTTTTAGGAAAAAAATAAATGGGCCGCATGGACGCTACATTATTTGTTCCTCAGCCCAGCTAATGGACTGTAATTCAAAAAAAGATCAAATTGACTGTAAATTCTACACCGCAAAAAAAGACTGTAAATTCTGAAAAATGGGTTGAATACGTGCTACATTTTTGGAGGCTGAAATGTGGGCCAATATTAGGTCGAAGCCAACGCAAGTCGTTGTCAACTTAGTCCACAAATGATTACGACATACGTTAGCCGTTGGATTTACATCCAACGACCGGCATCCATCTTCAATCTCTTGTCTTCTTCCTCCAGCACCGCCGGGACCACCTGCTCCCACCTCCTGCTGCTAGCAGCTCTTCTAAGCATGGTTCGCTGTGAAGCGCTACTCCACCATTGGTCGGGCCCCCCCCCCTCCACCCCTCCACACCTCCTGTTCTTCTCCACTGACTATCGAACCACACCGCACTGTAACCGCTAACCCTCAGACACCTCTCCGTCTGCGACTCTACTCCTGCGTCTTCCCATCTCCGGCCTGTTGCTGTCCCGAGGCCTCGCCGCCGCCCACCACCTTGGATGCGCTGCGCGGAGTGGTCAACGCCTTGTCAACGAATCGACACCATCGGAAGTAGATCGTGGCGTATGTCACGACAGCTGGGTCCACGGCTACCCGCAAGGAAATGCCTCCTTATTATGTGCAAAATAATGATTCCTCCACCTGACAGCTGGGACCCACCGGAAGGGCCTCTGTATTTCGCGAAAAAACATTCCCCCCGCTGACAGGTTGGACCCACCAGCTATATCTTCGCATGCAAGGAAGTGCCTCCTTATTACGCACAAAAAAATGAATACCCCCCTGCTAGCTGGGACCCACCATAGTGGGAGGGTTGACTTCAGGGCCAACTAAGTTGACGGGATGTAGGGCTTTGTCAATCCAAATGTCAGTGGTGCTTCTTTAACCTCTGGTCTTCTTGCTCCAACCACCAAACCAGGCGCGGTCGTGCACGCGTGCTCCTGCCTCTCATGGTCGGCCAGTGATGTGGCGGAGGCCTCACGCCCCCTACTACTCCCACCGCTGGCCAGACCATCCCTCTACTCACCCACACCCCCTGTTATCCTATGGGGACGATAGCCTCACACCACAGCCGAACCAGTGAACCCTCATACTCCTCTACGCGTGGGCATCTGATGTCTACTACACAACCTTCTTCTTGTAGACGTTGTTGGGCCTCCAAGTGCAGAGGTTTGTAGGACAGTAGCAAATTTCCCTCAAGTGGAAGACCTAAGGTTTATCAATCCATAGGAGGCGTAGGATGAAGATGGTCTCTCTCAAACAACCTTGCAATCAAATAACAAAGAGTCTCTTGTATCCCCAACACACCCAATACAATGGCAAATTGTATAGGTGCACTAGTTCGCCAAGAGATGGTGATACAAGTGCAATATGGATGGTACATATAGGTTTTTAATCTGAAAATATAAAAACAGCAAGGTAACTAATGATAAAAGTGAGCGTAAACGGTATTGCAATGGTAGGAAACAAAGCATAGGGTTCATACTTTCACTAGTGCAAGTTCTCTCAACAATAATAACATAGATAGATCATATAACAATCCCTCAACGTGCAACAAAGAGTCACTCCAAAGCCACTAATAGCTGAGAACAAACGAAGAGATTATGGTAGGGTACGAAACCACCTCAAAGTTATTCTTCGGATCGATCTATTCAAGAGTTCGTACTAGAATAACACCTTAAGACACAAATCAACCAAAACCCTAATGTCACCTAGATACTCCATTGTCACCTCAAGTATCCGTGGGCATGATTATACGATATGCATCACACAATCTCAGATTCATCTATTCAACCAACACAAAGTACTTCAAAGAGTGCCCCAAAGTTTCTACCAGAGAGTCAAGACGAAAACGTGTGCCAACCCCTATGCATAGGTTGATGGGCGGAACCCGCAAGTTGATCACCAAAACATACATCAAGTGGATCACGTGATATCCCATTGTCACCACAGATAAGCACGGCAAGACATACATCAAGTGTTCTCAAATCCTTAAATACTCAATCCGATAAGATAACTTCAAAGGGAAAACTCAATTCATCACAAGACAGTAGAGGGGGAGAAACATCATAAGATCCAACTATAATAGCAAAGTTCGCGATACATCAAGATCGTGCCATAAAGAGAACACGAGAGAGAGAGAGAGAGAGAGATGAAACACATAGCTACTGGTACATACCCTCAGCCCCGAGGGTGAACTACTCCCTCCTCGTCATGGAGAGCGCCGGGATGATGAAGATGGCCACCGGTGAGGGATCCCCCCCCCCTCCGGCAGGGTGCCGGAACGGGCTCCCGAGAGGTTTTTGGTGGCTACAGAGGCTTGCGGCGGCGGAACTGCTGAACTATTGTCGTATTCGATGGTTTTAGGGTATAAGGGAATATATAGGCGAAAGAAGTCGGTCGGGGGAGCCATGAGTGGCCCACGAGATAGGGGGCGCGCCCTCCTATCTCCTGTCCTCCTCGAAGCTTCCCTGGCTTGTACTCCAAGTCTCCCAGATCATGTTCGTTCAAAAAATCATGCTCCCGAAGGTTTCATTCCGTTTGGACTCCGTTTGATACTTCTTTTCTTTGACATACTGAAACATGCAATAAAACAGCAATATGGGTTGAGCCTCCGGTTAATAGGTTAGTCCCAAAAGTAATATAAAAGTGTATAATAAAGCCCGTAATCATTCAAAACAGATAATAAAATAGCATGAATGCTTCATAAATTATAGATACGTTGGAGACGTATCAGCATCCCCAAGCTTAATTCCTGCTCGTCCTCGAGTAGGTACATGAAAAAGAAAGAATTTATGAAGTGTGAATGCTAGAAGGTGCACAAGTTTGATCAATGATAATTTCAATCACCTTTTCTAGCATGACTATATGACATAACAGTAGTTCATCTCATAAAACTTCTCAAGATCAAGTAACAATCCATTCACATGTTAAAGCATAGACCATAAACTTTCTTGAAAACTAGTAAACTTCATTCTTAGTCATCAAACAATTGCAATTCATCTTATTTTCAGGAAGGGCCTATGTCAGAGCTTTGATTTAGCAAACTCCACATACTTAACTATCATATAGTCTTCTACAATTGCTAACACTCACGCAATACTTATGATTATGGAGTTTTAATCGAGACCTTTGAGAAAGATAGGGGCTTATAGTGTTGCCTCTCCCAACGTATTCACCTTTGGGTGATGTCAACAATAATAGTTCATGCTAACTTACATCCAATTGGATATATATATCAGGATCTTTCCAACACGAGGTGCTTGCAAAGGATAAAATGAAAAAGGGAAAGGTGAAGATCACCTTGACTCAAGCATAAAGTAAAAGACATAAAGTAAAAGATAGGCCCTTCGCAGAGGGAAGTAGAGGTTGTCATGCACTTTTATGGTTGGATGCACAAAATCTTAATGCAAAGGAACGTCACTTTATATTGCCACTTGTATATGGACCTTTATTATGCAGTCCGTCGCTTTTATTGCTTCCATAACAAGATCGTATAAAGCTTATTTTCTTCACACTAATAGATCATAAATTTTTAGAGAGCAATTTTTATTGCTTGCACCGATGACAACTTACTTGAAGGATCTTACTCAATCCATAGGTATGTATGGTGGACTCTCATGGCAAAAACTAGGTTTATGGATATTTGGAGGCACAAGTAGTATCTCTACTTGGTGCAAGGAATTTTGGCTAGCATGAGGGGGAAAGTCAAGCTCAACATGTTTGAATGATCCATGAAAATATACTTTAACAGAGATGTGAGAAAACATATCCCATTACGTTGTCTTCCTTGTCCAACATCAACTGTTTAGCATGTCATACCTAATGAGTGCTCACAATTATAAAAGATGTCTAAGATAGTATATTTATATATGAAACCTCTCTTCCTTCAATATTCTTTCATGAATTGTTCAAATGACCAATACAATGCTTGCTAACCTTCAATAAATTTACAACCTCTACTTTTTAGATGTGAAGTCATTACTCCCCATGGGATAAGCAAATGAGACATATATTATTTCAGATTTATGACAATCAACTCATTCAACAATTAATTTACTCATAGGATAAAAGTGAAGCACACGAGTAAATGAAAAACTACTCCAAAAAGATATAAGTGAAGATCAATGAGTAGCTAAATAATTATGTAACTATGTGAAGACTCTCTCTCATTAAAGAATTTCAGATCTTGGTATTGTATTCAAACAGCAAGCAAAACAAAATAAAATGACATTGCAAGGATAGCACAACTCATGTGAAGAAGCAAAAACTTAGGTTCAACCGATACTAATTGATAGTTGTTGAAGAAGAAAGGTGGGATGCCTACCGGGGCATCCCCAAGCTTAGATGCTTGAGACTTCTTGAAATATTATCTTGGGGTGCCTTGGGCATCCCCAAGCTTGAACTTTTGTGTCTCCTTAATCCTTCTCATATCATGGTTTCTCTATTTCTCAAAAACTTCATCCACACCAAACTCAACAAGAACTCGTGAGATAAGTTAGTATAAACCAATGCAAAAACCTTATCATTTTCTACTGTAATAAATCACTAAAATTATTATTCAACATTGCATACTAAATGCCTCTGCATATTTAATACTCCTATCCTCAAATAGAATCATTAAACAAGCAAACATGTGCAAACAATGCAAACATAACAGCAATCTGCCAAAACAGTATAGTCTGTAAAGAATGCAAGATTCATCATACTTCCCTAACTCCAAAAGTTATGAGAAAAATACTATGCTGTAGAAGATTTATCATAGCTCAATATGCAAAAAGTTTCAACATTATATCATGCTCTGAATTTTCTAGGGAATGTTTGCAACAGCGGTAAACTTTCTGTTTTCAAACAGCAACATGTAGACTAGCAAAAAAAAGTATGGTAAAGGCTATCCTTGACTTCTTTATTGAAAATAAAGATGCAAAACATTATTCTAAATAACAGCAAGCAAATACTAACAAAATAAAATGACGCTCCAGGCAAAACACATATCATGTGGTGAATAAAAATATAGCTCCAAGTAAAGTTACCGATGAACGAAGATTTAAAGAGGGATGCCTTCCGGGCATCCCCAAGCTTAGGATCTTGGTTGTCCTTGAATATTAACTTGGGGTGCCTTGGGCATCCCCAAGCTTAGGCTTTTGCCACTCTTTATTCCATAGTCCATCGAATCCTTACCCAAAACTTGAAAACTTCACAACACAAAACTCAACAGGAAACTCGTGAGAAAATAAAACCACCACTTAGGTCTCCTGGCCTCCTCGAAGCTTCCCTGGCTTGTACTCCAAGTCTCCCGGATCATGTTCGTTCCAAAAATCATGCTTCCGAAGGTTTCATTCTGTTTGGACTCTGTTTGATATTCCATTTCTTCGAAATACTGAAACAGGCAATAAAACAACAATATGGGATGGGCCTCCGGTTAATAGGTTAGTCCCAAAAGTAATATAAAAGTGTATAATAAAGCGTGTAATCATTCAAAACAGATAATAAAATAGCATGAATGCTTCATAAATTATAGATACATTGGAGACGTATCAGCATCCAGTGCCGCCTCTTCCCCGACTCCGCGTCGTCCCTTTCCTAGGCCTCATCGTCGTCCACCGCCCTAGTGCTCTCGGCACGGCAAGGTCAACATGATCAAGGAACGACTTCCATCAGAAGAGTACTGTACGTTGATAGGCTGACAGTTGGGTCCATGGCAGCCGCAAGGAATTGGCTCCTTATTACGCGCAAAATATTATTCCTCCACCTGACAACAGGGACCCACCGGACGGTCCACTGTATTTCGCAAAAAAAAACGTTTCCCCCTGACTGCTGGGACACACCAGCTACATCTTCGCACGCAAGGAAGTGCGTCCATATTACGGGCAAAAAAATGATTCGCCCCCCTGACTGTTGAGACCCACCAGCTACATCTTTGCACGCAAGGAAGTGCCTGACAGTCGGGACCCACCTGGTCGAAGCGTATGTAGCATTGTCATTCTGGTCGCGAATGTGTACGTACATACTGGTCGATGTAGAGGCGCGCACATGTCGTAGTAGAGGTGCGCACGTAGCATGTACACGTACATACAGTGGCCAGGGTGCAAGATAGTAAATACGGGCACGTACGTACATACGGCGGGGTCTCGAACGCCTACTCGTGCATACCTACAGCCAGGGATCATGTACATGGCTGGGTCGGAACGGAGAAACTGCGTCGTCGTCGTGTTCATGGGGAGGCAACGGAATGCGTCGTGTTCATCGGGAGGCAACGAAACGCATGGGAGCCAATTGGCTTGGACGGAACAGCCGACGGAAATGAGGCCTGGCGTACAGCAGAATGGAGGAAACGGCCTTGTGTTCGACCGGCCATGTTCAAAAAGGGATCCTGTTCATCAGGAGGGGTCTGGCGTACCGCAAAACGGAGGAAACGGACTTCTGTTGGACCTCCTACGATTGAAACAGGTCCTGTTGATCGGGAGGGGTGTGGCGTACTGCAAATCGGAGGAAACGGACTTGTGTTGGAGCACTACGGTCGAAACGAGGGTCCTTTTCAATGGGAGGGGTGTGGCGTACCGCAAAACGGGACTCCACAGGATACTGTTCATCTCCACTGTCGACCTCTTCCAGCCTCCACGGGCTACTGCTCATCCATCATCGACGTCCTCCAGCCTCCACCTGCGACTGTTTATCCACGGGCTCCTGTTCATCCAGCCTCCACCTCGCGCTACTCCACCAGCTACTGTTCAACCAGCCCTCTCCACGGGCTCCTGTTCAACCACCCCTCCACGGGATACTATTCATCCAGCCCTCCACCGGCTACTGTTCAACCAGCCCTCCATGGGGTCGTCCTGTTCATCCAGCCCTCCACGGGGTCCTGTTCATCCAGCCCCAACCGGCTCGATCGATCGGGGTCATGTTCATCCAGAGGCAACACCACGAGGTCCTGTTCATCCACCCCCACCGGGAAATGTTCATCCAAAGCCCCCCCCCAGCAATGCTCACTGCTCATACAGAGGCAACATCGATTGGCTTAAGCAAAGAAAGAGCGAAGAATCGCTGATCGCCGGGTTGATTAGGCTAACGACGCCAGCTCGGGTTAAGTTGGCTGACCTCACGCAGCAGATGTCACGAGAAGAACGCAGCGCATCGCTCGGCCCCGACCACCCACCGTAATCGGGAACTCGCCGATAATTTCCTCGCCCTCGCATCTACCACGGTTTTTTCCATCATGGACGGCCTAAAGAATGTCATGCAGCTGCGTCTCCGGCCCGCCCAGGAGGAAAAGCCCATTTTCTGTCATGATTTTTTGTCATAGAAGTAGGAGCTCACCACTTCTATGATGATACCGGGTTTTGTCACAATTATCGTCATAGAAGTGTCATAAGTATGACAGAAAAAAAAATCGTTCGGCCCAAAATGTCACGGATGTGTCTTTTTTTTGTGTGAAAGTGGGTTTGGAAGAGTGTCAACTCTAGGTATTAGTGATCCCACTATTTTGGAGGGTGTTGAATCTTATTAAAATATTGATGAAAGTGGATTTGGAGAGGTCATGACTTTATTTAGTGATACATCCACTATTTTGGAAGAGGTTTCAATTGACTATGATGAGAACAAAGTTGCTACTTATGATGATGATTATGATGACACGTATGCCATAAAGAGTAATAAGTTATCTATGCTTTTGGATCATGAAAAGAATGCTTTATGTGATGGTTATATGGATGAATCTATTCATGATGCTACTGAAAATTATTATGAGAGAGGAACTTATGCTCTTACATATCTCAATAATATCAAGTTTCTTCTCTATGTGTTGATTGTTTTGAAGTTACACTTGTTTTGCCTTCCTATGCTAGTTGATTCTTGTTCCCATAAGTTGTTTTCTCACAAAATCCCTATGCATAGGAAGTGGGTTAGACCTAAATGTGCTAGTCATATGCTTCATGATGCTCTTGTTATGTTCAATTCATATCTTTTATGTGAGCATCATTGAAATCATCATGCCTAGCTTAAAAGGCATTAAAGAAAAGCGCTTGTTGGGATACAACCCAACACTTTTACGTACTGTTTTTGTGTATTCACATGATTATGATACTGTAGTAACTATGTTTTATTGTTTTTGTTTCAATAAAGTGCCAAGTAAAGCCTTTGGGATCATGTTGGGTGATAGTTGATTTGATCTTGCTAAAAAACAGAAACTTTTGCGCTCACGAAAATAACCCTCATTTTTAACAGAGGAGTGCTTTTGAGTTGATTATTTTTGCAAAAGATCAATATACAAATTTCTCAAGCGTTTATATATTTTTCATAATTTTGGGAGTAGCAGAAGTATGGTTTGAGTACATATTACTACATACTGTTCTCTTTTTGACAGATTCTGTTTTCAATGCATATTTGCTTGTTTCCTTGTTTCTATGGCTTATATTGATCAATATAAATTGTGGAAATGATATGCTACAGTAGGCATTGTGTACAAATAATTATGAATCTTGTATTTGACAGTACCAAAAGTGAAATGGTTTGCTCTTTATCATACTAACCTATCTCACAAGCTTCCGTTAAGTTTTGTGTGATTGAAGTTTTCAAGTTTTGGGTGAGATGTCGATATGAGGAGAATAAGGAGTGACAAGACCCTAAGCTTGGGTATGCCCAAGGCACCCCCAAGGTAAAATTCAAGGAAGATCCAAGCAACTAAGCTTGGGGATGCTCCGGATGGCATCCCCTCTTTCGTGTCCAACATTATCGGTAACCTCACTTGGAGCTATGTTTTCATTCGTCACATTATATGTGTTTTGCTTGGAGCGTCAATTTATTTTGCTAGAATATTATTTCTGTTATTTATAATAATGTTTTGCATCTTTTATTTCAATAAAAGTGGCAATGATAGCCTTTGCCATGCTTATTTTGCAAGTATACTTGTTGCTGTTTGAAAACAGAAAGTTTATGGATGATGCAAAAATTCCCTAGAAAAGTCAGAATATCATAAATTGTTGAATTTTTTTGCAAAGTTAGCTCTGATATATTTTCTACAGTGTAGTATTTTTCTTATAATTTTTGGAGTTAGGGAAGTATGATGAATCTTGAATTCTTTACAAACTGTACTGTTTTGGCAGATTGCTGTTATTTTTGCATTGTTTGCATATGTTTGCTTGTTTAATGATTCTATTTGAGGATAGGAGTATTAAATATGCAGAGGCATTTAGTATGCAATGTTGAATAATAATTTTAGTGATTTGCTACAGTAGAGAATGATAAGGTTTTGCACTGATTTATACTAACTTATCTCACGAGTTCTTGTTGAGTTTTGTGTGGATGAAGTTTTTGAGATTTAGGGAAACCGTGATATAAGAGGAATTAAGGAGACACGAAAGCTCAAGATTGGGGATGCTCAAGGAATCCCAAGCTAATATTTCAATAATTCTCAAACATCTAAGCTTGGGGATGCCCCGGTAGGCATCCCACCTTTCTTCTTCAACAATTATCGGTTAGTATTGGTTGAGCCTAAGTTTTTTCTTCTTAAGATGAGTTGTGCTACTCTTGAAATGTCATTTTATTTTCATTTTGAATGCTTTTTTAATAAAATACTTAGACCTGAAAGTTTTTAAATAAAATAGAGTCCTCAAATAGGAGGCTAGGTAAGCGGCATTCACATCCCGTCAACGAAGCTCTTTTCAATGGAATTGCCCTAGTACTTCACTTATATCTTTTTGAGCATGGTGTGCTTTGTTAATTTTGAAGAAATTATCTCGTGCTTCACTTAGATTTATTTGGGAGTTAGTAATTTTTTAAGAAATTCTCTCTTGCTTCACTTAGATTATTTTGAGAGAAAGTAAAAATTATGCTCATGATCTTCACTTGTATTAGTTTGAGCTTATCAAAAGCAACATATGAAAATAGTCCCAAAGTGATAGATATCCAAGGAGGATATAATAAAAACTTTCATGAAGATAATTGGACAAAATAAACTTGATTCTTAATAATGGTTTTGACATATGACGACATGATATGTGAGTCATGTTGATGAGTAATTGTGCTTTAGTAAGAATATTGATGTTAAGGTTTGTGATTCCCTATGTAAGCACGAAAGTCAATAGTTATGCACTGAAATTTATATCCTACTTATGGTGCATCATTCGGTGTTACTTATGCTCAATGCTTAGATACAAGATTTTTCGGTTTTTGGTTGGTCGCTTCTCAATCTTTTTGCTAGCTAGCCTTCATTTTGCACGAAGTATGTTCATTACTTGTGCATCCAAAACCCTTTAAACCAGTTTTGCCTTATGAGTCCACTATACCTACTTATATGCGTTATTTCCATGTTGTTCTAAGAAAATTTTCATGTGCCATCTCTAATGTTCAAAATAAATTTCTCTTTTGTGTGCTCTACTACTCACGAGGCGGTAAAGGGTAGCCGATATTTTCCATGCTAGATGTGTTATTCTCACGATGAGTGTTTATTCACTTGTCATTGCATGAGAGTACGGCAAAGGTACTAGGGATGCCCAGTCCTGAAATGAATAAATGAATTTACTTTATGTTGTCAAATAATAAAATCCTTGGAAAGTTTTGGTATGGAGGGCACCCGTGGATACGGCTAGCCATGGAAAGTGAAAGTTATGGTGGAAAAAGGAATAAACTTTATTTTCTGTTTGGGAACCGCCTATGATGTATCTAGCATGGAAAGTGTTGGGATGCTCCAAGTCGTTTTCGTTGGTAGGAAAAGTATGCCTCTCAAAAATAATTTTATCTCTCAATTTAAGCTTCGAGCTCTGGCACATCTACAAATCACTACTTCCCTCCGCGAAGGTCCTTTCTTTTACTTATACAATTTTTATTTTGAATTTGAGTCTCCATCTTCTCTTATAAAGCACCAACTAAGGGGCACTATGATCGTATTTGACCATTGGGTGTAGCTAATATTCAAGCGTGTTTCATGAATGGATCAATGATTGAGCATGATGGGCTAGTGATAACTTGCTTTAGTGTTGATATTTTGAAAGACATGGTTGCTTGTTGGTATGCTTGAGTATTAAAGTCTTCATGTCAAAACTAGACTATTGCTTTGAATCATATAAAAGTCCATATGTCCATGCTATAAAGAAAAGAATGTGATGAACATGATAGGCAGCATTCCACATCAAAAATTCTATTTTTATCATTTACCTACTCGAGGACGAGCAGGAATTAAGCTTGGGGATGCTGATACGTCTCCAACGTATCTATCTTTTTTATTGTTCCATGCTGTTATATTATCGTTCTTGGGTGTTTTACAATCATTTTATAGCAACATTATATCATTTTTTGGGACTAACCTATTGACCCAGTGCCCAGTGCCAGTTGCTGTTTTTTTGCTTTTTTTTTTACATCGCAGGAAATCAATATCAAACGGAGTCCAAACACCGCGTAACTTCTTGGAGATTTTTTCTGGACCAGAAGGAACCCAATGGGCTAGAGCTGCACCTGGGGGGGTGCCCAAATGCAGATTCAAAAATATTTGAGCCATTGAATAAATTTTTCTTGCGGTGAAAAAATGTGCAAGGCGATCAATAATTGTTCTTTAAAATGGAAAATCCTTTTGCATTCAATTTTTTTCAAGACATTAAAAAATTGTTGTTGGATTCAATAAATGTTCAAAATATTTAAAATGTTCTCCAAATTAAAAAATTGTTCATGGATTCAAAAAAAATTCTATACATTCAAAAAAGTGTTCTTCGCAAGAAAAGTGTTCAAGTGAGTCAAAAAATTGTTCTTGGATTCAAAAAAAGTGTTCAAGAAATTAAAGTTTTGTTCCGGGAAAAAAATGTTCAAGGCATTCAAAAATTGTTCCCAGAATTTCAAAATAGTTCTTGGTTTCAAAAGATTGTTCCAAGCATCTAAAAATTGTTCTATGAGATTGAAAATTGTTCTTGAATTCAAAAAAATGTTCAAGAAATTCAAAATTTGTTCCTAGATCAAAGAATGTATAAGGCAGTCAAAAATTGTTCCTGGAATTTAAAAATTCTTCTTGGATTCAAATTTTTTTTGCAAAGCATATAAAAATGTTCTTGGATTCAAAGAAGTTCATGACAATCAAAATGATTATACAATTCAAAAAAATGTTCAAGGCATTTAAAAAATGTTCTTGCAGTCAAAATTGTTCATGGATTCAAAAATGTTCGATGCATTCAAGAAGTTGTTCTTGGATTAAAAATGTTCTAGGACTGCAAAAATTGTGCTTTGAAATTAAGTTGTTCTAGGATTCAAAAATGTTCTTCACATTAAAATTTTGTTCTACGAATTCAAGTTTTGTTCATAGATTCTAAAAAAATACTATTGTATTCTAAAAATGTTCTCAGAATTGAAAAGTTGTTCTTGGAATTTAAATTGTGTGCTATGATCCATAAAATGTTCTCAGAATTCAAGGTGGATGTACAAGGTCCCAACATAGATGGCAAGGCATGATACATATTGCTATGCATGTATAAATTCATTTGGGAAAAATAATTTGAATAAAATTACATTAGTTAATTTAAACTCTATTCATGCTTAATTCATTTCGGACGAAATTATCATTAGGTGCTATATAAACAGTCAATTTATGTTCAGATAGATAGTTATCAAACATTGTACCCAAATAGAGCAAAAAGAGAAAGTTCAGAATAGAATCCCTATTTTTGGCGCGATATTGTTGTGTGAGGTACATAGGAAAATAACAAGAAAAACAAAAACACATTCGTTTAGAACACTTGCACACTGGGAACACTTCTGTTTGTCATAGGAATTAAACAACAACATGCTTTCTGAGGTAGATGTTGATCAACTAAAATGGATATACACATCAATGTAGCATATATTTGTGACTACTCCTTTCCTTTCTAGAAACATCTAAAGGCACTCTTTCTCTTCTTGGTTGAAGCATCATCCACTGCCACAAAGTCTATGTTGTTCAAGTCGAGTTTTGCCATTTTTTAAGCACAGTCTGCCAAATTTGAGGAATGATTCCCAAAAACAGTAGAAAAGAAAAAAATTACACAAACTAGTTACTGAAGATCAACAAACAGCAAGCTAGTATTTTTCCAGGGAAGCAAGTGGCTAGTATTTAATTAACCTCGCAAAACTTGCAGATTAGAGAAGTGGATGTTAATTAAGTTGCCAAACATACATGAGGTGCTTAAAGTTAAATTAACTGAACAAACATGTTATAGTAGCAGCTAGTACGTCCATAGCAGAGAAACAGAGCTCTCGATAGCTATATATAGAGTGGCTGTCTCCAGGAAAGAGAATGTGTGGGGGTCAAGAGCATTACTAACAGTAGTATAATATAAAAATAAAAAGTCGAAAAGAAATAGCATTGTTGACAGTAAATCAGGAAAATTTACAGCATCATAGTCCTTCATGATTTTTCCATCCCATAAATCCATGTAAAGTAATCAATATAGAGCACACTTGTGGTTGTACATGTCAAATAAAAAAGTAAAATGGGTCATTTGAAAATGCCAACTAAAGATATTAGAAAAACATTTACAAGAAGAATATGCATGATTGGTTAACTCAGGTGCTTCCCTGCAATGGGTAGTTCTCAAGGGAAATACAGACTAACTAGACAGTACATTATCTGGACAATCTTTTAATAGGTGATAGCCTCCTACCACACAAAATCCATAGAAGAAAAACACGAACAATGGAAAATAGGAAAAAGGAAATAAACCAGGTTTGATGTTATCTTGTTGATTTGCTGTTGAGTGGTACAATTTGATCCGAAGAAATTCATTGTTTCAAACAGATTGTTCACACAAAAAGAAGGTCTAGTGGAATGAATCAACTCTAGGGAAGTAAAGTTGTTTAAAGAAGTGGAAAATCAATACCACTATATGTAGAAGCACCATATGTATGAAAACAAGAACTATATCTCATGTGGCAAAAACCGAGACTAAAGGACAACCTTTGGCCCTGGTTCAAGCCACAAACCGGGACTAATGGTGGTGGGCCAGGAGCGAGCACTAGTAGAAAATGGGCCATTTGTCCCGGTTCATAAGGCCCATCTGTCCCGATTTTTGATCCGGGACTAAAGGGTCGTCACTAAAGCCCTTGGCCTTTAGTCCCGGTATGAACCGGGACAGATGGGCCTCCACGGGGCCGCTGCGGCGAGCCTAGGCAGGAGGGCCTTTGGTCCCGGTTGGTGGCACCAACCGGGACCAAAAGGCATCCTGTCGGTCGTTGGCGAGAACTGAGGTTTTTTTAAAGGGGTGGTTTAGGGGTTTTGGGGTTAATTTAGGTTGTTAATTAGCTAGCTAATAGAGAGAAGTGTTCTCACTTATCTCAGGTGCTTGGTTTACCAACGCTCTTGCTATGCCTAAACATGGCTTAGATTGAAGTGAAGGCAACATGTGGTGTATGTCGAAAGTAATACTAATCCTAACTTGATCAAGTTTGGATTGTACTACTTTAGACATGCACCACATGCATGTTTCCTTCACTTAAATACAATCCATGTTCATTTCACCCACTGATATATAATAACTCTTCATGCTCGCATCATGCATCATCATAATAACAAGTCCTACTAATCATCATCATACAACTTCTACTCGTTATTGATAACAAGTCATAGGATCATCATCCTCATAGTCATCGAACCAACCCTACTTAATTTTTCTTAGCACATGATCATCAGTATTTGGTAGGACCTAAATACCCTCTTTAAGGTAAAATAGCATAAAACAATATAGACCACGACTCTCCATTATGGAGAATGGAGATCATCCTGCTCTCCAATTCTTGCGCTTCGCTTCCTTTTGCTTCCAAGAACCTCCTTACGACTGTCCATACATTTTTTCCATTCTTTGATTGTCATGTCTCCACTTCTTTTAGAAATCCGGTATGTACAGTTGAGATTCGTAGGATGAACTGGCTGTATGTTCAAAACATCAAGGAGACCATGCTGATACATCATATGAGGCACACAATCATTCAGGATTATCTATTGAAAAACATAGTAATAACTTCGTAGTTAGCAATGATGTACTAGTTTTAGAAGTATGAAAAAGATGGACGGATATCGTAATAGTAAAAAATCTTAGCAGGGTATTGATCCGTCTCCGTCGTATCTATAATTTTTGATTGTTCCATGCCAATATTCTACAACTTTCGTATACTTTTGGCAATTTTTTATACTATTTTTTGGGACTAACATATTGATCCAAAGGTGCAGTTCACATACATTGCATGTTTTATGTTTCGCAGAAACCCCATATCAAACGGAGTCCAAACGGGATAAAAAACAGACGGAAATTATTTTGGAATATTTGTGATATTTGGGAAGTAAAATCAACGAGGCGGTGCCCGGGGCCCGAGAAGATAGGGGCACGCCCGGGGAGGCAAGCGCGCCTGGACTCTCCTGGGCCCCGTAAAGTGATTGACGCTCTTCTCTTGCCTCAAGAAAGCTAATTTTATGAGAAAGATCTGGGCGAAAGATTCACCCCAGTCGGAGTTACGAATCTCCAGATATAAAAGAAACGGTGAAGGGGCGGAATCTGGGAACGCAAAAATAGAGAGATAGATCCAATCTCGGAGGGGCTCTCGCCCCTCCCAAGCCATGGGAGCCAAGGACCAGAGGGGAAAGCCTTCTCCGATCTAGGGAAGAGGTCAAGGAAGAAGAAGAAGAAGGGGCCCTCACTCGCCCTTGCTTCCGGTGGCGCCAGAGCGCTGCCGGGGGCCATCATCATCACCGCGATCTTCACCAACACCTCCGCCATCTTCACCAACATCTCCATCATCTTCCCCCATCTATATCCAGCGGTCCACTATCCCGCAACCCGCTGTACCCTCTACTTGAACATGGTGCTTTATGCTTCATATTATTTTCCAATGATGTGTTGCCATCCTATGATGTCTGAGTAGATTTTCATTGTCCTATTGGTGATTGATGAATTGCTATGATTGGTTTGAGTTGCATGTTTTATTATTGGTGTTGTCCTATTGTGCCCTCCGTGTCGCGCAAGCGTGAGGGATCTCGATGTAGGGTTTGCAATATGTTTATGATTTGCTTATGGTGGGTGGCGTGAGTGACAGAAACACAGACCCGAGTAAGTAGGTCGTTTGCGTATGGGATAAAGGGGACTTGATGCTTTAATGCTATGGTTGGGTTTTACCTTTAATGAATCTTTAGTAGTTGCAGATGCTTGCTAGAGTTCCTATCATAAGTGCATATGATCCAAGTAGAGAAAGTATGTTAGCTTATGCCTCTCCCTCAAATAGAGTTGCAATAGTGATTACGGTCTAGTAAAGTCGACAATTGCTTAGGGACAATTTCACAACTCCTACCACCACTTTTCCACACTCGCTATATTTACTTTATTGCATCTTTATCTAAACAGCCCCTAGTTTATATTTACGTGTTCTTTATTATCTTGCAAACCTATCCTATCACACCTACAAAGTACTTCTAGTTTCATACTTGTTCTAGGTAAAGCGAACGCGTCAAGCGTCGTGAGAGTCGTATCGATGGCGATAGGACTTGAGAGAGTATTTGTTCTACCTTTAGCTCCTCGCTGGGTTCGACACTCTTAATTATCGAATGAGGATACAACTATCACGTATACTTGCAGGTCATCAAGACCTTTTTCTGGCGCCGTTGCCGGGGAGTCATAGCGTGTGGTGAATATTCTCGTGTGTGCTTGTTTGCTTTATCACTAAATAATTTTTATTTGTTGTTCTAAGTTGTTCTCTATCTTTAGTTATGGATATGGAACACGAAATGCCAAAAAAATTAGGTGTACTTGCTACTCATGGAGATGGGGTAACTCCTAAAACACTCGATTCTCATTATGTGAAAGATATTATCTACTACTTTGATAATCCAGAGAAAACCCCATTCAACTTTATAATGGGAGACACGTTGGATCAACGTGAATACTTTAGGGATTATCGCTTTACACAAAAAGGGAAACTATTATGGGATCAAATTAATATGTTGCGTTGGTATGCTAGGCAACTATGCTTGAGATATGATATTACTTGTTGCTCTAGGATGAAGGCTCCACACCTTCCCTTTTCATGCAAATTTAATGATAATGAAACCTTAGCTTCTTATGCTAATGGTATCTATGATTACTATGATGTGGAACAAATAGAAGAATTTGTTGCTTTTAAGGCTGCTTATGAAATTGAATCTTTATGCGAAAAGTATGAAGCTTTAGATGATGATGTTTATAGGCCTGAAAATCTTGCTATACTTAGATATTTCTATGAAAATTATGAATACAATTACAATATTAATGCATTTATTGTCCAAGAAGAGACTAATATTTTGCAGGAAGCTATGGAAGAAGAAATTGATGAAACTGTGAGCTCATTAGATGAAAAAGATGACGAGGAGAGTGAAGAACAAAAGGAGGACGAGCGGATTGATGACCCGTGCCCACCTTCTAATGAGAGTAACTCTTCAACTCATACATTGTTTAATTCCCCTTCATGTTTACCGAAGGATGATTGCTATGATCCCTTGAATTTGCTCGAAATATCCCTTTTTGATGATGCTTGCTATGCTTGTGGCCAAGATGCCAATATGAATTATTCTTATGGAGATGAACTTGCTATAGTTCCTTATGTTAAACATGAAATTGTTGCTATTGCACCCACGCATGATAGTCCTATTATCTTTTTGAATTCTCCCGACTACACTATATCGGAGAAGTTTGTGCTTATTAAGGATTATATTGATGGGTTGCCTTTTACCGTTGCACGTGATGATTTTTATGAATATAATACGCATGTGCTTGCTGCTCCTACTTCCAATTATTATGAGAGAGGAACTACATCTCCGCCTCTTTATGTTTCCAATATTATCAAATTGCAAGAAATTGTTTATACTATACATTGGCCTTTACTTGGTGTGCATGAATTGTTCTTTTATGACATGCCGATGCATAGGAAGAGAGTTAGACTTCGTCATTACATGATTTATGTTCCTTTTTGCTCACTACTGAATTACAAATCATTGTTAATTAAAATTGGCTTTGATATACCTTGGGATCCGGGTGGATTCATTACTTGAGCACTATATGCCTAGCTTAATCGCTTTAAAGAAAGCACTGCCAGGGAAACAACCCGGAAGTTTAAAGAGTCATTTATTTCTGTTGAGTGCTTTCATATAGTTTAAAAACAAAAAAAATAAAGAGGGGAACCTAAAACTTTTCAAAAAAGGAAAGTGAAAGTGAGGAAGACAAGCATTGTTGAAGTGGGAGAGCTCCTTGAACTTTGTTCATGCTCACAGAAACTTTGTGAATCTTGATTACAAAAACTTTTCATCAAAAATAATTATCCCCTTTTATAATTCCATTTTATTATAAAAATAATCTGCTAAGGTTTGCCTTTAGGATGTTTACAATGCTTGTTGATTTGTACGGTGCAGGACAGAAACTTTGGCTTTAGTGCGCGATTTTACATTTTTAACTGGAACGTCAAATAGTTCTGATTCTTTTTGAACTGTCTTGGTGTACAACTTTTTTATTTTGTCTAATTTTGGTAGAATTTTTGGGGTACCATAAGTATGGTGAATGTTCAGATTGCTACAGACTGTTCTGTTTTTGACAGATTCTGTTTTTGATGCATAGTTTGCTTGTTTAGATGAATCTATCAATTTATATCAGTGGATTAAGCCATGGAAAAGTTATATTACAGTAGACACAATGCAAAAACAAAATTTGAATTGGTTTGCAATAGTACTTCGAGTGGTGATTTGCTTTATTATACTAACGGATCTTACCGGAAGTTTTACATTGAAGTTTTCTGTGGATGAAGTGTCTAAACGAGGAGGTCTCGATATGAGGAAAAGGAAGAGAGGCAAGAGTTCAAGATTGGGGATGCCTGAGGCACCCCAAGTAAATATTCAAGGAGCCTCAAGCGTCTAAGCTTGGGGATGCCCCGGAAGGCATCCCCTCTTTCTTCAACAAGTATCGGTATGTTTTCGTATTCGTTTCGTTCATGCGATATGTGCAAGTCTTGGAGCGTATTTTGCATTTAGTTTTCACTTTTATTTTATGCACCATGCTGGTATGAGATAGTCCTTGGTTGATTTATAGAATGCTCTTTGCACTTCACTTAAATCTTTTGAGTATGGCTTTATAGAATGCTTCATGTGCTTCGCTTATATCATTTGAAGTTTGGATTGCCTGTTTCCCTTTACATAGAAAACCGCCATTTGTAGAATGCTCTTTTGCTTCACTTATAATTGTTAGAGCGTGGGCATATCTTTTGTAGAAAGATTTAAACTCTCTTGCTTCACTTATAGCTATTTAGAGAGATGACAGGAATTGGTCATTCACATGGTTAGTCATAAAATCCTACATAAACTTGTGGATCACTGAATATGATAAGTTTGATTCCTTGCAATAGTTTTGCGATCTGATGATGATAATATGTGGGAGGTACTAGTAGATGGTTGTGTTCAGTAAGGATGTTGGTGTTAAGGTTTGTGATTCCCGAAGCATGCACGTATGGTCTACTAACTATGTAACCAAATTGGCGCGCATTGTATTTGATTGTTTATCTTTGCGTGAAGGTCGGGGGCGCGCGATGGTTAACTCCTACCAACCTCCCCCCTAGGAGTATGCGTGTAGTACTTTGTTTCAAGGGCTTTTAAATTTTTGCAATAAGTATGTGAGTTCTTTACGACTAATGTTGAGTCCATGGATTATACGCACTTTTAACTTTCCATCATTGCTAGCCTCTTCGGTACCGTGTGTCGTGGTTCTATGTCTGACAGTAGAATGGGGGGTAGGAATGGAGAGGCAAGGTCCTAGCTATGGAGCAGTTGTATACGCAAGGGATTTACGAGTTCAAGCCCTTCTCGGAGGAAGTAACAGCCCTACGTCTCGGAGCCCGGAGGCGGTTGTTGGATTGTATGCGTATGTATTACAGTGCGAACCCTTCTACCTATGGAGGGGTGGCTTATATAGAGTGCGCCAGGACCCCAGCCAGCCCACGTGGCGGAGGGTTTAAAGATGCGTTAAGGCTAGGCGTTCTTGGTAACATGCCTTACATAAAGTATCATTATGACCATAAAGACTATTTAACTACTGAGACCGTTTGGGCACCGAGTGGCTCTTGGACTCTGGTGGTCGAGTGGGTCTTCAGGTCGAAAGTGTCTTTGAATCTGTCAGTGGAAACCTACCAGGTCATTTGGAAGGTCGCTTCTTTCGCGAGTGTCCTTGGGGAGGGTACCTTTGGGCAGGTCTATGACCCTACCCTAGGTACATGACTTCATCATTAGCCCCCGAATGGGTCGAGGTTTGAGTGAGGAAGGAGTTGATGATCTTTCCGACTGTTCTTCGTGTTGCGAGTGTGTCTTACTCTGGATCAGCGACCTTTTAGTGATGGCGTCAACTTCTCTTTCGATCGCCTTGATCCATTCTTCACATTTGTCGAGTGAACTTTGTGAACTTGAGGATTTCGGCTGACGGATCGGAGGAAATCTGTTGTCTGACGAGTTGCTTTCTGCGGTTAGCGGATTTCGGGATCTGAATTTTGGGAAGCCTTGAAGCGAAAACTGCGGCACTTTCGGATGGGATAAGCCGATGACGCCTCGATCTTCAGCCGCCTTTTCGCCACGTATCGCGTGCGGCGCTTTATTCTTGAGATTTGACGGGATTACAGGCCTACCCGTCGACCACTCAGGAGCAGCCCCATATAAAGCATCGGACGGGGTATTTTGAACAGTGTGATCTCAATCTTCCCCTCCCTCCACTTCCAAATCTTCCCGCTGCGTCTTTAGCTTGCCCAGCCGCAGCTTCGATACTGCCGCCGGCGACCATGGTGAAGGAGAAGACCGCAGCCTTGGGCGGGTGAAAGAAGCGGTGTGGCGAAGGGGAGAGCGCCGATCGGTGCGGATCTTCTTCGCGGTCAAGCTGCCGCAAGGTTGGGTCAAGGAGATTGGATCCGCTCGACCATCACCGAGAAGGACCTCAACGATCTGGCCAACGAGGGACTGATCCTCCATGGGTTGGCGAGGCTTCCGGGATCGGAGTGGCGTGGCCGCAATGGGGAAGAGGGTGAGTCGTCCTCCTAGCCACTCACGTAGATCGGGATTTTCTCTGCGCCGAATCCTTTCTTCCGGGGTTTCTGAACTTTTTTGGAGCGCAACCCCATCATTTCACTCCCAACTCCATTGTCTATCTTGCCGCTTTTGTGTCGTTATGCGAAAACTTCTTGGGTTGTCGGCCGCACTGGGGCCTCTTCAAGCATATATTCACTTGTCGCTCTCAGACGGTGAAGAAAATGAACCCGAATGATGAGAGAACCCAAGTAATCCAGATGTGCGGGGGACTCGGGGTCCAGATGAGGGGAAGAGAGCTTTTCGGCTATGACTCTCACGACTCCATTAGGGGTGGCGGTCGACACTGGTTCTCTTGCCAAGACCGGCCGACGGCCAAGGCGGTCGTTGGACTCCCTCCTTTCTCCATGAGTCGAGTGAACAAACCATCTTCCTGAAGGTGCAACCAGAGGAGAAGGCCCAAGTAAAATTGTTGATGGAATCCGTAGTCTAGCTCATTCATGACGGGGTGGTAGGCATGGATATTACGGAAGTTTTCCTCCGGCGGCGTATTCAGCCACTCCAATACCGAGACCATCCGATGTGGATGTACTCGATGCGGATGATACCACTCGGGTCCATCCGGAGAGGAGGTCGATGACGCCACCTTTGGAGAAGTGGGTGACTGCCATCACAGGAAACAAAGATAACCCTCGCGGAGCTAGGAGGATTCCACCACTCGACCAGACTTACGACGCGGACAAGGTATAACCATTTATCTCCGACTGTGATTCGGCTGTATTCATTCTGTTTAGATGCCAATTCGTCGACTGACTTTTGCCTTGTTTTGTTGTCTTCTAGGTCACCACTGAGATGTACTCGATGCCCAACGGGGCGCAGGACCCAGTCGAAGAAGAAGAAGGAAGCGGAGGTGAAAGCCGGGGAGGAATGGGAGTCCAACGGCGAGGAGGATGAGGGGGACGACAGCTCACGATGAAGAGGGGAGGAGGAGGAAGAGGAGAAAGACGTCGATCCTCCCTTTCGGAAGGAAGGTCCAAGTTGACGCATGACCGGGGCCGGGCGCGGTAAAGGCTATTGCGCCCATGCAAGGCGGTCGTGAGCGACCTCGGACAACTTCCCTGGCCATCGAGAAACCGCGAAGCAACCTCGAGCAACGTCGTCAAACCGGTGAAGGCCACCTGCCCAAAATGCGGATAGTCATTCCCACCATCTCCGGGTAACCAGCAGAATCTTGTATTCCTCTATTCAACATGAGTGTACTTTTGGTCGACTTGATGGTGATCGGCCGATTCTTGAAATCTGCAGTCTTGCTACCTCGAGACCTCAGCCAAGCATGAAGATCAGGAAATGGAAGATGCCGCCACCTCCGACCTTGGTATGATCTCTGTAGTTTCGCTTTTAGTCGATTGGATTTCCATGATTATTTTTGAATCTTTCTTGTACTTTCGCCTCATGTCATTGATCTCCCCGATGATGACGAGGAAGCGCCGTTGAGGAAGAGGAAGAACAAGAGGGTGCCTCTTTGGCAAGGTTGCTCAGTTGTGTGATACGAGACGCTTTGGTTTCGAGGGAAAGCAACCTCGGCTCGGGCTTACTGTGTCTTTCTTTGTACCAGCGGCGAGTCCCGACCCTCATCGTCGATTGCTGATCCACCATGCCTCTTTGCTATACACAGCGTCCCGGAAGACCAAGTGAGTCTTGCTAAGGAGGCTATCATGACGAGGGATCATGATGGAGCAAGTGAAGGCGGTCCGAGAGGCCAGCCAGGCGGCCTATGATGCTAGTTCAGCCCTCCAGAGCAATGTCCAAGTAAGTCGATCGTTGCTTGCTCTGTTAGGATATGCTACCTGAAACTGCTTGCTCTGAAGATTTCCATATCTGTACACCCACTGGGTGAGTGTGTCGATTGAGTTTTTGTGGGGGCACGCTGAGTGCACCCACTGGGTGTAGTCCCCGAGACTATCATGGACTGCGCGCAGTCGACTATAGTCTTTATACTGTGAACTTCTTCACTCGACCTGGTCGAACCAAGTCGAATGGAACCGTAAAACCGATGGGGGCACGCTGAGTGCACCCACTAGGTGTAGTCCCCGAGACTATGGTGGACTGCGTGTAGTCGACTATAGTCTAAAGAACTGTTTTTCTTCTACTGCGGCTGACCGCTGACAATTAGCCATGGTTTTGGAATCATAACCTTTTTGCCTCTTTTGGTTGTTGGTGAACCAAATTGGTAAAACCAGTGGGGCATCTTTGAGTGCAATTTGGGGCCAGGGTGAAGTCCCGAGACTCTTGTCGAATGTTTTGATTATTTGTAGTCTTAGAAATGCTTCTGATTTTTCCTTGAGTCGCTCGGAAGTGACACATCTTTGATGTCTTTTGTTGATTGACTCTTTGTAGAAATCTTGCGAGCTTGTGGCTCGCTATCTTGAGATTAGAGAAAAAACAGATCCAGCTCAACCTCAACTTGAAGCTTGCTCGGGAGAGAATTTGCGAGCGAAGGATGAAGCAAAAGGTATGGCTGGTCGAACTTTGTATTGTCTTTGTTTTACATTCATTCTTCAACTCTCTGTTCTCATTGTTGCCTTGCAGATATCTTTGGAAGAGACTACGAAGAAGAAGGACCTTGACCTTGCGGAGGCACTGAAAGGCGGCTTTGGAGAAAACAAAGCTCGCTGAAGAAAATTGCCTCTTTCGACAAACTTGAAGATGAAAATGCCAAGCTGAAAGCCGCTCTTGACGCGGCCATCATGTAAGTTAGTCGACTGAAGATCGACAAGATTGCTCTGTCTGACAAGGCTGGCCAACTGGCGGGGAAGTGAAATGACACGGAGATTTATCTTGGAGGGCTCGCCAAGAGAAGGCTATTTCTCATGCTTGAAGGTAATCTCTTTTACCCATTGTCTTGCTATCACTGCTCTCGCATGATTGTTATTTTGAGTCTGAGCTGTGTTTTCGAATTATATCAAAACTTGAAGAAGAAACCAATGAGTGGAAACTAGCCTAGACCCCATCAACTCTCCTGAAGAATGAAGCTGCTATGAATGTGCTCCATTTGGAGTCTCGCATTGCTAGCGTGGTGGATTATCTTGCTTTCGTTGAAAGTTGCGGTGTCGCGGATCGACTCAACCCTCCGGCGGATCGGACGCTTGAGCGACCTTGAATCATAATGACTCGGTGAATGAGATTCCAAGTCGAGTGCAAGAATGGAAAAAGTCCTCTGCCAGGTGTGGTGCCGATGTTGCCCTGTCTCTGGTTCGTGTCCACTGCAAGGAAGCGCAAGAGGACAAGCTGGTGTCCCTCAAGGTTGCCAACACCAGAAAATACGACTTCCGATCTTTCATGGAGACCTTCATCGCTGCTGCTACCCGTATTGCACGTGGAATCGACCTCGACTAGCTTGTTGCACCTTCCGGTCCTCCAACCGGAGGAGTAAAAACTTCTAAGTCCCACCTTAAATTTGCCTCGGAATGCCGAGTGGTTTTTGTAACCGACAAACTTTAATGAGCTTAATGCCTGAGCTCTTTTGGATCCGTAGGACGTTTATCCGAACTTGATCTATCCTTGAACATGCTTGATTTGCCTCCGAGAGAATTTGCTCTTCATTCGGGATATATTTCATTGTTGTAGTCGACTTGTACTTCATCTATCTTGCAGGTAGAGATGGAGCACAGACTGCGACTGACCTCGTCGTTCCTGCGGATTGGGATGGACCGCACGTTGTACTTGTGGCGAAGCTCCGAAGGAGAAGGTAGCAGTCGACCTGCACCTCGTCGTCCTTGCGGATTGGGATGGACCGCATGTTGTACTTGTGGCGAAGCTCCGAAGGAGAAGGTAGCAGTCGACCTGCACCTCGTCGTCCTATGGATTGCAGCTAAGCCTCCGAGCCGGAGGTGTGCTTTCCACTCGATGAGGATTTTATCACTTAGGCGAGCAGCAGGGCTGCGGCTAAGCCCCGAGTGGGAGGTTTGCTCTCCACTCGGTAGGATTTCTATTACTTAGGCGAGCCTTGAGCTGCAGCTAAGCCTCCGAGTGGGAGGTTTGCTCTCCACTCAGGTGGGATTTTTAATACTTAGGCGAGCAGGCTGCAGCTAAGCCCCAGAGTGGGAGGTTTGCTCTCCACTCGGTGGGATTTCTATTACTTAGGCGAGTACTTGGACTACGGCTAAGCCCCAGGTGGGAGGTTTGCTCTCCACTCGGTGGGATTTCTATTACTTAGGCAAGTTAATGGGCTGCGGCTAAGCCCCAGGTGGGAGGTTTGCTCTCCACTCGGTGGGATTTCTATGGTGTAGCTTTGAAGGAGAAGGTAGTGATCGACCTGCACCTCGTCAGTCCTTCTAAGCGTTCATTATTTTGTATGTTTAGGCGAATCCTTGGGCTGTTGCTAAGCCCTCGAGTGAGAGGCTGACTCTCCACTCGGCAGGATTTAAATACTTAGGCGAGTACTTGGACTGCAGCTAAGCCCCCGAGTGGGAGGCTGGCTCGCCACTCGGTAGGATTTTGAATACTTAGGCGAGTACTTGGACTGCAGCTAAGCCTCCGAGTGGGAGGCTGGCTCACCACTCGGTAGGATTTAGATTACTTAGGCGAAACGGATTCGCAGCTAAGCCCCCGAGTGGGAGACTGGCTCGCCACTCGGAAAGGATCTTTTTTGTACAAACTTAGGCGAACCGGATTCGCAGCTAAGCCTGCTTGAGGGGTAATTATAACAAAAAAGTAATAACAACCATGGGGAAAATTATAACATTCTTGTCTTAGATAAACAGCAGACTACAAAAGTACTTTTATTACATCTCAACCGAGTGGGTATTTAAGTAGTATAAAAGGGGTGGAGCAGCTCGCATTCCAAGCTCGAGGCTCGTCGATCTGGCGATCAACGTTGTAGAGATGATATGCTCCATTGTGGAGAACTCTTGTGACGATGAAGGACCTTCCCAAGTGGGAGGCGAAGCTTGTGTGGTTTCTGTTGATCCACTCGGAGGACCAAATCTCCCTCTTGGAAGGCTCGACTCTTCACATTTACGGCATGGAATCGGCGCAAGTCTTGCTGATAAATAGTCGAGCGGATCAGGGCCATCTCCTCTCCTCTTCCAAGAGGTCGATTGCATCTTGTCGGGCTTGCTCCGCTTCTTCTTGAGTATAGTTCGACTCAGGCGCATTGTGAAGCAGGTCACTCGGCGAGAATTGCTTGACTCCATAGACTAGGAAGAATGGAGTTCTCCCGATCGACCGATTAGGAGTGGTCCTCAATCCCCAGAGAACTGATGGAAGTTAAATGGGCCCAAGCACCTGCTGCGTGCTTGAGATCACAAATCAGCCGTGGTTTCAGCCTTTGAGAATGAGGCCGTTTGCACGCTCTCGCTTGTCCATTCGGACCGAGGATGAGCAAGCTGAAGCATAGTCGACCAGCGTGCCACGAGAGTAGAAGGCTTTGAACTTGTCATTATCCAAGTTTGACCCATTGTCGGTGATGATGCTATGCGGAACTCCATATCTGAATATCAACTCTCGATGAAATCGATAGCGATGCATGCATCAAGGTTACGGATGGGCTTAACCCGATCCACTTGGTGAACTTGTTGTTGCTACTAGCAAATGAGTGAAGCCGCTCGCCAGTTCTCACGGTCCAATCATGTCTAACCCCCAAACAGCGAAGGGCGGGGCAGAGTGGAATGGTCTTCAAAGGCTGGCGGGCTTGTGTGACATGTTGGAATAGAACCGACACCCTTCACACTTGTCGACTATTTCTTTTGACATTTCATTTGCTTTGACGGTAAAATCCGCTTTCGGTATGCTTTAGCAACAATGGTCCGAGAGGACGCATGATGGCCACACGAGTCCCCAGTGGATATCTTCAAGAATTATCGACCTTCTTACGGCGTGATACACTTCTAGCCGACTCGATCGCGCTTTCTCTGTAGACAACTGTCCCTTGATCACTTTGTAAAGGCCTTGGATCGACGGACGATCTGTCGAAACCTCTTCTTCATTCTTCCGGGAGCTCTTTCCTTAGGATATATGCGATTTACTGACCTTTATCCCGGTCGGGAGTGATGACCACAACTTCCATAATCAGGTCGACCACAATTTTGGGACCTCAACGTCGGTCGGATCATTGGCACTCTTTTGTTGTGGGGCTTCTTCTCAGCGAAAGGATCCTCCTGCACCGATGGTGCATAGAATGTGCTCCAAAAATACATTGCTGGGAATGGCTTCCCTCTTGGACCCTATCTTGGCCAAATCATCCAGCTTGATTTTTTCGGTCGGGGTATATGATGAAGCTCTAACCCTCGAATTTCTTCTCGACTTTCTCACTACATTACAAAGTAACTTTGTCGCCATTTGGGCTTGACATCCCACTCCTTCATCACTTGATTAACAACCAGATCTGAGTCACCGTAGACCATAAGGCTGACTGGACGCTTGAATGAAATGGCCATAATGCGAACCCATACAGAGTGCCCAGATTACGCTTCGTTGTTGGAAGAATCAAAGTGAATCTGGAGAACATATTTGAGCTTATCTCCTCGGGGAAACCAATACAACCCCTTTTGAGCCGTTCAGCATCTTGGAACCATCAAAAAACATAGTCCAGTGCTTCGAGTGAACTTGAGTCAGAAGCTGTTGTTCAGTCCACTCGGCGAGGAAGTCTGCTATTTCTTGGGACTTGATAGCTTTCTTTGCCTCCAATTTGATATCAAGGGGAACGAGTTCAATCGCCCATTTAGCCACTCGACCAGTTGCATCTCTGTTATGAAGAATTTCCGACAATGGGGTGTCACGATTAATCGTAATGGAATGATCGAGAGAAATAATGAGCAACCTTCTTTGTGGTCATATAAATCCCATAAACAAGCTTACGATAGTGAGGATATCTACTTGCTTTGATGGGGTCAACACTTGAGAAAGATAATAAAGCTAGGCGTTGAACTTTGAAGGCTTTTCCTTCTTCTTCACCTTTCGGCCGTAAATAGTGCAAGTAAATCGACGACTTGTCCGAGTGGCTGCAATGTAAAGCAACAAAGGCTCTTTCTTGATAGGAGCAGCAAGCACGGCTGGATGGAAAGCGAGCTTTTAGCTACGCAAGCGCTGCATCGACTTCGAGTCCACTCGAACTTGTCCGACTTCTTCGCCGATTCGGTGAAGAGGCAATGCCTTTTCACCGAGGCGAGAGATGAATCGACTTAAAGCGGCCAAGCATCCGATGGCTCTGGACGCCGTGCGCTGGCAGCGCAGGCGCTTCATTCGCAGTATAGTGCCAACCTTTTCGGGGTTAGCGCCGATTCCTCGTTCAGAAGCAGAAAACCGAGTAACTTTCCACGGGAACTCCAAATGTGCACTTTGATGGGTTAAGCTTGATATCATACCTCCACGAGATTGGCAAGCGTTTCAGCAAGGTCAGTCAACAGGTCGGAACCTCTTAGTGACTTGACCACTATATCATCCATGTACGCTTCCACATTACGGTGATTTGAGTGAGCAAACACTTCCGAATCATCCTCATGAATGTAGCTCCGGCATTCTTGAGACCGAATGGCATGGTGACAGAACGAAGCACCCGAATGGAGTGATGAGCGCTGTTTTGATCCCCATCGGGTCCACTCTGAGCCGGATCTGATGGTACCGGAATAAAGGCGTCCAAAAGGACAACCTCTCACACCCTTGATTGAGTCGACTATTTGGTTGATCACGAGGAAGAGGAAATGATCTTCGGGCAGGCCCGATTGATATGCTTGAAATCGATGCAGATCTTAGCGACTTGTCCTTCTTAGGGGACCATGGCGACATTGGCGAGCCACTCGGAGTGGTAGATCTCGGATGAACTCTGCCGCTAAGAGCCGAGCCACCTCTTCACCAATAGCCTTTCTCTTATGAATGACAGACCGTGAAGATATTCTTTAACCGATTTAACCTTTTGGAGTGCGACTTCGTGGCGGTGCTCGGCCCAGCCTCACAGGAACACCGGCATGTCGGCGAGCTTCCATGCAAAGATGTCCCAGTTCTCACGGAGGAACTGGACGGCGCTTCTTCCTATTTTGAGTCAGTGTTGTTGAGATGTTGGTCGGAGCAGCATTGGCATCGGTCGGGTGAATGTGAACCTGTGTTGTCTCTCCGGACTGTTGGAATGCCGACTTCCGTGGCGGCCTTCTTAGCTCGCAACAAATCACTTTCCGGATCTGCAGTTTCGATACTCTTGTAGCTCTACCACTACCAACTGAGCGAAAGCATCGGCGATCTTAGAGCCCTTGGAAGCACTCTTATACGCTTCTTCCGATTGCCCGTAACAGTGATCACGCCCTTGGGACCAGCATCTTGATTTAAGATACACATAACATGGTCGGGCCATGAAGCGTGCATATCTTTGGCCTTCGAATAGCGTGATAAGCACTCTGAAATACACGACCTCAAAGGTCAACTTTTCTTTCCGGAAATGCTTGAATCACCAAAAACTACATCAAAACAATTTGGCGAGTGACTCAGCCTTCTTTCCGAGAATGACTCTGTGGAAGCTCATACTCTTTGGCGCTGAGTCCGGACATCCGGAATGCCCATCCCTTTCAACGTCTCTGCGTACAATATGTTCAAGCCACTACCACCATCCATCGTAACTTTGGTCGGTCGAGTGCCTTCGACGACTGGTCGACTCCTGACGCTTGCCTCCCGGGGTGGCAATGTCGTCGGGTGATCGGACTGGTCGAATGTGATGGGGTGCAGGACCATTTCAGATAATTGGGTGTCGCCGGGCGACCATGTTCACTTCGATTGATAACCTTCAATAGACTTTTGCTTTCGGCGTCGGCCAAAAATCATCAGTGGAATTGACCTAGGGATATCCATCATCACCGTCATCTTTGTCCTCAACTTTGTGCATCTCCTTATCCTTATCCTTGGGCTGTTTCCCTTGGGCTGCTGAATCAAGAGTCGACCTTTAATCGTCGAGTGGTGTGTTTGGGTAAATGAGTTTACCCTCTTCATCTTTCTTCGTGTGAATGTGACATGGCAAATCCAACATGTCATTTCCAACCTGATCTTTCACCTTCTTGGGGTTCCAAGGACCCTTGGGTTTCCCCTTGAACTTTCCAGGTCTGACCAAGGCCTCTCACGGGAGCGGTGGCTCGGCTTCAACCACGCCTCGGTGGAATTTCCTCCCATGACCTCATTAGCGGCCGATTTGTATTTACCACTCCGGAACCGATCCTCTTCTTCACCATTTGCATACTTGGTGGCAATCTCCATCATCCGACTCGAGGTCATATCTCTCCGGTTCGACCGAATTTCAAACTCAACTCTCATTCTTGACACCTGCAGAATTTTGGTGATCGGATACATTCTCAAGCGTGTGGTGCAAAGTGATCCACCTCTGGATATAATCTCTCAAAGTTTCACTCGACTTACATGCACACGACTGCAACTCCGTCAACCCTGCTGGTCGTTTGCAAGTCCCTTCAAATGTCCTGACAAACACTCGGGCAAGATCTTCCCAAGTGTAAATACTGCTGGGTGCTAACTGATTCAACCACGCTCTGGCTGAGCCCTCCAACATAAGAGGCAAATGCTTCATGGCACCTCATCGTTGCCGCCGCCGATTGTGACGCCCGGGTAATTAAGCTACAGTAATCCCTGCTAATGACGCCACGTCACTATGATTAAACTCACGTGGATTCAAACCCGGTTCAAATTCAAATTGAAAGCATAGGCAAACGATAAAAGTTTTCAAAAATTAAAACTAAAATGTTCGGGGGTTGTCAAATATTACAAAGCTAATTATGGTGGGGTGCACACATTTTTGTAACGAGTCTAAATATTTTAAATAAATTAAAACAGAAAAGAAAAGAAATAAGAAAAAGGAAATAAAAGCAGAAAAGGGGAAGGGGAGAAACCCCTGATTAGCCCAGGGCCAAGCCCACTGCCCGGTCGGCCAGCCCCCAGGCCCGGCCCAACCCCACTCCTTATTCCCTCCCGGTGGAAACCTAGCCCGCACCCATTCCTCCCCCGACCCCCTCCTTCTCCTCCCCCGCGCCGTTCCGGATCGGGAGCTGCCCGATCCGCGCCCGCCCACACAGCGACCCCGCCCGGACCGCACCTCCTCCCCTCCTCCCGACCTGCCGCGCAGGCGCAGACCCCGCCCGCCCAGCAGGTCGTCCCCGACCCCCCCACGCCTCGCGGATCCGCCCGGCGCCCGAAGCCAGCCGCCTCCCCGACCCCCTCCTCACGGTGCGCCACGGCGCCCGAGCCCGCCTCCTAGACCCAGCGCTCCCCCGGTGAGCTCTCCTCTCCCCCTCGGGCCCCTCGCTCCCCTCACTTGCCCCCTCGAACGCCACGCCCGTCGCCCCGAGTCTCCCGTCGCCAGCTCAGACGCCGCCTCCCTCGCGGTCGCGCTGGTCGCCGCCCGCGCCGCCGCCCCACCTCCTCTCTCCTTTCTCCTCGCCCGGCGGCGTTTCCCCCTCCGCCACACCGAATGCCCCCCCTCCCGTGGATCCGTCATGGCGCCCCAGTGACCAAATGGTCACGGCCGAGCACGTGTGGCTCGTGCCACAAGAACCCCCTCCCCGGCGTCCCGTGGCGGTCGGCGAACCGGCGACTCGGCGCCACTCCTGTGAAGCCCACCGGAAGCCACGAGCCAACTCCCCCCAGTGCCGGCGTGGCATGGCACAGGGCCCTTTGGGCTCCTGGCTGATGGGCCCAGGCCCCCTCCCTCTCGCTCATTGACTCGGTCGTGCCAGGTGGCCGGTCCAACCCCCACCGCCACTGACATGGGGCCCCGCCCCACAGAACGTTTTAAAAAAATAAAAAGGAAAAGGAAAATGAAGAATTAAATAAATAATAAATAAAAATGAAAAAAACTAATTAATTAATTAATTAATTAGTTAAGTAATTAATCAATTTAATTAATTCTGTTTAATTAAACCTAATGACTAATTAACCTAATTAACTACTGTTAATTAAACTTAACTAAGTTAATTAGTTAACAGAGTATGACGAACGGGACCCACATGTCAGGGTTGACCTAGTCAACCCTGTTGACTGCTGACGTCAGCATGACGTCATGCTGACGTCATAAATACATTTTTTTCGAATTAATTAATTAATTAATTAAATTCCAGAAATTAATAAAATCTTTAAAAAAATCATATCTTTTAATCCGTAACTCGGATTAAAATATTTTCAACATGAAAGTTGCTTTCGAGCGGCGAGGCGAATCCGGATCGCAGTTCGTTCGTCCGCCACACACCCCTAAACTATCAGACCTGCAACTTTCCCCTCCGGCTCCCTCTGCCGAAAACCACGAAACAAGGAATACTTTCCGGGATGTTTCCCCCTTAACGATTACCACGTCTTACCACGTTAGGGCACGCCTAAGCGTCGTTACTTGTCATGACATGCATCGATATGCATCTGTTTACTTGGTATTCATTGTTTCTTCCCCTCTTCTCTCCGGTAGACTACGAGACCGGCCAGCTGCTGGCGGCGATTCGACTACGGTGTTGGCGACCCTCTCTCTTGCAGAGCAACCAGGCAAGCCCCCCCCTTGATCACGGATATCGCCTACTCTTCTCTATCTGCTTGCATTAGAGTAGTGTAGCATATTCTTGCTTTTCAGATACTCTATCTTCTTTGCATAGCTTTGTCCTTGTTACTCTGTTGTTACCTTTACGCAATCCTATATGCTTAGTATAGGATGCTAGTACTTTCATCTGTGGCCCTACATTCTTGTCCGTCTGCCCGTGCTATACTATCGGGCCGTGATCACTCGGGAGGTGATCACGGGTATATCTATATACTTATACATGATACATGTGGAGACTAAAGTCGAATTGGTGATGGAGCACCCATGAGTGGATCTTTGAGGCGGAGGCGGCAGGGCAGGTTGAAACCGCCTAGGAGAGAGGTGGGCTGGCCCTGTTAAGCGTTCGTGGATACTTAACACGCTTAACGAGGTCTTGGTATTTGATCTGAGTTGGCTCTGAGCTTATACGCACTAACCATCTCTGCAGCGGGAGTAGTTATGGGTATCCGGCGTCGTGGTATCGGCCCGAAGCACTTGGGGCGTCGGCTGACGGGCAGTAGCCGCGCCGGATTGGGCAGTAAGCCTACTCTTGTATTAAGGGGCTAGATTACGCTTTCGGCCTCGCAACATGCGAGGTGTGCTATGGGCGATGGGCCCGGACCCTGTGCGCTTAGGTTTAGACCGGCGTGTTGGCCTCTCTGTTTTGCCTAGGTAGGGCTGCGGCGTGTTGATCTTCAGCGGCGGGCATGACCGAGAAAGTGTGTCGGCCAAATGGGATCAAGCGTCTTTGGGTAAGATGGTGCACCCTGCGGTGATTAATCTATTAGGATAGCCGTGATCTTGATAACAGGCGACTTGGAGTTGTACCTTGAGCTTATGACAACTAGAACCGGATACTTGATAAAACACACCTTCCAAGTGCGGATACAGCGGTGGTCGCTCTCGCTCAGGGATATGAGGAGGGGATCGCCGGGTAGGATTATTGCTATGTGATGTTACTTGGAGGACTTCAGATCGTCCTCTTCTACCTGTTGCAAGTCAGGTGTCCAGAAGCGTAGTCTTCGTTAAGACTAGCTATCCCCCTCTTATTCTGGCATTCTGCAGTTCAGTCCACTGATATGGCCCTTTACACTTATATCCATGCATATGTAGTGTAGCTCCTTGCTTGCGAGTACTTTGGATGAGTACTCACGGTTGCCTTGTTCCCCCTTTTCCCCCTACCTCTACTCGATTGCTGCAGCAGACGATGGAGCCCAGGAGCGACGCCACCGTCGAGCGACTACTACCAGGAGGTGCCTACTACTACGTGCAGCCAGCCCGACGACGACCGGGAGTAGCTAGGAGGATCGAGGCGGGAGGCCTGCTCCTCTTCGATCTCAGATCGATTGGTGCTAGCCTTCTTAAGGCAAACTTGTTTAACTTATATGCATGCTCGAGATATTGTTGCTTCCGCTGACTCGTCTATGATCGAGCACTTGTATTCGAGACCTCGAGGCCCCTGGCTTGTATTATGATGCTTGTATGACTTATTTTATTTTTAGAGTTGTGTTGTGATATCTTCACGTGAGTCCCTGATCTTGATCGTACACATTTGCGTGCATGATTAGTGTACGATTGAATCGAAGCGTCTGAGATTAATGTCGAGCCATTGCTGTAGAATCCCCTTTCCAACTCCTTGGCGAAGTTGAGTCTAGACATTGCAAAACTTTTACTAACATGGTACATGTGTCTTACGGGCTGCGTCATTAGTGGTAGTAGGATCTTTTACTCCTCGACCCTTACTCTGGGCCTCTGATCTCTCCTCTATTCGGGTTAAATGAAGTTTACCAAATCTAACATTAGGATCTCGTTATCACTTTCACCCGGAGGGCCCCTTATTACTGATGATCGTCTGCTGCACCAGAAGACCTTGAAGATACTCTCCGCTGTTAACCCGAGAACTTGTGTTCATCGCGTTTGCTATTCCCGACCACCGATAAATCCTTATGGATAACTACTTACACTTGCCATTCATACGATCATCCCCATTGATCTTGTTATTACAAGATACCCGAAGTTTTCTCTATTGTTCCGAGAATACTTTTGTGCCTACCGCCTAGCAGTTCTTTGCCACATGAATACCCCTTCAAATAAATCCTCGCGACTTGTCGAGTATCCGCTCATCGAGCTTGCTCATGTGTTTCACAGAAGTCTTCAAAATACTATTCGATCTCCGAAAATCCTCTGGAGCCTTTGGCTCTTGAAATTCTTGCTTGCTCGCATTATGGTTAATTCCATAAGTCTCGTAGTCTTATTGACATTCCTTGTCATTATCATTTTGGGTCTATTGACTCAATATGTTTGGGAATACGCGCAATCATCATTGATCCTTATAAATTACCTTTCCGGCTGAGCTGCCATTCTTTTAAGCGGAATTGGTTCTCGACCGGTCCAATTGTCGTTGATTGTATCCCTAATTCTATTCAGCTTATCCATTCTTGATCGAGCATTTGCTCCTGATCCCTTGATTTGAAAATAATAAATACTTACTAATTAATCGTTGAAATATTCATCATTTATATAAACCGATTCATTTGCAATCTTTCTTCCTCTTATTGGTTATAGATAATCATATCAGCCACATCGTGTATCGCCATATCCACTTTGTTGGATTTTATCCGTCAGTGTCCTTCATAATTAATCACTTTGTGAGTTCTTTCTCCGATACATAATGCCTTTGGTAAATTGTATCCTTTCCTTTTGTCAACCATGCTCTGCTTTCGAGCTGGTGGTATTTACTATTGAAACTTGTGGTACATGTTTCCATGATACCCTGCCGGGTTGAACCTATGCCTTCCTTTATATGTGTGGACTCGGAAGTTTTCACGAGTCATACTCATCTGGTATTTCACCAGGTAAAACTTTCAACACTAATGCCTTTATCAAGGTGAGAAGTGGATGAAAGGTTATGCATTGGAGAAGTGGGAGTCGACCTTGAACTTTGTGTTCATGCCCATGGACACGATGTAGATCTTATCATTAAAGCTTCTCTTAAATTAATTATTTCTTTGGTATAAGTTCATCTTATATCTGGGATCTGGCCTATTGCAATCGTGGATCCGACCATGTTCTCTTTTAAATACCAAATCTCGTGCAAGTTTAAGCACTTGTCTTCGGAGAGCAATACCCCTACCAACTTCTACTTTGTTACGTCATCGAGTATTACCCCACGGTATCTCGAGATTATCATGGAACTGCATAACTTCTTATGAGTTCTTCATCAAGTGCTACATTCCCAATCGATTCCAATTTTTCACGGGCTCTGAGTTATTAAACACTCAAAGACACCAATAACTGAACCGAGTCCGCACTACGGTTCAACAACTCTTCGGTAAGCTTCTATAAGTACGAGTTTGTACCCGATCACATTATTCCTAGCCTGATCAGCTACCTCATTATCGAGCTAAATTTTAACTGTGCTACCCGGTCCTTATTCTCGGAGCACCAATTTGCGACGATAGCTAAGCTTACGTCGATTTTCCTCGTCATACCCTTTCACCTTAAACAACAAGCTTGAGTTCGAGTTTGTGTCGTAACTGTGGTTCCAATAGCCTCTCACTTCATCATTACTTTGACTTGATGTCGTCGCCGATCGATTACATCTTCATGAACTCTCGCGACAAAGGTGTCGTGATCGTCAGCATTCTGAGCTCATCCAGGATATCAATTGAATTCATGATGAGAAATACCATCCTTGCCCTCGATGATTTGTATTATCATCGACCACTTTATTGCCTTCCCACCAACACAAGCTTGTTCATGTTTGGTGTTATACCTTGAGTTCCTTGCTACCCAGCAATTGTTCTTCTTTACCTTGGAGTATTACCATCCTTTATGTCAAGAATGTTACGAGATTTGTTCCACCTCTTGAGAATTCTTGACATAGAAATCTCTTCTCACCATCACCATTCCTTCTTGGTCCCGTGTTAATTCCAACAGAGTGAGCGGTGTTGTTTGTATTCTTTCCTTCTAGCAACCCTATTTTTTGAAGTTAATGGTAGAAGGTTCATTCTTAGGCTATCGATTATTGAATCACCATTACGACATTGGTGCGTGCAACCCAACCCATCAGGCACCTTTCAACCAATGTTTACTTGTGTATGTTTTCCTCGAGCATACTTCCTTATATCATTTGATCGACAAATGTTATCTCCTTATTCACTTAATTGTGGAAGTCCATCTTTTGGGAATCTCGGTGGATTGCCGTTGAGTTCACTGAGACACCTCCTTGTCCTCTCCTTGGGTTAATGATGGACTCTTGTTAACGGAAATCACTTCATAGTTCATTTCCCCGAGAATCTTACAATGTCATCTCGTCAATTTGCGTTGCACCTTTTCTTCTCAGGTATCCTAAGTGCGAGGTATCCGACACCAATCGGATCTGAATCTCGGGTGAGATATGATGGTTGGGACAACTTTCAAGAATTATGATGTTGATCCTTTGATGACCCGGTAACATGATGTCATGCCTAGCACCCCCCCCCCCCGGCTGGAGGACCTATCATTATAGATTCCTTTTCAGTAGGGTTATCCCCTTATCCATGAAGGAATGGTAATACTGGTTCTACAAGTTATTCCTGATGGATCCTTCGTGATTCCAAAGTCCGATCTTCACCTGAAGACCATGTCAATGCTATCTCGAAACATGTCTGTGGTACTCTGATTTTCAACAAGAACATTCGAAGCCCAATGCTAAATGTTTCTTGCTCAATTATCCAAACACCGTGGTATGGGTAACGTCATGAAATTCTCTCCCCTCACCTAGAGGATTTTCTACGTTATATACTATCATGGACTTCATGCTCTGCTTGTCCTTGGGACGGATATACCCCTGAAATATGTGTTTAAACACATTTTTCCTTTCCATTGTTCTGTTTAACCTAATGATCACATTTTCCTTTCCATTGGTCTGTTTGACCTTTCTTGTAGTCTATATAACCTAAGCAGTAATAATTTACTTCTTTTTGTTAACACCTCGGTGTACAACTCTGCCAAAGTGAGACCACTGTTACTTTTGTTGATGACATTTGGTAACCACCGATGGGCGAGAACTTTTGCCAAATGGTCCGCCTCGATCAGCGGCGGGGAAAGCGGTTCTCTTCGTCCCTCGCCTTGGTACCGATGTTGTTGCTTAAGCATAACTGATAAGTGATCCTCCGACATGCCTTGCTATCATGACCATGCAAGATGTCAACGCCTTCCCTATTTTAACCCACATGGTGGGCCCATAACCCATGATTACACAGGATCGAGCGACTCTCTCTGTACAACTTTGTTGACAAAGTTATTCCTCGTGGCTTGACTTTGTATGTAATTCAGGAGCCACTTGCCTGTAGATCTATTCTGGTATCGGACACAATACTTATTCCCGTTGCTCTGAACCCCTTTCGCACTCTGTTTCAGGCAATGAACGATTGCATATCTGCTTGTAACATCTTGTTGTACCTTCCAAATTTACTCTCGATGTGTTTTATTTGTTCAACTCGAGAGGTACTCATATGCTCATTCATGGGTTAATCCCAGATTATTACCCTTAAAGCATTCATGCGTTGCCGATCTGCCCGTTACCTATTAAATTAAATCTGATGAAGTTTCCAAAGAAAGTATGCCGACTTCGTCATGATGACATGAAGCGGAGAAATGGAGACATCAACGTAAAGGATCAGCTATTTAGGAAGTGCAACAAAGACCGAGAAGACCCGTTAGAATTTCGCAACCTAGCCTTTCACCCTTACTCCCCTCTTAAATCTCGGGACGAGATTTCTTGTAGTGGAGGAGAGTTGTGACGCCCGGGTAATTAAGCTACAGTAATCCCCACTAATGATGCCACGTCACTGAGATTAAACTCACGTGGATTCAAACCAGTTCGAATTCAAATTGAAAGTAAGGCAAACAATAAAAGTTTTCAAAAATTAAAACTAAAATGTTCGGGGTTGTCAAATATTACAAAGCTAATTATGGTGGGGTGCACACATTTTTGTATACTTGAGTCTAAATATTTTAAATAAATTAAAACAGAAAAGAAAAGAAATAAGAAAAGGAAATAAAATGAAAAGGGAAGGAAAAACCCCCATCGCCTAACTGGCCAAGCCCACTGGCCCACCGGCCACCACAGCCCGCCCAACCCCACTCCTTATTCCCTCCCGTCGGAAACCCTAGCCGCACTCCATTCCTCCCCGACCCCCTCCTTCTCCTCCCAGCGCGATTCCCGGATCAGGGGCTGCCCGATCGTCATGCCCCCCGACATGGCCCGGACCCCCCGCCTGGCCAGACCTCCTCCCTCCTCCCGACCACTTTCGTGAGCAGGGAACCCCTACGCCGCCCTTGAGTAAGTCCCCCCACCCGCCTCGCCCGGATCCGCCCTGACGCCCGGACCGCCTCCCGACCCCTCCTCACCGGTCGCCACAGCGCCCGAGCCCGCCTCCTAGACCCGCGCTCCCCAGTGAGCTCTCCTCTCTCCCCTCGGGCCCCTCGCTCCCTCTCCCCTCCCAACGCCGCGTCCGCCCAGGTCTCCCGTCGCCAGCTCAGCTGCCGCCGCCCCCCCTCGCGGTCGCGCATGATGCGCCTTGCCATACACGCCGCCCCACCTCCCTCTCCTTTCTCTCGCTTAATGGCGTTTCCCCCTCCGCCACACCCGAATGCCCCTCCCGTGGATCCCGTCGCGGCGCCCGGTGACCAAATGGTCACGCAGGCCGAGCCGTGTGGCTCGGCGCGCCATAACCCCTTCCCGGCCTCGTGGCTGGTCGACGAACCGGCGAGCTCGGCGCCCCCTCGCCATGAAGCCACCGGAGCCAACTCCGCTGCCGATGTGGCATGGCCTGGGAGCCCCTTTGAGCCAGCGGTGATGGGCCAGGGGCCCCCCCTCGCTCTGTTGACTCGGTCGTGGTGACAGAATCCAACCCCCATTTGCGTGACATGGGGGCCCCACCCCAAAGAACGTTTTAAAATAAAAGAAAAGGATAATGAAATTTAAATAAATAATAAATAGAAATGAATAAAACTAATTAATTAATTAATTAGTTAGTTAAGTAATTATTCAATTTAATTAATTCTGTTTAATTAAACCTAATTACTAATTAACCTACTTAACTACCGTTAATTATACTTATCTAAGATAATTATTTAACAGCGTATGACTAACGGGACACACCTGTAAGGGTTGACCTAGTCAACCCTGTTGATCGTCGACGTCGCGATGACGTCATGCCGACGTCATAAATACATTTTTCCGAATTAATTAATTAATTAATTAAATTCCGTAAATTAATAAAATCTTTAAAAATCATATCTTTTAATCCGTAACTCGATTAAAATATTTTCAACATGAAAGTTGCTCAAAACGGCGAGATTTAATCCGGATCACGCAGTCCGCTCGTCCGCCACACACCCCTAAACTATCAAACCTGCAACTTTCCCCCTCACGGCTCCTCGCTCGAAAACACGAAACACCGGAATACTTTCCGGATGTTTCTTAACCAAGTACCACCTCTTACCACGTTAGGGCACGCCTAGCGTCGTATTTGTCATGACATGCATCGATATGCATCTGTTTACTTGGTATTCATTGTTTCTTCCCCTCTTCTCTCCGGTAGAACTACGAGACCGACTGCTTTGCTAGCGATTCGACTACGGTGTTGGCCGACCCCTCTCTCTTGCTAGAGCAACCAGGCAAGCCCCCCTTGATCACCAGATATCGCCTACTCTTCTCTATCTCGCTTGCATTAGAGTAGTGTAGCATGTTCTCGCTTTCAGAGATACTCCTATACTCTGCATAGCCTGTCCTTGTTACTACTTGTTGTTACCTTTACCGCAATCCTATATGCTTAGTATAGGATGCTAGTACTTTCATCTGTGGCCCTACATTCTTGTCCCTCTTGCCGTGCTATACTATCGGGCCGTGATCACTCGGAGGAGATCACGGGTATATACTATATACTTATACATGATACATGTGGAGACTAAAGTCGGTCGGGTGATGGAGCACCCATGAGTGGATCTTTGAGGCGGAGCGGCAGGGCAGAGTTGAGACCGCCTAGGAGAGAGGTGGGCCTGGCCTGTTCGGCGTTCGCGGATACTTAACACACTTAACGAGGTCTTGGTATTTGATCTCGAGTTGGCTCACGAGCTTATACGCACTAACCATCTACGCGGGAGTAGTTATGGGTATCCCGGCGTCGTGGTATCAGCCGAAGCACTTCAGACGTCAGCGACGGAGCGGCGCGCGCCGGATTGGAACGTAAGCCTGCTCTTGTATTAAGGGGGCTAGTTCTGCTTTCGGCCGCCCTCGCAACGTGCAGGTGTGCTATGGGCGATGGGCCCAGACCCCTGTGCGCTTAGGTTTAGACCGGCGTGTTGGCCTCTCTGTTTTGCCTAGGTAGGGCTGCGACGTGTTGATCTTCCGCGACCGGGCATGACCCAGGAAAGTGTGTCCGGCCAAATGGGATCAAGCGTCTTTGGGTAAGATGGTGCACCCTGCAGGAAGTTAATCTATTCGGATAGCCGTGATCTTGATAACAGGCGACTTGGAGTTGTACCTTGAGCTTACGACAACTAGAACCAGATACTTGATAAAACACACCCTTCCAAGTGCCAGATACAACCGGTGGTCGCTCTCGCTCAGGGATATGAGGAGGGGATCGCCGGGTAGGATTATTTCTATGTGATGTTACTTGGAGGACTTCAGATCATCCTCTTCTACCTGTTGCAAGTCAGGTGTCCAGAAGCATAGTCTTCGTTAAGACTAGCTATCCCCCTCTTATTCTGGCATTCTGCAGTTCAGTCCACTGATATGGCCCTTTACACTTATATCCATGCATATGTAGTGTAGCTCCTTGCTTATGTAGTACTTTGGATGAGTACTCACGGTTGCCTTGTTAAGCCTTTTTCCCCCTACCTCTACTCGATTGCTGCAACCAGACGATGGAGCCCAGGAGCCGACGCCACCGTCGGCGACTACTACACGGAGGTGCCTACTACTACGTGCAGCCCGACGATTTACCAGGAGTAGCTAGGAGGATCCTGGCAGGGAGGCCTGCTCCTCTTCGATCTGTATCCCAGTTGGTGCTAGCCTTCTTAAGGCAAACTTGTTTAACTTATGTCTGTACTCAGATATTGTTGCTTCGGCGACTCCTCTATGATCGAGCACTTGTATTCGAGCCCTCGAGGCCCTGGTTTTGTATTATGATGCTTGTATGACTTATTTTATTTGTAGAGTTGTGTTGTGATATCTTCCCGTGAGTCCCTGATCTTGATCGTACACATTTGCGTGCATGATTAGTGTACGATTGAATCGGGGGCGTCACACCGATCTGAACAGCCACTCGGTAATCTTCAAGCCAAGTGTCAGGCTTGGATTCACGAGTGAACTTACTAACTCCAGTCGCCAACCTGAAGTTGGGAGGAATCACCAGGCTCACGATGGCTCTGCTGAAACACTCGCCCCGAGACATGAACTCTGCTGCTGGAGGGAACATCTCTGTCATATGGCTGGCCGTCTCGGTGAGCTCTGTTCCGTCGACCAAACCTTGAGCGATGATAGATCTCGCATCAAAGCTCGGTTCCACTGGGTCATTGGAACTCTTCGCCCAACACTGTCTTTGGCGTCTGTCCGTCCCCGCTGCCGAGGAGCGATGATGATCCACCCTTGGGAGGAGTGGGCACTCGACGTCGATCATTGCGATCGAATCGGTGCTCATATTGCTCGCTGCTCTTGTACTAGTCATCACGCCGGCCTCCATGTTCCTCACGCCTCGGCGGCGATCTCGGACTATGGGCTGACTGGACTGAATTCGCTTGACGGATCGGGTTGTGAATCCTGTTCATGCGATCGAGATACGACTGAAGTTTTGGTCTCCTGCCGCCCGGAGCACATCTTTGATTTGTAGCAAACCTCTACTCCGCCCGACATTTGGGAAGGCTGAATTGACTCGCTATACGGGCGGCTTTGCTAAATTCTGGATCGGAGTTCGATATACCTGAGTTGGTGGTCGAAGAGCCGACGCCGATCGGATTCGGAACCCTTGGTCGCGTAGCAGCATCGTTGAGTACTCGCTGAAGGTTCTCGGTCGAGTGCGCTCAGCCAGGGTTGTGGCAGCGCATCCTCCGAGGCACGAGCCTCTGGGGTTTCTCCAACGATAGGAGTGTGAAGCGCATCCATGTTCCGACGGCGAAGCTCCTCCCTCTGAAGCAACGTGAGGGGCTCGGGCAGGTACTCTTCGGGGGCTTGCTCCGGATCGGCTCCATCGTCACCTCCGCTGAATGCAGGGTGAATCCGGGGACTGCATGGTCCATCGACCATCGAACCTCTGCCGCCCGGTCATCGCTATCGCGTTCGGGAATGATCTCTCGGAGCCGGTCGAACAGGCCGTAGAGAGATTCGTCGGGCTTGATTACCGCTGACTTGGGGTGGCGGTGGCGGGCCACCGCATGCCTCACCCACCGCTGAAGCCTCGACCGATCGAACGCTTGCTCGCGGGAAATCGAGGCGAGGACGACAGAGCCAACCCATACTGGGTCGACGGTTTGCGCGCAGAGGACACCGCGACACACGCAAAGTGCGGCCGCCTTCATGGACGGGAGCGCTGGGCCCACGCCTAGTGGAGCTTCACGGGTTGCCGGAGTCGTCGGCGACATTTAACGTGAGCTAAGACTGAGACGGATCTCGGCCCTCGAATTCCCGAACTCCACCTGAAACCATGATGTAGGAGATCGAAAGAATCCCAACTTCTCCAACAAATCGCTAGAACACTGCCCCACGGTGGGGCGCCAAGCTGTCGTGGTTCTATGTCCGACAAAGAGAATGGGGGTAGGAATGGAGAGGCAAGGTGCTAGCTATGGAGCAGTTGTATCGCAAGAGATTTACGAGTTCAGGCCCTTCTCTGAGGAAGTAACAGCCCTATGTCTCGGAGCCCGGAGGCGGTCGATTTGGATTGTATGCGTATGTGTTATTCTGGGTGCGAACCCTTCTACACATGGAGGGGTTGGCTTATATAGAGTGCGCCAGGACCCCAGCCAGCCCACGTGGCGGAGGGTTTAAGGTACGTTAAGGCTAGGCATTAATCGGTAACGCCTTTACATAAAGTGTCATTATGACCATAAAGACTATTTAACTACTGCACCGCTTTGGGCACCGAGTGGCTCTTGGACTCACGGTGGTCGAGTGGGTCTTCATAGTCCGATGTCTTTGAATCTGTCGAGTGGAAACCTACCAGGTCGACTGGAAGGTCGCTTCTTTCGCGAGTGTCCTTGGAGAGGGTACCTTTGGGCAGGTCTATTACCCTACCCTAGGTACATGACTTCATCACCGTGCATTGCCCTTTCTCACCTCGAGAGTTGGTGCAAACTTCGCCGGTGCATCCAAACCCCGTGATATGATACACTCTATCACACATAAGCCTCCTTATATCTTCCTCAACACAGCCACCATACCTACCTATCATGGCATTTCCATAGCCATTTCGAGATATATTGCCATGCAACTTCCATCATCATCATATACATGACTTGAGCATTCATTGTCATATTGCTTTGCATGATCAGAAGATAGCTAGCATGATGTTTTCATGGCTTGTCCGTTTTTTGATGTCATTGCTACGCTTAGATCATTGCACATCCCGTACACCATTGGGAAGCATTCATATAGAGTCATATCTTTGTTCTAGAGTTGTAATATTGAGTTGTAAGTAAATAAAGTGTGATGATCATCATTATAGAGCATTTCCCCATGAAATAAAAAGGAAAGGCTAAAGAAGCCTAAATAAAAAAGGGGGCCAAAGAAGCCCACCCAAAAAAGAAAAAAAAAGAAAGAAAAAAGAAAAGAAAAGGGGCAATGTTACTATCCTTTTTCCACACTTGTGCTTCAAAGTAGCACCATGTTCTTCATATAGAGAGTCTCCTATGTTGTCACTTTCATATACTAGTGGGAGTTTTCATTGTAGAACTTGGCTTGTATATTCCAACAATGGGCTTCCTCAAATGCCCTAGGTCTTCATGAGCAAGCAAGTTGGATGCACACCCACTTAGTTTTCAGTTTGAGCTTTCATACACTTATAGCTCTTAGTGCATCCGTTGCATGGAAATCCCTACTCCTCACATTGACATCAATTGATGGGCATCTCCATAGCCCGTTGATTAGCCGAGTTGATGTGAGACTTTCTCCCTTTTTGTCTTCTCCACATAACCTCCACCATCATATTCTATTCCACCCATAGTGCTATATCCATGGCTCACGCTCATGTATTGTGTGAAGGTTGAAAAAGTTTGAGAATACTAAAGTATGAAACAATTGCTTGGCTGACAACGGATAGGCATGAGGGGTACCTTGTGTTAAGAAAAGGGAGCATACAAGACTATATGATTACTCAGAGGGATAACTTTTTGAAGCATTGATATTTTGAAAGACATGATTATTTGTTGGGATGCCCTAAGTATTATTGTTTTTATGTCAAATGATAGACTATTGCTTTGAATCACTCGTGTCTTAATATTCATGCCATGATTAGATATATGATCAAGATTATGCTAGGTAGCATTCCACATCAAAAATTATCTTTTTTATCATTTACCTACTCGAGGACGAGTAGGAATTAAGCTTGGGGATGCTGATACGTCTCCATCGTATCTATAATTTTTTATTGTTCCATGCCAATATTCTACAACTTTCGTATACTTTTGGCAACTTTTTATACTATTTTTGGGACTAACATATTGATCCAAAGGCTCATGTGCCGCCTCGGCTCCTGCTGTTGCATGTTTTATGTTTCGCAGAAACCCCATATCAAACGGAGTCCAAACGGGATAAAAACAGACGGAGAATTATTTTGGAATATTTTTGATTTTGGGGAAGTAATATCAATGCGAGACAGGAGTTCATTAAATAATTTGATTAGATGAACTTAATTATCATGAACTTAGTCTATAAACTTTTGCAAAATGTCTTGTAGATCAAATGGCCAACGCTCATGTCAACCTCAACTTCAACGTTGCTCCTAGAGAAAAACCAAGCTGAAAGATGATGGCAGCAGCTATACGGACTGGAACGGAACACGAGGATCATCCTCATAGCTGCCAAGAAAGCATATGTCCTAGAAGCACCGCTAGGTGAAACACCCATCCCAGAGAACCAAGACATTATGAACGCTCGGCAATCGCGTGCTGATGATTACTCCCTCGTTCAGTGCGGCATGCTTTACAGCTTAGAACCGGGGCTCCAAAAGCGTTTTGAGCAACACGGAGCATATGAGATGTTCGAAGAGCTGAAAATGGTTTTCCAAGCTCATGCCCGGGTCGAGAGATATGAAGTCTCCGACAAGTTCTATAGTTGTAAGATGAAGGAAAAAAGTTCTGTCAGTGAGCACATACTCAAAATGTCTGGGTTGCACAACCGCTTGTCCTAGCTGGACATCAACCTCCCGGACGAGGCGGTCATTGACAGAATCCTTCAGTCGCTCCCACCTAGCTACAAGAGCTTTGTGATGAACTACAATATGCAGGGGATGGTGAAAACTATTCCTCGAAGTATTTTCAATGCTGAAATCAGCGGAGGTGGAAATCAAAAGGAACATCAAGTGTTGATGGTCAATAAAACCACTAAGTTCAAGAAAGGCAAGGGTAAGAAGAACTTGAAGAAGGACGGCAAGGGAGTTGTCGCTACCGTAAGCCGATTGCGGGAAGAAGCCAAAGAATGGACCCAAACACGAGATCGAGTGCTTTTATTGCAAGGAAGCGGACATCTGAAGCTGAATCGCCCCAAATACTTAGCCGGACAAGAAGGGCGGAAACAACAAAGGTATATGTGATATACATGTTATTGATGTGTACCTTACCAAGATAAGTAGTACCTCCCGGTATTTGATACCGTGCGGTTGCACATATTTGTAACTCAAAGCAGGAGCTGCGGAATAAGCGGAGATCTGGGCGAAGGACGAGGTGACGGCGCGCTGGAATGGTTCCAAGGTCGATGTGATCGCCGTCCGGCACGCTACCTCTACATTTACCTACGGGATTAGTTTTAAACCTCAATAATTGTTATTTAGTGCCAGCTTTGAGCATGAACATTGTATCTGGATCTCGTTTATCACGAGATGGCTACTCATTTAAATCCGAGAATAATGGTTTTTCTATTTATATGAGAGATATGTTTTATGGTCATGCCCTCACGGTCAATGGTTTATTCTTAATGAATCTCGAACGTGATGTTACACATATTCATAGTGTGAATACCAAAAGATGTAAGATCGATAATGATAGTCCCACATATCGTAGCCTTCGCCGCCTTGGTCACATTGGTGTCAAACGCATGAAGAAGCTCCATACGATGGACTTTTGGAGTCTCTTGATTTCGAATCATTTGACACGTGCGGACCATGCCTCATGGGTAAAATGACCAAGACTCCGTTCTCCGGAACAATGGAGCGAGCAACCAACTTATTCGAAATTATACATACTGATGTGTGCGGTCCAATGAGTGTTGAGGCTCGCGGTGACTATCGTTATGTTCTCACTCTCACTGATGACTTAAGTAGATATGGGTATGTCTACTTGATGAAACACAAGTCTGAGACCTTTGAAAAGTTCAAGGAATTTCAGAATGAGGTAGAGAATCAACGTGACCAAAAATAAAGTTCTTACGATCGATCATGGAGGAGAATATTTAAGTCATGAATTTGGTACGCACTTAAGGAAATGTGGAATCGTTTCACAACTCACGCTACCTGGAACACCCTCAGCATAACGGGTGTGTCCGAGCGTCAGAATCGCACTCTATTGGATATGGTGCAATCTATGATGTCACTCACCGATTTACCGCCATCATTTTGGGGATACGCTCTAGAGATAGCTACATTCACTTTAAATAGGGCACCGTCTAAATCCGTTGAGACGACGCCGTATGAATTATGGTTTGGGAAGAAACCTAAGCTGTCATTTCTAAAAGTTTGGGGATGCGATGCTTATGTCAAGAAACTTCAACCTGAAAATCTCAAACCCAAGTCAGAAAAATGCGTCTTCATAGGATACCCTAAGGAAACCATTGGGTATACCTTCTACCTCAGATCCGAAGGCAAGATCTTTGTTGCCAAGAACGAGTCCTTTCGGAGAAACAGTTTCTCTCGAAAAGAAGTAAGTGGGAGGAAAGTGGAACTTGATGAAGTACTACCTCTTGAACGGTAAGTAGCGCGGCTGGAAGATGTTCTGTGGTGCCTGCACCGACTAGAGAGGAAATTAATGGTGATGATCAAGGTACCGGATCAAGTTACTACCGAACTCAGAGGTCCACAAGGACACGTTCCACACCGAGTGGTATGGAAACCCTGTCACGGAAATCATGTTGTTAGATAACGGTGAACCTTCGAACTATGAAGAAGCGATGGAGGGCCCAGATTCCAACAAATGGCTTGAAGCCATGCAATCCGAGATAGGATCCATGTATGAAAACAAAGTGTGGACTTTGACAGACTTGCCCGATGATCGGCGAGCGATAGAAAACAAACGGATCTTTAAGAAGAAGACGGACGCGGATGGTAATGTTACCATCTATAAAGCTTGACTTGTCGCTAAGGGTTATCGACAAGTTCAAGGGTTGACTCATGATGAGACCTTCTCTCCGTAGCTAAGTGAAGTCCGTCTGAATCATGTTAGCAATTGCTGCATGCTATGATTATGAGATATGGCAAATGGACGTCAAAACGGCATTCCTTAACGGCTATCTTAAGGAAGAACTGTATATGATGCAGTCGAAAGGTTTTGTCGATCCTGAGAATGCTAACAAGGTATGCAAACTCCAGCGATCCATTTATGGGCTGGTGCAAGCATCTCGGAGTTGGAACATTCGCTTTGATTAGATGATCAAAGCGTTTAGTTTATGCAGACTTATGGAGAAGCCTCATACATAAGAAAGTGAGTGGGAGCTCTGTAGCATTTCTCATATTATATGTAGATGACATACTTTTGATGGGAAATGATATAGAAATTCTGGTCAGCATTATGGCCTACTTGAATAAGTGTTTTTCAATGAAGGACCTTGGAGAAGCTGCTTACATATTAGGCATCAAGATCTATAGAGATAGATCGACACGCCTCATTGGTCTTTCAGAAAGCACATACCTTGATAAGATATTGAAGAAGTTCAATATGGATCAATCCAAGAAGGGGTTCTTGCCTGTGTTGCGAGGTGTGAAATTGAGCTCGGCTCAATGTCCGACCACGGCAGAAGATAGAGAAAAGATGAGTGTCGTCCCCTATGCCTCAGCCATAGGGTCTATCATGTATGCCATGCTGTGTACTGACCTGATGTAAACCTTGCCGTAAGTTTGGTAGGAAGGTACCAAAGTAATCCGGCATGGAACCTTTGGATAGCAGTCAAGAATATCCTGAAGTACACGAAAAGGACTAAGGATATGTTTCTCGTTTATGGAGGTGACGAAGAGCTCGTCAGAAGGGTGACGTCGGCGCTTAGACCGACAGGAATCCGGATGACTCTAAGTCACAAACTGGATACATATATATTTTGAATGGTGGGGCGGTAATCTGGTGCAGTTGCAAGCAAAGCGTCGTATGGATCTACATGTGAACGGAGTACATGGCAGCCTCAGAGGCAGACACATGAAGCAATCTGGATGAAGGAGTTCATTCTTGACCTAGGAGTTATTCCCAATGCGTCGGGCCGATGACTCTCTTACCAGTGACAACACTTGAGCCATTGCCCTTGCCAAGGAGCCCAGGTTTCACAAGTAGACCAGGCACATCAAGCGCCGCTTCAACTCCATTCGTGAAAATGTTCAAGATGGAGACATAGATATTTGCAAAGTGCATACGGATCTGAATGTCGAGATCCGCTGACTAAACCTCTTCCATGAGCAAAACATGATCAACACGAGAACTCTATGGGTGTTCGATTCATCACAATGTAACTAGATTATTGACTCTAGTGCAAGTGGGAGACTGTTGGAAATATGCCCTAGAGGCAATAATAAAATGGTTATTATTATATTTCCTTTTTCATGATAATTGTCTATTGTTCATGCTATAATTGTGTTATACAGAAATTGTAATACATGTGTAAATACATAGACCACAACATGTCCCTAGTAAGCCTCTAGTTGACTAGCTCGTTGATCAATGGATGGTTACGGTTTCCTGACCATGGACATTGGATGTCGTTGATAACGGGATCACATCATTGGGAGAATGATGTGATGGACAAGACCCAATCCTAAGCATAGCACAAGATCGTGTAGTTCGTTTGCTAGAGGTTTTCTAATGTCAAGTATCATTTCCTTAGACCATGAGATCGTGCAACTCCCGGATACCGTAGGAGTGCTTTGGGTGTATGATACGTCTCCAACGTATCTATAATTTTTGATTGCTCCATGCTATATTATCTACTGTTTTAGGCAATATTGGGCTTTATTATCCACTTTTATATTATTTTTGGGACTAACCTATTAACCGGAGGCCCATTGATTTGCTGCTTTTATGCCTATTTCAAAGGTTTCGAGGAAAAGGAATATCAAACGGAGTCAAAACGGAATGAAATCAATCGGAGAAGTTATTTTGGCAAGGAAACCCACTGATGGACTTGGACCCCACGTCGGAAGATACGGGAGGTGCTCACGAGGGTGGGGGGCGCGCCACCCCTAGGTCGCGCCCCTGCCTTATAAATGGGGCCCCCGTAGCTCCACCGACGCATCCTTTCACCCATATATACCCACGCACTTAAAAAACTTCCAACAGAAGATAGATCGGGAGTTCTCGCTGCCGCAAGCCTCTGTAGCCACCAAAACCTTCCTGAGCCCGTTCGGGACCTCGCCGAGGGGGGAACCCATCACCGGTGGCCATCTTCATCATCCCGGCGCTATCCATGACGAGGAGGGAGTAATTCTCCCTCGAGGCTGAGGGTATATACCAGTAGCTATGTGTTTGATCTCTCTCTCTCGTGTTCTCTCTCGTGTTCCCTCTATGACACGATCTTGATGTATCCCGAGCTTTGCTATTGTAGTTGGATCTTATGATGTTTCTCCCCTCTACTCTCTTGTGATGAATTGAGTTTCCCCTTTGAAGTTATCTTATCGGATTGAGTCTTTTATGAGAACACTTGATGTATGTCTTGCCGTGTTTATCTGTGGTGACAATGGGATATCATCCACTTGATGTATGTTTTGGTGACCAACTTGCGGGTTCTGCCCATGAACCTATGCGTAGGGGTTGGCACACGTTCTTGACTCTCTGGTAGAAACTTTGGGGCACTCTTTGAAATACTTTGTGTTGGTTGGATGAATCTGGGATTGTGTGATGCATATCGTATAATCATGCCCACGGATACTTGAGGTGACAATGGAGTATCTAGGTGACATTAGGGTTTTGGTTGATTTGTGTCTTAAGGTGTTATTCTAGTACTAACTCTTTTATAGATCGATCCAAAGAATAGCTTTGAGGTGGTTTAAGCCCTACCATAATCTCTACGCTTGTTCTCCGCTATTAGTGGCTTTGGAGTGACTCTTTGTTGCATGGTGAGGGATTGTTATATGATCTATATATGTTATTATTGTTGAGAGAACTTACACTAGTGAAAGTATGAACCCTAGGCCTTGTTTCCTATCATTGCAATACCGCTTACGCCACTTTTACCACTTGTTATCTTGCTGTTTTTTATATTTTCAGATTACAAAAACCTTTATCTACCATCCATATTGCACTTTGTATCACCATCTCTTCGCCACGAACTAGTGCACCTATACAATTTACCATTGTATTGGGTGTGTTGGGGACACAAGAGACTCTTTGTTATTTGGTTGCAGGGGTTGTTTGAGAGAGACCATCTTCATCCCACGCCTCCCACGGATTGATAAACCTTAGGTCATCCACTTGAGGGAAATTTGCTACTCGTCCTACAAACCTGTGCACTTGCAGTGCCCAACAACGCCTACAAGAAGAAGGTTGTGTAGTAGACATCAAGCTCTTTTCTGGCGCCGTTGCCGGGGAGGTGAGTGCTTGAAGGTATATCTTTAGATCTTGCAATCGAATCTTTTTGTTTCTTGTTTTAGCACTAGTTTAGTTTATAAAAGAAAATTACAAAAAAAATGGAGTTAAGTTTGTCTAATACGCTTCGTCTTTTTAATATCTTTCGTGAGTATGATGGAAAGGATAATTGTGCTCAAGTGCTAGAAGAAGAAATCTCTAAATTGTTTGGCACTAAATATTTGAATGATGAGCATGATTGCAATGTTGTTAGTAATGAATTCTTTGAATGTCCATGATGCTAATGATGATTGCACTAGTTATGATGAAAATGTCTCCTATAAACATGTCAATTTTGTGGAGTGCATTGGGTTTAGGCACACACCAAATAGGGAAGATAGATATTGCAAGAGGCATAAGTACTTAGAAACTAAATTGTTGCAAGAAGAGCTAGATGAATGTGCTGAAAAATTCAATATTTATAGTACCCCTTGTGAACTTTGCAATGAACATGGTCATTTAAAGCTCCAATGCTATTTGTTTCATGATCAAGTCATTTCCATATATTGTGATAATTTGATTACCCTTGAGCATCATAAAGAGCTTAGCCTTCTTTTGGGTTATGAAGAAATGAAATGTATAACTGAGGGTATTCCAAAATTTAATCTTGATAGATTTCTTGATTTTGATCTAGAGAAGATTTATATGTATTGTGCGATGAATTGCATTGAAAATCCTTATATTGCCAATTACATAAAGAAAATAAAACAAATAGAAGATGAAGAGAATGCTAACGAAAGGGAAGAGACTTCCCAATATCCTCATATTCTTTCTTATGATGAATCAGTAACGAGGAGGAATCTTCTATCCAACCAATCTCATTAATAAGGAGCTCCAAAAAGAGGATTGAACCCACACATGAGTTGAAGAAGAAGAAAAGAAAAAGGAAGAGAGGTAAAAGGTATCTCTCCCAAATAAAGTTGCTCCTATTATTGTTGTGCCTCATGAAAATGAAGATGATACACTTAACGATGATCTCGTTATGCCTATTGCTTGTTGTGATGATTATGATTGGGAAGATAATGATACTTCTTATGATCTTGAAAATCTTTTTGGCACTTGGCCCAAGCTTGGGGAAGCTATGTTTGATGAGGATGACATATTTGAGAATATATTTGCTGAAATTAATGTTTGTCCCAAGCTTGGGGATGCTACGTTTAGTGAAGATGATATTTTTAGCATCCCAAGTTTTGATATGCAAATTTGTTATGATGATAGCATGCCTCCTACCTATGATGATTATATTGATGAAAGTGGGTTCTGAAGAGTGTCAACTTTAGGAAGTAGTGATCCGACTATTTTGGAGGATGTTGAATTTTATTGTGATGAATATGAAAGTGGATTTGGAAGAGTGTCAACTTTATTTAGTGATTCCACTATCTTGGGAGATGTTTCAATCGATTATGATGAGAAAGAAGTTGCTACTTATGATGATTATTGTGATGAAACTTATGCTATAAAAAGTAGTGATGATTATATTTACAAATCTTGTCATGATTATGATTACCCTTTTCTGAACATTACTCTTTTAATGTGGAAACAATTTTAGTGTTCAAGTCTCTTATGATACTCCCACTATTCCGAATGAGAAGAATTTTACTTATGTGGAGAGTAGTAAATTTTCTATGCTTGTAGATCATGAAAAGAATGCTTTAGGTGCTGGTTATATTGTTGAATTGATTCATGATGCTACTGAAAATTATTATTAGGGAGGAATATATGCTTGTAGGAATTGCAATAATATCAAGTTTCCTCTCTATGTGCTTAAAGTTTTCAAGTTATGCTTGTTTTACCTTCCTATGCAAGTTGATTCTTGTTCCCTTAAGTCGTTCGCTCACAAAATCCCTATGCATAGGAAGTGGGTTATACTTAAATGTGCTAGTCATATTCTTCGTGATGCTCTCTTTATGTTCCAATTCTTATCTCTTATGTGAGCATCATTGAAATCATCATGCCTAGCTAGGGGCGTTAAACGTTAGCGCTTGTTGGGAGGCAACCCAATTTTATTTTAGTTTCTTGCTTTTTGGTTCTGTTTAGTAATAAATAATACATCTATCTTCTGTTTAGATTTGGTTTTATGTTTTATTAGTGTTTGTGCCAGGTAGAACCTTTGGGAAGACTTGGGTGAAGTCTTTATGATAATGCTGTAAAAAACAGAACCTTTAGCGCTCACTTAGATTAGCTAGAACTTTTTACGGAGAGTGCTATTTAGTTGATTCTTTTGCAGATGATTACTAGACAAATTCCTCAGGTCCACCAATTTATTTTAGAATGTTTGGAGTTCCAGAAGTTTGCGTTAGTTACAGATTACTACAGACTGTTCTGTTTTTGACAGATTCTGTTTTCATTGTGTTGTTTGCCTATTTTGATGAATCTATGGCTAGTAAAATAGTTTACAAACCATAGAGAAGTTGGAATACAGTAGGTTTAACACCAATATAAATAAAGAATGGGTTAACTTCAGTACCTTGAAGTGGTCTTTTGTTTTCTTTTGCTAACGGAGCTTACGAGTTTTCTGTTGAGTTTTGTGTGGTTGAAGTTTTCAAGTTTTGGGTAGAAATTCAATGGACCATGGAATAAGGAGTGGAAAGAGCCTAAGCATGGGGATTCCCAAGGCACCCCAAGGTAATATTCAAGGACAACCAAGAGCCTAAGCTTGGGGATGCCCCGGAAGGCATCCCTCTTCGCCTTCGTTCATCGGTAACTTTACTTGAGCTATATTTTATTCACCACATGATATGTGTTTTGCTTGGAGCGTCATTTTATTTTGTTAGTATTTGCTTGATGTTATTTAGAGTAATTTTTTGCATCTTTAGTTTTGATAAAAAAGTCAAGGATAGCCTTTGGCACGCTTATTTTGCTAGTATAGATGTTGCTGTTTGAAAACAGAAAGTTTACCGCTGTTGCAAAAATTCCTCAGAAAAGTAAGAGCATGATATAATGTTGAAATTTTTTTCATATAAAGCTCTGATAAATTTATTACAGTGGGAATTTTAGTTCGTAATTTGTGGAGTTAGGGAAGTATTGATACTCTTGCACTCTTTACAGACTGTACTGTTTTGGCAGATTGCTGTTATGTTTGCATTGTTTGCATATGTTTGCTTGTTTAATGATTCTATTTAAGGACAGGAGTATTAAATATGCAGAGGCATTTAGTATGCAATGTTGAATAATAATGATAGTGATTTGTTACAGTAGAAAATGATAAGGTTTTGCATTGGTTTATACTAACCTATCTCACGAGTTCTTATTAAGTTTGTTGTGAATGAAGCTTTTGATAAAAAGAGAAACCATGATATGAGAGGAATTAAGGAGACACAAAAGCTCAAGCTTGGGGATGCCCAAGGCACCCCAAGATAATATTTCAAGAAGTCTCAATCATCTAAGCTTGGGGATGCCCAGTAGGCATCCCACCTTTCTTCTTCAACAACTATCGGTTAGTATCGGTTGAGCCTAAGTTTTTGCTTCTTCACATGAGTTGTGCTATCCTTGGAATGTAGTTTTATTTAGCTTTGCTTGCTGTTTGAATACAATACCAAGATCTGAAATTATTAAATGGGATAGTCTTCACATAGTTACATAATTATTCAACTACTCATTGATCTTCACTTATATCTTCGGAGTAGTTTGTCATTTGCTCTAGTGCTTCACTTATATCTTTTAGAGCACAATGGTGGTTTTATTTTGAAGAAATATATGAACTCTCATGCTTCACTTATATTATTTTGAGAGCCGTTAACAGCATGGTAATTTGCTTAAAATTAATATAATTGGTATTCAAGATATGTGAAACTTTCTTTTGAGTGCTTTGAATACTAAGAAAAGTTTGATACTTGATAATTGTTTTGAGATATGGAGGTAGTGATATTAAAGTCATGCTAGTTGGGTGATTATGAATTTAAAGAATGCTTGTGTTGAAGTTAGCAAATCCGTAGCATGCACGTATGGTTAAAGTTGTGTAACAAATTTGAAACATGAAGTGTACACAGCTTGTGCATCCTTATGAGTGGCGGTCGGGGACGAGCGATGGTCTTTTCCTACCAATCTATCCCCTAGGAGCATGCGCGTAGTACTTGATTTTTGATGACTTCTAAATTTTTGCAATAAGTATATGAGTTCTTTTGACTAATGTTGAGTCCATGGATTAGACGCACTTTTACCTTTCCGCCATTGCTAGCATCTTCGGTATCGTGCATTGCCCTTTCTCACATTGAGAGTTGGTGCAAACTTCACCGGTGCATCCAAACCCCGTGATACGATACGCTCTATCACACATAAACCTCCTTATATCTTCCTCAAAACAGCCACCATACCTACCTATTATGGCATTTCCATAGCCATTCCGAGATATATTGCCATGCAACTTTCCACCGCTCTGTTCATCATCATCATGATGACATACTTTACTTTTGTCATATTGCCATTGCATGATCATGTAGTTGATATCGTATTTGTGGCAAAGCCACCATGCATTATTCTTCATACATGTCACTCTTTGATTCATTGCACCATCCCTACGACATCACGGAGGCATTCATATAGAGTCATATCTTGTTCTAGTTTCGAGTTCTAATCCTTATGTTGTAATCAATAGAAGTGTGATGATCATCATTATTAGAGCATTGCCCAAAAAAAAGAAAAAAAAAGAAGAAAGGCCAAAAAGAAAAAAAAAGAAAGGCCCAAAAAAAGAAAATAAATAAAAAGGGCAATGTTACTATCTCTTTTTCCACACTTGTGCTTCAAAGTAGCACCTTGTTCTTCATGTAGTGAGTCTCATATATTGTGCTTCAAAGTAGCACCATGCTTTTCATATAGTGAGTCTCATAAGTTGTCTTTTCATACTAGTGGGAATTTTTCATTATAGAACTTGGCTTGTATATTCCTACGATGGGCTTCCTCAAATGCCCTAGGTCTTCATGAGCAAGCAAGTTGGATGCACACCCACTAGTTTTCTTTTGTTGAGCACTCATATATAGCTCTAGTGCATCCGTTGCATGGCAATCCCTACTCCTCATGTTGACATCAATTTATGGGCATCTCCATAGCCCGTTGATTATCCTCGTCAATGTGAGACTTTCTCCTTTTTTGTCTTCTCCATACAATCCCCATCCTCATATTCTATTCCACCTATAGTGCTATATCCATGGCTCACGCTCATGTATTGCGTGAAGGTTGAAAAAGTTTGAGATTATTTAAGTATGAAACAATTGCTTGGCTTGTCATCGGGGGTATAGAGGCTGGGAACATCTTTGTGTGACAAAAATGAAGCATAGCCTAACTATATGATTTTGTAGGGATGAACGTTCTTTTGCCATGCTATTTTGAGAAGACATGATTACTTTGATTAGTATGCTTGAAGTATTACTATTTCTTTTATCAGTATGAACTTTTATTTTGTATTCATTCAGATCTGAATATTCATATCACAATTAAGAAGAATTACATTGAAATTATGCCAAGTAGCACTCTGCATCAAATATTCTTTTTTTATCATTTACCTACTCGAGGACGAGCAGGAATTAAGCTTGGGGATGCTTGATACGTCTCCAACGTATCTATAAGTTTTGATTGCTCCATGCTATATTATCTACTGTTTTATGCAATATTGGGCTTTATTATCCACTTTTATATTATTTTTGGGACTAACATATTAACCGGAGTCCCAGACCAGATATGGTGTTTTATGCCTATTTCAGTTGTTTCGAGGAAAAGGAATATCAAACGGAGTCAAACGGAATGAAATCAATCGGAGAAGTTATTTTGGAAGGAAACCCACCTGATGGACTTGGACCCCACATCGGAGAAGATACGGGAGGTGCTCACGAGGTGGGGGCACACCACCTTCTAGGTCGTGCCCCCCTGCCCTTCGTGGGGCCCCCGTAGCTCCAATGGCATACGCATTCTTTCACCCATATATACCTCACGTACCTAAAACTTCCGTAATGAAGATAGATCGGGAGTTCTGCCACCGCAAGCCTCTCAGAGCCACCAAAACCTCTCAGAGCCTGTTTGCACTCGCCGGAGGGGGAACCCATCACCGTGGCCATCTTCATCATCCCGGCGCTATCCATGACGAGGAGGGAGTAGTTCTCCTCGGGGCTGAGGGTATGTACCAAAGTAGCTATGTGTTTGATCTCTCTCTCGTGTTCTCTCTCGGTACCATCTATGGCACGATCTTGATGTATCCCGAGCTTTGCTATTGTAGTTGGATCTTATGATGTTTCTCCCCTCTACTCTCTTGTGATGAATTGAGTTTCCCTTTGAAGTTATCTTATCGGATTGAGTCTTTTATGAGAACACTTGATGTATGTCTTGCCGTGTTTATCTGTGGCGACAATGGGATATCATGTGCCACTTGATGTATGTTTTGTTGCCCAACTTATGGTTCCGCCATGAACCTATGCATAGGGGTTGGCACGTTCTTGACTCTCGGTAGAAACTTTGGGGCACTCTTTGAAGTACTTTGTGTTGGTTGGATGAATCTGAGATTGTGTGATGCATATCGTATAATCATGCCCACGGATACTTGAGGTGACAATGGAGTATCTAGGTGACATTAGGATTTTGGTTGATTTGTGTCTTAAGGTGTTATTCTAGTACGAACTCTTTTATAGATCGATCCGAAAGAATAGCTTTGAGGTGGTTTCTGCATACCCTACCATAATCTCTACGCTTTGTTCTCCGCTATTAGTGGCTTTGGAGTGACTCTTTGTTGCATGTTGAGGGATTGTTATATGATCTATCTATGTTATTATTGTTGAGAGAACTTGCACTAGTGAAAGTATGAACCCTAGGCCTTGTTTCCTATCATTGCAATACCGATTACGCTCACTTTTACCACTTGTTACCTTGCTGTTTTTATATTTTCAGATTACAAATACCTTTATCTACCATCCATATTGCACTTGTATCACCATCTCTTCGCCGAACTAGTGCACCTATACAATTTACCATTGTATTGGGTGTGTTGGGGACACAAGAGACTCTTTGTTATTTGGTTGCAGGGTTGTTTGAGAGAGACCATCTTCATCCTACGCCTCCCACGGATTGATAAACCTTAGGTCATCCACTTGAGGAAAATTTGCTACTGTACTACAAACCTGTGCACTTGCAGGCCCAACAACGTCTACAAGAAGAAGGTTGTGTAGTAGACATCAGTGTACCAAATGTCACAACGTAACTGGGTGACTATAAAGGTACACTACAGGTATCTCCGAAAGTGTCTGTTGGGTTGGCAAGGATTGAGACTGGGATTTGTCACTCCGTATGACGGAGAGGTATCTCTCGCCCACTCGGTAATGCATCATCATAATGAGCTCAATGTGACCAAGTGGTTGATCACGGGATCATGCATTACGGTGACGAGTAAAGTAACTTGTCAGTAACGAGATTGAACGAGGTATTGGGATACCGACTATCGAATCTCTCGCAAGTAACGCATCGATTGATGAAGGGAATTGTATCACGGATTGCTTGAATCCTTGACATCATGGTTCATCCGATGAGATCATCGTGGAACATGTGGAGCCAACATGGGTATCCAGATCCCGCTGTTGGTTATTGGCCGAGAGCTGTCTCGGTCATGTTCCAGATGATTCCCGAACCCGTAGGGTCTGCATACACTTAAGGTCTGGCGACGCTAGGGTTATTAGGAAGACTTGTAAGTGATTACCGAATGTTGTTCGAGTCCTGATGAGATCCCTTGACGTCACGAGGAGTTCCGGAATGGTCCGGAGGTGAAGATTTATATATGGGAAGTTGTCATACTTGGTCACCGAAAGGTCTGGGGCATACTGGTATTGTACCGGGCCACCTAAGGGTTCCAGGGGTCCACCGGGAGGGGCCGCCTCTCTCGGAGGGTCTCATGGGCCATGTGGGAAAGGGAACCAGCCCCTAAGTGGGCTGGGTGCATCCCCCGCTTGGGCCCATGCGCCTAGGGTTGGGGGGAACCCTAGAGGGGGCGCCCCCCTTGCTTGGGGGGCAAGCCCCCTCCCCTTGGCCCCCCTCTAGATCTCATCTAGAGGGGCCGCCCCTTCCCCTTCCACTATAAATAGAGGGCTAGGGAGGCTGCACACCACATCCAAGGCGCAGCCCTTCCCTCCCCAACACCTCCTCCTCCTCGGTTAAGTGCTTGGCGAAGCCACACGAGAATCTTGCTTCTCCATCAACGCCTTGTTGTCGTCTTTGCTGTGGAGCCCTCTTCCTCAACCTCTCCTTCCCCCTTGCTGGATCAAGAAGGAGGAGACGTCACCGCTCCATAGATGTGTTGAACGCGGAGGTGCCGTCCGTTCGGCACTAGGATCTTCGGTGATTTGGATCACGACGAGTACGACTCCCTCAACCCCGTTATCTTGAACGCTTCCGCTCGCGATCTACAAAGGTATGTAGATGCACTGCCCTCTCTCTTTGCTAGATGACTCCATAGATTGATCTTGGTGAAGCGTAGAAAAATTTTATTTTCTGCAACGTTCCCCAATAGCCCTTGCTTGGGTGGCGCAGAGGGCGCTCTTAAAGGGGCCATCATCATCACCGCTTGATCTTCACCAACACCTCTCGCCATCTTCACCAACATCTCCATCATCTTCCCCATCTATATCCAGCGGTCCACTATCCCGCAAACCCGATGTACCTCTACTTGAACATGGTGCTTTATGCTTCATATTATTTTCCGATGATGTGTTGCCATCCTATGATGTCTGAGTAGATTTTCATTGTCCTATCGGTGATTGATGAATTGCTATGATTGGTTTGAGTTGCATGTTTTATTATTGGTGCTGTCCTATTTTGCCCTCCGTGTCGCGCAAGCGTGAGGGATCCCCGTTGTAGAGTTTGCAATATGTTTATGATTTTCTTATGGTGCGTGGCGGAGTGATGTGCTAATGCACCGAGTAAGTAGGTCGTTTATGATGGGATAAAGGGACTTGATGCTTTAATGCTATGGTTGGGTTTTACCTTAATGAATCTTTAGTAGTTGCGGATGCTTGCTAGAGTTCCAATCATAAGTGCATATGATCCAAGTAGAGAAAGTATGTTAGCTTATGCCTCTCGCTCAAATAGAATTGCAATAGTGATTATCAGTCTAGTAAAGTAGTCAATTGCTTAGGGACAATTTCACAACTCCTACCACCACTTTTCCACACTCGCTATATTTACTTTATTGCATCTTTATCTAAACAGCCCCTAGTTTATATTTACGTGTTCTTTATTATCTTGCAAACCTATCCTATCATACCTACAAAGTACTTCTAGTTTCATACTTGTTCTAGGTAAAGCGAACGTCAAGCGTGCGTAGAGTCATATAAGTGGCCGATAGGACTTGAGAGAGTATTTGTTCTACCTTTAGCTCCTCATTGGGTTCGACACTCTTACTTATAGAAAGAGGATACAACTATCCCGTATACTTGCGGGTCATCAGGTATCTCCATGGTAGTTACCGTAGTTCAACACGTGCACTAGTGGCACATATTGACCATAATGTTGAGGAGTTTGATTGTAGATATTGTAATTCTCAAGATCAGTACAAAATGCCATCGATGATTTTTCTCCTGATAAGTTAATTCAGAGCCTTGATTGTAGTAGGTTCTGGTCTACTATCTTCCGCACATTCTTTGAAGAATGAAAATAAGTCACATCCGAAAATAATTTGTCAACTATTTTGAAATAAACAATATAAATTAGCTAATAACTATGTTTGAGAAACTCACATAGCGGTTGAATTGGAGGCATATCAACAAGGACCCAAATGTCCATATTGTCTTGCTCGATTTTAGGATCACCAAGATCCATGGTGATAAGCATACCCTCATCAAAACCATACATCCTGCAAAGTGCTTCCCAATTTTTGCAACCAAAATGGGTTACACTCTCAGAATTGTACAACTTTACTTCAAAATCCACACCATGATGGGTTCTTAGGTGATTTTCTTTGTTTCCATACTTTCATGGGCTTCAAAACCCATCCTCTCCAAGACATAGCGTCTTGCATAGCATGGGATAAGCTAGTCAAATTGGAAAAGATGAAAACTACACGTTGAAATAGTTGAACTCGTGCTTATAATTACGAAAAAAACACTTGTCATCGTTGCGTACCGTTTCAACATAAAAGGTCTCCTCGAGCTTAATGCTGAAGAGACGATCTTTGTCCAGCTCCAGGAACTCGTCAAGACATACCTTGGTCGTCCGTGGCACCAGTCCACACTCCCAGGCGGTTTTAAGTCATCCGAGTACGACATTTCCTATGTTCATAATTCAAATATTAAACTTGTACAATTAAATATATTACTAAAGAACCTAAATTAGATCATTATTATTCATCACGGGTTTACTATCGGTCTATCGAGCCTTTTCTTGAAAACTCTCAGCTCACGTGGTGTACATATTCGACCGTCGGTGATGGTAGCTCCTCCTTTCATTCCCGAGTGCATTATCCTCCTTTCATTCCCGAGTGCATTACACCAAATTGTCTAGCACACGAGAATGAAGGAGAAGATACCCCCACGACAACAGTCGGGATTCTTCGTCCTCTCATATATATATGGTGGAGACTCTCCTCACCGATTCCTCTCTAACATTTGCGAATGTCGGTGATGGTAGCTCCTCCTTTCGTTTCCGAGTGCATTACACCAAATTGTCTAGCACACGGGAACGAAGGAGAAGCTACCCCCATGACAACAGTCGGGATTCTTCGTCCTCTCATATATGGTGGAGACTCGACAGACTAAAAGTCAATCCGAAATATCGTTTAATTATCTGTCTAAAAAAGGACATATTGAGCGCCTGATATTTGCCGGCAAGGAAATATACATGTTTATCTACTTCATATGAGCATTCAAACTTGATGGCCATTTCAATGGTTGAAAATCTGAGCAAAAACATTTCAAAATATCTTATAGGACTCCTATTGACATGGAGATTTGGCTAGTCTCACCTCGAGATCGGAGTGGAGTCGGTGACGGGGACGACGGCGGGGATGATGGAGGGGGCTCCTAGATTTCTGCAAAAACAAAAACCATATAAGCTATCAACTAATCAAATGCATACGCCTTGCATAGTGCTCTCCAATTTTAGCAAAACCAAATCATAAAATAAAGTAGTATTCAAATTAGCATGCATTCAATTATAAGCAAAACTACATCATCTCTTGCGTCCATACATCGTCGAATATTATCACTAATACACCTCGAATACTATCATACATATAGCATCGCTAATACAGCTAGAACCGTAGCGCCCGACGGGTATCGGTGCGGGCGGTGGACACCCAAAGAGAAGGAACCATCACAGGATCATAGCTCTAGTGAGGTCCCTGAAGAACCTACCAGGTATTGTCGAACCTGCCCTCCAACGCAACCAAGTAGCGACGGACGTGCTCGTCCTTCTCGCTGACATGGTGACGTACCACCTTCGCGGTGTCCGGAAGCCTCGCAAGATCCATCGCCCACGCGATCGCCACCAAACAAGGATCGGGTCAACGACGCTGGCTCAGCACCAACCTAGCCCCCCCGGAAGGTGGCACCTCCCAATACCAGCCCGGCGGAGCCCAGTCCCGGACATGGCCCCTCTGATCAAGGCCTCCTCCGCCGAGTCGACGACGAGGATGCGGGATAGGCATCGTCGACGTCGATGCGGGAATAAGAACTAAAAAATAAACTAGTTCTATTAGTTTTCTTGCTAAGAATAAACTACTTCTATAGTAAAATAAAGTAGTTTTATTAAATCAACTAGTTCAACTACTAAGCACTTACTATAAATAAAATAAAGTAGTACCTACTAAAAATAAACTACTTCTATAATAAAATAAATTAGTTTTATTAAATCAACTGGTTCAACTACTAAGCACTTACTATAAATAAAATAAAGTAGTACTTACTAAAAATAAACTACTTCTATAATAAAATAAAGTAGTTTATTAAATCAACTAGTTCAACTATATACTAAGCACTTACTAATAAATTGACAAAAATTGACAAAAAAAAGTTCTATGAACAAAAAAAATCATACATCAATGCATACATATCCATGGATCATATACATACATCTGCATATATATACATATACATACATCAATGAACAAAAAAATTATACATCAATGCAGCAGGCCGGCCGGGGCGGCGGCGCGCGGCAGAGGGAGGGCTCACTGGGCGGCAGAGGGCGGCGACGGCGAGGTCGGGGCAGAGGGCGGCGACGGCGAGGTCGGGGCAGAGGGCGGCGGCGTTGACGGGCGCGGGCGACGGGGTCGGGGCGGCGCGGGACGCCGTCGGAGGAAAGGTCGACGACGGCGACGGGCGCATGCGACGTGGTGCAGGACGGCGGCGATGGCGGGCGCCAAGGGACGATGAGGAACTGAAACGAAAAATTTCGCAAGCGCTATTTATATAGACGAAGCATTGGTCCCCGTTGGTGGCACCAACCGGGACCAATGCCCCCCTTTAGTCCCGGTTGGTGCCACCAACCGGGACCTAAGGTCCACTAGTAGAAAAGGGGGCAATGGCCCAGGCAGGTTCAGCCCATTAGTCCCGGTTCTGCCACGAACCGGGACAAATGGAGGTATTTGTCGATTCGTGAGCCCAGGGGCGGGCCGGGCCACGTGGGCCATTGGTCCCGATTTGTCCGGACCTTTTGGTCCCGGTTGGTGGATTAACTGGGACCAATGGGCTGGCTCTGACCCATCACTATTGGTCGGTTGGTGGCATGAATCGACTAAAGGCTTCCCTTTAGCCCCGGTTCATGCCACCAACCGACCAATGGTGGTGTTTATATATACCCCTCGCAAGAGCAAGAGCACACCGCCCGCTTTTTTCGGCCGAGGGGGAGAGGGCTTGGTGGTACTCTTGCTCACCTCCTATGCACACAAGGTGTTCGATGGAATGCCCGAGCCACACTACTTAAGGTTTCTCCTCTCCAAGCTCGACCGCCAAGCTCCATTTTCCTCAATATTTATCTAGGTTTAGTGGTCCGTCACGCCTGCCCCTGCCTTTCACTGGGCTGCCGATCACCCGCGCCGATATCATCGCCGGCACCACTGCAGTGAGCCTCTTTGTTCTTATCTTCTTTCTGAAAGGAAAGATATTCTTACTTGTATGTTTAGATAGATACTTGTATTGTTTTCTTACTTTTATTATTGCATCTTATATAGTGTGATGGTTTTGGTATCCGCCCCCGTCGGCCCTCGTCCTGTCTATGATTCGGATGTGGTATATATTATCTATTCATAAATATTGGTTCATTTATTGTTTATGAAAATTATGCCGACCAACGTGACATTGGTTTTATTTATCTAGGAGGTTGTTGAACCGGAAATTCCAACCGACCCTATTGTCGAGAGATTAAATTTAGTTGAAGAAGAAAACAATTTCTTGAAGGAAAAAATAAAAAAACTTGAGGAGGAGAAGATGATATTGGAGTTGCATGTTGCGGATGTAAATGCCGATGATCACAAGATCAAGATGGATGCAATGCGCTTGAAGATGAGAAAGATTAGAAAATATGCCATTCATACCGAGGGCTTGGTATCATTATGCCGTTGGATCGGTTGTTACCTTGGTTGCGATTATGATCGCATTTGTTTTCGCATTGAAATGTTTTACATAGTTTCAATGTATGGTTTAATTAATTTAGATGCTTCGCAGAGCTTTATGTTGTTAGATGAGAACTATGTATGTACTTTGGTTTTATGTGATGATGAACTTCTATTAACTTGGTCACTTAATTATCTATTCATGATGTTACGTAATGATTTTTGACACACTTAATTATATATAATGCACGCAGATGAACCGCAATGGATGTATACGGTGATGTACACACCTCCCGAGTACATTAAGGGTGTGCATGATTTTCAAGTGGCTGAGGCAAACAAGCGTAATGGTTTTATGTGTTGTCCATGCCCTATATGTGGGAATACGAAGTCTTACTCGACCGAAAATCCTTCACACCCACCGCTTTACAAGGGTTTCATGCCACACTATAATGTTTGGACGAGGTACGAGAGAAATAGGGGTTATGATGGAAGATGGCGAGGAAGAAGAGTACGATGACAACTATGTGCCCCCTGAATACGGTGGATGCTAACGAACATCAAGATGCGAGACGATTTATGTGCATCGATGGTGCCGCAGAACGGCTAAGCTTCTGCCGCAGATCAAGAGGAACCAGACGATGTGCCCGATGATGATGATCTCCGCCGGGTCATTGTCGATGCAAGGACGCAGTGCGAAAGTCAAAAGGAGAAGCTGAAGTTCGATCGCATGTTAGAGGATCACAAAAAAGGGTTGTACCCCAATCATGCGAAGATGGCAACACAAAGCTCGATACTGCATCGAATTGCTGCAAAGTGGAAGGCGTAGAATGTCAGTGTTCGATAAAGGATTTGAGAAGCTACCGAAAATAATGAAGAAGAAGCTTCCAAAGGATAACGAATTGACCGACAAAGACATACGCAGCAAACAAGGTCATATGCCCTCTAGGATTGGAGGTGGAGAAGATACATGCATGCCCTAATGATTGCATCCTCTACTGCGCGGTGCCTACAAGGATCTGAACGCATGCCCGGTATGCGGTGCATATCATGATATAAGATCGCATTTAGATGACCTGGTGATGTTGACGGCGAGCCTCCCAGAAGAGGGTTCCTGCGAAGGTGATGTGGTATGCTCCTATAATACCACGGTTGAAACGTCTGCTCGGAAATGGAGAGCATGCCAAGTTGATGTGATGGCACAGTTGAGGACCATAAGAAACACGGAAGTTGAGAGCACTCGGCCGACGGGTCGCAGTGAGAAAAATCGAGAGAAAGTATGGGATGAGTTTGCAAAGGACCCAAGGAACGTATGGTTTGCTTTAAGCGCGGATGGCATTAATCCTTTCGGGGAGCAGAGCAGCAATCACAGCACCTGGCCCGTGACTCTATGTATGTATAACCTTCCTCCTTGGATGTGCATTGTGACGCTCGAATAATTAAGCCACAGTAACCCTCCGCTAATGATGCCACATCACCTCGATTACTGTTGCTGATCTTGCGTTAGTTCAAAACGATTCAAATTCAAATTTAAGTTAAAGGCAAACCGCAAAAGTTTTCAAACAATAAAACTAAAATGTTCAGGATGTGCCAAATAATTCGTAAGTAATTATGTTGGATAAACCACACTTTTATGAAATGTTTAAATACTCTAAAATAATTAAAACAGTAGTTAAAGCAATTAAATAAATGCTTTTAAATTGTAGAAATATTAAACTATTTTATTTTGAAGCCAAACTAATTGTGGCAGTACCTAATTAATAATACTAATTTAGGGCTAAGTTCATAATTCACAAAACTAAAAATAAAGTGTAACTAAAATAAAAGCAGAAAAGAAATAAAAACAGAAAACAAACAAATACAAAAGAAACAAACATAGAAGATCCCCTCCCGTGGGTCATGTCAGCCCAACCCGCCAGCCGCCCAACTGCTACCACATTACTCCCCACCGGCGCCAAAACCCTAGCCCTCTCCCCACTACCCCGACCTAACTCTCTCGCTCGCTCCCCACTCCCCACCTTCGATTTCTAGATCGGGCAAACCATCCCTCCCCACGATCCCCGCCTCCCGATCCCCCTCTCCGCAGACGTTCGGATCGAGGCACGACCAGACGAGGCCGCACGCCGCCTCTCGTCCCCGACACCATGCCTCACCGCCGCCGCTTCGAAGCTTACCATTGTCGCCGGAACCACGCCACGCTGACGCCCACCGCCGAATTCGCCGCCTTTGATCCCATCGCCGCCGAACGCCTCGCCGAAGCGTCTTCGCCGGATTGCCTCCTCGCCGCCACAAGACGTCTCCCTGCCCTCCTCCTCTAAAGGCCACCTCGAGCCTCGCCGCCCCCTTTGGTCTCTACATCGCCGCGGTGAGGGCCTCAAGGCCTCTCTCTCCCTCTCGTCCCGTAAATTTTGCCTTGGTCCCTCCATCGCTGCTGCCGACCACCGTGTTTCGCCACGCCTCAGAGCCTCCATTGTCACGTGCTTGCCCCTCACGCGCCTCCTCACGCTTTGTCGCCGAGCCTCGACCACTTCCGCTGCCTCACAGATCTACTCGTCATGGACCTCTACTCCGCCGGACCTCACCACGGAGCTCGACTTGGCTGTCACAGCCTCGCCTCCCGTGGTAAGCGCGCTTGGCCGCACCGGCCGACGCCGGGCCAACCAGGTGTTACGCCAGATACCTCAAATACCGCGTGCAGTGCTCATTAAGGCCCTATGGGCCTATGATGATAGGGCCCACGCCTGTAACGTATTAAAAAAATAATAATAATAAATAAAAATAGAAATAATTAAAGAAATAATTAACTTAATTAATTGTGATTAATTAAATTAACCTACTAATTAAACTAATTACACATTAGTTACCTAATTAACCTGATCTGTTAATTAGTTAATTTAGTAGTCAATGACAGTGGGCCCACCCCTAATTCATATTAATTAGGATAACTGAATTGTTTAATTAAATGTGTCATCGACAAGTGGGACCCACTGTCAGTTGACTACCAACCTCGCTGATCGTCAAGGCGTCAAGATGACATCATCTTGATGTCATAAATCCATTTTCTAATTAATTTAAATAATTAATTAAATTCCGTAAATTAATAAACTCTTTGGAAAATCATATCTTTTAATCCGTAACTTCGGATTAAAATATTTTCAACATGAAAGTTGTTTCGTAACGACGAGATGAATCCGGACACGTAGTCTGCTCGTCCGCCACGCTGCCCCTAGCATAGTGAACCTGCAACATTTCACCTCGGCTCCTCTCACTAAAAACACGAAACACCGGGATACTTTCTCGGATGTTTCCCCTTCGCCGCAGTATCACCTCATACCGCGTTAGAACACGCCTAGCTCGCTGTTGTCCTGTTAAGCACTTGCTTGCTATGTATTTACTGTTCTCCCCCCTCTTCTCTCCGGTAGACCCCGTGACGATGCTGATGCCCCTGTGGTCGACTACATCACCGACGCCCCTCCTTCTTGCCAGAGCAACCAGGCAAGCCCCCCCTTTGATCACCAGATATCGCCTACTCTTCTCTATACTGCTTGCATTAGAGTAGTGTAGCATGTTACTGCTTTCAGTTAATCCTATACTGCTGCATAGCCTGCCCTTACTACATGTTGTTACCTTTTTTACTGCTATCCTATCGCTTAGTATAGGATGCTAGTGTTCGTCAAGGCCCTACATTCTTGTCCGTCTCGCCATGCTATATTGATCGGGCTGTGATCACTTCGGAGGTGATCACGGGCATATACTATATACTTTACAATCGTTACATTACTCGTGATACTTGCTCGGAGATGGGGTCGAAAGGATGTGGCTCCACCCGTAGAGGTGGGCCCGGGTTCCCGACGGACCCCGATTGTTACTTAGAAGTGAGCGACAGGCAGGTTGAGACCACCTAGGAGAGAGGTGGGCTGGCTCGGTCGGCGTCATGGATACTTAACACGCTTAATGAGTTTTGGTATTTGATCTGAGCCGGCCACGAGCCTATACGCACTAACCATCTACGTGGGAGTAGTTATGGGTATCCCGCCGTGGTATCACCGGCACTTCGTGACGCCACAATCGAGCGGCGCCGCCCGGATTGGACCGAACGCTCAGAGGCTAGGGTCTGCTTCCGGCCAGACGAACGTGCAGGTGCTTTCAGGCGATGGGCCTGCACTGTGGCGCTTAGGTTTAGACCGGCGTCTTGGCCTCTCTGCTGAGCCTAGGTGGGGCTGCGACGTGTTGATCTTCCGCGCCGGGCATGACCCAGAAAGTGTGTCCGCCAAATGGGATCAAGTGTGTTGGGTAAGTTGGTGCACCCTCGCAGGGAAGTTAATCTATTCGAATAGCCGTGATCTTCGGTAACAGGACGACTTGGAGTTGTACCTTGACCTTATGACAACTAGAACCGGATACTTAATAAAACACACCCTTCCAAGTGCCAGATACAACCGGTGGTCGCCCTCTCTCAGGGATATGAGGAGGGGATCGCCGGGTAGGATTATTGCTACGTGTTGTTACTTGGAGGACTTCAACCTACCCTCTTCTACCTGTTGCAAGACGGAGGTGACCAGAAGCGTAGTCTTCGATAAGACTAGCTATCCCCTCTTATTACGCATTCTCAGCTCAGTCCAATCGATATGGCCCTTTACACATATATCCATGCATATGTAGTGTAGATCCTTGCTTACAGTACTTTGGATGAGTACTCACGGTTGCCTTGTTCCCCTTTTCCCCTATCTCTACTCGATTGCTGCAAACTGCACGATGGAGCCTGTGGAGCGACGCCAATACCGATGACGATTTACTACTAATCGGAGGTGCCTCATTACTACGCAGGTTCACCGACGCATTTACCACTGTGAGTAGTTTAGGAGGATCCTGCAGGTGAGGCCCGCGCCTCTTCGATCGTATCCCAGCTTTGTGCTAGCCTTCTTAAGGCAAACTTGTTTAACTTATGTCCGCATTTCCAGATATTGTTGCTTCCGTGACTCGTCTATGATCGAGCACTTGTATTCGAGCCCTCGAGGCCCCGGCTTGTATTATGATGCTTGTATGACTTATTTATGTTTTAGAGTTGTGTTGTGATATCTTCCCGTGAGTCCTTGATCTTGATCGCATACATTTGCGTGCATGATTAGTGTACGATTGAATCGGGGCGCCACAAGTTGGTATCGAGCCGATCGCCTGTAGGAATCCTTCCACACTCCTTGGTCAAGTTGAGTCTAGACTTTACAAAACTTTTACTTACATGGTCGTGCGCCCATGGGCCCACGTCGCCATTGGGTGGTATTAGGATCTTTTACTCCTCGATCTTTACTCTGGGATTCTGAACTCTCTTCTATTCGGGTTAAACGATTTTTACTAAAATCTAACTTTAGGATCTCGTTACTACTTCCTCCCGGAGAACCCCTCACTACAGTGTGATTGCTTCTGTGAACTGTAAGAATTTGAAGATACTCTCCGATATTCTCGAGACCTTGTGCTCGTCGCTTTTGCAATTTCCTACCAATCAAACATCCCTATGGATAAATACTTACGCTCGACGTTCTTACTTTTATTCCCGCTAATCTTGTTATTACAAGATACCGAAATTCTCTCTAATGTTCCGAGAATACTTTTGCGCCTATCGCCTTTGCAGTTCTTGCCACCTGAATACCCCTAAGAATAATTTCTCGCACTTTCCGAGTATCCGCTCATCCCTCAGCTTGTTCGTGTGTTTCAAAAAGTCTTTGAAATACTATTCAATCCTCCAAAATCCTTAGCCGCTTTATTGCTCGCAAATACTTGTCTACTTGCATTATGGGTGCTTCCCATATATCCGCAATATTCACTAGTATCTTTTGACACCGTCATTTTGATCCTATTATTCAACATGTGTGCGAATGCACACAATCATCTATCAACCCTTCTAAAATATCTTTCCGCTCGTACATCATTTTGAACATGAGCTGGTTCTCACCAAACTATCTCGCCGCCGATTGTGCCTCTGGTATATTCAATTGATCCATCCTTGATCGTAACGTCTACTTCTGATCCTTTGTTTTGGAAATCATAATTCCTTTGCATTTAAGCTGTGAATTATTCAGATGCTTCCATAACCTGTTGCATTTGCATGCCTTCCTCTTCTGGTTGAGTATCGATACTCATATCAGATCCTTTGTGGACCATCAAGTCCTTTGTTGGATTGTTATCCGACAGTGTCCTTCATAATTAATCACTTTGTGTGTTCTTTCTCCGATACATATTGCCTTTGGTAAATTGTATCCTCTGCTTTCAGCCCTGCTCAGCTTTTCGAAATGGTGGTATTTCTATTGAAGCTTGTGGTATATATTTCCACGGTACCTGATGGGTTGAACCTATGCCTTCCTTAATATGTGTGAACTCGATAGCTTTTCATGAGTCATACACTTCGGTATTTTGCCGGATAAAATTTCAACACTACAACTTCCTCAAGGTGAGAAGTGAATGAAAGGTTATGCATTGGAGAAGTGGGAGTCGACCTTGAACTTTGTGTTCATGCCCATGGACACGATGTAGATCCTATCATGGAAGCTTCTTGTAACTATTTCACGGATATAATATCCTTTGGTATCGGGTGAATTGATGCTTTGCAATCATGGTTTCACCATGTTCTCCTTTAAATACCATTTCTGTGCAAGTTTAAGCACTTGTTCATCGTGGATCAATACCCCACAACCTCTACTTTGATCTGTCGTCGAGTAATACCCCCTGGTATCTCGAGATTATCTTGGAACTGCAGAACTTCCTATGAGTTCTTCATCAAGTATTACCTTCCCACTGATTCCAATTTTTCACGGGCTCTGAGTTATTAAACACTCAAAGACACCAATAACTGAACCGAGACCGCTACGGTTCAACAACTATTCAATAAGCTTCTATAAGCACGAAGCTACATTCGATCACGCCATTCCTAGCCTGTTTGGCTATATCATTGTCGTGGATGATTTTAAGCTGTGCTACCGGCCCTTATTCTCGAGCACCAATTTGCATTTATAGCTAAGCTTTACGCCGATTTTCCTCGTCATACCCTTTTCACCTTAAACAACAAGCTTGAGTTCGAGTTTGTGTCAGAATCGTGGTTCCAATAACCTCTTGCTTCATCATTCCTTTGACTTGATGTCATCGCCGATTGATTACATCTGCATGAAATCTCTCGACAATTGTGTCGTGATCATCATCAACCTTATGAGCTCTTCCAGAATTCAATTGAATTCATGATGGGTAATACCATCCTTGCCCCTCGATGATTCCTGTTCTCATCGACCACTTTATTGCCTTCCGCTCAACACAACTTGTTCGGTGTTTTGTGTAAACTTGAGATCCCTCGCTACCCAAAGTTGATCTTCCTTACCTTGGAAGTACTACCATCTCTTTTTGTCAAGAATGTGGTGACAATTTCACCACCTCTTAAGAATTCTTGATATCATAATACTTCTTGCCATCTTCGTTCATTCCTTGGTCCCCATATTGTTTTCAACCGGATTACCGACAATTGAGCTATGACGTAGAATTCAAAACTTCTAGCAACCCTATTGCTTTGAAGTGAATGGGCGATAGTTCATTCTAAGTCTTTCGATAATTGAATCACCATTCTAACATTGGCCGTGCAACCCAACCCATATTTCGGGTGCAACTGCTCAACCAATGTTTAATTATGTATGTTTTCCTCGAGCATGTCCCACTATATCATTTGATCTAATAAATGTCATCTTCTTGTTCACATTATCATGGAAATCCATCCGCTTGGAATTCTCGATGAATTGTCGCCGAGCCCATCAGCCACCTTCTCATCCCTCCTTGGTTTAATGATGATCTATTGCTTCGTAAACCCGGCTCCCATAGTTCATTTCTCGAGAATCTTGCAATGTCATTTCGTCGATTTGTGTTGCACCTTTTCCTCTCGGACTTCGAGTCCCGAGGTATCATGACACCAATTGGATATGAATCTCGGTCGATATGATGGTTGGGACAACTTTCCAAGAGTTATGATGTTGATCCTTTGATGACCCGTAACATGATGTCATGCCTAGCACCCCCTACCGGAGGACCTATCATTATAGATTCCTTTTCAAGAAGGTTATCCGCTCATCCATGAGGAAATTGTAAGCCTTATTCTACAAGTTATTCTCGATGGATCCTTCGTGTTTCCAAAGTCTGATCTTCACCTGAAGACCATGTCAATGCTGTCTCGAAGTATGTCAATGGTACTCCGATTTTCAACAAGAACATTTGAAGCCCAATGCTAAACGCTTTCTTGCTCAATTATCCAAACACCGTTGTATGGATAATGTCATGAAAATTCTCTCCCTACCTAAAGAGTTTTCTACATTATATCCTCGTCATGGATATCATGCTCGCTTATCCTTGGGAAGGATATACCCACAAAATATCTGTTTAAACACATTTTCCTTTCCATTGTTCTCGCTTAATCTGAGAATATCATTTTCCTTTCCATTGGTTTGCTTAACCCTTCTTGTGATCTATATGTAAAACACCTTGGTGTACAAACCGTGTCAGTAAGACCCTGTTTCTGTTGTTGATGACATTCCGGTAACCACTGATGGATGAGAACTTTGCCTATTGGTCCGCCTCGTTCAACGAGCAGGAAAATGGTTCTCTTCGTCCCTCGCCCTTGGTACCTATGTTGTTGCCGACATGACCCACAGACTCTCCTCTGACATGCCTTGCTTACATGATCGTGCAAGATGTCACCGACCTTCCTACTTTTAACCATGTGGTGGGCCCATAACCCACAGCTTCACAGGATCGAAACTCGACTCTCCAGACACCCCTCGTTGCCCAAGTTATTCCTCGTGCTTGACTTTGTATGTAATTCACGGGTCACTTTCCTAGTAATCTATTCTCGTATCGCATACACAAAACATATTACCATTGCTCTGGACCCCTTTTACACTTTGTTTCAGGCACCGAATGATTGCCTACCCGCTTGAAACTTCTCATGGTACCTTCTTACTTTGCTCTCGATATTTCCTTAAGTTCCAGCTCGAGAGTTACTTCCCGCCACCTTCCCCGATGTTAGCTACCAGATAGTCAACCTTGCAGAGGTTCGTTGTGCCGGAATACCCCCTTACCTATTCGTAAGTACGTAGGAGTTCCCGAGAAAAGGGCGGCATCACCATGATGACCTGTAGTAGAGAAATGAAGATGTCAAGGTAATGGATCGACCTCTTCAAGAAGAGCAACCAAGACTGAGAAGATTCGTTAGGATTTCGTAGAACTGCACCTTTTCCCCTTACTCCCTCTTAAACCTCGGACGAGATTTCTTGTAGTGGAGGAGAATTGTGACGCCTTGGGATAATTAAGCTTTCACAAAGAATTCCTCCGCTAATGATGCCACATCACCTCGATTACTTGTTCGATCTTATGTTAGTTCAAACGATTCAAATTCAAATTTAGGTTAAAGGCAAACCGCAAAAGTTTTCAAACAATAAAACTAAATGTTCAGATGTGCCAAATAATTGTAAGTAATTATGTTGGATAAACCACACTTTTATGAAATGTTTAAATACTCTAAAATAATTAAAATAAAGAGTTAAAGCAATTAAATAAATGCTTTTTAAATTGTAGAAATATTAAACTATTTTATTTTGAAGCCAAACTAATTGTGGCAAGACCTAATTAATAATACTAATTTAGGGGCTAAGTTCATAATTCACAAAACTAAAAATAAAGTGTAACTAAAATAAAATGTAAAAGAAATAAAAGCAGAAAAAAACAAATACAAAAGAAACAAACATAGAAGATCCCCCCCTCCGTAAGTGGGCCGTTCATTGGCCAAGACAGGCCCAACCGCTACTGCCATTACTTCCCCACCGGGCGCCGTAAACCCTAGCCCCTCTCCCCACTACCCCGACCCCAACTCTCTCGCCGCTCCCCACTCCCCACCTCCGATTTCTAGATCGGGCAAACCATCCTCCCCACGATCCCTCGCCCGATCCCCCTCTCCGCGACGTTCGGATCGGGCACGACCTGCACGAGGCCGCAACGCCGCCTCGTCCCTCGACACCATGCCTCACCGCCGCCGCCGGTTACCACGTTGTCCGGAACCACGCCGCTGACGCCCACCGCCGACCCGTCGCTTCTTGATCCCATCGCCAGCTGAACGCCGGAAGCGTCTTCGACGGGACTGCCTCCTCGCGCAAGATCGTCTCCTGCCATCCTTCCCCAAAGGCCACCTCGAGCCTCGCCACCCCCTTTGGTCTCTACATCACGGTGAGGGCCTCGCCTCTGCCTCTCCTCATCGTCTCAGAATTTGCCATGGTCCCCTCCACTGTTGCTGCCGACCACCGTTTCACGCTCAGCCACTGGCTGGTCACGGTGTTGCCCCACGCGCCTCCTCACGCTACTGCCGGAGCCCTCGACCACTCGGTGCCAGCTCATCTACTACGCCACGGACCCTCTACTCCTTGGGACCTCACCCGGAGCTCGACTCAAGGCTACTGCCCTCAGCGCCGCGCCTTAGCAAGACCGGCGTGGCCAACCAGTTACGCCAGATACCAGCGCCAGCGTGCCGTGCAATTAAGGCCCTATGGGCCTATGACAGATAGGGCCCACGCCCAGAACGTATTAAAAAAATAATAATAATAAATAAAAATAGAAATAATTAATTTAAGAAATAATTAACTTAATTAATTGTGATTAATTAAATTAACCTACTAATTAAACTAATTACACATTAGTTACCTAATTAACCTGATCTGTTAATTTGTTAATTTAGTAGTCAATGACAGTGGGGCCCACCCCCCTAATTCATATTAATTAGGATAATCTGAATTGTTCAATTAAAATGTGTCATCCGACAGTGTGGGACCCACTGTCAGTTGACCACCAACCCCGTTGATCGGCGTCGACAAGATGACATCATGCCGATGTCATAAATCCATTTTCGAATTAATTTAAATAATTAATTAAATTCCGTAAATTAATAAACTCTTTAGAAAATCATATCTTTTAATCTGTAACTTCGGATTAAAATATTTTCAACATGAAAGTTGCTCGTAACGACGAGACGAATCCGGACACGCAGCCCGCTCATCCGCCACGCGTCCCTAGCATAGTGAACCTGCAACATTTCACCTCCGCTCCTTCCGCTTAAAACACGGTAAACACCGGGATACTTTCCGGATGTTTCTTCACGCAGTATCACCTCATACCGCGTTAGAACACGCTCTAGCTCGCTCATATCCTGTTAAGCACTTGCTTGCTATGTATTTACTGTTCTCCCCCTCTTCTCTCCGGTGAGACCCGTGGCGATTTACGTCGATGCCCCCGTGGTCGACTACATCACCGACGCCCTCCTTCTTGCCAGAGCAACCAGTGCAAGCCCCTTTGATCACCAGATATCGCCTACTCTTCTCTATAATCGCTTGCATTAGAGTAGTGTAGCATGTTATCGCTTCGCTTAATCCTATATCGCCGCATAGCCCGTCCTTGCTACTATCGTTGTTACCTTTACTCGCTATCCCAATGCTTAGTATAGGATGCTAGTGTTCCGTCAAGGGCCCTACATTCTTGTCCGTCTCGCCATGCTATACTATCGGGCTGTGATCACTCCGGGAGGTGATCACGGGCATATACTATATACTTTACACTGTTACATTACCTCGTGATACTGTTCGGAGATGGGGCCGAAGGACGGTGTGGCTCCACCCCGTAGAGGTGGGCCTGGGTTCCCAACGGCCCCGATTGTTACTTGTGGCGTGAGCGACAGGGCAGGTTGAGACCACCTAGGAGAGAGGTGGGCTGGCCCTGGTCGGCGTCATGCGGATACTTAACACGCTTAACGAAGTTCTTGGTATTTGATCCGAGCCGCCACGAGCCTATACGCACTAACCATCTACGTGGGAGTAGTTATGGGTATCCGTGCGTCATGGTATCACCGGCACTTCGTGGCGTCGGCGGTTGGCGTGGCCGGATTGGACTGGAATGCACAATAGACTAGGTGCAGCTTCCGTGGCGTCACATAGCGACGAGGTGTGCTTTCAGGCGATGGGCCCGGACCCTGGCGCTTAGGTTTCAGACGGCGTCTTTGGCCTCTCTGTTGAGCCTAGGTGGGGCTGCGGCGTGTTGATCTTCCGCGGCCGGGCATGACCCAGAAAGTGTGTCCGCCAAATGGGATCAAGCGTGTTGGGTAAGTTGGTGCACCTCGCAGGGAAGTTAATCTATTGAATAGCCGTGATCTTCGGTAACAGGACGACATGGAGTTGTACGTTGACCTTATGACAACTAGAACCGGATACTTAATAAAACACACCCTTCCAAGTGCCGACATAACCGGTGGTCGCCCTCTCTCGTGGATATGAGGAGGGGATCGCCGGGTAGGATTATTGCTATGTGTTGTTACTTGGAGGACTTCAACCTACCCTCTTCTACCTGTTGCAAGACGGAGGTGACCAGAAGCGTAGTCTTCGATAAGACTAGCTATCCCCCTCTTATTCTGGCATTCTGCAGTTCAGTCCACTGATATGGCCCTTTACACATATATCCATGCATATGTAGTGTAGATCCTTGCTTGCGAGTACTTTGGATGAGTACTCACGGTTTCCTTTTTCCCCCTTTTTCCCCCTATCTCTACTCGATTGCTGCAAACTGCACGATGGAGCCCAGAGGCGAGACGCCACCGTCGATGGCGACTACTACTACACCGGAGGTGCCTACTACTACGTGCAGGCTCACGCATTTACCACTGTGAGTAGTTTAGGAGGATCCGTGCAGTGAGGCCCGCGCTTCTTTCTCGATCTGTAGATCCCAGATTGTGCTAGCCTTCTTACGGCAAACTTGTTTAACTTATGTCTGTACTCAGATATTGTTGCTTCCGCTGACTCGTCTATGATCGAGCACTTGTATTCGAGCCCTCGAGGCCCCTGGCTTGTATTATGATGCTTGTATGAATTATTTATGTTTTAGAGTTGTGTTGTGATATCTTCCCGTGAGTCCCTGATCTTGATCGTACACATTTGCGTGCATGATTAGTGTACGATTGAATCGGGGGCGTCACATGCATGAAGCGGAAGTTCATTATGATGCCAGTTCTCATCCAACGCCCTAAGCGACCCGGCAACGACATTGATGTGTACCTAAGGCCATTAGTTGAAGAACTTTTACAGCTGTGGAATGGAAACGGTGTACATACGTGGGATGAGCACAAAAAGGAGGAATTTGACCTAAAGGCGTTGTTGTTCGTGACCATCAACGATTGGCCTCTCTCAAGAACCTTTCGGATGACAAACAAGGGATACCACGCATGCAAAAGCTTTACATTTGACACCGATAGTATATACCGGGAAGCTGTAGGAAGAATGTGTACTGGGTTATCGCCGATTTCTTCCGACCAACCATCAATGTCGAAAAGAAAGGGAAGCATTTCAAAGGCGCAGGCAGATCACCGGAAGAAGCCCGCCATGCGTATCGGGTGATCACTTACTTGCTATGGTCAATGATTTACACGTAATCTTTGGAAAGGGTCCCGCGGACTAGCTGTTCCGAATGACGCTGAGAATCACGCACCCATGTGGAAGAAGAAATCTATATTTTGGGACCTACCCTACCGGAAAGACCTAGAGGTCCGCTCTTCGACCGACGTGATGCACGTGATTTAAGAACCTTTGCGTGAACCTGCTAGGGCTTCTTGGGCGTGTATGGGAAGACAAAAGATACACCTCGAGGCACGGGAGGACCTGCAACGCTTGCACGAAAAAGAGGGCATGCCTCCAAAGCAAAGTATGAAGGTCCCGCTACCACGCTTCATTTAAAGAAGAGAAAGAAATCTTCTTTCAATGCACTGCTTTCAAAGATGAAGGTCCCGACCGCTTCTCGTCGAATATAAAGGGAATAATAAATATGGCAGAGAAAAGTTCCGTAACCTAAAAGTCTCATGACTGCCACGTGATTATGACGCAATCGCTCGTTGCATTGAGGGGCTTTCACCGAAAACGTCCGATTAGCCATTGTGAAGCTATGTGCATTCCTCAATGCAATATCTCAAAAGGTGATCGATCCAGATATCGTACCAACGCTAAGGAGTGATGTGGCGCAATGTCTTGTCATTTTCGAGCTGGTGTTCCCACCATCCTTCTTCAATATCATGACGCACGTCCTAGTTCATCTAGTCGACGAGATTGTCATTCTGGGGCCCGTATTTCTACACAATATGTACCCCTTTGAGAGGTTCATGGGAGTCCTAAAGAAATATGTTTGTAACCGTGCTAGGCCAGAAGGAAGCATCTCCATGGGCCATCAAACAGAGGATGTCATCGGGTTTTGTGTTGACTTCATTCCTGGCCTTAAGAAGATAGGTCTCCCTAAACCGCGGTATGAGGGGAGACTGACTGGAAAAGGCACACTTGGAAGGGACTCAATAATATGCGTGGACGGATATTCTTGGTCTCAAGCACACTACACAGTTCTACGTAACTCTACCTTGGTGACCCCGTATGTCGATGAACACAAGAACAGTCTGCGCTCCAAACACCCGGAGCAAAGGCGACGATCGGATTACATGTGAACACATCAGACTTTTAGCAGTTGGTTGGAAACACGCCTCGAGGTGACGGCACTGTTTGTGATGAGCTGTACTTGTTGTCCAGGGGGACCATCTTCGACTGTAATGATTTGGAAAGGATACGAGATAAATGGGAATACATTTTACACGATTGACCAAGATGAAAAGAGCACCAACCAAAACAGCGGTGTCCGCTTTGATGCAAGAACCGGCTGTGAAAGGACACATATTATAGTTACATAGTAGACATATGGGAACTTGACTACGGAGTAGATTTTAATGTCCCTTTGTTTAAGTGCAAGTGGGTCAATCTGTCAGAGGCGGGAAGGTGTAGACCCACAGACGGAATGACAATAGTGGATCTGAAAAATCTTGGGTACACCGACGAACCGCTCATTCTAGCCAATGATGTGCATGTGTTATCTATGTGAAGGACATGTCTACCGCATCGAGGAAAAGAAAAGATAAGGAAGCTTAATACATCATACGATGAGCCAAAGCGCCACATAGTTCTTTCAGAAAAAGGGACATCCTGGGAGTGGAGGGCAAGATGTATATGTCTCAAGAGTATGAAAAGTTTCATGAAATTCCCCCTTCAAAGTCAAGGCTGACCCAAGCATCCCGATAAATGATGAAGATTATCCATGGTTACGGCGCAATAAGCAAGCGACACAAGCGAAGAAAAAGTGAAGCCTTCTCCCGCATCTATTATGATGATACCATGCCAACTTTGTAAAAGACGAGTATGATACCATTGTCAGTTTTGTACATGCACATGCTATGCCAACTTTTTCAGAGTTCATTTGAAAACTAGAATTTGAAAACCTCGCCAACCGAAGGGCGCTCACACCGGTTTATAAGCCCGTCCCTCTACGCCTTGTTGAGCTCACAAACTTGTGATTCACACAAATTTCAAAGAATTCAAATTTTAACTATTCAAATTTGAAAACTAATGGCACAAACAGAAAGTTTATAATTGTTCTAAAACAAATGGCACTAACAAAAAGTTTATAATTTTTTGACCTAAAAGCAAAAAAGAATTAAAAAATAAAGCAAAAACCAAAAGAAAATAAATAATGCAGAAAACAAAACAAAAAAACTTGAAAAAAATAAAAATAGCAACAAAAAGTATTTTGATGTAAGTAGAAACAAAATAAAATAAATAAAGCAACAAAGAAAAAAAAAAAAAAGTGTTTTCAAATTTGAAAACTAATGGCACAAACAGAAAGTTTATAATTGTTGTAAAACAAATGGCACTAACAAAAGTTTATAATTTTGCTGACCTAAAAGCAAAAATAATTAAAAAATAAATCAAAAAACCAAAACAAAATAAATAATGCAGAAAACAAAACAAAAAAACTTGAAAAAAAAATAAAAATAGCAACAATAAGTATTTTGTTGTAAGTAGAAACAAAATAAAATAAATAAAGCAACAAAGAAAACAAAAAAAGTGTTTTCAAATTTTAAAACTAATGGCACTAACAGAAAGTTTATATTTTTTCTAAAACTAAAAGCACTTTCAGAAATTTTATAATTTTGCTGACCTAAAAGCAAAAAGAATTAGAAAATAAAGCAAAAAACCAAAAGAAAATAAATAATGCAGAAAACAAAACAAAAAACCTTGAAAAAAAATAAAAATAGCAACAATAAGTATTTTGTTGTAAGTAGAAACAAAATAAAATAAATAAAGCAGCAAAGAAAACAAAAAAAGTGTTTACAAATTTTAGAACTAATGGCACTAACAGAAAGTTTATATTTTTTAAAAATCTAAAAGCAAAAAGAAATAAAAAATAAAGCAAAAAAAAGTGCCACCCATCGGGCCCTACCACGGCTGAATACAACTAGAAACCCTACCATGGGCTGAGATTCAGTGCCCGCTGAAGGCCCAATAGGCCCACAGTGCACAGATTGCAGAATTAGGCCCGAAATCCTTTAGAGAGGAGCTCGAGAGGAAGCCGCACCGCACCTTATAAACAGTGCGGCTCCCTCTCAACTTGCGAAAGTGGGACTAAACTTTGGGCGCGAGGGAAGCCGAGGCCTTTGGTCCCAAGCAGGCACCAACCGGGACTAGCAGGATTGGTCGGTTGGTGCCTGACCCATGCCCATCTTAGTCCGGTTGGTGCCACCAACCGGGACCAAAGGTCGCTGGTCCCGGTTGGTGGCACCAACCGGCACTAAAGGGCAGTATTAGTCGGTTTGTGCCACGAACCGACCAAAGCCTTTTCTATATAAGCAAACACTTAGCATTTTTTCAGATTTCATCGCTGGGCCAGATTCTGAGCCCGACGACGCCGACCTCCTCGACGCCGCCAGTTGCTCGTCATTGCCGTCCGCTCGTGCCCCGAAAGCCCACGCCGACGCCGTCTCCGCCATCGAGCCCACGCTGCGTCTGCGCCTGCGCACGCCTCGACGCTGCCCCGCCTTCGCCGACGCTGCCGCCTCGACGCCATCTGCTTCACGCCGGGCTCCCTCAGCCGACGCCGGCCGTCTCGCCTGTGAGCACCTGCCTGCCCTGCCCTGCCCTACTCACCTGCTGCCGGGCGCCATCACGCTGCCACGCCTTTTTTTTAGTTTAATTTTTTTTCATATATATATATAATGTATGTGTATGTATGTGGCTATATGTTTTTGTTCATATGTTGCAATATGTTTTTTTATTTTTATTAGTTTATTTTTTTGTTCATATGTGATGTATATGTGTATGTGGCTATAATGTATATGTGTATGTGATGTATGTGGCTAGAATTTGCTAAATATATATGTTAAAAATTTTTTTTGGTTCATAGAAAGTTTTTGTTCATATATAGAAAGTTACAATTTTAGAAAAAGTTTTATATATGCAAAAGTTACAATTTTAGAAAAAGAAGGATAGGAAGAAGAAAATAAGAAGACAAAAGAAAGAAGAAGAGAGAGGAAAGAAGAGGAGAAATAAGTAAGAAGAAGAAAAAGAAGAAAAGAGAGAAGAAGAAAGGAATAGTGGAAGGAAGAAAATAGAATATTCTATTTTCTCTTCTTCCACTATTCCTTTCTTCTTCTCCTTTTTTTCTTCTTTTTTTCTTCGATCTTCTCCTCTAGCTATTCCTTTCTTCTTCCTCCTTCTTCTACTTCTTCTTCTTCTTCTTAATTTTTATCGGGAGCGAGGGTGTCGAGGATCGCCGAGGGGTCGAGGGTCGGGAACTAGGGTAGAGGGTCGAGGGTCGTTAAGGGTCAAGGGTCGAGGTTTTCGTGGTCGAGGGTTTTGTGGTCGAGGTTCGAGGGTTCTATAGGGTCGAGGGATCGAGGTCCGTGGTCGAGGTCGAGGTTCGAGGGTTCCTGTGGTCGCCGAGGTTCGAGGTCGAGAGAGGTTTCCTAGTGTCAAAATATTGAAGAAATCCATGGCTTCATCATTAGCGGAAGTAACGGGGCATGATGTTACGAAGTCCTCCAAAGTTATTCTAGCATGGACTCCCGGATAGGATAATTTGCCTTTTATGCAATTTCAGCAAAGGCCTTCCAAATAAAGATATTCGGAAGGTTCTTGCTGAACTTTTGTACCAAAAGCTAATTATCCTATCTCGGGACCTGCTCCAAAATAACTTTGGAGAGCTTCGCATCATCATGCACCTGTTACTTTCGCCTAATGATGAAGACATGGTTTTGTTGAATCCTTTGACACTGGGCAACCTCCCGACCCCTCGGCGATCCTCGCCCTCGACCTCGACCGGCGACCCTCGACCCCTTGATAAAAAGAAGAGGAAGAAGAAAAAAATGAGGAGAAGAAAGTATAGAGGAGTTCTCCTCTATTCTTTCTTCTCCTCTTTTTTTTCTTCTTCTTCCTCTTTTTTTATCGGGAATGCGGGTCGTCGAGGGTCGCCGAGCGGTAGAGGAAACCCTAATTAAATAGCAAGTATCGCCGGTGTGAGATACATGTGGTCGTTGGTGTCGGACACTACCTCCACGTCCCACAAGTGACGCGTGGCCGATGCCCACGTCACTTGTGGGACATAGATGTAGTGTCGCCGTTGTTGTTGTCGATATACCCTCCCGATAAGCTTCAACACGTGGGGAAGTCGATATTACCCCCTCCTTGAAGCGTTCTCGAGGCCACCCCTAACCCTTGAAGCGTTGTCGAGGCCACCCAAACCCTAGAGAAGCGACATCGAGGCCACTAATTAATATGATTCCTTATTGTGATTAGCTAGCTAGTTCTACGCTTGCCACTAATATATCCATATCTGTCATGTTTGAATAATAATTGCCATGTTGTAAATATTTGTAGAAACTATGGACACCCGCCCGAGACGAAGCACAAGAAGCGTTGTTGAGGGACATAATCGCAGAAGGAAGTGATGTCGCTGCCGTTGATGTTTCTCAACGACAACGATGGTCCGGAAGGAGAGGGTGAAGAAGCAGCTGGCTATGATTTACATGGCTCGGTGAGGGTGAAGAAGGAGAGGGTGAAGAAGTAGACCGTGAGGACGGCTCCGGTGATCACCGAACCGAGTCCGCCAGGTATATATATTAGTTAAGCATGTGCCGACTAGCTAATTGATGCATTCATTGTTTTGGTATGTACACATATTAATTAACTCTTGTCTTTGTTCGCTTTTTCTAGCCCTCCGGATCGAAAGCACAACTTCAGTAAAGAGACGAGGCCCAAGAAAAGTTGAGCTCGGATGAAAAGTTTGAGATCATAGAAATCGCGCAAGGACGGCCAACCGATTGAACCCTACCGGACGAAGAAGGCGTTTTTTGCTTTCGGTCTGGGGTTACGGTTAGGGACAAGATCCCGATCAGCATCCACCAATGGTATAAGCCTAAGAACGAAGACCCCGAGGTGTCTTACATCAATGATATGCGGAAGAATGATCTTTGGACCGAGCTGAAGTCAAATTTCACCCTACCGCAAGAGGATGATCCGGAGAAGCCAGTTATAGAGCCATTAATCAATTCTTTTGCTCTTAAGAAGATTGCAGACCTATTCAGGAATTGGAAGAAAGACACGAATAGGTATGTCGATAAAAATGAGACACCAGAATTCAAGGGCAAATATGAGAAGATCAGAGATGATCGCCCGCATTTGTGGCCCACAAGACATCGGAAAAGAGTAAAAGATGTCGGCGACAAACAAGCAAAATGCTGCAAAGAAGAAGCTTCACCATTGCATCGGGTCGGTGGCTACCTCAGTAGTTCGGCCTATGGGCTAAGGCTGAGAATGATCTGCTTGATAAAGAGATCAAACCAGAGACAATGAACTGGCCAGACCGCTGCCGGACTTGGTTCTTCGGGCTGGCGGAACCTTGGACCTCAGAATAGGAAGTGCATTTGGACGGACGAACAGTTGGACATACCAGTCAAGAGGCTTCAGCAATATATCAAAGCAAAGGCATCAAGGGACGTTCGCTCTGCATGTGAGAAGGACGAGCTCACAATGGCCCTCGGGAATCTCGGAAAGCACCCCTGGACGGACACGAGGCACACCAGTTCGCTTGCGTGGAAGGCTGGATTTCGGACGCAGGGGTTACCAAACCTGTGAGAGGAGGAAGAAACCGGAGCAGAGCCAACCGCAGCGCCGCATTTAAAGGGTAATGGGGCTAGAGGAACGAGAAGCTGCATCGCAGCAAGCGACTGCCAAGCTTCCCCGGTTACCCCGCCATCTCGGCGGAGAAGTAGCGTGGCTTCCACCGAAGCTGCTTCAGCGGAGCATGCCTTGACGGCTCTCGCCAGCTATCCCGTGGATGCTATCACGAGTCTCAAAATTGCCACCTTATGGCGGAATGGAGCAATTTGAAGGTCAAGGCGTTGTTGGCTCTGTTTATCCTACTAAACCCGACACAACTTTTCACCGCCGCCGATTCCGGAAGGATATGCTAAGGTGATGGTGGATGAAATAACGGAGGGATTTGAGGACCTCTGCTTGACCACCCTACCGGTGAAGGGGAGTATTGGCTGGGTTCTGCTCTAAAGACTCCATGCCTATGGCGGAAGGATCTCATCAACCTTCCGAACTGGTCGCCTCCGCCTCCTCCTCCTCCTCCGGCGAGTCAGGGAACTCCGCCTCCTCCACCGCGTCCTCCTCCGGCGAGTGACGATCAAGGCACTCGGCCGGCTCCTTCTCCGGCGCGTGGCGGCACTCCGCCTCCTTCTCCGCCTGCCGGGCCACCGAGCAGCCAGCCTCCTCCTTCTCGCCTCGTCGGCAAGAAGGACGGAAGGGAACCACCGCCACGCTTCACGGCTGCTCGGCAGCGTCGTAGTCCTTCTCCTCCGCCTCGTAAGCAAGGAAAGAAGACATCCGCTCCGTCACCTTTCTGCGGCGTCTAGCAGTACAGCCAAAGGCGGAGGAGATACAGATCCGATCCTTCTCTCAAGACTCAGAGAAGTTACCGTCTGAGAGGTCCGAGGAGGAAAACGCGAAGATCGCGCAGATCAAGTGGATGACTGGTTTCAAGGGTTGAAAGCAAAGAGACATCCACCTCCGGAGGAGAAGGTAGATCCGGTGAAAGTGAAGCGCACTCGCTGCCACGACAAAACCACCCAAGTCTCCGCCGAAAGGCAACTATGAGCGCATTATTGGAAAGGCATTTGCCGAAGCGGAGAGGTCGGGAATTACTAAAAGTGATCAAAGTATGAAAGAACGACGAGCTGGGAAACAAATTGCCCAGCTCGGCGAACAAGCGAAGCAATCGTGCCCCCCCACCCTCCTCAAGGTGCCTACTAGCGACATCGTCGATCCGAGGATGGTGCCCGGTTATGGCAATCCTGCAGATTACCTGCCCGATGATGTACATTATGATTTCTTGGAGGTGCAGATATAAAGATATGAGTACGGGAAGCCTCTCACAAAGATGAAAGTTCTCTATCAACGATGATGCTAAGATTGCATGATTGGTACATGAAAACCTGCAGAGAGTCCGAGGGGAGGAGTACTTTGTATATGAGAGTTAAAAGGAGCATGACCTCCTTGGAATTGAACTGCTTGCTCATTCCATTTTAGGAGTTCTATCAGTTTTTCAATCAATTGGCCCTCGATAAAGCAACGGTCACCTGCTATCGTCGTAAGTAGTAGTACTTCTGTCATTAAGTCTCTCTATATAACTCAGCTCTTTCATTGCATGTATTTATAATTATCCTCACTATATTATGCAGATTGAAGGTCGCCGAATTGAAGAAAAGACAAGAGGGTGATATTGGGTTCATTTACACATATCTCATAGATAAAACTGAGGTTGAATTTCATAAAGAAAATACCGAGGCCAACTTGCTACAATCATTGGTAATAAATGAACACAAAGATATAATACTCTTTCCTCACAACTTCAACTGAGTGTTACTGTCTTGTGGCATATTCGGTTTCCCTTATTAGTCCAGGTTATAGTAATGTAATATTGATGAGTTATGCATGTGTGCGCAGCTACCACTATATTCTCCTAGATATTAAGCTTGAGAAGGGAGTAGTAACTGTCTTAGACTCCAAACGAAAAGATCCCAAGGAGTACGCGGACATGACTGAAATGCTCGAGAAGTAAGTTAAATCGATCATTATCCACCATATCAGCAACTTTGTTCATTTCTCGATATCAAGTAATTGTTTTCTTTGTATGGCAGGGCTTGGAGAAAATTCACCAAAAAGCTCCGGGACTACCAAGAAGCTGCAATTTAGACAATTCAAAGTAAGTACTATATAGTAGCATATTTCACGCATCTCCTAGTGATTCAAGCGCTAGTTGCATCAATACCATTTAGCATGCTTGCTAATTATCAGTTTGATTGACCTCTATTTCTTGTAAAGTGGTTGTGGCAGGAACAAGGGAATGATTTCTGTGGATACTACATTTGCGAGTCCATCCGCCACACGACCTGTGAGCGGGGCTACTCCAACAAACAATATGAAGTGCGTAAATAACAATATTCACAATTTTAGTTTATTACCATCATTTGTGTTGAGTTTCATTCATTCATATATATATATATATATATATATATATATATATATATGTATATATATATATATATATAAATATATATATATATATATATATATATATATATATATATGATGGAGTAGCCCTTCTTAAAATTAGATGTTTGGATGCGGGATGAACTCCTAGCACCAGATCGCATGTGAGCAATTCAAGAGGAATTGGCGTCATTCTTACTTGACCACGTGATCGCTGAAGACGGAAAATACTATGTGAACCACGCGTCCGTATGTTAGGAGATTATATTTGTAAAAGATAATTATTGTATATATGTAGACGGTAGTGTCGGATAGATATACGAGAACTTGTTGTTCGACCAATCTCTCGGAGAAGGAGAGGTGGTCGATATCACTTCCTGTATGCATATATGTTCATGACGAGCGTCTGTTTGCTTACTTACTAGCTAGCTAGCATGTCTCGTTAGTCCTCTCTATAATGTATGTATAGTACGTAGCGTCGACCAAGCACGGACAAAAGAGAGGACACTTCTCTCTATTAATTAGCTAGCTAACACAATATATGAAACACCTAAATTAACCCCCTCAAAACCCCCAAACCCCCCCCCCCCTTTCAAAAAAAAACAAAAAGCCCAGCCACATAAATGCTGACGCGTGGATGCCTATTGGTCCCGGTTGGTGCCACCAACAGGGACCATATGACCTCCTGCCTGGGCTTAGCGGACAGGCCACGTGGAGGCCCATCTGTCCCAGTTCTAGATTGAACCAGGACTAAAGGGTCGAGGGCATTAATGACCTTTAGTCCCGGTTCATGAACCGGACTAAAGGCCCTCACCAACCGGGACTATAGGCCCTTTTTCTACTAGTGGTCTCTTTTCAGCAGCCCAAAGGGCGGGAAGCAGGGGCCTTTGGTCCCGGTTGGTGTCGCCAACCGGGACTAAAGGGGTCCATTGGTACCGGTTCGTGGCACAAACCAGGACCAAAGGTCCCCTTTCGTCCCGGTTGGTGCCACCAACCGGGACCAAAGCTCGTGCTGCCCGTGGCCAAAAATTTTAGTCCCACCTCGCTAGTTGAGAGGGGCGCACAGTGGTTTATAAGGCCTACTGACGCACCCCTCTCGAGCTCCTCTCGATTGCAGGCTTACGGGCCTAATTATCACTGCTATGCCTGTTGGGCCTACTGGGCCTTCTATGGGCCTGAATCCTGGCCCATGGTAGGGTTTCTAGTCGTATTCAGGCCGTAGTAGCCCAGTAGGTGGCATTTTTTTTAGTTTTGCCAGTTTTTTTTCTATTCTTTGCATTATTATTATTTTTTGCTTTGTTTTTTAGTTCCTTTTGCTTTTAGGTAATAAAAATTATAAACTTTCTGTTAGTGCCATTTGTTTTCCAATTTGAATAGTTTAAATTTGTGTGAATCACTAGTTTTTGATATTTGTGTGAATCACTTGTTTCTATTAGTGCTATTAAAGTTTCTAACAAAAAATTTATATAATTTTAGTTTCAATAATACTACAGGTTTTATAAACGCGTTTATTTAGTTTTTTACTTATTTATTAAAGTTTATTTTTTTCTACTTACTTATTTTCTTTTCTTTTTTGCTTCTTTTATTTATTTTATGAAAATTCTTTTCTTTTTTGCTTTATTTATTTTGTTTTGTTTCTACCTGCTACTGCTATTTTTATTTATTTTATTATAGTTTATTTATTTTACATTATTAAAGTTTATTTTGTTTCTACTTATTTATTAAAGTTTTTTCTGTTTCTAGTTATTTATTTTATTTTGTTTCTACTTATTTTTATTTTCTTGTCTTTTTTTGCTTTTTTATTTATTTTATGAAAATTCTTTTGTTTTTTGCTATTACACAAAAGCCCTCTCCCTGGCTTCGGAGGGTACTGGTTTGTGGCCCTGACTCTAGTCTGGAAGACAACGCTTTGGTACCCAGCCACAAACCGGTACCAGTGGTGGTGGGTCAGAGTAGGGCCCATTGGTCCTGTCATGCCGCCAACCTAAGCACTAAAGGGGCAGACGAATCGGGACCAATGGCCCCACGAGGCCCGGCAGGCCCCTGGCCTCACGAACCGGGACAAATGGGCCCATGGGAACCGGTTCGCGAGCGAATCGGGACTAATGGGCTTATCTGGCCCGGACGTATGCCCTGTTTTCTACTAGTAGAGGCCCATTGGCCCCGGTTCATGTCTGGAACCGGGACCAAATGGTTCAGACGAACCAGGACCAATGGCCCCCGCCCGGCAGGCGCCCTGGCCTCACGAACCAGGATTAATGCCATTACCAGGCCTCAACCAAAGCCATGTTTTCTACTAGTGAGTGTCTGAGACCACCAGAGCTGGCCGGCCTATGGTCGCCTCAGCCCGCGCCGCCCCCGGACAGCCAGTCGGAGGAGCCACCCACTCCAAATTTGGATCAGCAGGCCCCCAACCATCTTCCCAACCAGGCACGCCCCGAAAGCCAAACGAGTTTACAATCTCTACTCCTAAGGGACAACTTGGTAGTCTTCGTTTTGTCCGGTTTTTCTCCGTCTCAACCTCCCACCTTCGTCTAGATTTTTTTCGTCCCTCCCACCGCACCATCTACCCCCTATATTTTGTTTGGTTTTTTTCACATCTCCTCCCACCACCGTATACCGCGTGGTTTTTTCGTGTCACCTCGCATAGAATGAAAACCCCTACATAGCACCGCCAGTTTAATTAGGAAGCTTCCTATGAGAAGTAGTACTACGACGTATTCCTTCCCTTGACGATTCGTTTCCATGCATGATGGTAGTAAAATAGACCAACAGTCACCACTATTTATCATCGTCATCAATCATATTCATTCCTGCCAGTTTACCACGCGTCTTCACATCGTACATCTGTGTATATATATGTACTAACATGTTATATTTATTTCTCTTGATCAATTAAGACACCTACATAGGTAGGGAGGAGAGAAAACCCAACAGTACAATCAGCAGAACTATCAACGGCGAGCTTCATCGTCGTGTACGCGTCGGAGTACCTGGCCATCACCGGCTGGGGCATCAAAGACTTGAAGCTGGCGAAGAAGGCGTGGGTATTGGTAGAGCTCCGAGAAGCTGCCCTTCGTCCTGCCCGCCGTCTTCACCATCGGTCTCGGGTGACCACCCTGCAACTCGGCGCCGCCGCCAAGGCGACACGGTCTGGGCCGGTCCAGTCCCTCATTAAGCAACTATTTGGAGCGGCCAACCACCACCGACGTCGACATGCAGGGGCAGCGGCGAGGCGGGCCGCGTGCACGGGTGTTGTGGCGAGGTGGTGGACGTGCGCGAGCGCGCTCCAGCGATGAGGTGGGTGATGTGTCGGGGCAAGTGCGTGGCTGTTAGCCATGAACCTTCCTTAGCAGTTTTTTCCATGAGCCCATGATTTTCTGTGTTGGGCCTTGCCATAATTAGCGAATCAACCCCGTTGTGCGGTTTTTTGTCAAATGGTGCCATAATTTTCGGATCAAGCCATGTTTCTCTTGTACTCGTACTTCCTATTTCGTGTTCTGCTGAATAAAAGTGCATGTATTGTTTTGTTTGCTGAATAAAAGTGCATAAAGTGAACACACAAACATGACTGAATGCAGCCATATTCAGCTATGGAGGTGTACATTTATACAAGATATAAATACGCAGGTGTGGCCACTAGCCCTACTAACTCCTGAGCTGAACTAACTAATCCTGTACACGCGATAAAGACGTAGACGACTATGCAAGGTTGTCACAGAGAGAGAGAGCAATGGGAGAGAGAATCACGTGGTGGCAGGTGGACATGAACATACGCTTCAACAAAGAAAACAGCGGCATAGGATCATGGTGCGTGATTATAGGCGGATGCTATTAAATATCACACCTTCCAAAAAAATACTTACCTGATTTGTTGGACGTGAAAATCATGGCCGAGCAATTCCCCCATAATCTGAAATTCATGAGAGTGAGCATTTGATGGCCGGCGTGCGTGTTGTGCTGAAACGGTCGCTGCCATGGCAGCGAAACTCGCAGATATAACGCTACCAGCGCTAGGTCAAGAACTCATGATCGTCGGCGGTGCACGCAGGACAGCAGCGACGAGAGGCTATGGCGCATGAGGAGAAGAGGAAAGAAGCAGATGGGAAGCTTGGGGACATGGTGGTTCACCCGGGGCTGCCGGTCCGCACGTAGATGAGGAAAGGCGGCGGCGGTGACATTTTTTTCTCGGTCCTCTTGGTCAGACCTGTTAAAGACTGGACCGGACCGGACAGACAATTTTTCAGGCCGATTTTAGCAGACCAGACCATCCATTTTATCTAGCGGGCCATGATCGAGCGTGTCAAGACCGATGAGCCACAAGCGGGTACGTTCAGCCTGCTCGCCGCCGAGGTGAAGCTCGTATTATTCCACGTGAAGCTGATCGCGCCGTTGCACTATGCCGACAAGAGCCACGTGCACAACATGGTGAAGGGCTTAAGGCGGTGATTGATGGTGAGACCCAGATACTGGTGGCACAGCGGACCTGGACGAGATCTTCACTGGCACCAAAAAGTTCAAGCAGGAGGCGTTCAACAGCATGCAGAAGGAGCTGGACCAATTCGGGCTCTTCATCTACAATGCCACCCTAAAGCAGCTGGTGGACGTGCCGGGGTATGACTACTCCTACCTCGGCCAGAAGACACTAGAGGAGGCAGCGAGGAGGGCCAAGGTGGATATTGTGGAGGCGAGATTGAAGGGTGAGGCGGGCGCCAAGGAGCAGGACGACCTCAAGAGCCAGAACACCGCCAAGGTGGACGCCGGCAACTAGGTGCTCTTCGTGCGGTAGTAGAGCGAGGTGCTCAAGGAGGGTCCAAGGTTAAGGCGGAGGTGTAGGTGTTTGAGAACTCTAGGGAGGCTGATAGCGCCCGCCGCAAGGACCGTCCTCGCCATGACGGGGGAGGCTAGGACCGACAGGCCAAGGTCACCGAGGTTGAGGCCGCCAAGGCTGTGGCCATCCACGATGCCGAGCTGAAGATGGAGGTCAAGATGAAGAACGACGCCCACCCGACCGAAAAGCTCAAGGTCGAGCAGCTCAGCAAGGCCACTGTACACTATGAGACACAGGTTGGTTATGCAACAAGCATGCATAAAAAATATTGTACCAGGGACAAGACAAATTCATACTTAGACAATATAAAATAATCAATCTCTTGACCACTGCATTTTATATTTTGTAGGTTTGAGAATCGAACGCCGCTCTTCTACAGCCGGCAGAAGGCAGCGGAGAGGGCAGTGTATAAGGAGATGATGGTGGCGGTGAGGTGACATGACCGAGCAGAAGCACATGTAGGTCTTGATATGGGAGGAAAGGGAGGGAGATAAGGTGAGGGTTAGCGGTGCAGGAAGACAAGGAGAGGGGTAAAGAGATGACCATGAGGAGGGGAGCGAGCTCGGTCCATGGCGTCGGTGGGAGCAGAGGAAGGTCGATCCATGGCGCGGCAAAAGGGGTGATGAGCGAGGAAGAAGTAGAAGTGCCCCTCTCATATATTGGCACGTGAGCAAGTCCGTCAAGGTGGAAGAAGCCCGCCATTTGATGACGGTGTTGGTGACCTTGGTGTGATGTTGTTTGCCGGTTGTGAGCGGATCTGGCCACTGCCTCGTCTCTTGATCTCCCCATTCACTTTTTTTGATGAGAATAGGGGAGGGGATGAGAGGGGGGCGACGGTGGGAGAGGAGGTCGCCAGTATTGCTGGTTGTGGGGGCGAGGGCGGGGAGAGGGGAGCATGTGATGCTGGTGAAGTATATGGATCTGGAGAGGGAGGGGAGAGATTGAGAGGAACGAGAGAGTGAGTAGTCAGGAGAGGCAGTGGATAGAGTGATGTCGTGCGAGAGAGGACAGTAAGTCGTATAGGAGGGGTATAATGGGAATATCATACAAACAAAGCTTTATTTATACATATTCGCTATATATTCAGAATATCATACAAATATTTCCTCAAAAAAATAAAAATAAAAGGAATATCATACAAATTAAAACAATTTTGATAGAAGAAATAGAGTATACTTGGTTTATGTTGGACTGCTCGCATGTGTTTATCTTGTGTCTAACTATTTATATATGTTTATCTAAATAAATAAATTGAATGGATCCAAGAAATTATGGATGACCAACTATCATTAAATGAAGGGAGAATCCGTTGTTTGCTCATGGAGAAATGTAACATATTTTTTATGGGCAATATACCACATACCCTAAATAGTAGATATTCGCGAGAATAACCATCAACAAGTGGTTTAGAGGTGAGCCTGCAATTTATTAAAATTCGGATGCCACTCAATCTACTACAAACTGCTCATTTCTAGCATTTATCCAATGAATATATATTTTCCATACCATCATCTTAAAATAATATTCTAATCTTTGTTTATATTAGAATACCTTTGTAGGTCATAAAAACGGATGAATTTGGTTGTTGCTTCGGAAATGTCGAAATACAAAGGCCCTGATGTAGCAATGATGGACGGGGCTGAGAATTTAACGAGTTTTACACAAGCAGAAGAGGTGCATGCAAATAATTGTTCTTCTTTGTATGTATATTGCACATGATATAATACTCAAAAGGTATATTTCCATATATGTTTAATTTTGCAGAATATGAGAGAGATAGAGATGGATTATGTCGGCCTTCAAAAAGAATCCATTCAGAGTGTTCCCACAAAAATTCACCTTTTATACAACAAAAAGATGTGCAAGTGATGATATCTCACAACAAAAATAACGCAACCCGGCAGGAATTACGATATATCTGGATGGCAACATTTATTTCCGATTGGTATTTCAATGAGCATGTTCAACGATGTTTATATAAATTCAGAAAAATATTTCAAAAACCTATGGCAACGCACGGGCATTCTACTAGTTAGCTGTAATGTAGCAGTTTGTTTACAATTTCTCCCGTCGCTCGCTACCAACCACGCCAGCGGCTGGAATCGATGTGGATTGCTGTCTTTCTGGTGCAACTGGCTGAAGTGGGAGCGGCCAGTAGGAGGAGCGTCAGCATCTTCTTTTATTGTTGAAGTGCTTGTAACTCTCTACAAAACCGAGCTGCCTTTTCGCACCTTCTTCCCTGGAGGAGCACTAGAATTGTTTTCTATTTTGCTTGGCTCGTTCCTCCTCTTCTGTCCTTTTTGCTCTCCTTGTGTAGTCTCATCTTCCATGGCTGCAAAATGGTCACGCCCTAATGCTTAAACTTTTGCAAGAGATGGTATATTTCATAAGGACAAACACAAGGTTGTACATGGGCATTACCACTATGGTTTGGAGAGGAGAAACACTCTTTTAGTTCGAGCACTTCATCCTCGTCATCTCTCACCGCAACTGGTGCGCTTGCCTATGAAAATGTTAAATTGACTTGTGAAAACAAAATATAAACTATGATACGCACAATACTGCTCAGTCCTCTCTAGCTTAAGAATTGTATCACTTCTTGCGTTACTTTGTACCTTGTGAGATTTGGCTGCTGATATTGCTGCTTCAGACACCTTCTCGCCTCGATAGTCTTTTTGCCACTGACATCTCATCTCCTCAAATTTTGCATCAATCGCCTCCACCAAAATCAACGAGAAGAGGTGAAACACATAACATGGAGCAAAAAATTAGAGAGAGATGCTGCTTAATTACATCAAGTTCCTTTTCAAGGGCATCTAGGTCTCTCAACCACAAAGTTTTTGGTGCAGCCGGCCCCTTGCTATGTTGGGCTGTTAGTGAGGGGCTGGGCCCAGCCGGCCCGTTACAACGACTACAAGTACGAGGGCCAAGGGACAGACGAGGCATCCGCGTAGGATCACGGCAAACGGCGGCGGCTACTCTCCTTTCCCCTACCTCCAGTTCTTCCCCTGTTCTTCCTTCCCCTGCAACCTTTCCTCTGTAATTTCTATGCTACTGCTACAATTCGTCTAATGAAGTGAGTAATCAAGAGAGATCATAGCAGGCTCCTAACATCTGGTATACAGAGCCAGGCCACCACCCTTCTCCCTCAAATTTCCCCCAATTTTTCTACCACTCTCAATCCCTCCGATTCCACCGGCGAGGACGCCATGCCCACAGTCAAACCACCAGAGTGGGATGCCATGTCTGCCAAGGAACAGTTATTGTGGTATCTCGAGAGATTATGCGCTCAGGCGGAGGAGGTGAGCTCAGTGTTGGGGATTGCACGGGTGGGTGACCCTCTCATGGCCAGCCCGCTTGTCGATCCGGCGGCCTCAACCACGACGCATGCCTCGTCGGCGCCCGCCCCCGACGTCCCCAGCTCCACCACCAAGGCCGAGGAGATCTGTCACGACTGAAGTATACACTCATTCAGTTAGTTCGGTCGAGATTCAGAGAAGGGGTGTAGCTGTTCCGACACTACCGTTTCAGTCTTTGAACGGCCACGATGGCTCCCTGGGCGGATCGCCACCGTTGGATCTAAGCCACTAAACTGTAGCGTTTATTCCCTTTTCCGTTTTACGTTAGTTGTCATTGGCCAGCCTATAAACAGCCGGATGTGGCTGGAAGGGGCATTATCGATTTCCCCAATTTGCCTTGCGAGCTACGGCTTGAACAAGAACCCTACATTTACTTTCCCTTAATACAGATTCGATCTGGCTTCCCTCTCGATAATTCTTCCCTAAATAGCTATAGAAATCGTTCCTCCCTCATCGGGTCCTGACAAATTGGTATACAGAGCCATCGTTCCTTGGAGCAAATTTTTTTTCCCTCTCTCAGATCTGGGATTCCCACCCTTTCCCTCCCCTTCTTCGACGATCGGCGAGGAGACGCGGCGGCGGAGTTGTGGTAGTTGGCGACGGTGTGGGGGCGCAGGCGGCGGTGCTTATTCGGGCACAGATTGGTAGAGCAGAGGCGGTTGTTCGAGCAAATTGCTTGATCTGTAAAATTCCGCGCTCTAGCACCGATCCGTGTGCCAAGGAGGCATGGAGCGCGGTGGCGGCAGGATCGGGAGTAGGAAACAGGTTGTTGGGAGTCCAGTAGTAAAATTCCTTATTCCTGCTTCAGATCAAGGAGATGGGGCGTGGCAAAGGAATTGACGAGGCTGATCTGCTCGAGGTGCTCTCACTGCGCGATGATTTTGGAGTGCTGCAAAAAGAGAGTGCTCAAGTTCAGTCCCAAGTGTCGCAATTACAGACAGAAGTGCAAGCTATAGGGTCCAAGCAAGGGGAAATTTCAGCTACTGTAGGCGAGGTTGAAAAAGTGGTACTAGATCTGGGTAAACAGTTGTCTGTGATCAGTGGTGTTCTGCAGACATTGGTCAAAACGACTCAGCAAGCTCAGCATTCTGATCAACCTGCTAGCTCTATAGTAGTGCCCAAATCTCCTACACTGAACCAGGATCACACACAGGAACAAGAGACTAGATTAGAACAGCTCAGAAAGCAACTGGCAGCAGAGAAGGAGAAATCCAAGCAGATGGAGGACAGTCAACTTCAGAATCTCCCTCCTATCCGCACAAACCAAACAAATGGACCACCTGGTTTTGTCCAACAGAATAGACAGGAGGCACACAATTCTAGAGGTACTCCACTAACAGCAAGACACAATGCTCAGGCACCTGCATTCAACCATTTCTATCAGAACAACAGAGATAGACAAATGTGGCAGGGATATCACAGAACATATGAACTGGATATGCAAGCCCAATTCATGAGATCTCTGACTAAAGGGCCTAAACTAGAATTTCCTAGATTCTCTGGTGAAGATCCAGTGGGTTGGATTAGACAGTGCAACAAGTATTTCCAAATGTCAGCTGCACCTGAGGAATACAAGGTGTCACTTGCCCAAATGTACATCATTGGAGAAGCTGATACATGGCTTAGAAGATCAGGACTGCTAAAGAAAGAACTATCTTGGACTCAATTTGGAAAAGATGTCATTAAAAGATTTGCAGAGCATGGATCTTATGATCTTACAGAGAAATTCAACTCATTGAAGCAAGGGAATAATTCAGTCTCTGAATATACAAAGAGCTTTGAAGATCTCATGGCAGATGTGCTAGAAGAAACTCCTGAATTAGGTGAACAGTGGTTTATAAGATGCTTTGTCAATGGTCTAAGAGAGGGAATTAAATTCCAAATCAGACCACTCAGGCCTCAGTCACTCACAGATGCTTTTTGTTTGGTGAAAGAAGTTGAACCAAATCATCCACCAGTACAAAAGAAACAGTCCAGCTCTTTTGTCAATTTTTATCAGAAAAACAGTAGCAGTTTTCAGAACAGGAATAGTAATACAGTGACTGTTCCTCAACGGAGTGGACAAGGGAAACAGCCTGAAAACACTAATACCAACAACTCTCAGAAAATTAGGAAAGTGGGAGAATGTTGGAGATGTGGGGACAAATGGATGCATGGTCATAAATGCAAACTTATACCTAATATCCATTTGTTGCAACAAGAAGTGGAAGAGCTACAAGAGAACACAGAGGATACCCCTCTTCAAGAACAGGAAGAAATTCAGGATGCAGGAGATCATGCCATGTTTATCACTGCACATGCAATGGGTCAACAGTTAGCAGTGCCTACACCTACTGTGATAATCCATATAAATGGAAAAAGGGCTATAGCTTTGTTGGATTCTGGAAGCTCTTCCTCCTTCATTAATCAGAATTTCTTTGTGAAAGTCGGTTGTCACTTAATGATCAAACCTAGAGCAATAGCTGTGGCTGGAGGGGGTAAATTAACATATGATGCTGTTGTTCCAAACTGTGCTTTTCAGTTGGCAAAAACCACATTAACACACAGTTTCAGAACTCTGACACTTCCCAGTCATGATGTGATACTAGGATATGATTGGTTCACACTCATGAGTCCTGTTTCTTTCAACATACCAGGTAACAATTTCAGTTTCACCATGGAAGGAAAGAGAACAGTAACTGCTGCCATATTCAATACTCCTGAAAAAGTTAAAGAAGTTCCAGCAAAGAAGGTGGGGAAGTTGTTGGATAAAGGAGCAGAGGGGTTTTTACTGCAAATGCATAACATTGTCATGGAAGCACCTGCAGGGTTTACCACACCCCCTCAGTTACAGAAGTTACTGTTAGAGTATGCTGACCTATTTGAGGAGCCCCATACCCTCCCTCCACATAGGGACTGTGATCACACTATTCCCTTACAACCTGGAGTTGAACCTCCTCATTCAAGGCCCTACAGAGTACCACACCACCAAAAACAAGAAATGGAGGATCAAATCAAAAAGATGCTGGCTGCACATTTTATCAGGCACAGCCAGATTCCCTATGCAGCTCCTGTCATTTTAGTGAAGAAACAGGATAATTCCATGAGGCTATGCACTGATTTCAGGAAGCTAAACTCTGTTACTGTGAAAAACAAGTTCCCCATACCAGTCATAGAAGATTTACTGGATGAATTACATGGAGCACAGTACTTTTCCAAATTGGACTTGAGAGCAGGATATCATAAAATTAGAATGCACCCTGATGACATACACAAAACTGCCTTGAGTGACATTTTAGGGCACTTTGAGTATTTGGTGATGCCCTTTGACTGCATCTAATGCACCGTGCACCTTTCAAGCACTAATGAATAGCATTTTTGGCCCTTATCTGAGAAAGTTTGTATTGGTTTTCTTCGATGATATACTGATCTACAGTAAATCTCTCAAAGAGCACATGGAGCATATTGAACTAGTGCTCAAAGTACTGAAGGAGAATCAGTTATGTGCTAAACTTTCTAAATGTGTCTTTGCAGTTCAACAAGTAGAGTATCTTGGGCATGTAATTTCTGCAGAAGGAGTAGCTACTGATCCATAGAAAGTCAAAGCAATTGCTGACTGGCCCACACCTGAAAACGTAACTAAGTTGAGAAGTTTCTTAGGATTGGCAGGCTACTACAGGAGATTCATTAAAGGTTATGGAATTATTTGCAGGCCTTTGCATGATTTGTTGAAGAAAGGTCAATTTTCCTGGAAGGAGGAGCATGACAAAGCTTTTAGTCAACTTCAACAAGCTCTCATCACAGCACCAGTCCTGGCATTGCCTGATTTTTCCAAACCATTCATACTAGAAAACCGATGCTTCGAAAAGGAATAGGGGCAAGTGCTAATGCAGCAAGGCACCTTTGGCATACTACAGTTCCTCCCTGTGTCCTAGAAATGCTGCTCTGTCCACATATGAGAAAGAGGCTTTAGCTATCCTAGAAGCACTTAAGAAATGGAGGCATTACCTATTAGGCAATGAACTGATCATTAAGACTGACCAACAATCTCTCAAATTTATAACTGATCAGAAGATTACTAAAGGAGTCCAGCACAAGTTAATGATGAAGCTGCTGGAGTTCAACTTCAAAATTCAGTACAAGAAAGGTGTACAAAACAAGGTGGCTGATGCCCTCTAGGTTACTTCCTTCTGCATGGCTATCTCTGTAGCTACTCCAAAGTATGAGCATAAACTGTGTGAAGGTTATCCTAGAGATCCGATTACTAAAAATCTCATGGAGCAATTCTGTTACAAAAAAATCACACCATGTCTCGATTATAGCTTGACAAATGGTATCATTAGGTACAAAGGGAAAATCATGGTAGTGTATGTGGCTGAATTGAGAACAAGACTTATTATCGCCCTACAGTTCTCCAGTGGGAGGTCATTTAGGAACAAGGGCTAAATACCAGAGGGTCAAAGCATATTTTATTGGCCTGGGATGAAAGCAGCTGTGGAAAATTTCATTGCTGAATGTCCTGTCTGCCAGAGAGCTAAGCATGAAAATTGTTTGCAACCTGGGTTGTTGGAACCCCTCCCTATGGCTGACATGGCTTGGCAACATATCTCCATGGATTTCGTAGAAGGACTGCCTAATTCTCAAGGCAAGGAGGTCATATTGGTTATAGTGGACCGACTCACTAGATATGCTCATTTCATTCCATTGTCACACCCCTATACAGTAATGAGTGTGGCTCAAGCATTTGTAGACAATATCATCAGGTTACATGGACCACCTAAACTTATCATTTCTGACAGAGACAGAATTTTTACTAGCAAGCTATGGAAGGATATCTTTACTGCTCTAAAGAGTGAATTGAGGTACAACACTGCTTACCATCCTCAAACAGATGGCCAAACATAGAGGGTCAATCAGTGTGTGGAAACTTATCTAAGGTGTATGACTACTGATCAACCAAATAAATGGGCCTCTTGGATTTCCCTAGCTGAATTCTGGTATAACACTACTTATCATACTGCTCTGAAGATGTCTCCCTTCCAAGCCTTATATGGTTTTCCCCCACCACTAATCTCTGAACTTGCTATACCTGGGCCTGAAGATGAAGAAGCACAGTCCTTCTTAGTAGAGAAACAAAATATGTTGGAAAACCTCAAGACAAATTTGCAACAAGCTCAGAACAGGATGAAAAAGTATGCAGACATGAAAAGAAGTGAAAGAGTGTTTGCAGTGGGAGATATGGTGGATCTGAAAATGGCTCCCTCTCGACGGGCAGCCTTTGGATTTCGTGGTGCCTTGAAACTCCAAAACAAGTTTTATGGTCCATTTATGATCACCTGTAAAGTAGGCAAGGTGGCTTACAAGTTACAGTTTCCTGCTCATGTGAAAATCCACCCTGTGTTTCATGTTAGTCAGTTAAAGAAGCACATTGGTTCAAAGGCCATTCCTAGTCCTAACCTACAATGGTCACAGCTGACGGCACGGTTAAGACTGGTCCTGCAACAGTTCTTCAAGTCAGACAGGTTCCTCGACACAACCTACCAGTGGTATAGTGGTATATCCAGTGGGAAAACTTGCCGCCAGAAGATGCAACATGGGAGGATGCGGATTTCATAAAGTATACATTCCCTGAGTTCTTTCGAACAACTACACAAGAATGGAGAGCGCAAGAACAAACGCCATGAGGACATGCCGTGTCTCAAGGAGGGGGTAATGTCACGACCGAAGTATACACTCATTCAGTTAGTTCGGTCGAGATTCAGAGAAGGGGTGTAGCTGTTCTGACAATACCGTTTCAGTCTTTGAACGTCCACGATGGCTCCCTGGGCGGATCGCCACCGTTGGATCTAAGCCACTAAACTGTAGCGTTTATTCCCTTTTCCGTTTTCTGTTAGTTGTCATTGGCCAGCCTATAAACAGCCGGGATGTGGCTGGAAGGGGGCATTATCGATTTCTCCAATTTGCCTTGCGAGCTACGGCTTGAACAAGAACCCTACATTTACTTTCCCTTAATACAGATGCGATCTGGCTTCCCTCTCGATAATTCTTCCCAAAATAGCTATAGAAATTGTAGTATCTCGAGAGATTATGCGCTCAGGCGGAGGAGGTGAGCTCAGTGTTGGGGATTGCACGGGTGGGTGACCCTCCCATGGCCAGCCCGCTTGTCGATCCGGCGGCCTCAACCACAACGCATGCCTCGCTTGGGCGCCCACCCCGACGTCCCGGCTCCACCACTAAGGCTCAGGAGATCCCCCCGGTCGCCCATGATGCAGCCCCGGTGTGCATCGCGATGGTGCCCATCACGTGTTCGACGGAGTGCTCGACCCAGGTCGACACCACCAACAGCGTCGGTGAGGTCCATGGCGTCGCCACCGCCGTGCACCTCGAGCCAACGGTCGACCCCATCCACCAAGCAGTCGAGCAGCTCGCTCCGGTGCAGGCAACGGCCTCCATCGGCACCAACACTCCCTCTAGTGCCGAGGTCGTTTCTCCCGTGAAGACCACCACCGACATCGACCCCAAGGCCGGCTTGCAGGAGCTCAATGCCCTCTCTGTCAACACCTCCACCCGAGTGACGAACAAGGTGGACCACCGCGTCGCCCTCATCATCCCCAACGACCTTGCTGCACCGACGCTGATCGGGTGTTCGATGAAATGCTTCCCTTGCGACACCAACCATTTCAAGTCAGTGCTCCACCCAGCCGTTATTCCTTCATCGCCCACCGCCATTGTCAACACCTTTCCCGACCAGACATCTATGTTGGGCAATGGCACCAAGGACATCATCGCATATGTGTTGCCCATAGAAGAATTGCAAGCGGATGAACTACAATGGCAACCATGGCTGTCACCTACACGAGTGAGGGTCAAACACATGGGACTCCTGTTCAGGCCTAGACCGTGGCCGTCATTCAAGTCAGATTCGGATGCAGGCTATCCGCATGAGCCATATTCAGTTTCTTGTGAGCTGATTTCCATAGAAGATACTTTCAATTTGCAAGCTCATGAAATTTGGCACCACATACCTGATGATCCAAGGTTGCTCATGTGGCCATCAACTAGTCCGAAGAGTTTAAGCAAGACAGTGGTGAAGGAAATACTTTGCAGTGGAACCTTAAATACATGTTCAGGCAACTACAGAGCAGTACAGGTCTTGTTTGAACTACCAAAAGGGGAATTTAAATTTAGTGCTCCTGGTTCTAGTGATCTACATATCATGAGAGAATCCTGGTGGTGTCTGCAAAGTGCGCAGCAGAGAACATTTCTTTTAGAGAAGGTTATTTGTTGGATCCCTCTGGTGCCAAGATCTCTTCCTACTCCGAGTCATCAGCTAATGCAACAAAAAGACACTGTGAAATTCACTGATGCAGAACGGGTGCCGGTTATATCTTCTTTGCAGTCATACTATGAGTTTCATGCTCAAGCTCGACAAACTTCTTGTGCCTGTAGGTTCTTTGTTTCAACTGAGCTGCAGAGTTATCATGGAACCAAGCTACGACCAAAACCATGGCCACTGTTCGACTTCAATCAAGACACCACTCAGCTGAAGATAAAATGGGCATCTTTTTCATGCAATTGCCGAACAGTACATGTGGGGTTCGAGCACTGCATGTGCGGTCAGCTCTATCCAAGGGTAATGCGCGTGCCAATGCACTGGCAATTTTTTAGCCAAGAGCAATTGAAGGGGAGTGGGCGTTTTGCTAGAGAATGCAAACCTGAACAATTAGATGGTGGTTCAAGAACCAAACTTCAGCTTGCCATACTGACCAATTTTCAGTGCTGCTTCTTCAAACGTACACCAGATTGGATACTATTGATCAGGCTACCTACAGAAAAGAGAGCATCAGAGGACAGAAATCCATTAGTATGGGCACTTTTCCAAGATGCTCGAGCATATAGGAAATTGGATGAAACTTATGCTGTTGTTGTTCACAAGTGTGAGCAGAGAACTTATCACGACCGAGGTTTGCTACTCTCTTTCAATCAGAGACCACCTGGAGTGTATTTTGGACAAATGGCAAGTCTAGGTACTCCTGCTATATCTGTAGATGCTTCAGTGCAGCCCTGGGTGATTCCCACTTATGCAAGCATACAGATTGGTAACACTCAGTGCAAGTGTGTGTGCACTACCTCAGGCTTGTTTGGCAAATGGTTAGAGAAGTATGGGAGCAGTAAAAACGGCAAGGTTGTTTGGCAAGCATCTGGACCGGATGGTCGATCCGGAGTAGCAGACTGCAATGCTATCTGCCATACTACTTCCAGCAATAGTCTAACTAGAGAACTTCCAAAGACAGCATGTGTCGAATGAGCTTTTTTTATTCCTGGCGTGTCTGCTGGACATTTTCAACACGCAGCTTAATGCCTACAACAACATCTGCTTCCTGTTTCAGCTCTATTCAGCTTCTCCGCTCCACCAGCGGGGCGGTTCTTGAGATCCTGGAGGGCTCGCATTGCGTTTGTTACTGGAATTCGCTCGCCGGGAGGTCTTTGCAGGAGGGATGTGTATCATCATCTTAGTTGTCCGTTTCCTCATCCACATGAGCGGCATTTCACTGCATCGACTGCTTGGACTCCAATCGACTCAAGGGCATTTTCAAGAAGGGACAGGCGTCATCACCGTCGCCGCCATCTTTGCGCAAAGCTCCACCCACCACAAGTACTACCTCGGCTTCGACTGCGGCATTGTTAGCCACGACTACGCCATCACCACGTTCTTCGACGGGATTTTCATCGGCCGCAAGTACTACCTCCCCATCATTGCAGTCTACCTTGACTTCGGCTACCGTCGCGGCTCCAACCAAGCCCAGGAACATCGAGCACCATGGGACCCAGGCGATCCTCGGCAATGTCGGCTTGGGGTCAAGCCGAGTCGCACGGACGGAGGGATGTCGGCAACTGGATCATGCAGGGTCCTTGAGTCGGCGAAGAAGCAACACGCGATGCATGCATCGTGCACGCTCTCCCGTCCCCAGATACCCGCTACCGGCTTGAGGGAAAGCCGGCTGTTAAGGGGGAGGGGATGTCAGCCCCCTTGCTATGTTGGGCTATTAGTGAGGGGCTGGGCCCAGCCGGCCCGTTACAACAACGACTACAAGTACGAGGGCCAAGGGACAGAGGAGGCATCCGCGTAGGATCACGGCAAACGGCGGCGGCTACTCTCCTTTCCCCTACCTCCAGTTCTTCCCCTGTTCTTCCTTCCCCTGCAAGCTTTCCTCTGTAATTTCTATGCTACTGCTACAATTCGTCTAATGAAGTGAGTAATCAAGAGAGATCGTAGCAGGCTCCTAACAGAAGAGGTGAAACACATAACATGGAGCAAAAAATTAGAGAGAGATGCTGCTTAATTACATCAAGTTCCTTTTCAAGGGCATCTAGGTCTCTCAACCACAAAGTTTTTGGAGTTGCTTTGCCCAAAGTTTCAGCTTTGTCCTCTAATTTCTTCTGCTGTGCTATGAGCTCATGTACCTTCTCATGATTAAATGTACCTATTGTCATTGTGAAAAGATACTCATAATCGATCACATGAAATCCTTCTGCTTCCACTTCTGTAGCTCCTCCTACAGCAACTGGCTCGGCGGTAATGTTTCTCTTTGGTAATGGTTCATATCCCTTCTGCGTAAGCTCCAGGATTAGCTCTGTCTTCTTCCTTTTAACCAGGTCGATGTCCCCGGAGATAACAGCATGAATAAACTTCGCTTTGTTCTTAAGCTTCAACAACTCTTCCCCAATATTTTGCAGCATTACTGCCTGCACAACATAAATTATTTAATGTGTCAGTTTGCACCTGAACATCATCATCACAGAGGGAAAAGCAATAAGTACCTCTCTTCTGCCATAAAATTGAAGCCTCAGTTTGAAGAACTCTTTAAGTACTGAAAATGCAACACAATTTTAGATTCGAGTCCACAAGAAGAGAAGAGGTCAATACAAGTCCGTATTAGATAGAGATACTCACTGTCCTCTGGGGAGTCGTATTTTCGAATTTTACCATCCGAGTCAAACAAGTGCATGTTTGTTGTTCCTATTGTGGTTGTCAGCTTGAATGTCTTCTCAAGTCCTTTTTTCTTAGCAATATTCATGTTTTGTTTACTCAAGATAACCTCAAACTCCACGTCCGCATGATTGTAATTGGGGCTCATGTCCTGCAAATTTGTTGTAACTGAAGAAAGTTAAAACATGTGAAACTCAAGATAAGGTACTATTTGTATAAGTATTTACCTCCAAAAACGGTGGTTCCTTGTCCTTGCCCTTACACAAGGATACAAGAAATTGTCTGTAATCGTTAGTCCAGCATCGGACGGGAAGCTCAGTAATTTTTAGCTTGGTAACATCAACTTCCTCTATAATACCAGTGATGGTATATCTGACACCAGCTGCCTTTGAACTTTTCTCCTTCACAGAGCCCTGTAAGGTTATAATGGGACTTGCATCAAAAACCAATTGTCGAATTAAGGACCAAAAAGTGTCGAAGTAAAAGCATTTCACGGACCTTGAACCCTTTGTACCAAGGGACCATTGGTACGATTGCCTCTCCATGTAGCAGCCTTTTCAGGTTAGCAATGATGTCTCTTGGATTATAGTTTGGGACATGGCTGCTCCATCCATTGCCAAAGCCTTTACATCCATTGACCAAAACCATGGGAATGACCGGAAGATACCTGAACAAATTAAAGTTGGCATATTTTAGGTTACACAGATCGATCATCTTGAAGTATGAATGTTCAAAGAGAGAATAATATTACCAACTGGGTTCAACCGATTGCCCTTCTTCATTCAGATAGTTGAGAAGAACATCATCGTCCTTGGGAAAAATTAAACGGGTGACAGGTGCCAAACTGGTGCAGATGTGGTGTGCCTTACCCGGATATTTGCCTCCCTGAAACGAATGTAAGCAGGCAAAGAAAGAAGCATGAGAATTGAGAACTCGTTGATATCATAGGGTACTTGGGCTTCTTATACAAAGCTAATTAACCCACCGATAGTCTGGTACCAAACTGGCCACGGGGCTTCAAAAGATTGATATTGTTGCTGCCAACAAAATCTTGAGCCATCCCGATGATTGTGCTTTTTGGACTCGGCTGACGGAGACCGTGGTCGAATGCCGAGTGCTCTGTCACATAGCCAGCAAGCTCTGCCACCTGTAGCAACGGAGGTAACGGATTTAGTTAGGAATATGCATGCCATAGTTGGTGATTCCTAATGCACAGGATAATAATTCAAGAACTCTTTGGCGCACGCACAGTAGCTTCTTGGATCAAATTTCTCTTGAGCGCGCAGAACAAAACCTTCCTCTGCCCAGATCTAAGGCCGTCGACCATCGAAGGTATTGCGAGGGCTGCCTCTGCCATCGGCTCTGGCGAGTGGGAAGAGACTGGCTGTTTTCGGTCTCGCCTTGGCCCAGTGCAACCAAAGGGTAACGCCGCCTGAAGATGGAGAGCCGGAGGTGGCGAGGCGAGCGACGGCTTGGTGGTGCTCGTTACTTGTTCCAGAATCCAAAACCGACCTCGTTTCCGATACCAATCGCGCACGGTTACGACGGATGCGTATCGACCAGGATTTCCTTGCCATGGTAACCAATCCGTCCCGATTTCGGACCCACTGCCCCGTATGTCAATCTGTGTCGCGTGGAGGACTCTGGAGGTGGAGCCGGCCGAGTAAGGCGGCACCAGCGGCTCCCTTTGCAGAGGGAAGAATCCGCGGCAACAAGATCTGGGGAGCTCCTATTTGCCGCATTCTGCGGCAAAAGGACGCCCCTTCGCGCAGGATGCGCCCGACTGGGCCGGCCTGTTGGGGCTGAACAAGAGCGAGCGGCCTAACGGAAAATTTCGAAAAAGAAACGACGGGCGCGAGGAGGAATTCTTTTTTTTAAGGTAACTCTTGCCGCTTTGTTTATCTAATATAATAAAAGTCTGGGATCTTATCCGAGACCACATCTAACACAAAGTCTGATGGCATCATTAGCCAAATCTTGCAACGTTCCTCTCCGACGGAGGGTCCACCACGAAAGAAAACGCTAAGGCGATAGGGGGCGATCGCGAGGCGATTGCACGTCTTCGCTAGGGTTATGGTTTTGCTTCTCGGGGGCGGTTTGTATCTGGCAGCGGCGAGGGGGGCGACGGCGCAACCCTAGACGCGGGCTAGGATCGGTGTTCTCGCCGTGGGCAGTGGCTCATGGCTGGGATGGCGGATGGCAAGGCGACGGCGGCCGCAAGGAACGTCATGAATAGGCCTAGGGCGGTGGCGGCTCCGGTGACGGGAGGGAGTTCAAAGAAGGCTACTCCGAAGACAACGGTGGCGTCTACGCCGGCGGCGCGTCAGACGAGTGGCCCGGGGACCAGGGAGGATTCGCAATCCCCGTTGGTGAGTAAGACCCTGGATCCGACGTCGAGTTTGTCTGCGAGGTTGGGAGGGATGGTTCTACTAGATAAGGTGGCGGAGGGGTTCATCCTTGAAGATCAGGAGTCAGAGATGCCAAAAAGCTTGAGATGGTCAGCGGTGGGGAAGGCGTGTACCAATCGTCCGGTGAACAAGACTGGGCTAGAAAGAGCGATGACACGGGCGTGGGGGCTGCATCGAGAAGCTTAGTTCAGGGACATGGGCTCGAATATCTTTGTGGTGCACTTTGGCAGTGAGGGAGATTATAAGCATGTTATGAATAACGGGTCGTGGCAATTCGATTTCAGTGTGCTGATCATGAAAGAATATGAAGGTAAGACGAGACCCTCGGAGATGGTGTTTGATAAGGTGGACATGTGGGTTAGGGTGGTGGATCTTCCACCGGATAAGAGGACAGAAGCATTTGGGAAAGCTTTGGGTAACTAGCTGGGAGAAGTGGTGAAAGTTGATGCGGACAAGGATGGAATTGCAAGGGGGAATCAGCTACGGGTAAGAGCTAAGATTGATGCGTATGAACCCCTAGTTCACGGTTTCTACTTGAAGAAATCTAAGGAGGAGAAGGTGGGCACGTGGTTTGATTTCTACTATGAGAAAGTCCCCCACTTTTGCTTCGAGTGTGGGTGGCTTGTGCACATGGCTGGCTTTTGCGAACCCCCTATTGATTCTTCGTCGCAGTGGGGTGGATGGCCGTGTGCATCTCCGGGAAGGAACACGAGCAAAGATACATCTACGGGAGGTGCAGCTAGCAGCAGCAACAACCGAAGTCATTCGCTGTATGATGATGGAACCAGGCAAAGGCACCGGGATGAACAGGTCCGTGTGAGGGACATCCCAACGAAGAGGAACCTAAACTTCAATTCTCTCAGTCAGCTGAAAACCGCACTGGCGGGCAGAGTAAGCCGAGAGATGGAGAGGTCAACAGCCCTAGACACGACAAAACTAGAGGTGTTGATGGAGGTGAGTATGGTCTGAGGGAGGGCCTGGAGATGAGGAGGAACAGAACCTAAGGGACAAGCTGATAGATACAAATCTTGAGAGAGAGAGAGGTGCTATGCCCAGGATGTCTCATGGGAGAGGAAAGGGAAAGGCTTTATATAGTTTCCACGTGGGGGACGCCATGCTCATGCATATGATAGGGCAGATCAGCGAGGGGGGGGGGGGGGGGGTGGCGTTCACATGCAGGATGGAAGAAGAAGGGGCTACTATGTACGAAAACCCAAGCAAAGTCCGGTATGTGAACACCGTGGTAGTCAGCGAGACATAATCAGTTTTGAGAACATGAAACGTAGGCCAAGGCAAGTATAGGTGGCTAAGGGTGGTATTGACAGAATAGATGGACAAGATGCTTTCATTCATGATACGCGACGTAAAACGTCGACGGTGTTTGACAGCATTTCAGATAACATGGATAGATCGGCGGACCTCGAGGAACGGGGCCGCCGGGAGCAATGAATATTTTAGCCTGGAACTGTCGAGGACTGGGGTTGGACTCGACAGTGGGCGAACTCTGAGATCTGATTATGTCCCACAACCAAGCGGTGGTGTTTTTGAGCGAGACTAAGAAGAAGGCAAGGGCAATGGTCCTTCTACATATTGTGGTATTAAATTTTCCACTTTTTTAAACAACTTTACTTCCCTAGAGTTGATTCATTCCACTAGACCTTCTTTTTGTGTGAACAATCTATTTGAAACAATCAATTTCTTCGCATCAAATTGTATCACTCAACAGCAAATCAATAAGATAACATCAAACCTGGTTTGTTTCGGTCACTCCCGCAGGCGGCCCAGGAGCGAACCCTAGGCGCCGCCAGCGAGCTCCCTTCGTCCCCACCTTCCCTCGCCGCCACGGACGCCGCCGGGCGAAGCTCGCTGCTCGGCGGCGGCGGGTCCTTCCTCCTCCGGCTGGGGCGGCCGGGCATGGGCGGCTGCTCAGGAAGGCGCAGGTGGGCGCTGGGTGGCCCGAGTGGGCGTCGGGCGAGGCTCGGGCGCGCTGGCCTCTGGCAGCGCGGATCCGGCGCGCTGACCTCTGGCGGCACGGATCTGGCGCCTTGCGGGGGCTCACAGTCGAGGAGTCTGGCGTCCTGGTTGCGCGGCGTTGCGGCTCCGGCGTGTGGTCTCGAGGTTGCGCCTCCGGCGGGTGGCGGACGCGGTGGCGTCGTTTGCAGGATCTGGGGCTGCGGCCCGGCGGCTCCTTCCCAGCGAGTGGGGTTGGGGTGGTGCCCCCCTTCCTGTCGTCGGGTCCTTCGTATCCATGCGGGTCGGCTTCCTGCTAGCTGCTGTGGTGTTGCGTCAAGGTGGGCGCGAGCCTGGGGAGCTGCAGGGCGAGTTGGGGCTGGAGCGGCCGGTGTGCCAGCTCTAGTTTTGGCAATGGTCGGAGTTTGCCGACGTCCCTGTCCCCGATCTGGCGATCTTGACCTCAGTGGACCGATTCGGGTCCTGTGTGTTTGTGCTCTGGGAGAAATTCCTACTCACCCATTGTGTGAGCCGACCACGACGGCGCCACCCCGACGTCGTATACCTTCCTAGAGGCGTGGTCTCCCAGCTATGTCGCTGTATCCGCTTGGCGTGGTTCAGCCGTCTTCTTTGTCAGAGGGATGTGCTCAAACTCCGGGTGAGAACCTTGCATTGACTATGTCGATGTCGGTGTCAGTGGCGTCTATGGACGTCGCCTTCCTCGCAGGAGGTGCCATTGTGGAGCTCCAGCACCTAGGGTACTTTGCTTTGTGGTCACCGGGTGAAAACCTAAGATCGGGCTCACTGGATCAGATGATGGTGTTGCGTCTTCGACAACACTTCCTCCTTGGAGGCGTCATCCTGGGGGCCCAAAGCGACGGTTCCCGTTGCGGCGTGTGGTTGAGGGTGGTGCGTTTGGTGGTGGTGGTGCGGCGAGCTTGGGGCCAATGGTGGTGTGTTTCTGCTTCATGTGTTTCTCTTTGGCTGTCCTTCGCGTGGTCTCCATCCTGTTGCTGTGCATGCTCAAGACCCTCCCATGGTTGCTGTTGTGCTGCGGCGAGCTTTGGGCTCTTGGTGCTGTGTTGGCTCACCTTTGCTCAATGACGACGCAATGATGCCTCCCTAGCCTGCTAATCGTTTCGACCGCCCGTGGCGGATCTCCCAGTCAAGGTTCGTGTTGAAGTTTGGCACTCATTGATTATGGTAGATCATCTATTGTGCCGTGGGGCTCGTACGCATGCCGATGCGGTGTGTTAGGTTGTTTGCAGAGTCTTAGTATTGTGATCCCTCGACAGCACCCCACATAAACTTGTGTCTCTCGTGGTGTTGATCTTTCTGCCTGCTAGCTAGGTCTTGCCTTCTCCTGTGTGGCATTTTTTTCTCATCTTCTGTAACCTTGTTACTTGTACAGTTTTCGGCCCGGTTTCCTTCATAAACGGGGTCAACTTGTTTAGGTTTTTTATCCGGTTTCCCTTATAGACTGGATCAGCCAAAGTTAAGGGGTGACTCTTGACTTTGGCAGCTTTTTGATCAATATATTCAGGTGGGGATCCTCTCCCCCTGTGACCGTTTAAAAAAAACCTGGTTTGTTTCCTTTTTCCTATTTTCCATTGTTTGTGTTTTTATTCTATGGATTTTGTGTGGTAGGAGGCTATCACCTATTAAAAGATTGTCCAGATAATGTACTGTCTAGTTAGTCTGTATTTCCATTGTCCGTCCTAAATGAATTAAGCATGAATAGAGTTTAAATTAAGTAATGTAATTTTATTCAAATTATTTTTCCCAAATGAATTTATACATGCATAGCAATATGTATCATGCCTTGCCATCTATGTTGGGACCTTGTACATCCACCTTAAATTCTGAGAACATTTTATGGATCTTAGCACACGATTTAAATTCCAAGAACAACTTTTCAATTCTGAGAACATTTTTAGAATACAATAGTATTTTTTTAGAATCTATGAACAAAACTTGAATTCGAAGAACACAATTTCAATGTGAAGAACATTTTTGAATCCTAGAACAACTTAATTTCAAAGAACAATTTTTGAATGTCCTAGAACATTTTTGATCCAAGAACAACTTCTTGAATGCATCGAACATTTTTGAATCCATGAACAATTTTGACTGCAGGAACATTTTTTGAATGCCTTGAACAATTTTTTGAATTGCATAATAATTTTGAATGTCATGAACTTCTTTAAATCCAAGAACATTTTTAGATGCTTTGAACTTTTTTTGAATCCAAGAAGAATTTTGAAATTCCAGGAACAATTTTTGAATGCCTTCAACATTTTTTGGTCCAGAAACAAATTTTGAATTTCTTGAACATTTTTCTAAATTCAAAAACATTTTTCAATTTAATAGAACAATTTTTTGAAACCAAGAACTATTGTGAAATTCTGGGAACACGTTTTGAATGCCTTGAACATTTTTTATCCCGGAACAAAATTTTATTTTCTTGAACATTTTTATGAATCCAAGAACAACTTTTTGACTTATTGAACATTTTTCATGCGAAGAACACTTTTTTTGAATGTATAGAACATTTTTTGAATCCATGAACAATATTTTAATTCGGAGAACATTTTTAATACTTTGAACATTTATTGAATCCCAAGAACAATTTTTGAAAAAATTGAATCCAAGAGGATTTTCCATTTTCAAAGAACAATTATTGATTGACTTGCACATTTTTTCATCCCAAGAAAAATTTCTTCAATGGCTCAAATATTTTTGAATCTGTGAAAATAAATCAATTCCGAGAACATGTTTAGAATTCAAAGATGTTCTTTGTATGTCATGAATTTTTTGGAATCCAGAATAATTTGTCAATTTGAATAACAACTTTTGAATTGAAAAACAATTTTGAGTGCCTTGACATTTTTTTAATGAAGAACCAGCTTTGTGTTTCTTGTGTAGCAATGAAACAGCGGCAAGAACCAGCTTTATGTCTCTGTTCCTAATTTCTGTGTCGGTTCCAGTCGTGTAGATGTTTTGTTAGAATAACAAAAATCACTAGCGAGCGTCAAAGCAGTGAAAGAAATATGATACTAGGTGTGTGTCGAACCAGAAACACAAGCAGCTGCAAGTCCAACCAGAAAGAAAACAGAAGCAGCTACTAGTCTAGAAAGAAAAAAGGATGAAGAAAACCGAAAATAGAAACAGGAGCGAAGAAAATCAGCCCATCGAGGCCGCCAGTGGGACGCTCTGTGCGAAGCAACGCCTGTTTGACGCAAAGAACGTCTTATAGGGCGCCCCCTAGACAAACAGGTCGGCTCAACAGACCGCCAGCACTTCTCACGTTCTCCTTTTTTTCGGGCCGACTTGTTGTTGGCCTGACCTGTCTGTATAGGGGGTCGCGCTATTCGTCACCCTGCGCGAGGAGGCAGATCCTGTATGACGCTCGTGTGCGTCCGATCGTCGCTGTTTCGCTGAAGCGAAGCGAGCGACGGAGGCAACCCGGGCCGGGCCACTTAGAGCCAGCACCTGGTTTTGGGAACCTTCTAGGAGGTTCCCTGAACCGTTTCTTATTCTTTTGCCGGTTTTTTTCCTGTTTTCTTTTTTCGTTTTTTCGTTTTTCGTTTTTCTTTCTTTTTTCTGTTTCTGTTTTTATTTCTCTTCTTTTTCCTTTTCTTTCATTTTATGATTTTTCGTTTTTATTCGTATACTTTGTTCAAGAAAATGCTTTGACATCCCAAATTTTGTTCATCGTTTCAAAAAGTGTTCACAGTATTAAAACTTTATTCACTATTTCAAATTTGGTTCGCTATTTAAAATTGTTCAGCATATATCACAAAATGTTCAATGGGTATATCATTTTAAAAACTGTGAACACAAAGCTGTTCAGCGTATATACAAAAAATTGTGCAATGTGTAGTTAAAAATGGTTCAGATTATTTTTACAAAAATGTTCAATGTACAAAATTTGTTCATCGTATATCCCAAAAATGTTCAATATGTTTTAAAATTTTGTTAAGTGTATATCACAAAAATGTTCACTGTGTAGGTAAAAATTGTTCATCGTATATCTAAAAAATGTTCGATGTATATTTGAAAATCGTTCATCTTATATAAAAAACCAATAAACTTTTGTTCATGTTTCTAATAACTGTTCACGTTTTCCAAAAAGAAAACACTTTTTAACAGTTGTTCGAGTTTGAAAATTTGTTCAGGAAAACATTACACATTCTTTTGAATGAAGATTAAAAACCGGATCTGCCTTCGTACATAGTACTTCAAGTTTACGTTGTACTTACAACCAATCCGAGTCGCTAGGTGCAGTGGCCGAGGATGCAGCCGTACAGTGTAAGGTCAGCGGTTCGAATCCAACTAGGTTTTAATTTTTCGTTTGTAGCGTTTTTTCTTATGTTCACTCGTGGCCTGGTAATGGGCCGGCCCGTTTGCGCGAGCCCTGCGCGGAAGCTCTGCTGTTTGACGCTAACGAGCGTCAAACAGGAGCTCCCGCGCGAGGAATAGTTATTCTTCATCCCCTCTCTATTTAGACATCAATGAACCGTATTTTTACGTTTTATAAATTTTGTCTCACTTTATACGTAAAAAGAGAATGTAAGAAAATATATGCTCGCCGTAAAAAATATTTTACGTTACGTAAAATTATGAATGTAAAAACATAATGTAAAACATACATAAAATATGATTTTTCTAGTCTTATAACCTATATTTTTCTTTTCCTATGCCAAACTTTACGTAGTGAATCAATATGAATGTAACTATTTGTACTCCAAATTTAATTTATTTATGAAATGATCGTAAAAGTACCTCGGGTGAAGAATAACTTATTCTGCCCCTGGATAATGAATAGTGTGTGTGTGTGTGTGTATATATATATATAATCATCAATAATATTTGACAAAATGTTAAACACGTATTTAAAATGTTGAACAAGTATTTAAAAAATGTTGATCATGTATATAAAAATGTTGAACAAGTATTTGTAAAAATGTTAAACAAGTATTTCATAAAAATGTTGATCATGTATATAAAAATGTTGAACAAGTACTTGAAAAATAGTGAACGAGTGTTTGAAAATGTTGATTGATTATCGAAGAAATGTTGATCATGTATATAAAAATGTTGAATAAGTATTTGAAAAATGTTGAACAAGTATTTGAAAAAAAAATCTTGTATAAAAGAATGTCGAATGAAAAATAAAAAGAAACAAAGGAAAAACCAAAAACAATGAAATCTGAGAAGAAAAACTAAATAAACAAGAAAAGAAAACAAAAAAACAAAGAAAACCGGCTCCGATCGCCTCTAGTAACGCGCGATCCTACTACTAACCAGTAATTGGAAGTGGGTGTGTTGGTTAGCTGCGTTGGTGTCCCCACTCGCGACCAGGGTTCGCTCGTTTTCTTCCCTATTTTTTCGATCTACGCGCGCTAAAATGGGCCGAGCCAACACTGTTTACCTCGTCGCATGAGTTTCCTCTTGACTCGCTTAAGGCGAGAAATAGTCATAGCGTGTCTAGGGGGCGGCGGCTGTTCCTTAGGTGCCCCAAATGGCCGGCCCAAAATGAATTTCTTTTTGTCCCTTAATCTACAGGTACGAGGAAAGCAATGACAAAACCAAAAGGGATAGGAGGTCTAGGGTTTAAGGACTTCAAATTTTTTAACCTGGCCATGCTAGCTCGACGGGCATGGCGTATACTCCAAAACCCCGGAGACACTCAGTGCTCGCATTCTTAAGAGTGCATATTTCCCGACTACCACTATCCTGCAGGCGACACTGGGTGGGCACCCCAGCCATGTCTGGAGAGCAATTATCGAAGGGCGAGACACACTAAGGCAAGGGCTCATTCAGCGGATAGGCAATGGAGAATCTACACAGATATGGGAGGATACATGGTTACTCAGAGATGAGATGATGCGGCCCTATGGATGTTTAGTTCCTAATCCACCAACCCTTGTTGCCGAGCTTATTGATCACACCAGCGCCTCCTAGGATGAGCAGCGGATTAGGCAAGTATTTTTGGCCATGGATGTGCGAACCATAATGGGCATTCCTCTATGTACACATAATTCTGGAGCTGGAATTTTGAACGCAATGGCATTTTCACTGTCAAGTCGGCCTATCGCATGCTTGTGACCACTCGACAGCGATGCGAGGCGTGGCTGGAAGGGGAGGCCGGACCATCTTCAGCGGCAGCGGAGGAAACACATTGGAAAACTCTGTGGCAGATCAAAGTTCCTGGAAAGGTGAGAATGTTCCTCTGGAGACTCTCAAAGTAGTCATTACCAACTGAAGATGTGCGAGCACAGAGTCACGTGGCAGACAGCCCCCTTTGCGGCGCTCCAGATTCTTGGAAATATTCCCCAATAAACTGCACAACTTCAAGATGTACGTAGGCACTAATTGATAAAGCTCTTGCTCAGGAATTGGTAAACACAACCGAACCATTGAGTCTTTATCTCATGAGCAATTCGTGCTACTAGCTGTCACACATTGGGCCATATTGACAGCTAGACGTAAAGCTATTCACGAGCAGATCTTCCAAACCCCGCAAGCCACTCATTTATTTGTAAGAAATTTCATACAGGAGCTCAAGGTATTGACTGATAGACGAGACACAAGAATGCCAGGACGAGATGCTGGGGTCCAGGGCACTCTGCCAGAAGGCCCCGTGAGCAGGCTACGTGAAGATTCATGTTGATGCTTGGGTCAGAGCAGGAAGAGGCGGCTCGGCAGCGGCGGTTTGCCGTGATCAAAATGGTAAATATCTTGGAAGTTCAGCCTTGGTTATTGCCGGACTAGAGGATCCATTGATTTTGGAAACAATTGTATGTAGAGAGGCACTTGCTCTATCGGAGGATCTCAACTTACACAATGTGGCGATTGCCTTTGACTCCAAACAGGCAATATCAGACATCAACAAAATCAGTATGGGAAAGAATGGTTCAGTAGTGAAGGATATTGTATCTCGATCAACTCATTTTCTCTGTAGGTTTTCTTTTGAAGGACGTGCGGCCAATATGGAAGCACATAGGTTAGCTAAGTTTTCTCTTAGTAGAGGGCCGGGGCACCACATCTTGGTAGGCCAACCCCATGATTCTAAATGTATCCCACTCTATGTGGATTTTGATGAATAAAGTTGCTTTACCCCCTAAAAAAATTATCCCTCTAATTTATGTAACGAAAATTCTAATTCATATTTGGAAAAGTACCATAAAAACAGAAAAAACATTCATGTGAATAGATGTGAATGCATTTAATTTAATTTTAGAATTTTAAAAAGTCATAATTTTAAACCGCACATCGGAATTAAGATCCATTTTCACCGTTCGAATTCTCTTGACGTGCTCTTCAAAACTAGATCTCTCATGGCTAAAGTTTCGATGAACTTTTTTGTGTGCAATTTATTCCCTATTTGGTGCAACTGCCTAACTATCGATGTGCAACTACCTGATAGCCAATGTGCAGCTTTTTCTCTACCCCTGGACGTGTCGTTTTCACTTATGACACCTCCAAACCAAACTACCCCCTATGAGTGAAATGTGCAACTTCGTCTGCTACCTCTGCCAACTGACTAGAGGTCGATGTGCAACTTTTCTCATGTCCATAGATGTCAGATTTCATCGTTTGTTGTCTTCTTCAACTACCTAGCAGTGGACGTGCAACTTCGGATGCTGCAACGACCAGCTGCCTAACAGTCGGTGTGCAACTTTTTCCCATACCCATGGATGTGTAGTTTTCACTGATAGCACCCCGTCTCAATCTCCACTGCTTGTGAAATGTGCAACTTTAGCCCCCCTCCCTATAGGCAACTTTGTTGTACCCTCGTAGATGTGCAGTTTTTCATCATCCAACAATCCTTGTGAGGGAGATGTGCAACTACGTCTGTCTGCCCCAGCCAAGTGCCTAGCGGGCTTCGTGCAACTTTATCTATTGCCCTGCCAACTAAAACTAAACATCCACAAATAGAAAGGGAAAAGAGTTGCACATCGACTACTACGCAGTTGACTGAAACAACAGACTAAATTGCACATATCATTGGTAGGGTAGGTGGGGCAAAGTGTGCCAGTTGTGAAAAGTACACATGCACGAGTAGGGAGAGGTTGTGCATCGACTACCAGATAGTTGCCTAGACACGAGACTAGTTGCACATCACAAAAGGTTGGTTGTCATAGATTGCTAAGTTGCGTTCTCATAGGAAATTGGATCATGCGGTTCCAAAATTAATTTTGAAAAAAGTTGCACCGTATAGCACCAAAGTTGACATCAAAAAATTCATCGAAACATACCATGCGTGATCTAGTTTCAAAGATCTCGTCGCGAGTATTTCAACGATGAAAACGGATCTGAATTTCGATGCAAGGTTTGAAAGACATGACTTTTTAAAATTTTGAAATCCATCAGTGTTGCAGCCCACATGAGCTTCGAACAGTGCGTGCCATGTCATACATAAAGACCAATTTAGACCTGCATGCATGCGTGTGGAGTGGCAGCTCGATTCCCAAAATAGTGGGTACACACTTTATAGGGATTTGGCTTTGTTTATTCAGACGGAATCAGTCCCACGAATTCTAAAAATAGACGCTCATCCCACAAATTAAAAGAAATTACCACAAAAGAAATGAGAAAGAATTGAATGTAATCAGTGCAAAAACTCATGAAAGAATACAACCACCCCTAAAAAAGTCCCAAAGGCCAAAGAATACAATGTAGCACCTCCACCGATAGATTGCAACCTTGTCATTTAATTTTGTACCCAAACGATGCAATTTTATGATTCAAAATGGATAGTAGAGCAATCTCTCAAATGGTCGCTGGATGTGGCTTGGGATTTATCAGCAATAGGAATTGAAAGAAACAACATGAAAGTTCATGTTAAGCACCACTGGAAACCACCCGATGCAAATACTATCAATCAGTGTCGATGATGTCTTCTCTAAAGCAAACCACGAAGGACGGAAGGAGGTACATGCTTGGACTCTGAGATCATAAAGGGGAGCTGATAAGGGTGCAAGCATTATTGTATAATGCAGCTGCTAGTGCACTTGCACTGGAAACTCTTGCAACCAGAGACGGCGTTCGACTCGCCTCCGACTTGGGATTTCACAAGGTTGTTGTGGAAAGTGATGCTCTGCATGTAGTGAATCTATGAAACAATATGCCCGTCAACCATTCTCAGGTTGCTGCAATGCTCCATGAAATTCATGAGCTTCCTGTGAATTTCAAAGCTTTCCAGCTCAAGTTTACGAAACAAGAAGCAAATGAGCATGTGCATCTTTGCGTTGAGCATGCTAGTCTGGGTAGAACGAGATGTCTATGGATAAAATGTGTTCCTAAATTTCTTCTAGATTGCATCAGGAAGGACTCCAAACGTATACAAGTTCTTTTCCCCGCAAAGAATCAGACGAGCTAAAACACACGCGGTCAAAAATATCCATGATATATCTAGTTACATCAAAGACTTTCTACCACTTCCATCATCTTTTGCAATATTCCTCCAAAGCTACCGAAGACGACCAAACATATGCAAACTCATTCAGTCTCATAGGGATAAAACGTCGTCCTTCAAGACAAGGAGCCTCGCTCTCCAATTCCTTTTCTGAAAATGATCAAGTGACAACAAAGTATCGAACCTCGGCCAACTCCATGTCAGGTTTTGACTGCATCACATTCCGCTGACAATCACACAAGAACCAACAATCCCAAAACAATTAAATCTTCATCCTAGTATCACTTCACATGAGTGCGAAGCACACATACCAATTCTATAGCAGCACAACACAACAAAGCGAAGTCCCAACACCGCCTCACACATGAGGGCACCAACTATAAAGAAGCAACACAACACAAAGCTATTTGAGTTGACTCCAAAAATGTGAGAACCCATCAGTGTGTTATGGCTAGAGTATTACAAGGCAAGCAATGAGGCGTTTATTCATTGTCGTACCAAGGAAAAAGTCTAGCGGCAAGAATGGAGTATGATAAAAAATGATCAAATAAATCTGTCATGACCACCCCTTATACATGTTGAAGCATCGAAATACAAATCATCAAATCCATGGTGATCTCTAGGACCAAAAGAAAAATGGACGCTCCGCTGTTGGTTGCATGAAATACAACGACTACACTAACATAGGAATAGAGCCGTACATGAGACTATTCCATTGAAAACCACATCTATCTTTGAGATGCCACCTGAAAATACACACACACCAACGTCAAAGATTTAAAAAAAATAAACATTTCTTCTTCTTGCATGATACCATATCAGACACTGGAGACGATGGGAACCGATGGCAAAAAAAAAAAATCTTTGCCTCAAGGGCAAATAGGTTTTCCCTCTACTCTTGTAGTTGGATAAGTTGAGAAATAACATGAGCTACATACCGAGCGGGCAGATAGTTGGGCTCGCGTTATGAGGGACAGAGCCAGGATTTGAACATAGGGCGTGGAGGGGGGGGGCGAAAGAGATAACTGTCACACACATAATAATATGTATATCTAACTGTCCAGAGACAACTCACGAGTGGCTCCTCCCAACCCTAGCCGCCCCTCCTCCTCACCCCCTTCCCTCCTTCCTCCCTCGCCGCCGCCTGAGGCAGCCGCCGGGCAAGCCCGGGGCGCCAAGGATGGTGGCGGCGGGGCCTCTGCTGCCCTCGCTCCCGTGTGGGGGAACCCGGATCCAAGCGGCTCTTCCATTGGCAAGGCACGGCCGGCTAACAGCCGTGCGGGTGGTGGATCCGGTGTCCCAGCCGCGCGGGCGGCGGGATCCGGTGGTCGTTGGCGGCCGACGGCAGCTTCTGCGTCGGTCGGTGTGCGTGATTTGGCGCGTCCCTTCCTCCCCTGTTCGGCGTGCGGGTCAGCCTGGTCGGGCCGCGCTTCCTCTTGGTCGCCGGTTCTGTACAGGAGCTGCTGCTGGTGGCGGAGATCTAATTCGGGCGAAATACCTGGCCGGCCATGACCGGCCGCGCCGACGGCGACGCGTAAGGGCGCCGTTTCCCTCCTTGGGGCATCGGTATGGACTGATCTCCTCACTTCACATTCCCCTAGGTTTCCCGGGCGAAAGCCTAACTCTGTTGGGCGGCGGCGGCGCTCACGGCGTCGTTCCCTTCTTGAAGGCGCCGCTTTGGGAACCTTGGGGTTGGATGGCGCTTGTGGGTGGTGGGCGACGGCGGTGGTGCGGCCCTTTCCTAGCATGGATTTATGTTCGCTGCTTGGAGATGGAGTCGCGTAGGTGGAGGTCGTCGTCTGGCGTCGTGGTTGTGACGCCCGGGTAATTACGCTACAGTAATCCCCGCTAATGATGCCACGTCACCTAGGTTACTTTGGATAAACTCACGCTAGTTCGAAACCTGTTCGAATTCAAATTCAAAATCAAGCAAACAATAAAAGTTTTCAAATATTAAAACTAAAATGTTCGAGGAGCCAGATAATGCATAGGTAATTATGGTGGTGAAACCACACTTTTATAAAATGTTTAAATACTCTAAAATGAATATAGCAGGAGCTAATACAATTATTTAAGTGCTTTAAAAATAATAAACATTTTCAAAACTAATTTGTTATAGTATTAAACTATTGTGGCAGTGGCATAATTTGTAAAATCTATTTAGGTGCCACTTTAGTAATTTACTAAAACTAAAATAAAAGAGAAAACTAAAAGTAAAACGGTAAAAGAAAAATTAAGAAAACAAAATACAAAAAAAAGAGAGAACACTTCCCCAATCGGGCCACTCCTACCGGGCCGCTCATCAGCCGCCCACTGCCCACCGGCGCCTACTAACCCCACCCCCAAACCCTAACCTGCTCCCCACTCGCTCCCACCCTCGCCTCGATCCCATCCGGATCGGGATCGATCCCCCACTCCTCGACCTCTCTCCTCTGCCTCGGATCGAGGCAAGGGCCCCGACCCTTTCGCCACGCCGCCGCCGCCCGGCGCCCATCCAACCGCTACTGTCGCCCGCCCAACCGCTGCCGTCGCCTCGCCTCCTCGCCTCCTTCGCTGGACGCCGCCGAGGCCTTCGCCTCGCTTCACCATCGCCGAAGGCTGGCACCTCGCCGCGCCTTCGCCGGACCTCCCCGCCGAAGCTCGCCACCGCCCCACGTGCCACGGCTTCCTCCTCGCCCCGTCGGAGGCCGTCGACCCCGAGCCGCGCCACCCCGAGCCCCTCTCATGCCACACGCCTGCCTGTCGGCCCATCCGGTCGCCGGACCTTGCCGGCAGGGTTCCCCCAGCCTCCTCGAGCCCTCCTCGAGCACGCTACGCACCTCTTCATGCTCACAGTGAGCTCCTCCGTCGATTCCCATTCTTCCCTTCAATCCCGTCTGCTTGCGTGTTGCCCCGCCATGACCAAGCTCGCCGTGGTCGCCCGCCTTTCGCAGCTCGCTCAAGATGTGCACGGCTTGTTTCGCCTTGCGGCGCCAGGCGCCGCACTGCCACGCCTCAGACCTTGTTCTCCTCACGGGCGTTTCCACTCCGGTGATCACGCCAAGGCCAGAGACCTTGGCCGACGCCGACGCCTTCATACGCTGCCTCTCTGGGTCGGGCGCCATAGCTTATATACCAGCACTGCATGCGCTCACATAACCGCTTAGGACCCCAAGTCACTGACTAGGGGCCCCCACCCCTGAATTTATTTAGAAAATAAAAATAAATTGGTTTAAAAAAATAAATAAATTAATAACTAATTAATTAAGTAATTAAATTAAGTTAATTAATCCGGGTTAATTAATTCAATTAACTAATTAAGTTTAATTAAACTATAGTTAAATTTAACCTAATCCTAATTAACCTAATTAGGATGATGTGGGTCCCCTCGACCCACATGTCGTTGACTTGGTCAACAGTCAACGTTGATCTTGATGTCAGCATGACATCATGTCGATGTCATTAATCTGTTTTTTTCGAATTAATTTAAATATTTAATTAAATTCCGTAAATTAATAAATACTTTAGAAAATCGTATCTTTTAATCCGTAGCTCGATGAAAATATTTTCAACATGAAAGTTGCTCGTAACGACGAGACGAATCCGGATACGCAATTCTGCTCGTCCGCCACACACCCCTAACCTATCGAACCTGCAAACTTTCCTCTCCGGTTCAACTGTCTGACAGACGTCCCGAACCGGAAAACTTTCCTGATGTTTTTCCCCTTCACGGTATCGCTTAGTGCTACGTTAGAACACGCCTAGCTCATTCTGTTGTCTGTTATGCACTTGCTCGCTATGTATTTATCGCTTTCTTCCCTCTTCTCTGGGTAGATCCCGAGACCGATGTCGATGCCTCGTGGTCGCATTTAATGCCACCGACGACCCTCCTTCTTGTCTCGAGCAACTGTGCAAGCCCTCCCTTGATCATCAGATATCGCTTACCCTTTCTATATACCGCTTGCATTAGAGTAGTGTAGCATGTTACTGCTTTTCAGATACTCCTATACCGCCGCATAGCTTTGTCCCTTGTAACTTCATTTGTTACCTTACCGCAATCCTATATGCTTAGTATAGGATGCTAGTACATTCATCTGTGGGTCTTCATACTTGTCCGCTCATTGCTATACTATCGGCCGTGATCACTGGGAGGTGATCACGGGTATATACTATATACTTTACACTATTACATTACCTGTGATACTGCTCGGAGATGGGGGCTGAAAGCGATGTGTGGCTCCATCCCAGTAGAGGTGGGCACAGGTTCCCGACGGCCCCGATTGTTACTTTGTGGCGGAGCTGACAGGCAGGTTGAGACCGCCTAGGAGAGAGGTGGTGGGTTCGCCCCGCTCGCGCTCATGGATACTTAACACGCTTAACGAGGTCTTGGTATTTGATCTGAGTTGGCTACGAGCTTATACGCACTAACCATCTACGCGGGAGTAGTTATGGGTATCCCGCCGTGGTATCACCAAGTACTTCAGACGTCAATGACGAGCGGCGCGCCACGGATTGGACCGAACGCTCGATGGGCTAGGTCTGCTTCCCATTACAGACGCGAACGTCTGGTGTGCTCAGGCGATGGGCCTGGACCCTGCGCTTAGGTTTAGACCGCGTGTTGGCCTCTCTCACAGCCTAGGTGGGCTGCGACGTGTTGATCTTCCACCACGGCATGACCCAGAAAGTGTGTCCGCCAAATGGGATCAAGCGTCTTTGGGTAAGATGGTGCACCCTGCAGGAAGTTAATCTATTCGGATAGCCGTGATCTTCGGTAACAGGACGACTTGGAGTTGTACCTTGAGCTTATGACAACTAGAACCGGATACTTGCTAAACACACCCCTTCCAAGTGCCGATACAACCGGTGGTCGCCTCGCTCGTGGATAAGGAGCAGGGGATTGCCGGGTAGGATTATTGCTATGTGATGTTACATTGGAGGATTTCTGCTTGTCCTCTCCTACTGTTGTAAGACAGTGTCGAGCGTTTAGTCTTCGTAAGACTAGCTATCCCTCTTATTCTGGCATTCTCAGCTCACCCAATCGACATGGCCCTTTACACATATATCCATGCATATGTAGTGTAGCTCCTTGCTTAAGTAGTACTTTGGATGAGTACTCACGGTTGCATTGTTTCCCCCTTTCCCCCCTACCTATACTCGATTGCTGCAATCAGACGATGGAGCCCAGGAGCCAGACGCCACCGCCTATGACGACTACTACTCCGGAGGTGCCTACTACTACGTGCAGCCCGCTGACGACGACCAGGAGTGACCTAGGAGGATCCTGTGTGAGGCCCGCTTCCTCTTTCGATCTCAGATCCTGGGGCTTTGTGCTAGCCATCTTATGGCAACTTGTTTAACTTATGTCCAGACTCAGATATTGTTGCCTCATTGACTGCCTATGATCGAAAGCACTTGTATTCGAGCCCTCGAGGCCCTGGCTTGTATTATGATGCTTGTATGACTTATTTTATTTGTAGAGTTGTGTTGTGATATCTTCCGTGAGTCTCGATCTTGATCGCATACATTTGCGTGCATGATTAGTGTACGATTAAATCGGGGCGCCACAAGTTGGTATCGAGCCGACCGCCTCAGAGGAATCCCCTTCCAACTCCTTGGTCAAGTCGAGTCTAGACATTGCAAACTTTTTACTAACATGGCTGTGTGTCTTATGGGCACACGCCGCCATTGGGTGGTATTAGGATCTTTTACTCCTCGATCTTTACTCCGGGATTTCGAACTCTCTTCTATTCGGGTTAAACGATTTTGCTAAAAACAAAACTAACTTTAGGTTCTCGCAAGTACTTTCTCCCGGAGAGCCCTCACTTCAGATGATCGCTGCTAATCGTAAGATTCAAGATACTCTCGATGTTCTCTCGAGACTTTGTGCCCATCACTTTTGCTATTTCGATCACCGATAAATCCGTATGGATAACTACTTACCCTTGCCGCTCATACGATCACCCCCCATTGATCTTGTTATTACAAGATACCTCAAGTTTTCTATTGTTCCGAGAGTACGTTGTGCCTACCGCCTAGCGCCTTCCTTACTACATGAATACCCTCAAATAAATACTCGACTTGTCGAAAATTCCGCTCAACCCCAGTTGTTCATGTGTTTCGCAAAAGCCTTCAATTTACTATTCGATCTTCCGAAAATCCTCTGGAGCCTTTGGCTCTTGAAATTCTTGCTTGATTGCATTATGGTTAATCCCATAAGTCTCGTAGTCATATTGACATTCCTTGTCATTATCATTTTGAGTCTGTTGACTCAATATGTTTGCGAATACCCGCAATCATCATTGATCCTTATAAATTACCTTTCTGGCTGAGCTGCCATTCTTTCAACTGGAATTGGTTCTCGACCAATCCAAGTGTCGTAGATTGTACCCTAAGGCTATTCATCTTATCCATCCCTAGTTAGAGCATTGCTTCTGACCCCTTGATTTGGGAATCATAATTCCTTTGCATTTGACAATTGAGTTAGTCAGTTGTTTCTATAGTTTGATCTCCTTGCATTCTTCTTCCTCTAGTTGAGTACTGATGCTCACGTCAGACCCCTGGTGGACCATCAGGTCCATTATTGGATTTTACCCGTCAGCATCCTTCATATTCAATAACTTTGTGAGACCTTCCCCGATACATAATGCCTTTGGTAAATTGCATCCTCTCGCTTTGTCAACCATGCTCTACCTCCAAGCTTGTGTTATTTACTTTGAAACTGGTGGTATATGTTTCTAAGAAGCCCTATGGGTTGAACATATGCCTTCTCTAAACCGTGTGAACCCGAAAGTTTTCACGAATATTACTCTTCCGGTGCTTCGCCAGATAAAATTTCAACACCGCAACTTCATCAAAAGTGAGGAGTGAATGAAGGGTTATGCATTGGAGAAGTGGGAGTCTAATTTTGAACTTGTGTTCATGCCCATGGACCACGATGTATATCTTATCATTAAAGCTTCTCTTAAATGAATTATTCCTTCGTATAAGTTCATCTTATATCTAGGATCTCGGCCTTTTGCAATCGTGGTTCCGACCATGATTGTTCTTCTTGATCTCATTTCTCGGACAAGTTAAAACAATTGTCTTCTATGGATCAATACACCAGTCCAACCTTTACTTTGATCTTGTGTCGAGTATTACCCCCCTGGTATCTCGAGATTATCATGGAACTGCATAACTCCTTATGAGTTCTTCATTAAGTGCTACCGTCCCCTGATTCAATTTATCACGGGCTCTGAGTTGTTAAACACTCAAAGACACCGATAACTGAACCGAGTCCGCACTACGGTTCAACAACTCTTCAGTACGCTTCTATAAGTACGAAGTTTAAATTCGACCACGCCATTCCTAGCCTGTTTGGCTATATCATTGTCGTGATGATTTTAACCGTGCTACCCGGCCCTTCTTCTCGAGCACAATTTTCGACGATGAATTAACCTTACGCCGATCCTCATCGCCATATCATTTCGCCTTTGAACAACAAGCTTGGTTTCGAAGTTTGTGTCGCACTCCTTGGTTCTAATAACCTTTCACTTCATCATTACTTTGACTTGATGTCATCGTCGATCGATTACATCTTCATGAACTCTCGCGACAAAGGTGTCGTGATCATCAACCTTATGAGCTCTTCCAGGAATTCAATTGAATTCATGATGGGTAATACCATCCTTGCCCTCGATGATTCCTGTTCTCATCGACCACTTTATGGCCTTCCGTTCAACACAAGTTGTTCGTGTTTTGTGTTATACCTTGAGTTCCTTGCTACCCAGCAATTGTTCTTCTTTACCTTGGAGTATTACCATCCTTTATGTCAAGAATGTTCTGAGATTTGTTCCACCTCTTGAGGATTCTTGACATAGAAATACTTCTCACCATCACCATTCTTTTTTGGTGCTCGTGTTGATTCCAACAGGGGTACCAACAAGTGAACGGTGCTGTTTGGATTCTTCCCTTCTAGCAACCCTATTGCTTTGAAGTTAATGGTCGGCCGTTCATTCTTAGAATATTGATTATTGAATCATCATTCCGACGTTGGTCGTACTCAAATTCCAGCCCATATTTCGGTGCACCTCTCATCCATCGTTCAACTGTATGTTCTCCTCGAGCATACACCATTTTATCATTTGATCCGGCTAAATGTTATCTCCTTGTTCACTTAATTGTGGAAGTCCATCTTTTGGGAATCTCGTAAAATTACCGTTGAGTTCACAGACACCTCCCGGTCCTCTCCTTGGGTTAATGATGGACTCTTGTTAACGGAAATCACTTCATAGTTCATTTCCCGAGAATCTTACAGTGTCATCCCGTCAATTTGTGTTGCACCTTTCTTCTCAGGCATCCTGAGCCTGAGGTATCCTGACACCAATCATACCTGAATCTCCGTCAGATATGATGGTTGGGACAACTTTCCAAGATTTATGTTATTGGTCCTTTGATGAACCGGTAGCATGATGTCATGCCTAGCACCCCCCCCCCTCGGCTGGAGGACCTATCATTATAGATTCCTTTTCAGCAGGGTTATCCATTCATCCATGAGGGAATTGAAATACTGATTCTACAAGTTATTCCAGATGGATCCTTCGTGATTCCAAAGTCTGATCTTCACTTGAAGACCATGTCAATGCTACCTCGAAGCATGTCAATGGTACTCCGATTTTCAACAGGAACATTTGAAGCACGATGATAAATTTCATTTATCATTCATCCTAACACCGTTGTATGGGTAATATCATGAGATTCCTTCCCCCCTTACCTAAAGAGTTTTCTACATTAAATCCTGCCACGGATATCATGCTCTGCTTGTCCTTGGTAAGGATATATCCCTGAAATATGTGTTTAAACACATTTTCCTTTCCATTGTTCTCGCTTAATATGATAATCATATTTTACTTTCCATTGGTTGTTTGAACCTTTCTTGGGATATATATAATCTCAGCAGTGATAATCCTCGCTTAGGTAAGCACCTCGTGTACCACTGTAAGTAAGACCCTATTACTATTGTTGATGACATTCGGTAACCACCGGCGGACGAGAACCTGTTTATTGGTCCGCCTCGCTCAACGAAAGGTGAAAATGGTTCTCTTCGTCCCCTCGCCTTGGTACCTATGTTGTTGCCGACATGACCTCGAGACTCTCCTCCGACATGCCTTGCTTACATGATCGTGCAAGAGGTCACCAACCTTCTACTTTTTAACCACATGGTGGGCCCATAACCCACAGTTTCCACAGGATCAAAACTGACTCTCCAGACACCCCTCTTGCCGGGTTATTCCTCATGCTTGACTCAGTATGTAATTCACGGCCACCGCCATAGCGATCTATTCGGTATCGTGACGCGATACTTACTCTCGCCACTCGAACCCCTTCTCACCCGCTTGGAGCCTATTATGGTGCCTTTCGTACCTTACTCTCGAGGTATTTCAAATGTTCAACTCGAGAGATAATCTTATACTAATTCATGGGTTAGCCCCAGATTGTTCCCCTCAAAAGCATTATGTCGTAGGGAGCTGCCCCTTATCTTTCGTAAGTACGATGGAGTTCCCGAAGAAGTGGTGACAAGTTTATCATGATGCATCGGAATAAAGGATTGAAGACATCGACGAAAGGAACTAACTTCTTCGAGAGGATCCGTTAGAATATCGTAACCAGAACTTTCCCCTTACTCCCCTCTTAAATCTCGGGACGAGATTTCTTGTAGTGGAGGAGAATTGTGACGCCCGGGTAATTACGCTACAGTAATCCCCGCTAATGATGCCACGTCACCTCGGTTACTGTGGATAAACTCGCGCTAGTTCGAAACCTGTTCAATTCAAATTCAAAATCAAGCAAACAATAAAAGTTTTCAAATATTAAAACTAAAATGTTCGGAGTGAGCCAGATAATGCATAGGTAATTATGGTGGTGAAACCACACTTTTATAAAATGTTTAAATACTCTAAAATGAATAAAGCATTAGCTAATACAATTATTTAAGTGCTTTAAAAATAATAAACATTTTCAAAACTAATTTGTTATAGTATTAAACTATTGTGGCGTTGGCATAATTTGTAAAATCTATTTAGGTGCCACTTTAGTAATTTACTAAAACTAAAATAAAAGAGAAACTAAAAAGTAAAAGCAGAAAAGAAAAATTAAGAAAAACAAAATACAAAAAAAGAGAGAACACTTCTCCACCGGGCCACCTGGCCCGGCTACTGCCTAAATGCCGGGCCCACTGCCCACGGGCGCCTACTAACCCCACCCCAAACCCTAACCTGCTCCCCACTCGCCCCACCTCGCTCGATCCCATCCGGATCGGATCGATCCCCACCTCCTCGACCTCTCTCCTTCCCCCGTCTGGATCGAGGCAAGGCCCCACTTTCGCCACGCCGGCCGCCCGGCGCCCATCCAACCGCTACTGCCGCCTCCGCCCAACCGCTGCCGCCGCCTCGCCTCCTTCGCCATGCTGCCGCCGAGGCCTCTGCCTCGCCCCCCACCATCGCCGAAGGCTGGCACCTCGCCGCGCCTTCGCCGGACCTCCCCGCCGAAGCTCGCCACCGCCCCACGTGCCACGGCTTCCTCCTCGCCCCGTCGGAGGTCGAAATGACCCAGCCAGCGCCACCCCGAGCCCTTCTGCGCCGCCACACGCCTGTCCGGCCCGTCCGGTCGCCGGACCTTGCCGGCAGGGTTCCCCCAGCCTCCTCGAGCCCTCCTCGAGCACGCTACGCACCTCTTCATGCTCACAGTGAGCTCCTCCGTCGATTCCCATTCTTCCCCTTCGAATCCCGTCCGTTTCGTCGTTGCCCCGCCATGACCAAAGCTCGCCGTGGTCGCTCCGCCCCGTGCTCGCCCGCATGTGCACGGCCTTGCTCGCCTGCGGCGCCAGGCGCCGCGATACCGCCACGCCAGACCTTGCGCCCTCACGGGCGTTCCACTCACGTGACTGCCGGGCGCGTGAACCAGACCTCATGGCCGACGCCGACGCTGCCCTGGCCCTCTCTGGTCGGCGCCCGCCTATACCGCACCCGGCGCATTACAACCGCTAGGACCCCGGTCGACTTAGGGGCCCCACCACAATTTATTTAGAAAATAAAAATAAATTGGTTTAAAAAATAAATAAATTAATAACTAATTAATTAAGTAATTAAATTAAGTTAATTAATCCGGTTAATTAATTCAATTAACTAATTAAGTTTAATTAAACTATAGTTAAATTTAACCTAATCCTAATTAACCTAATTAGGGATGATGTGGGTCCCCACGGACCCACATGTCGTTGACTTGGTCAATAAATAACGTTGATCGCTGATGTCGCATGACATCATGCCGATGTCATTAATCTGTTTTTTTCGAATTAATTTAAATATTTAATTAAATTCCAGAAATTAATAAATACTTTAGAAAATCGTATCTTTTAATCCGTAGCTCAGATGAAAATATTTTCAACATGAAAGTTGCTCAGAACGACGAGACGAATCCGGATACGCAGTCCGTTCGTCCGCCACACACCCCTAACCTATCGAACCTGCAAACTTTCCTCTCCGGTTCAACTGTCTGACAGACGTCTCGAACCGGAAAACTTTCCGGATGTTTTCCCTTCGCCGGTATCGCTTAGTGCTACGTTAGAACACGCCTAGCTCGCTCATTGTCCTGTTATGCACTTGCGCTATGTATTTACTGTTTCTTCCCCTCTTCTCTCCGGTAGATCCCGAGACCGATCTTGATGCCCCGTGGTCGCATTTACGCCATCGACGAATTCTCCTTCTTGTCTCGAGCAACCAGGCAAGCCCTCCCTTGATCATCAGGATATCGCCTACCCTTCTCTATCGCTTGCATTAGAGTAGTGTAGCATGTTACTGCTTTTCGGATACTCCTATACCGCCTTTGCATAGCTGTCCTTGTAACTTCATTGTTACCTTACCCGCAATCCTATATGCTTAGTATAGGATGCTAGTACATTCATCTGTGGCCCTTCATACTTGTCCGTCGTGCTATATATACTATCGGGCCGTGATCACTCGGGAGGTGATCACGGGTATATACTATATACTTTACACTATTACATTACGTGAATCTTTGTTCGGAGATGGGGGTCGAAAGGACGGTGGCTCCATCCCGTAGAGGTGGGCTCGGGTTCCGGACGGCCCCGATTGTTACTTTGTGGCGGAGCGACAGGCAGGTTGAGACCGCCTAGGAGAGAGGTGGGCCTGGCCCTGCTCGGCGCTCAGCGGATACTTAACACGCTTAACGAGGTCTTGGTATTTGATCCGAGTTGGCTTAGCTTATACGCACTAACCATCTACGGGAGTAGTTATGGGTATCCCGGCCGTGGTATCACCGAAGTACTTCAGACGTCACGGAGCGCGCTACCGGATTGGACCGGAACGCTCGATGGGCTAGGGTCCGCTCGGCCACAGCGTGTAACGTGCAGGTGTGCTCGGGCGATGGGCCCGGACACTGCGGCTTAGGTTTAGACCGGCGTGTTGGCCTCTCTGTTTTGTGCCTAGGTGGGGCTGCGACGTGTTGATCTTCCGCTGCCGGGCATGACCCAGAAAGTGTGTCCGCCAAATGGGATCAAGCGTCTTTGGGTAAGATGGTGCACCCTGCAGTGAAGTTAATCTATTCGGATAGCCGTGATCTTGATGTGAACAGACGATTTGGAGTTGTACCTTGAGCTTATGACAACTAGAACCGGATACTTGCTAAAACACACCCTTCCAAGTGCCGATACAACCGGTGGTCGCTCTCGCCAGTGGATATGAGTGTGGGATTGCCGGGTAGGATTATTGCTATGTGATGTTACATTGGAGGATTTCTGCTTGTCCTCTCCTACCTGTTGTAAGACAGGTGTCCAGAAGCGTAGTCTTCGTTAAGACTAGCTATCCCCCTCTTATTCTGGCATTCTGCAGTTCAGTCCACTGATATGGCCCTTTACACATATATCCATGCATATGTAGTGTAGCTCCTTGCTTGCGAGTACTTTGGATGAGTACTCACGGTTGCATTGTTTCCCCCCTTTTCCCCTACCTATACTCGATTGCTGCAATCAGACGATGGAGCCAGAGGCCAGACGCCACCGCCTATGGCGACTACTACTCCTGGAGGTGCCTACTACTACGCAGGCTCACCGACGGCGACCAGGAGTAACCTAGGAGGATCCCAGCAGGAGGCCTGCTCCTCTTCGATCTCAGATCCCAGTTTTGTGCTAGCCATCTTATGGCAACTTGTTTAACTTATGTACTGTACTCAGATATTGTTGCCTCCGGCCGACTCGTCTATGATCGAGCACTTGTATTCGAGCCCTCGAGGCCCCTCGGCTTGTATTATGATGCTTGTATGACTTATTTTATTTGTAGAGTTGTGTTGTGATATCTTCCCGTGAGTCCCTGATCTTGATCGTACACATTTGCGTGCATGATTAGTGTACGATTAAATCGGGGGCGTCACAGTGGTGGCGTCAATGGCGGAGGACCTTCCAAGGCTCGCGTAGGTGGAGGTTGTTTGGCGTCGTGGTGGCGTCGATGGCGGAGGACCTGCCAAGGTTGTCACCTCAATCTGCTCTGAAGATGGACCAGTGGAAGATGGCGGCGACGACACATGTGAGTGCTTCAGACCGGTTTGAGTCCCGAACCCGGCAGATGGCTCGGTAGGGGCCTCCGGCTTTAGATGTTAGGCTTAGGTGAGAGGTATGGGTATGTGGCCCAGCTCGCACCCCTTCATCATTTGGATATGAGTAGCGGCAGATGCTGCCAAGATAGCGGATTTAGGCATATTGTTGTTATACTTTGTAAGGTCCTCAAGAATAATCAATAAAATGGCCGTATGCATCTCCCAGATGCAGAGGCCGGGGGTCATCCTCCTTTTCAAAAAAAAAAAATCAAGTCTCACGTAAAATGTCAATGTATACTTTGCAATAGTTGCACAAGTATTAATTAATGTATAAAAAATAGCACATGTTTTGCAACTGTCAATGTAAATTAGCTCTATGATTACCTATATGATCATAAGATTGGCAAGTTGAATTTGGATTTTCAGTACAAAGAGTTTGAACAAGAAGCAGATAGCTTGAAAGTAGCAATATGTTCTTTTCTTTCTATTTATTTTTTGGGTAGAGAAGTACAGCTAAACAGAGATAAAAGATAAGTATATTAGATTAGATCTATATCTATCACCGAGAACACGTGTTACGACAACTTCAGAATTGCTACTAACTAATGCATTAGGGATCACCGTATCAGGCCAGATCAATAATACGTTGATGTCAAAAAGTATATATTAATACCAGTCTGATTAATACTATGGTTATACCTAGAGAAACGATCTAATGCCGTCAACTGAGATAAGCGGCAGCAATCACAGCATAACTGCTTGCTTGAGTTTGGGTGGAGAAAAGATACAACGATCAATGTGGCTGATCGCCACAGGCGACCGCGATATTGGGAATTCACGGTCAAATCATGTGAGCAAGCTGTTAATATCTCTAGTTCTTGAATCGCTCCTTTTATGGTTTGAAAGACACAACCAAATCTAATGCTGGAAATAAAAACTAAACCTTGTTTCCTCGTTAGGTAGCTCATCCATCCATGAGGCCGGCCGGACAGAATGAGCTGCTGGATCGACACAATGACACTTTCCTATCGCCTTCCCTTCTGGATGGATAGATTAGACAGAAGATCTAGCAGGCGGCCGGCGGCCGCCCGCGATTGCTGGAGCAGTTCTTTTTAGGCCAGTACTGGGCGTCGGTGCGCCGGTCGAAAGGTTCCGCCGGTCAAGCCCCAGTCGTTCGATTCGCGAAATAATAACCGTCCAGATCGCATATTCTCCCTCACGAATGGGTCAAAGCCTCATCCTTCCTCGCGCACAGGTTGCGCTCGAAGCAGATGCATCCTCCACCATGGCGCCTCCTTCTCTTCCCCGGCCCTCGCGAAAAAAACCCCGCCGTGGATGCTTGGCTCCGCCACGCCATGCATGGCTCCGGCGAGCAATAGGGCCGGCCGCTCGGAGTGCAGCGGCCCGCCGGACCCCAAGGTCGTCGGATGTAGCACACGATCTCAGCAAAAAAAGAAAAGAAATAAATGTAGCAAAGAAAATCATAGGTCGTAGCAAAAAGCAACAACGGTTGCAACACAAAAAACATCGTCGCCGTCGTCGAGCCTGCAGCTCCACCATGAAAAAAGGATGTATCAAAAATTCTCAACGGACGTAGCAAAAATTACATCAGTTGCAGCAAAAAAGGTCACCGCCGTCGCAAGACGCAGCTCAGCGGTGAATGAATGTAGCAAAAAAATGAAACCGTTGTAGCAAAACAAATCACTGATGGCAGAAAAAACATATACCGTTACAACAACAAAATATGTGTCGCCGGACGGCTGCAACAAAAATTTCACAGGATCCAAGAATCCAAAGAGCCGGCTCCAAAGAAAAATCAGCTCATGCGGTTCCAGCAAAAATACCTTCACCGCCATGGATGCAGCGTCTTGAATCCTCCGTTGTAGCAAATCGAGTAGTCAGTTCCTGCAATTTACTTCACCGGTTCCAAAGACGAGTGTGGCCAGATTCCAAAGACAAAGAGTCAGAGCTTCCAGCATGGTGCGCCGATGGTCTAACACAACAACGGTTCCGGCACGGGACCTGCCCCTTGCAAGACGGGCGCATCGCTGTGTCCAGAGCTGCCGCCACACATTGTGTCCGTGAGGCCGGGCCGTCTGTGGCCATGGATCATGGGGGGTAGACTAAGGGAAAGGTTCAAAGGGCGGCGCTGGCTAACCGGAGTGGCTTGCTCGTCGGCGTGGATCAGAGGAAAAAGAGGAAGGGATTTCATGGCGGATTGGGATTTGAAAAGAGAGATGCAGCGCATGGGGAAAGAGAATGCGTAGAGGATAAGCTTTCTCGAAATAAAAAGTGGTGGGTGGGAGATGAGTTGTGTCGTGTCTGCGTGAGCGTAGCTCGAAAAGCGGTTAATCGCCGAAATGCCGGGCCGCCACGTACACTTGCATAGCCAAAAAAATTGGCGACCAACTGATCGCTATTAAGGTGCGGCACGATCGTTAGGGGGGGTCTCGCCCCCCTCGTCCCCCCTTGAATCCGTCCCTGCGCGTTATGCCCTTGCAACCTCGCTCATATCCGTGGTGCCCCCTCCTGCAATAAGCGAGGTTAGAGCATCTACAGCTGGACTTGGCAAATCTGGCTATCGTAGTTTTGTCATGACAGACGTCCTAGTGTGAGGACTTAGTTGTGAGGCCGACGCAACTAGGTAGTAGCATGAACGGGGTTCATTGGGACGAGTGACGCGAGTTTTTACCCAGGTTCGGCCCCTCTCGGTGGATGTAAAAGCATACATCCTGCTTCATTGATATCGATGATCATGATGCTCACGATTACAGAGGTGCTCTTTTCCTACCTCTTCCTCGAGAGCTATTGACTTGTCTATCTTAACTTGTCCCTCTCGGGGTGCTATGCCCCTCCTTATATAAGTTGAAGGGGTAGCTTACATGACTAGTCCTAGTAGGATTAGGACTACTCTATTACAAGTGGAATCCTAATCCAGATCTTGCTTCCCTTGTAAGGGAAATATTCCTTATGTCTTTCCTCTCAAGCCGACCCACCGGATATAGTACTAAGCCGGTCTTCTCCTAAAACGCCTTCTGGGCCTTGGGCCTTATTCTTCGTTCGACCGCCGTCAAGTCACTAGTGAGTCGCTGCATCAAAGGTGAGTTGCCGTGCTTCACTGGGTCACCGATGAGTCACCACGTTCAAGGGTCATATACATCAAGTCGGGTCATACCGCGGGGTATATCCCCGACATTAGCCCCCAGTTTAATTTGTATTTATCCATATTAAACTGATCCTGCAAATAAACACAAGAACAAATTTGACAGGTTGTGCTCCAGGTTTAAAAGTTCTTCTGAGCCGACACCTGATCATCCTTAAGTCCTTGTCATTTCCTTCTTGATATGTATCCATGATCTCATAGCAAATCTTCTTTAGCAGATATGTTTAAACTTTGCCAACGCAAAAAACAAGGCACTTCTTCTGAAAAGTCCTGGTCAATAAGCCAACCTAAAAATCAATTTGCTGACATTGGTTTCTTGCCGAAAAATATTATAAAGAATAATCCATTTGATTCGCCTTCCAATGCTCTAGCTTGACAAAAATATTGGTCTTGAAATACTCATCTGCTTTTTAGCCGGTTGAAGATGTAAAGGTTTCCGAGTTATGATTGCCAAAATTGCTGGGTTATGAAACTAATGATACTGGGTCATGATTGTTACAAACGCTGGGTCATAATTGTTGCTGACACCAGGTCGTCATTGTTGCTGACGCCGGGTCATGTAATTTGTCTTCCTGAGCTTTTCAGGCCGAATCCTTATAGGATGAATCCTCACAATCCGGGTTTTCTCATCCTGGATCAAGTGATGACTTGGTATCAGCTTTCTCCCTTATATGCATATCACATGTAGCCCCCAGGTCTTAAGAGGAGAACATAGGGATAGCTTAAGACTTGCTTTAATATAAATGCTGCAACTTTGGAGAAATCCGGGTTGTTCATGTAAGTTGCCAAGCATAAACTGAACATTCTGTACTTCTCATGTGTAGCCCCAAGTGCCGGGTCATTATGCAATAATGAGCATGGACTTTGTAGAACTGATTATGTAGACTTGAGCAGCAACGTGTAGCCCCCAAGGGCCGGATCAGTAAGATAATACTGAGCTGGGACTTTACATGTACTTCATTGGAAATAACATCATATAATGTAGCCCCCAAGTTTTGGGTTACCTTTGACAGGAGCAATTAGTAGCCCCCAAGGGCTGGCTCATCACTATGTCATGGGTCGGGTCTTCAATGAGGCGAGTTAAAAATGACCTTGCATTAGCCCCCAAGTGCCATGGTGTATGCTTGCAGCGACATGGGACTTGCATACTTGATGTAATCTTGATTTGAATAATGTAGCCCCCAAATGCCGGGTCGTATGCCTGCAACAACTCGGGACTATTCCTTCCATTGTAAAATAAAACCATATCCAATTGTCCGGGTGATGTTGTTGAAGCCTTGCATATCAATATTGAACGATGCTCTTTACTGTGAGCTGGTATTTTTGGATGAAGGAATAATAACCATTACTTTGAAAGGGCTTTGAAAACCTCAATCATCCAATACTGATTATGATAACCGTAATGAAAATCTAGCCATGTTGGCTATTTAAGATTTGAATAATATAACTCGGTTTGAAAACTGGCTTCTGCAACATAAACCAGGATATCCATGCATATATGAGGCATGATATGATGATGCAATGTATGTGTATGATAGCAGAGTATAAAAATGTCGGCTTTCAAGGCTAGAATCCAGGGCGGGTCATAACTCAGAGACTCATGGTCATACACAATCATTGAAAAACATTATGCTGGCGGTTGTTTAGCCAAATTTATACTGGCGACTTAAAGTCAAAAGCAAGGGCGGGTGACCACCCGAAATACTCAAACATGAGCAACATAATCCGGAGCCTCATGACTCGGGTAGTCAAAATTTGCACAAAAGCAAAAACCTTGAGAGCATAAAAACATCAAAGAAATCAAAATAGAAAAATACCAATCCCAAGTATTTGTTAAGCCGACTTTTAAAATCTGACTGGAAAAGTTGGCTCATAGGCCTCATATTTTCTTTCAAGGCCGCAAAGCCATTGAGTTTATCCTAGCTCATTGTAAGCCGGCTCTCACATGACACAAGCCGTCGTTTTAACCTTAACAAGTTCAGGGTCTTAAAAAAGATTGACTGTTAAGAGTTCGGAGGGTCACCTGGCGGAGTAGCAAGTTGCAAACAGGCAGGTGTAACTCATATGTGGCAACTCAGGCCGGTTAAGAGGGTATGAAAGCTAAACCCGGTGGGTTGGAAGCCCCCAAGTGACCTTAATCAACTAATAAAGACTCATATGCACAGAGATGAAACGACAGAGGCCCCGAATTTCGGGGATGCCGGCCTTATTCCGTTGATCATAATATCAAAAGCCCATAAGGCAGGATACCCATGTTTGAACCGCGCATCATGGCAGCAAATTCTCTTTGGCAACCTTTAATTTTTCTAAGAACTCAAATTTGCGAGAGATGAATTTCTCTTGAACCGGATGTTGAGCCGGATATTGAGAGCTCAAAACGTTATGGGAGAGAGATTTCCCTCGAGCCGGATTTTGAACCGGAATCTTTTCTTATAACCCAGAATTCTTCTATTGAGCCGGAACTTTTTGATTGCCATGCATTTTTAAGCTGGAATTTTTCTGACGGCCTTTAAATTTTCATCAATGTGGCCGTAGCCTCCGGGACCGGGTTATTTTTCCAGCTAATGTCCCGGGGTTCTTGAATTTGCTGAAACTGGTAAAATTTGCCGAGTCATGTCCATGTAGCCCCCGAATCTTAAGACGAAATGAGGAGTTGGCTTGAGATTCTCCATACTTGACCGTGATATAAACCGACATATAGTTGAACGGCGGAACGTTGGAATATGTTGAAGCTGGAAGCAAGGTGGTGAGTTGATGATCTTTGCATCACTCATTGGATATCCTTGACGTTGATAACGCGATGTGAATCCATGGAAGCTTGAGGTCGACTGTGGCGGGTTATAAATGATCCCGTATGATTTGTGTCAGTAATCTGGCCATTGGTTCATCCCAGCTAGTTGTTTAACCAAAACGTAGTGGCGGCGACTTGTACGCCTATCCATTGAGCCATCCGGTGGAGGCAGAGGCTGAAAATATATCATGACTTTCTTCAGAGTTGTTGGAATAGACCGGGAAGCAGGAGCGGCGGCTTGCATGCGCTCATTAAGCAGCCTGTGCACACAGGTGCGGCCTGGTGTGTTGATGTAGACCAGACCACGAGAGACGGATGGTAAAGACGACCGCAGCATCAGAGGCAGCACGGACGCGGGCGAGTGGGCCGTAGGCATATAGATGATGAGTCGACGCTGGCGATGTTGTGTCGTGCGTATCGTGAGTCAATCATGTATGGTAAGCCGCGCGGACGGGCGAGTCAATCGCAAGCGTGGTAAGCCGCGGACAGGTGAGTTAATCACAGGCATGGTAAGCCGCGCGGACGGGTGAGTCAGCCGCGTTGTGTTGATGTAGACTGGACCATAGATGTCGCGGCTTGCACATACATTCGTTGAGCATTATGGCACAGTCAGATGCTAGCACACGATAATAGTGGCGCGAGCTATATATCCATGACACGACCATCGCTCTCGTAGTGAACAATTGTCCTGCATCAAAAAATATTACAAGCCAGAATACTTGTTCTCTAAAGAATAAAAACATATCAATAAAAAATTCTAGAGAGGATTCACCTGATTTGTCCGGATGATAAATGATCCGTTCTGTGAACAACTTCCATTACTTGCAATAGCAATTTAGCCACTCTCCCCTGCCCTTGCAAAATGGCATTAACCACAGCAAGTGGAAACATGGTGGCTTGGAATGAGGCTGATTGGGGTGGCTCAACATGAAGTCACAGTGATAACAGCGGAAGCGGCGGTTTGAAGCACGACCGTGGCGGAGCCTGGAACCGGGCGGCTCAGCAGACCCTCCGTGTCATTAAACACCTGGCCACTTGACTTTTCTTTCAACCAGTCTCTTCTAATATCTTTTTTAACCAGCAGAAGGAGTAAGGCAACACGGCATTTGAAAGCATTAGTGCGTAACCGCAATAGCACCGTTCAGAAGGCCCTTTAGTGCAGGTTCCATAACCGCACTAATGTGTGAGCACTAAAGTTTCTTTAGTACCGGTTCAAGATGAACCGTGCTAAAGGGAAACCACGTGGCATGAGCCAGCTCAGGCTCGAGTTTTAGTACCGTTGGTAAGACCAACCGGTACTATAAGGTTTGGGGTTTTTTAGTTTTATGATTTCTTTTCATTTAATTTTGTGTTTCCATTTTAATTTTTTTCGCTTATTTGGTATTTTATTTATACTACACATTGTACACGTTATGCATATATATATATATATATATATATATATATATATATATATATATATATATATATATATATATATAAAAATAGAATTTCTAGTAGAAGAACCAATCATGCATATATATATCATCAATGTCTCACAAACCATCATATTAATTAATTCACACATACACACATGTATAGCTATATACAATTTCTCCTACATATGCATGTTGCCTTGAGCCAAAGTGGCATTAGCCTAATTGGTGCCTTCTGAGCACGATGACAATTGGAAGTGGTTTTCATGGGGCGGTAGCGGTAATAGTATTCTCCTTCGGATTTATGACCTGGTCGAGCAAAAATCCCGCTATTTCCTCTTGAAGTGCTTCTACGCTGGCCGCTTTCTAGGAGCTTCTCGCACCTCTCTTAACTGTTAAGAAGGAGATCAATATGCATGTGTATTAGTTGTGTGACTAGATATCGATAATGGTGTAAAATTGTGAATAGTGTTTTGACAAGCGTGCCCATTCCTCGTCTTTGAGATGTGCTCCTTTCGGACGCCATCATGCGAATGTTCTCGCAAACGCAGAATGCACACAGATCAGTCCCCTGCGCCTACTTCAGGGCCTTTACGAGAGTGGAATTTGATCAGATAATAATTAATCAAGCATGATAATTAAAGAGATGGCAGCTAGCTAGCTAGCTAGTACTACTTAATTACTTACCTTGGGTCTTCCCCATTTAAGCTTTTCTTTCCATTCGCCTTCCGTGACGCCGATGAACCTTGCCCAAGCCTGCCTACCGACAAAGAAAATGAATAAAGGGGTTATTAAATAGTTCATATCATGAAATGATTTAACTAAATAGGCCGAGATATATAGTTAATAATGATTGAAATTACCTGTTGACTATCCCAAACAAGATGTTATAGTCAGTTTTTTCTTTGAGTAGTGAGTCCAAGATTTCAACCTGTTCAAGGCCAACTTTAATGACACACAAGACCCAGTTGAAATCTGCATGCACACACGCTTGCATGTCTTAATTAAGCGGGCATATGTAAGCAAAAACATGTAGCTAGCTAGTAGGCAAAAACAGAGAATTTGTAGTACAAGACAGTGTGACTCACCGGAAGTTGTAAGGAAGTAGTATATCTTCATTGTATTTGAGGCGCTTCAAGAACTGTAGCATGCTGTCCTCTACGGCCTTTTGATGACGTGCATCTATATTCCATGTGTATTCATTAACGGTGTTTGGGTCAATGAACCCAATGCCAAAGCGCCCACCTTTTCTCATTTCATACATCTTCATCCCGCATATAATACCACGTAAAAGAATATAGTGAGGATAATTACAGGTAATGATTGATCAAAAGGATCACCACAGCTAGCTTGAGACTTAAATTACAGAAAGAAATCACTTACAGACAATAGCAATCGATTTATAGATTTGTCGAATGCGTCTTGATTGTATAACCTAAAACAGCTCAGAATACTCAACGGACATGCCTTTCTCATGGTAGTAATTCTCCTCCTTGACATTCACCATGAGTGACAATCTATCGGAATTCTTGGTAATGTTCATGTACCATTGATGCAATTCATACATTCTCGTTGGGAGGTTCTTGACCTTGTCTGGCTCGACCAAAGGTTTGCCCCGGACATATTTCCGCTTTATTTCACCCTCTCTAAGCACAGTGCATGGGCTCGATCTCGAGGAGTTGTCCAATGTGATTTTGAGAACTTCAAATTGCATTATATGGTCCTCCGTTGTTACCACATTGCCCACCTCAGAACGTAAACTGTTTGCCCACAATAATATTGGGCCACAGATCGTCATCACGTGTTGTTGGCACAACAAGCGAGGGATCGATCGCCACTTGTTCTCCCAAATTGGGAATGGTTTTCCGCATTTTTGATACCGCTTCTTGTTTGCTCGATCCCGAGCTCGCCTCCCACGTAGACGTGCTCGATTTAACTTCCCGATGTGGCACTCATAGTCCGTGTGTCAACAGGCTTGGGAGCTGGTGGTTGAGCCATACGAATGAAGTGGTCAATCGCTTCCTCAGCACTTTCTCCCTTGGCGGCGGTGGCGGTTTCGTGCAAAATGGGCTTCCACCTCGGACTTCGATATGGCTGCGATTTCCTCCTCGGACCTGTCATAAGCCCTCTGCGGAAGAGGCGTGAGGCTTGGACCATATTTATATTGCTTGCCTCCGCCAGACTTCTGTACTACCTCATTTCGTGCCACTTTACGCACCATAGCTGCAGGGTGTCTCTTCTGGCGATTGCCGAGGCGGCGGAGACGACGGGGCTGAGTTGGACGAGGAGGAGGCGCTGGGTCAGCTGTGCCGGACTTGGAGGAGGAGGGCCTCGGGTTGTGCCGGACTTGGAGGAGGAGTGGACGCCTGACGCTGTGGCGGACTTGGAGGAGGAGGAGTGGCCTGACACTTTGCGGACTTGGAGGAGGAGTGGCACGACACTTTGCTGGACTTGGTGGACTTGCAGGAGCGGGAGATCGCCGACTCGTGGCGGACTTCGACGAGGAGTCGGCCGACGCGGTGTCGGTGGCCTTCAAAGATGATGCAATCCTTTTTCCATAGGATGATACGATGGTTGGCGTCTCCGAGAAAGCGCCGTCGTCACCTCCTGTGAATGTCAAGCTCTAGCTCGAATATGGGTCCACCACCTCATCAACCAAGACACGAGCATAGCCCGCTGGAATCGGGTTGCAATGGAAGGTTGCCTCGGGGAATTTGTAAAAGCAACGCGTCCGCCACCTTCATGGATATGTTCTTCATTTTGACGTGTAACTCGCAGCTAGTGTTCTCCGTGATGTCATCCACGGGTATCTACCCAGCATTGCGTCCCCTCCGGCGGAACCCACGCCGCTTCTCGGCATGGATGGGGCGGTGCTATCCAAAGGTCTTTGGATCATTCGCTAGCCGCTGCAATGCCGAGACCCCCTTTGCTGGGTAAGTGAGTCGATCCGCTCTCCGCTGTCGCTGGAATTTGACTACCAATTCCGCTTCACTTGCTTCTAGGCCTTGAAGGCGTTCATAGTCCCGCTTCCTGCTCCTCCTCCATCTTCCTCTTCTTCTCCTCCGCAATCTTCTTCTTCCGCACGGGTTACGTGAGTCGGTGTTCCAGTCTGAAAACCCCTCATACCACGGAATAGCGCCCTTGCCTCGTGTTCTTCCCGGTGTTCAGGATTTCCTGTGGCACGCGTAAGCTCGCCGTTGCCTCTCCGCTGGGCTGGAACACCCCGATCGTGCCTCTTCTATTGCAACAAGTATCGCATCGCCGCTCCTTCAGACTTGCCCTCGTCGAAACATTGCCTGCCTTCGGGTCCAACTCCACCCCATGCGCATAGAACCAAGTCCGACCACTGGGGGCCAGCTCTTAGTAACCGGAGTGGCACCTGCATCCTCCATCTCTTTCTCGGACTTATCCCACTTAGGCATTGCCACCGCATAGCCACCGGCCCCACTTATGGAACTTATCCTTTTTTCGGCATTCTTCTTGTTTATTCTCGACCGTTCCTTAGCTAATTCCGAATCCTTGAATTTCACGAAACCGTCCCAATGAGCACGTTGGTTCTCTAGTGTTCCCTCGAATCGGAGTCTTCCTTCCTCCCTTGACGTACTTGTCCCATTCACGATTCTTGTGGTTCTTGAATGCAACCGCCATCTTCCTAAGAGCAGCGCCCTTGACTTTCTCGCACATCCGCTACGTGAAATGATCTCGGTAGGGTGAAATGTTCCATGAGAGTATCCCAAAGCAGATCTTTTTGATTCTTGTCGACAAAAGTAACATCCGGACGTGGAGCAGCGTCCTCTTTGCCTTTTGTCTTTTGTCTTTGGTCGGCTTTCTCCATTCTTGAAGGGAGAACGGAGTTGGTCCTTCACAAGAACTCCGCGACCGACGAGCGAACTTGTCCGCAATCTTCTTAGGGCGCTAATGGTTCGCCATTAGGTCCGACTGCCTCGATATTGTATTTTACGCCCTCCTTCAACTTTTGTTCGGGCCTCGCTTTGCCCTTTTGCTCAAGATTTGCTCGATCCGGATGGCTGAAAGAACAAAGATCGATTCGTTAATATATCTTCAAGTCATTTAAAACATGTGATGATCACCGGATACCTGCTTATATAAATATATATACCTCGCCGGTCTTTGTTGTTTCAGGATCAACATGTTCTTCATCATCGCCATAATCGTAGTTCATGACTTCATCAATTCGGTCGTCATGATCGAATATCATATCACCCTCTCCGGTGTTGTTTAGAAATTCGAGCCGTCATAATCTTCTTCATTCTCGATCATCATCCGGCCAGCATCATATCGAACATGGTCTGCTTCTCCTCTCCGTCAGATTGTCTTCCATAGCTTTTATTTAACTAATTCAAAAGAAATATAAAACAATTTAGTATTCAAATTACATCGTCTCGAATAATAGATATAATCTCGAATACTGCCTAGAATAATAGATATAATCTCAATACATCGTCTGGAATAATATATAATATTGAATAGTATATCACCGGCTAGCTAATTAAAGATCGAATACTACAGAAGAATCTAGGACACTCGCGGTTCTGCGGCGTGGCGGTGGACACCTAAAGAGAAGGAACCTCACATGATCATAGCTGAAGTGAGATCCTCAAGATACCGCCAGTATTGGAGAACTCGTTGCCCTCTAACGCAACCATGTAGCGATGGACGCGTTTGCCCTCCTCCTGACACGGGCGACGTACCACCTCCGGCAAGGCGGGCCGGGTCCCTCCGCACCGAACTGGCCCACGCGAACGCCACCAAACGAGATCGGTCGACGACGGGACCCGGGCCGTTCCTCATCAAGCGGCGCTTCCCCTCCAGTGCAGCACCTCCCAAAGGTGCGGCGGAGCGTGAGCCCGATCCGACATGGGTCGGCCGGACGTCGTCATGACGGGTCGACGGCGAGGATGCGGGCGGGTATCGTCGAGAACAAATACTAGCTATATGCCTTAAAAAGTAATATTTTTTAATGATTGGATTTTGATAACTAAAATTTCTAACATTTCTACTATTTCAAAAATCTATATACTATTTCATACTAATTAAGCATCTAACACTAAAAACAGAAAACACAACTTCTATACATCCATTAAAAAGCAGAAAAACAACATTATATAAAAAATTTCCGTACTAATTAAACACTAATTATATACTAATAATAATAATCTAAATTATATACTAATTCAACATAAAAAATTTCCATACTAATTAAACACTAATTTCCATATAAATTTTTTTGATAACTAAAACAATAATAATCTAAATAATCTAAACTAATTAAACATACAAAATACGTATATACTAATATATACATGCATTAATTCATACATATGTGTGTGTGTGTGTGTTCCATATAAAAAATTTTGATAACTAAATAATCTAAATAATATACTAATTCATGCTTGTGTGTGTGTGTGTGTGTGTTTTGATAACTAAAACAATAATAATCTAAATAATCTAAATTATATACTAATTCATGCTTGTGTGTGTGTGTGTGTGCTCGGGGCCGGGAGGGCGGGCGCCATGGTGATTTCCCCAAGCAGGGAGAGAGGTTAGAGGGGAGAGCTCACAGCGGGCGACGGTGAGGGCGAGGCGACGGCGGCGACGGGACGGGGTCATGACGGTGACGGGCGTATGACGGAGACAAGGGCGGCGACGGGATCGGGCGGCGACGGGATTTGGCGGGCCCGGGCGGCGACGGAGACGACGGCGGCGACGTGGGATCGGGGCGGCATTTGAGACGAGGGCGGCGATGGGGATCGGGGCGTAATTTATTTATCGAGACGACGACGGAAACAGATGAAGAATGAAAATTTCGTAAGTCGAGTATATATAGAAGGCACCTTTAGTACCGGTTGGTGGCTCCAACTGCATTACTAAAGGCCTGTTTTGGCCAAAGCGGCGGGAAGCGACCCCTTTAGTACCGGTCGTGGCATAAACCGTACTAAAGGACCCCTTTAGTACCGGGTTTGTGCCACGACCCATTGATTAAAGGGGTCACATTCACCCCAAAGTTTAGTCCCACTCGGCCAAGTGAAGGGCAGCCGTGACCGTGGTTTATAAACCCAGCCACGGCTACCACTTCGAACTCCTCTATATAGCTAGCAGGCTTGTGGGCTCTAAACTCTGCTGCTGCCCTGTGAGTCTCGCTGGCCTTTATGGCTGTAATTACACAATGGCGCCCCAATTTTTTTTTATAGTTTTTTCTTTTCTGCTTTATTTTCTTCTATTTATTTTTATGTAGTTTTTGTATAGTTTTTTCTTTTCTGTTATATTTATTTTCTTCTATTTATTTGTGAGTAGTTTTTCATCTAGTTTGCCAAAATTCAACATTTTAGGAGTTCATTTTGTAGTGATTTTCAATTTCACGGTCATTTTGTAAAACGATTGAAAATAGCAAATATAATTTTTTTCTTTTCTGCTTTATTTTTCTTCTATTTATTTCTAAGTAGTTTTTTTCTTTTCTGCTATATTTATTTTCTTCTATTTATTTTTGAGTAGTTTTTTTATATAGTTTTTTTCTTTTCAGCTATAGTTTTTCTTTCTTTTCTGCTATTTTTTCTGTTAGTGCCCGTAGTTTTCAAATTTGAATAGTTTAAATTTTGAATTATTTGAAATTAGTGTGAATTTGTTTGCACATAAAATTTCTTCGCTTTCAAATGCCAAAACACATAACTACCCTAACTATTACAGAGATTCCCCTCTCGGTCTGCGTAAACACGTAAGAAAGTGATGATAGCTAGTGAAGCCGATCACATCCCAGATCTTTGGGTGTGAAACTTTTTCTTCACGTGTGTCCCTTTGCTACCGTAACCATGGAAAATCTTCATCATTTAACGGGATGCTCGGGTCAATATTCACCGTGGAATGGAGCAATTTCATCAAACTTTTCATAATCTTCTGACTTGTCCGTCTTGTCATCCACTCCCACGATGTTTCTCTTCCCGTAAAGAACTATGTGCCGCTTTGGCTCATCGTGACGATGCATTCGCTTCCTTTATCTTTTCTTTTTCTTGGCTTGGTAGACATGTCCTTCACATAGAAAACCTGTGCCACATCATTGGCTAGGACGAATGGTTCATCTGCGACACGCAAGATTGTTGAGATCCATTGTTGTCATTCCGCATCGCGGGTCTTCCGTTACCCCGCCGTGTCATATTGACCCATTTGCACCAAACTAAGGGACCTTTAAACCATGTCGATAGTCAAGTTCCCATATGTCCTGTATATAACCATAATATGTTTCCTTTCCCGTCTTGGTTTACGCATCAAAGCGGACACCACTGCTTTTGGTTGGTGCTCTTCTTATCTTGGGCGATCGTGTAAAATGTATTACCATTTATCTCGTACCCTTTGAAAGTCATTATATTCAAAGATGGTAATCGGGACAACAAGTACAGGTCATCTTCAATAGAGGTGTCATGCATGGCATGCGATGTCTGCGCAACCAATTTGGCGAAACTCCTGGTTTGTTCACGTGTAATCCAGTCATCATACCGCTCCCGGTGTTTGGAGCGTAGCAAATTCTTGTGTTCATCCATATACAGAGCCACCAAGGCGGAATTCTCAGAGAACTGTGTAGTGTGCTTCAGTTGAGAGAATGTCCATCCATACATATTATTTGTTCCCCTCCTAGCGTGCCTTTTTCCATCCGGGGCCTGCCCTTATGCCACGATTCAGGGAACACCAATCGGCTTAAGGTCAGGAATAAAGTCAATACAAAACTCAATGACCTCCTCATTTTGATGGCCCTGGAGATGCTTCCTTCTGGCCTAGCACGGTTATGAACATATTTCTTTAAGACTCCCATGAACCTCTCATAGGGGAACATATTGTGTAGAAATACAGGACCCCAAACGTTAATCTCTTTGCATAGGTGAACTAGGACGTGCGTCATGATGTTGAAGAAGGATGGTGGGAACACCAACTCGAAAACCGACAAGACATTGCACCAAATCATTCTGTAACCTTGGTATGATTTCTGGATCGACACTTTCTCGAGAGATTGCATTGAGAAATGCACATAGCTTCACAATGGCTAATCGAGCGTTCGGTAGAAGCCCCCTCAATGCAACCGGAAGCAGCTTTGCGTCATAATCATGTGGCGATCATGAGACTTTAGGTTCTGGAACTTTTTCTGCGCCATGTTTATTATTCCCTTTATATTCGATGAGAAGCGGACGGTACCTTAATATCGAAAGCAGGCATTCAAAGAAGATTTCCTTCTCTTCTTTGGTAAGAGCGTAGCTTGTATGACCTCGATGTATGCCGCCTTCTCCGTGCATACGTTGCTGGTCCCTCCGTGCCTCGTGTGTATCTTTTGTCTTCCCATACACGCCCAAGAAGCCAGCAGGGTCACGCAAAAGATTCTTCGCCACGTGCATCACGTCGATTGCAGAGCGGACCTCTAGGTCTTTCCAATATGGCAGGTCCCAAAATATAGATTTCTTCTTCCACATGGGTGCTGCGTCGTCGGCGTCCTTCGAACAGGTTGTCCGGCCAGGACCCTTTCCAAATATCACCTTCAAATCCTTGACCATATCATGTACATCAGCACCAAAGACGGTGGCGAGGCTTCGTCCGTTGATCCACCTCACCTTTGAAATGCTTGCCTTTCTTTCTTACGGTATGCCCGCTTCGGAAGAAATCGACGATGTCCTGTACACATTCTTCTTACAACTATTCAAATATATACTGTCGGTATCATCCAAACAGTGCGTACATCCGCGGTATCCCTTGTTTGTCTGTCCTGAAAGGTTACTGAGAGTGGGCCAATCATTGATGGTCACGAACAGCAATGCCTTTAGGTCAAATTCTTCCCCCATGTGCTCATCCCACGCACGTACACCTGTTCCATTCCACAGCTTGTAAGAGTTCTTCAACTAATAGCCTTAGGTACACATCAATGTCGTTGCCGGGTTGCTTAGGGCCTTGGATGAGCACCGGCATCATAATGAACTTCCGCTTCATGCACAACCAAGGAGCAAGGTTATACAAACATAGAGTCACGGGCCAGGTGCTAAGGTTGCTGCTCGCTTCCCCAAAAGGATTAATGCCATCTGCGCTTAGACCAAACCATACGCTCCTTGCGCCATCATCGCAAACTCCTTCCGTACTTTCTTTCGATTTTTCTCCATCATGACCCGTCATTTGGTACTCTCAATCTTCCGCTCTTTCTTACGGTCTTCTCTGTGCCATCGCATCGCTTTGGCATGCTCTTTGTTTTGAAGAACGTTTCAACCGTGGTATTATAGGAGAATACCACATCACCTTGGCAGGAATCTTCTTCCTGGGCGCTGCTTCGCCTTGACATCACCATGCTCATCATGGGCTGATCTTATAGCGCAATGCACCACATACCGCAAGCGCTCAAATCCTCGTACTTCACCGTGGTAGAGGATGCAATCATTAGGGCATGCATGTATCTTCGCACCTCTAACCCTAGAGGGCAGACAGCCTTCTTTGCTTCAGACGTACTCTCGGGCAATTCGTTGTCCTTTGGAAGCATATCCTTTATCATTACCAACAACTTTCCAAATCCCTTGTCGATACACCATTCTCGCCTTCCATTGCAAAGCAATTCCAGTGGTGCCCAGCTTTTTCTTGTCACCTATGCAATTCGGGTACAACAATTTTTGTGATCCTCTAACATGCGCTGCAACTTCTTCTTCTCCAAATCACTTCATGCTAGCTTTCTCTTTGCATCGGCAATGGCCCGACCTAGATCATCAACGGGCTCATCCGATGCCTCTTCTTCAGCTTCTTCCCGCATTACACGGCTCAGCTTCTTCCCCCATTGTTGTATCATCGTATTCAGGGAACCCATGGCCAGGATAGCTGTCGCCGTCCTCTTCTTCTTCATTGTCTTCCATCATAACCCCTCTTTCTCCGTGCTTGGTCCAAACATTATAGTGGGGCATGAAACCGACTCAAACAGGTGGACGTGAATGGTTCTTGACGAGAGTAATTAAGACCATTCTTACAGCCAAAGCACATGGACAAGGCATAAAACCATCCGCCGCTTGTTTGCCTCGGCCGCAAGCGTAAAAGTATGCACGCCCTCAACGAATCGGGAGAGCATCGGTCATCGTACATCCATTGCCGGCTCATCTTCATTACACAACACCGAATAGACCAAATTAATACAAGTTCATACATAAAGTTCATACAACACTTAAAATGCAACAAACAAATAACTCTCTAGCTAAAGCATTTAAATGCAACAACAAATGCGATCAAGATCGCAACTAAGGTAACAATTGATCCAACAGCATAATGATACCAAGCCTCACTATCGATGGCATATTTTCTAATCTTTCTAATCTTCAAGCGCATTTTCTCCATCTTGATCTTGTGATCATCGCATTTACATCGGCAACATGCAACTCCAATTCCATCTTCTTCCCCTCAATTCTTTTCAATTTTTCTTTCAAGTACTCGCTTTCTCTTTCAACTAAATTTAACCTCTCGACAATAGGGTCGGGTTGGAATTTCCGGTTCACATACCTCCTAGATAAAAAATATCTATGTCAACTTGATGGGCATAATTTGTCATAAACACGAAATGCAACAAATAGTTTTAAAAAGAATATACCACATCTGAATCATAACAAGGACGAGGGCCGACGGGGACGGATATCAAAACCATGGCACTATGTATAACAAACAACGACGGGTAAGATAATTATTGTACGAGTAACTATATATCCAAATCACAAAAATCAATTTTTTATATAAAATTTCATGAACAAGAGGCTCACCACAAGGTGGTGCCGGCGACGGGACGGTGCGGGCGATCGACGGTGGTTACGACGGAGATTTAGAAGGCACTAAGTAAACCACACCTACATATGCAAACTAAGTGTTATTTTAACCTCAAATTGCATATAAATCAAATACTACCACATATAATTCCTCCCAAATTACTAAAACCCACAATTAATCACTATATAAACCAATGCAAGAGCTAATCTAGCAATGAGAGATGAAAGGACAAAGTTGCTAACCTTGGTGATCATTTGAATGGATGAGGGCCTGCAAATCTTGACAAATTTGGAGCAAATTTTGTGATGAACTCGAGAGGAAGAAGGGAAGAACAGAGGAGAGGGAGAGGGAAGGGGGAAGAACAGAAAGTGCGGGTTGACGAAGCGATTTATAGGGCGACCTTTAGTACCGGTTCGTGCCACGAACCAGTACTAAAGGTGTGGAAGGGCCCCACTCGACAACATCCCGCCACCATTCTCATTAGTACCGGTTCGCGGGCACGAACCGGTGCTAAAGGTTTGCCACCAACCGGTACTAAAGAGCTCCTCTGGCTAGCCGTTGAACCGGCACTAATGGACACAATAGTGCCGGTTACATTCATAAACCGGGACTAATGTGTCTCACATTTGACCCTTTTTCTACTAGTGGAGACGCGGCAGCAGCCAGTAGCGGGTCGTGGCTGCACTTGGTGCGGGCGATGCACATGGCCAGGCGGCGAGGCAGAGGCGGCTCAGGGCCGGGGAGCGTCAGCGGCGGCTTTAAGGCCACTCCGGCGAGTGGAATCGACCGGGCAGTAGTGGTAACCGGCCATGATGGAGCGGCGAGTTAAGGCAAAGCTCGGCGTTGACTTAGCGCGTTGGGGGAGGCGGTTTTAGTGACACCGACTTGACATCAGTGGAGGCAACCGGCCACAGAAGAGTGGCGGCTAGCCGAAAAAATGAGGCCTACTCGCCCGGGACGGCTCATAACGGCCGGTGGAGAAGGTAGTGGCGGCTCGCGAGTGGCAGTGGAGGCCTCTTGAGGTGTGGCCAGTGATTCGCGGCTGTCATGGGAGTAGAGCGGCAGCAATGACGAAGCCGTGACGTTGGAGACAGCCAGCTCAGCATCGGCGATGACTCCGGGCCGCGGCAACACGCAGCGGAGGAAGTGACTCGACAAAACCGGCGACTTAGCGCGGGTCCATTAACGGGTAGCTCGGTAAGTACTTTTTGGTAGCTTCTCAGACGCTATAGATTTTAAAACAATTTCTTCATCATCTTTTCCCTTAGAACACAACTGTACTCCCGACTGCATTGCTCCAAGATTAATTGCTACTGCATCAAATTTGTTACCAATTTCATGTTCCAGCTCCATAGCATTTGCTTCTCGTGCATTGCAAGATCTATGAATAGAGATGGCAGCTTCAAAAACAGGAGGCCCCTTGACCACAACAAAGTTTCCTTGGTGCCCGTGCTTTCTTTTCTTTGGTGCTACCATCACTTTCAAATATGTGCTTGCTTGAGAAATCCAAGATAATATGTGCAGGCACCAAGGCGAGACCAGCTCGAGGCGACTTGACGGCTCAGGAGCGCTGTTAAAAATGCGACGGCGGAGAAGTGATAGAGGCAAAGGTGTCCCGTCTTTCGATGAGATGGTGGTTATCGTTTTTTGTGGAGTAGACTTTCAAGATCCGACTATGAACGTGCGAAAATGTCGCCCCTTAGCAATCACTAAACCAACTCCGAGAGGTTATTGACCATGCCGGAGCACGATCAACCTGACCACAAGGGTCTATTTCCTGCAAGTAAACAAAGAACAAGCAAGAAACTGATATTGCAATCTGGATATTGCGAATATAAGATGAAAGCTTTATTGATGAAGGTGGGTTCTGTGACGTCTTGGTCTGGTCGTTGAACACAGACAAAGTACGTGAAGTTGCGGCTATGGCAAACTTTAATCTAAACAAAACCCAAAGTCTAAATGACGCCCTAAGAGTTGTATATATGGAGGAAGAGGGGGAAATTTGGTGACACTTGGAGGAGGGGTCCGAAACCAGCCCTAACTCTTGTTTCCCCACACATACGGACTCTAAAAACAGCCTATACTCAAGTATTTTGAAATTACATGGGCCTGGCCCAAAAATAAGGTGGCGCAACACCTATAGTAGCCTCTGGACGAAATTTAGGAAGTTGCATCTTGTATATTTCGTCCAATCCTTGATTCACTCATTATAGTGGCTTCAAAGTCCTGAAATCATCACTTAAACTCCAGTTTTGTTCCCCTTGCACATGCCATCATCAGCATGCTTGATCTTGCTCCAGTCTTCATCCCTCTTGTCCATGTTAGGCCCTTCATTTGTAAGCAAAACAAATTTATCCAATTTAGGCAGCATCATATTCTCATGAACATTAGAATCATTACAGAGGAATGGAAGTACCTGATAATTTAATTGGCGTGCGCGAGCTCTAGTAACTGGTCCAGTATATGTAGAAGTAGGGGCTGTGGGTGTAACAACGGTATTGATGTCCTCATCATCCTCCCCTTCTTGAAATGAAGTCGTCCTCGATGGAAGCCCATTTTGCTCACCCAAAATAAGGCTTCAAATCTGCAATGTTAAAAGTGAGACTAATCCCAAAATCTGCAGGCAACTCAAGTTTGTATGCATTATCATTTATTTTCTCTAACACCTTAAAAGGACCATCAGCACGTGGCATTAGCTTTGACTTGCGCAAATCAGGAAATCTATCCTTACACAAATGTAACCAAACAAGATCTCCAGGTGCAAAGACAACACATGTTCTACCCTTATCTCGAGCAAGTTTATATTTAGCATTCATGCGTTCAATATTTTCCTTAGTTAACTCATGCATTTTAAGATCAATTCAGCACGTTGCTTAGCATCAAAATTAACCTTCTTCAAATATGGAAGAGGCAACAAATCAATGGGTGCACGAGGTAGGAAACCATACACAATCTCAAAAGGGCACATCTTAGTAGTAGAATGCAGCGAATGATTATAAAAAAATTCAATATGAGGCAAGCATTCTTCCCACATTTTCAGGTTAGTATTCAAAACGGCCCTAAGCATAGTAGACAATGTTCTATTGACTACTTCAGTTTGTCCATTAGTTTGGGGGTGACATGTAGTACTAAAAAGCAGTTTAGTCCCCAACTTAGCCCATAAACATCTCCAAAAGTGGCTAAGAAATTTAGTACCACGATCTGAAACAATTGTATTTGGCACAACATGCAAGCGAATAATTTCACGAAAGAACAAATCAGCAACATTAGTAGCATCATCGCTTTTATGACATGGTAAAAGTGTGCCATTTTCGAGAATCTATCCACGACAACAAATGTGCTATTCCTCCCCTTCTTTGTTCGAGGTAAACCCAAAACAAAGTCCATACATATATCCTCCCATGGAACACTAGGTACAGGAAAAGACATATATAAACCATGAGGATTGAGTCATGACTTAGCTTTATGACATGTAGTGCAGCGAGCAACAAAACGCTCAACATCCCTTCTCATCTTTGACCAAAAGAAATGTGTAGCAAGCACATCCTCTGTCTTCTTCACGCCAAAGTGTCCCATTAATCCTCCTCCATGCGCCTCCTGCAACAACAAAAGACGAACGGAGCTAGCTGGAATGCATAGCTTGTTAGCACAAAACAAAAATCCATCATTAATGACGAACTTGTTCCATGTTCTCCCTTCTTTACAATTCTGCAATACATCTTTAAATTTGGCATCATGCACATATTGATCTTTGATGGTCTCCAAACCAAATATTTTAAAGTCAAGTTGTGAAAGCATAGTATAACGACGAGACAAAGCATCAACAATAACATTTTCTTTACCCTTCTTGTGTTTAATGACAAAAGGGAAAGTCTCAATGAATTCAACCAATTTAGCATGTCTACAGTTCAATTTTGCTTGAATTTTAGTGAGTTTCAAAGATTCATGATCAGAATGAATAAAAATTCTTTGGGCCATAAATAATGTTGCCATATTTCCAAAGTCCGAGCAAGAGCATATAACTCCTAATCATATGTAGAATAATTCAGACTAGGACCACTCAATTTTTCATAAAAGTATGCAACAGGTTTGCCATCTTGTAATAACGCACCTCCTAATCCAATTCCACTAGCATCACACTCAAGCTCAAAAGTCTTATTAAAATCAGGAAGTTGGAGTAATGGAGAATGTGTCAACTTATCTTTCAATACCCTAAAGGCTTCTTCATGTGCGGTACCCCAAACAAAAGGCACATCCTTCTTTGTAAGCTCATTGAGAGGTGCAGCAATGGTGCTGAAATCTCTCATGTAATCGCATTTATAGAACCCAAATGAGGCCAAGAAAACTCCTCACTTGTGTGACTGTTTTGGGTTGCGATCAACTCTCAATAGCTTCAATCTTAGCTTTATCAACTTCAATTCCCTCGGAGTAACAACATAGCCAGGAAAAGGTACTCGGTCGGTGCAAAAGGTGCACTTCCCAAGGTTACCAAACAAACGTGCATCATGTAGAGCAATAAAAATAGCACGTAAATGTTTGTTCAAATATTTGCTATAAATCAGTATATCATCAAAGTATACTACCACAAATCGTGCAATGAAAGCACGTAAAACTTTGTTCATTAATCTCATGAAAGTACTAGGTGCATTAGTTAACCCAAAAGGCATGACTAACCACTTATATAATCCAAAATTAGTTTTAAATGTTGTTTTCCATTCATATCCCAATTTCATAGGAATTTGATGGTATCCACTATGCAAATCAAATTTGGAGAATATTGTAGAGCCACTCAATTCATCAAGCATATCATCTAGCCTAGGAATAGGATGACAATAACGAATAGTAATATTATTAATGCCTCTAGAATCACACACATACACGACGTACATCCTTTTTTGGCACTAGTATAATCGGAAGAGTACAAGGACTAAGAGATTCACGTATATAACCTTTGTCGAGCAGCTCATGTACTTGACGCATAATCTCCTTCTGCCTCCTCCCGGATTGATTGGTACTGCACGGCACGGTTGGGTAGCGATGCACCAAGAATTAAGTCAATCTGATGCTCAATCCCTCGAATAGGCGGTAATCCCGGTGGCACGTCTTGTGGAAAGACGCCAGCAAACTCCTGCAAAATGTTAGTGACAGCAGGAGGCAAAGAGGAAGGTACGTCCTCAAATGAAAATATGCCTCTTTGCACACAAAAGCATATCGAATAGATTTGCTGAAATCCATATCACAAAGATCAGATTTGGTGGCAAGTAAATATGTACTTTTCAATTTAATTTCAGAAGCAACACTAGATGGTTTATTATTAGGCTTCATTTGTTGCTCAAATTATTTTGCCACAATATGATTTCTCTCTTATTTTTCTCCTGTTTTTCTTTATTAGATCTATTAATATCATCTTTCAAAATGGACTCAGGAAACATAGGAAGCAAAGTAATATGTTTATCCTTATGAACAAGAGTATACTGATTGTTTCTACCATGGTGTACATAATTTTTATCAAATTGCCATGGTCTACCAAGTAAAAAGGAAAATGCTTGCATGGGTACCACATCACAATAAACATAATTAGCATATGTAGAGATACTAAAATGCACACGAACTGTACGTGTTACCTTAACCTTGCCACTGTTGTTGAACCATTGGATGTAGTAAGGATGTGGATGTGGTCTTCTGGTGAGAGATAACTTCTCCACCATCTCCATGCTAGCCAAGTTGTTGCAACTGCCTCCATCTATGATGACGCGAACAAAACGTTCCTTCACAACTCCCTTTGTATGGAACAAATTATGCCTCTGATTTTTCTCAACTTGTGTGACCTGCACACTCAAAACACATTGAGCAACTAAACTTTCATACCTGTCAGCATCTTCAGCAGCCATGTATTGCGTTTCATGATCAGAATCATCTCCACCGTGATCTTCACTTGTAACAAGAGCCAAAGTGTCCTCATCATAGTCACTAGCGAACTCATACTCACCATCCTTAGTAGCAACCATAACACGCGGAGATTGGCATTCTCTCGCACAATGACCTCTACCATTAGAACGATGACAAATAACATCATGTGTGTGCCCTGTTGATGCCATGGATGAAGAAGAGCTCTGTGCAGGCCCGACATGTGTGCTCTTGGCAGCTAGTGATGGTTGTGTCTGCTTTCTTGTATCACGGCTGGAAGTGGCAGCTGGCGGAGGTGCCAGTGCAGTAGAACGTGTGGAAGTAGAGGATGCACGTGGTGTCCATGATGAAGTTCAACCTGCAGAAAAGTTAGCCCGCGCCAATGCTCCGCCGATCCTCAAGACTTCACGTTCAGCTTTGCAAGCAAGATGGAATAAATGAGTGATATTATTATACTCCTTATACTCTAAAATGGTCTGAATCTCTCTATTTAATCCGCCCATAAAGTGTGCAAGCATAGCTTCGTTGTCCTCAACAATACCAGATCTAATCATGCAAGTTTCAATTCCTGATAATACTCTTCTACCGAAATTTTTCCCTTGTCTTAAACGCTGCAATTTCTGAAGTAATTCACGTAGATAATATGGTGGAACCCAACGAGTACGCGTAGCATTTTTCAAAGCAGCCCAAGTAGCTGGAATAGGATATAATCTACAATGTTCAGACCACCAAACACATGCAAAACTAGTGAAAGCACAAACAACAGCAGCAACATGTCTTTCCTCGGGACATTGTAAACATGTAAAACGTTGTTCAGTTTCTAACTCCCCAGTAAGATATATATCAAGAACATATCTACCCTCGAATTGTGGAATATTCAATTTTAGTTTAGGAAGATGGTCATGATCTCGTACTTGAGGTGGTGGTGCAGCCCTACCATTGAGATTATTTGCATGTGGATGACCTGGTGGTGGTGCTGGTGGTTGCACGTAGTTCTGATTTTGATTCAACCTCTGATAACCCACAAGTATAGGGGATCGCAACAGTTTTGGAGAGTAGAGTATTCAACCCAAGTTTATAGATTTGACACAAGGGGATCCAAAGAATATTTGCAAGTACTGCCAGCTGAGTTGTCAATTCAACCACACCTGGAGATTAATTATCTACAACAATATGGTTAGTAGCATAGTAATATGATAATTTTGACAGAAGTGGTGGCAGTAACAATAATAGCAATGATTTTTTAGCAGTTGTGACAGTAGCAATAGCAATAGCAACTTAGCAAGAACAATATAAGAGAAATTCGTAGGCATTCGATCGGTGAATTCGTTGGATGATATTCATCATATAACAGTCATAACCTAGGGCGATACCGCACTAGCTCCAGTTCATAAATATAATGTAGGCATGTATTCTGTAAATAGTCATACGTGCTTATGGAAAGAACTTGCATGACATCTTTTGTCCTACCCTCCCATGGTAGTGAGGTCCTATTGGAAACTAAGGGATATTAAGGCCTCCTTTTAATAGAGAACCGGAATACATGAACTCCTCAAACTACGGTCATCATCCGAAAGTATCCTGACTACTGTCGCTCCGGGGTTTACGGATCATAACACGTAATAGGTGGATATAACTTGCAAGATCGGATCTAGAACATAGATATAAAGGTGATAACATAAACGGTTCAGATCTGAAATCATGGCACTCGGGCCCAAAGTGACAAGCATTAAGCATGACAAAGTCATATCAACATCAATCTCAGAACATAGTAGATACTAGGGATCGAGCCCTAACAAAACTAACTCGATTACATGATGAATCTCATCCAACTCCTCACCGACCACCGAGCCTACGAAGGAATTACTCACTCCCGGTGGGGAGCATCATGGAATTGGCAATGGAGAAAGGTTGGCGATGACGAAGATTGAAGATCCCCCTCTCCGAAGGCCCAGACGGACTCCAGATCTGGCCTCCCGATGAAGAACATGAGGTGGCGGCGGCTCCGTCTCGCTAAATGCGATAATTCTTTCTCCCTGATTTTTTCTCCGAAAATAGGTATTTAAGGAGTTGGAATTAGGGTCCGCGGGGCCACCAGGTGGGCACAACCCACCTGGGTGCGCCAGGAGGGGGGGCGCCCTGGTGGGTTGTGCTCACCCAGGGGCCCCCCTCCGGTGGTTCTTGGCTCTAGTATTTTTCTTTTATTCCATAAAAATTCTCCAAAAAGTTTCATGCCATTCCGAGAACTTTTATTTCTGCACAAAAATAACACCATGGTAGTTCTAATCGAAAACTTGGCCATCTCGGGTTAGTTTCATTCAAATCATGCAAATTAGAGTCCAAAACAAGAGGAAAATTGTTAGGAAAAGTTGATACGACGAAGACGTATCAACCTCATCCTCATAATCGCCCGCGTAATCGTCCTCCTCCTCATCGGGCAGCTAGGAACCATGTAAGCATCAACAACGATGGCAGCGGCACGGAAGTTTGGCCAGCTCAAGAGGGAACACAGCTCGCTCAGCGGAGGGCTGTTTCGTGACATGAAGGTGGTTGTTGTTGAAATGGTGCAGCGGAGGCAGTAAGTGGAGGTAGACGCGCAAGGACTTTAGCGAACTTGGCATCCAACTTGTTGTCGATTGTCTTGTCAATGTCATCAATCCTTGCTAATGCCTTGCCAAAACTGGTCATCACCTCTTCTACCTGTTGACCCAATATTTCCTGGAATTTATCATGGAGCTCCTAGTTCGTCATGTTCTCCCAGTCCATCTCATCTGCTTGTGATCCTGGCATGGTTAGCAACAAGAGAAAAACACAAGAATATGACCCTACGGACTGCAAGGAAATGGCGGTGGTGGTGTGGAAAGTCATAAATCCGTCAAGCGAATCTCATATTCTTATCAGTTCTTACCAAGCAGCAGGTGGTGATCGGCAACCGTTGTAGTCAAAACTCTCAAAGCTTGGATAGAGCGATTACCAGGGAGAGTCAAACGCATGACATAGATGTATGTGGAGCTAGGAAGGCTTATAATATGGAACCAAAAAGGGTCAACAATAATCAATTCAGAGATGCAAAGTTGAATAAATGCTCAACGACGGTGTTGTGCTGGTGGCTAGACCATACTAGAGACGCGAGCCTAGAACACTAACAAAAATCATGGCGCGACACGTAAACAAGGGAAAAGCACCCTCTAGATTTCTTTTTGTTTTTTCGCTCTTTTTTGAGCTCCTTTTTTCTGCGAAAAATCACTATAATGGTGAGTGTCTCAAAACTCTTCCCAAGTCCAAAGAACAAGATAGGCACGCAATTTTTTGGACTATTTTTTCGACTGCCCGGAACCAAAAACTGGAAACGGCTCAAAAAAACTTCCTATAATGGCGACTGTCTCAGTACACTTGGAAACACCTAAAAATAGGATAGCCAGAATTTTTTGGTAAGTGCATTTTGGTGGAAAATTTGGGGCCTAAACGGAGGGTGGTTTCCGGGCTCTTTTTTTGGAAACCAACCTCTTCTACGGACGACAAAAGATTGATAGAATCCAAAACCTACTCACACAAGAAAACACGAGTTTGTAAAAAAATGGTTCTCGAAAGCAAACCTAATATGAGATGGACTCGTAGTGGTGGTGGTATATGGACTCGGATCAATGGTGGTATATGGATATGGATCTGTGGTGGTATATGGACTCGGATCGGTGGTGGTATATGGACTCGGATCGGTGGTGGTATATGGATTCAGAGCGGTGGCGGATAAGCGGTGAGGGTAGATGGAAGGGGCGATGATGATGGTGCGGCGACGACGTGACAACTTATGACCAGAACTCGTAACTCTAAAAGACTAGACGCTAAGACCAGCAACTTGACACGACGATGCAACCGCAAATTAAACAAAGCAAAATACTGAAAAGACTATGCAATGGCTCAGACTGGTTCGGATATGATGAACTAACCCTAATTTTTTTTGTGGCTTTTTCGTGGACTGTAGGTATGAAGACAGAGTCAATCTAAACTACAAAAAACTAGAAAACCTCACCGAGCAACCTGGCTCCGATACCACTTGATAGAGGCAAAGGTGTCTCGTCTTTCGATGAGATGGTGGTTATCATTTTTGGTGGAGTAGACTTTCACGATCCAACTACAAGCGTGCGAAAATGTCGCACCTAAGCAATCGCTAAACCAACTCCGAGAGGTTATTGACCACACCGGGGCACGATCAACCTGACCACGAGGGTCTATTTCCTACAAGCAAATGAAGAACAAGCAAGAAACTGAGATTGCAATCTGGATATTGCGAATATAAAATGAAAGCTTTATTGATGAAGGTGGGGTTTTGTGATGTATTGGTCTGGTCGTTGAACACAAACGAAGTACGCGAAGTTGCAGCTATTGCGAACTTTAATCTAAACAAAACCCAAAGTCTAAATGACACCCTAAGGGCTGTATATATGGATGAAGAGGGGGAAATTTCGTGACCCTTGGAGGAGGGGTCCAAAACCAGCCCTAACTCTTGTTTCCCAAACACATACAGACTCTGAAAACAGCCTATACTCAAGTATTTCGAAATTACATGGGCTTGACCCAAAAATAAGGTGGCGCAACACCTATAATTGCCTCTGGACAAAATTTAGGACGTGGCATCTTGTATATTTCATCCAAGCCTTCATTCACTCTTTATGGTGCCTTCAAAGTTCTGAAATCATCACTTGAAACTCCAGTTTTGTTCCCCTTGTGCATGCTATCATCTCCATGCTGGGTCTTGCTCCAGTGTTCATCCCTCTTGTCCATGCTAGGCCCTTCATTTGTAAGCAAAACAAATGTATTCAATTTAGGCAGCATCATATTCTCATGAACATTAGAATCATTACCAAGGAACGAAAGTACCTGATAATTTAATTGGCGTGCGCGAGCTCTAGTAACTGGTCCAGTATATGTAGCAGTAGAGGTTGTGGGTGTAACAATGGTATTGATGTCCTCGTCAAGAAGGAAAGTCCGGCTCGACGCGCGACAGTAGTAGTGGCTTGTAGTGTAGATGGCCACTGGGCCGCCGCGGCGGCTCTGGAGAAGTGGAGCCCGATTCGAGGTGTCCCAGAAACGAGTTAAAACAGCAGCTCAAGGCCGGTCACGGCGGAAGGCGAACGATAGCCACGGCGGAAGGCGGGCAGCCTGGACAGCCTTCCGTTTCTAAATTATTAGATTCCACTGTGGAAAAAACATCTTTTGGTCCCTCAGTGTTGTAGTAGTTAATCTTCAGTTTCCTGTTGTTTGACAACAGGCCTCGGTGGCAGAAACGAGCCACCGGCTCAAGGCGAGGAACAACAGGGCGGGTCAAAGCTTGAGGCCTGCTCGGGCGGGAGCGCTCGCCGGCTCCAGGCGCGGCCAACTCAATGCGCAGGCTTAGGTCGGTTCATCGTGTGGTGGCGGAGGCGAGGCTGAGTCGAGGTGCGCACGAAGCAGCTAGCACAGATGCGAAGGCGGCCCAGCAGAGCAGGGTCCTAAAACTGGGGCAGTGCTTGAAGGAAATATTCCCTAGAGGCAATAACGAAGTTGTTATTTTATATTTCCTTATTCATGATAAATGTTTATTATTCATGCTAGAATTGTATTAACCGGAAACTTGATACATGTGTGGATACATAGACAAAAAAACGTGTCCCTAGTATGCCTCAACTTGACTAGCTCGTTAATCAAAGATGGTTAAGTTTCCAAGCCATAGACATGTGTTGTCATTTGATGAATAGGATCACATCATTAGGAGAATGATGTGATGGACAAGACCAATTTGTTAGCTTAGCATTATGATCGTTCAGTTTTATTGCTACTACTTTCTTCATGTCAAATACGTATTCCTCCGACTATGAGATTATGCAACCGCCCGATACCAGAGGAATGCCTTGTGTGCTATCAAATGTCACAACGTAACTGCGTGATTATAAAGATGCTCTACAAGTATCTTTGAAGGTGTTTGTTGGGTTGGCATAGACCGATATTAGGATTTGTCACTCTGAGTATCGGAGAGGTATCTCTGGGCCCTGTCGGTAATGCACATCATAAGAAGCCTTGCAAGCAATGTGACTAATGAGTAGTTGCGGGATGATGCATTACGGAATGAGTAAAGAGACTTGCCGGTAACGAGATTGAACTAGGTATGAAGATACCGACGTTCGAATTCGGGGAAGTAACATACTGATGACAAAGGGAATAATGTATGTTGTCATAATGGTTCGACCAATAAAGATCTTCGTAGAATATGTGGGAGCCAATATGAGCATCCAGGTTCCGCTATTGGTTATTGACCGGAGAGGTGTCTCGTTCATGTCTACATAGTTCTCGAACCCGTAGGGTCCGCATGCTTAATGTTCGATGACGATTTGTATTATATGAGTTATGTGATTTGGTGACTGAATGTTGTTCGGAGTCCAATATGAGATCATGGACATGACGAGGAGTCTCGAAATGGTCGAGAGGTAATGATTCATATATAGGACAATAGTATTCAGACACCGGAAGTTTTCCGGGGGTACCAGGTACGTATCGGGTCACCGGAAGGGCTTTCGGGCAACCCCTGGCAAACTACATGGGCCTAATGGGCCAAGAGGGGGACAGACCAGCCCCTAAGGGGCTGGTGCGCCCCCATGTAGGCCAAATTGGGGGGAAAGGAAAGGGGGTAAGAGAGAAGGAAGGTGAGGGATTCGGTCTCCCCCTTCCTTCCCTCCCCCTCCTCCTTCCTTCCCCCTCCGACACTTATGGAAGAGGGAAGGACGACTTGTGGGAGGCACCCAAGTAGGATTACTCCTACTTGGGGTGCCATTTGTTGCCCCTAATGCATCATCCCGCAACTAACTCATTAGTCACATTGCTTGCAAGGCTTCTTATGATGTGCATTACCGAGAGGGCCCAGAGATACCTATCCGATACTCGGAGTGACAAATCCTAATCTCGATCTATGCCAACCCAACAAACACCTTTGGAGATACCTATAGAGCATCTTTATAATCCCCCAATTATGTTGTGACATTTGATATCACACAAGGCATTCCTCCGGTATCCGGGAGTTGCATAATCTCATAGTCGGAGGAATATGTATTTGACATGAAGAAAGCAGTAGTAATAAAATTGAACGATCATAATGCTAAGCTAACGAATGGGTCTTGTCCATCACATCATTCTCCTAATGATGTGATCCCGTTCATCAAATGACAACACATGTCTATGGCTAAAAAACTTAACCGTCTCTGATTAACGAGCTAGTCAAGTTGAGGCATACTAGGGACACGGTGTTTTGTCTATGTATCCACACATGTATCAAGTTTCCGGTTAATGCAATTCTAGCATGAATAATAAAAATTTATCATGAATAAGGAAATATAAATAACAACTTTATTATTGCCTCAAGGGCATATTTCCTTCAGTCTCCCACTTGCACTAGAGTCAATAAGCTAGATTACAAAGTAATGATTCTAATACCCATGGAGTCTTGGTGCTGATCATGTTTTGCACGTGGAAGAGGCTCTTGATGTGTTTGGTCTGCCACATTCAGATCCGTATGAATTTTGCAAATCTCTATGTCTCCCTCCTTGACTAGATCATGGATGGAGTTGAAGCGCCTCTTGATGTGTTTGGTCTTGTTGTGAAATCTGGATTCCTTCGCCAAGGCAATTGCTCCAGTATTGTCACAAAAGATTTTCATTGGACCCGATGCACTAGGTATTACACCTAGATAGGATATGAACTCCTTCATCCAGACTCCTTCATTTGCTACTTCTGAAGCAGCTATGTATTCCGCTTCACATGTAGATCCTGCCACGACGCCTCGCTTGAATCGCACCAACCGATAGCTCCACCATTCAAAGAAAAATATGTATCTGGTTTGTGACTTAGAGTCATCCTGATGGGTGTCAAAGCTAGCATCGACGTAACCATTTACGATGAGCTCTTTGTCACCTCCATAAGCGAGAAACATATCCTTAGTCCTTCTCGGTGCACTTAAGGATGTTCTTGACCGCTGTCCGATGATCCACTCTGGATTACTTTGGTACCTCTGCTAAACCTATAGCAAAGGCACACATCAGGTCCGTACACAAATATAGCATACATGATTGAACCTATGGCTGAGGCATAGGGAATGACTTTCATTTTCTCTGTATCTTCTACAGTGGTCGGGCCTTGAGTCTGACTCAACTTCACACCTTGTAACACATGCAAGAACCCTTTCTTTGACTGATCTATTTTGAAACTTCTTCCAAACTTTGTCAAGGTATGTGCTTTGTGAAAGTCCTATTAAGCGTCTTGATATATTTCTATAGATCTTGATGCCCAATATATAAGCAGCTTCACCGAGTTCTTTCATTGAACTTTTTTATTCAAGTATCCTTTTATGCTATCCAGAAATTCTACATCATTTCCAATCAACAATATGCCATCCACATATAATATTAGAAATGCTACAGAGCTCCCACTCACTTTATTGTAAATACAGGCTTCTCCAAAAGTCTTTATAAAACCATATGCTTTGATCACCTCATCAAAGATTATATTCCAACTCCGAGATGCTTGCACCACTCTATAAATGGATCGCTGGAGCTTGCACACTTTGTCAGCACCTTTAGGATCGACAAAACCTTGTGGTTGCATCATATACAACTCTTCTTTAAGAAATCGGTTAAGGGATGCAGTTTTGACGTCCATTGGGCAAATTTCATAATCATAAAATGCGGCAATTGCTAACATGATTCGGGCAGACTTAAGAATCGCTACGGGTGAGAAAGTCTCATCGTAGTCAACTCCTTGAACTTGTCGAAAACCTTTTGCGACAAGTCGAGCTTTATAGATAGTAACATTACCATCAGCGTTAGTATTCTTCTTGAAGATCCATTTATTCTCTATGGGTCGCCGATCATCGGGCAAAATCCACCAAAGTCCATACTTTGTTCTCATACATGGATCCTATCTCAGATTTCATGGCCTCAAGCCATTTATCAGAATCTGGGCTCATCATAGCTTCTTCATAGTTCGTAGGTTCATTATGGTCAAGTAACATGACTTCCAGAATAGGATTTCATACCACTCTGGTGCGGATCGTGCTCTAGTTGACCTACGAGGTTCTGTAGTAACTTGATCTGAAGTTTCATGATCATCATCATTAGTTTCCTCTCTAATTGGTGTAGGCATCACAGGAACAGATTTCTTGGATGAGCTACTTTCCAAATTGAGAGAAGGTACAATTACCTCATCAAGTTCTACTTTCCTCCCATTCACTTCTTTCGAGAGAAACTCCTTCTCTAGAAAGGTTCCATTCTTGGCAACAAAAATCTTGCCTTCGGAACTGTGGTAGAAAGTGTACCCAATTGTTTCCTTAGGGTATCCTATGAAGACGCACTTCTCCGATTTGGGTTCGAGCTTATCAGGCTGAAGCCTTTTGACATAAGCATCGCATCCCGAAACTTTAAGAAACGACAGCTTAGGTTTATTGCCAAACTACAGTTCATACGATGTCGTCTCAACGGATTTTGACAGTGCCCTATTTAACGTGAATGCAGTTGTCTCTAATGCATAACCCCAAAACGATAGCGGTAAATCGGTAAGAGACATCATAGATCGCACCATATCTAATAAAGTACAGTTACGACGCTCGGACACACCATTACACCGTGGTGTTCTGTATGGCGTGAGTTGTGAAACTATTCCACATTGTTTTAAATGAAGGCCAAACTCGTAACTCAAATATTCACCTCCACGATTAGATCGTAGAAATTTTATTTTCTTGTTACGATGATTCTCCACTTCACTCTAAAATTCTTTGAACTTTTCAAATGTTTTAGACTTGTGTTTCGTTAAGTAGATATACCCACATCTGCTCAAATCATCTGTGAAGGTCAGAAAATAACGATACCCACCACGAGCCTCAACACTCATCGGACCACATACATTGGTAGGTATTATTTCTTATAAGTCATTAGCTCGTTCCATTGCTCCGGAGAACGGATTTTTAGTCATCTTGCCCATGAGGCATGGTTCACAAGTATCAAACGATTCATAATCAAGTGATTCCAAAAGTCCATCTGCATGGAGTTTCTTCGTGTGCTTTATACCAATATGACCTAAACGGCAATGCCACAAATATGTTGCACTATCATTATCAACTTTACATCTTTTGGCATCAATATTTTGAATATGTGTATCACCATGATCGAGATTCAACATAAATAGGCCACTCTTCAAGGATGTATGACCATAAAAGATATTACTCATATAAATAGAACAACCATTATTCTATGATTTAAATTAATAACCGTCTCGCACTAAACAAGACCCAGATAAAATGTTCATGCTCAACGCTCGCACCAAATAACAATTATTCAGGTCTAAAACTAATCCCGAAGGTAGATGTAGAGGTAGCGTGCCGACGGCGATCACATCGACCTTGGAACCATTCCTGACGCGCATCGTCACCTCGTCCTTAGCCAATCTCCTTTAATCCATAGTCCCTGTTTTGAGTTACAAATATGAGCAACCGAACCGGTATCAAATACCCAGGCACTACTATGAGAATTAGTAAGGCACACATCAATAACATGTATATCAAATATACCTTTGTTCAATTTGCCATCCTTCTTATACGCCAAATACTTGGGGTAGTTCTGCTTCCAGTGACCAGTCCCTTTGCAGTAGAAGCACTCAGTTTCAAGCTTGTGTCCAGCTTTGGGTTTCTTCCCAGGAGTGGCAACTTGCTTGCCATTCTTCTTGAAGTTCCCCTTCTTACCCTTACCCTTTTTCTTGAAACTAGTGGTCTTGTTAACCATCAACAGTTGATGCTCCTTCTTGATTCCTACCTCCACAGTTTTCAGCATTGCGAAGAGCTCGGGAGTAGTCTTTTCCATCCCTTGCATATTATAGTTCATCACGAAGCCTTTGTAGCTTGGTGGCAGTGATTGAAGAACTCTATCAATGACACAATCATTTGGAAGATTAACTCCCAGCTGAGTCAAGTGATTATGATATCCAGACATTCTGAGTATGTGTTCACTGACAGAATTGTTCTCCTCCATCTTGCAGCTATAGAACCTGTTTGAGACTTCATATCCCTCAACTCGGGCATTTCCTTGAAATATTAACTTCAACTCCTGGAACATCTCATATGGTCCATGACGTTTAAAACGTCTTTGAAGTCCCGATTCTAAGCCATAAAGCATCTCACACTGAACTATCGAGTAGTCATCAGATCGAGCTTGCCATATGTTCATAACGCCAAGATTCCGCCCTAGCAGCCTTTAACCTAGCGTGCATCCAGGACATAATTATTCTGCGTATGCAATGAGGATAATCTCAAATTACTTGACCTAGTCCGGTGTAGAAGTTGCTACCATCATCTTTCCACTGAGCTTTCTCGAGGAATGCATTAAAATTCACGGGATATGTAGCACGGGCCATTGATCTACAACATAGATATGCAAAAACTATCGTGACTAAGTTCACGATAAATTAAGTTCAATTAATCTTACTTAAGAACTCCCACTTAGATTGACATCCCTCAAGTCATCTAAATGATACGTGATCCAAATCAACTAAACCATGTCCGATCATCACATGAGATGGAGTAGTCATCAATGGTGAACAGTTGATCATATCTACTATATGATACACGTTCGACATTTCGGTCTCTAGTGTTCCGAGGCCATGTCTGTACATGCTAGGCTCGTCAAGTTTAACCCGAGTATTCCGCATGTGCAAAACTAGCTTGCACCTGTTGTATGTGAACGTAGAGCATATCACACCCAATCATCACGTGGTGTCTCAGCACGACGAACTTTCACAACGCTGCAAACTTGGGGAGAAAACTTATACCTTGAAATTTAGTAAAGGGATCATCTTATAATGCTACCGCCGTACTAAGCAAAATAAGATGGATAAAGATAAACATCACATGCAATCAAAATATGTGACATGATATGGCCATCATCATCTTGTGCTTTTGATCTCCATCTCCAAAGCAACGTCTTGATCTCCATTGTCACCAGCTCGACACCTTGATCTCCATCGTAGCGTCGTGGTCTTCTCGCCAACTATTGCTTCTACAACTATCGCTACCGCTTAGTAATAAAGTAAAGCAATTACATGGCGTTTGCATTTCATAGAATAAAGCGACAACCATAAGGCTCCTGCCAGTTGCCGATAACGTTTACAAAACATGATCATCTCATACACCAACGTATATCACATCATGTCTTGACCATATCACATCACAACATGCCCTGCAAAAAGAAGTTAGACATCCTCTACTTTGTTGTTGCAAGTTTTACATGGCTGCTACAGGCTTCTGGCAAGAACTGTTCTTGCCTACGGCACAAAACCACAACGGTGATTTATCAAGTTTGCTATTTTAACCTTCAATAAGGACCGGCCGCAGTCAAATCCGATTCAACTAAAGTTGGAGAAGCATACACCCGCGAGCCACCTTTATGCCAAACTAGTTGCATGTCTGTCGGTGGAACCGGTCTCATGAACATGGTCATTTAAGGTTGGTCTGGGCCGCTTCATCCAACAATACCGCCAAATCAAAATAAGACATTGCTGGTAAGCAGTATGAAGATCACCGCCCACAACTCTTTGTATTCTACTCATGCATATCATCTATGCATAGACCTGGCTCTGATACCACTATTGGGAAACGTAGCATACAATTTCAAAAAAAATTCCTACGCTCACGCAAGATCTCACTACTAGGGAAAAGCCTAGCAGTAGCGCGCGTATTAGGTGTATCAGTTAAGGGGCACTGCGCTACTGATATGATGCTACAACTAACATGTATCAGTAGCGCGTGCTGACCCACGCTACTGCTATACATGTATAGCAGCAACGGGCTTTTGGACAATGCGCTACTGCTAATATCTGCAGCGCTTTAATTTTGGACGCGCTACTGGTAAGGGCGCGCTGCTGCTAACTCTACTCCCGTCGCTACTATTAGTTTTATTACGTTTTTCTGCATATTTGTTTTGTATTTGAACAGGCTTTATACATAATATTTAGCATTATACACATACAAATGTAATCATAGCATCAAATCATGTCATCATCATAATCATCATCCAACACAGAGTGGTCTCTCGCCATCATCTCGAAAATAGCGATACAAGCTCCTGCAACTACATCGTCATCCATCTAAACAATGATATACGCGAGAAGAGCTATCCCTCTCTCGCACTAGCGTGAACCTAAACTAACCATCGGCCGCCGCCTAAACCGGAAACCGGTACACCGGGCCTCGACACTCTACCACTGTCAGATACTCCTAGCGTAGCACATCTTCGCCATCGATGATCTATGCACCTGCATCGTCACATGAGTCGATGATATGCAACATATATAGTTGAGCAATAGAAAGAGACAGACTTGGCAAAAATAGATGCAACATATCATAAGCATAAATAACAAAGTTCATCATACCCAAAATGCCCTAACTAGAGTGATCTTCACTAGTTGAGGAGAATGGTTTAATTAGATCACAAATAAAGTTTCGTCGTGCATAACTCAAAGTTTCGTCATACATAAAGTATGGACTAAACGAACACATTGTCATATATCGACAATCACAACATGTCGTACATCCATCCAAGTCGTGGAGATAGTCCCCGAGCTTAGTGAAAGGCTTCAGGTCGAGACGCTGAGCGGCTATGCGTGTTCGGACGTCTTCCCGCGACATTTGCCCTTCCTTGTAGAACAACCCTATTTTTTTGAGGACCTCCTTCATGATGATTTGGGCAAGTTCGGGCTGGATGTGATAGAACTCAGCTCGAAGCCAATGATCCTCGGTATCTCCTACGTTCCTTGCCCATTGCAGAATATGGGCATCCCCGGATGTAGGTGACATGCGAAGGTTCTCACGATCCCGCTCAGTACTCAAAGATGTGGTGTAGGACATAGAATCCATTCACTAAGAGTATCACTCAGTTGGTGGATGCAGCAGAAGTCGGTCTTATGGCTGAAGGCGGGCCTGCCGCTCCTGTTCTTCTTGTCCTGGATCTCTCCACCCCGTACGTCGTAGAAAAAGATAGCACTATCGAGAACAGACTTGATGTGGGTGTAATCCTTTTTGTTCATGTTCTTCAACGAGTCCAAGTAAAGAGCGTGGGAGTATCGGGGGTAAAGGATGATGAGGATGGCGCGCCGGTGGCAGTGCAAAATAAGTACACCTCAAATTAATTAGCCGCCACCGTGCAAATGACTGATTGAAATCGAAGGAAGGATATCCGCGCAGATGACTTACAGGGGATTATAAGGCACGAGAATCATCTCCTTGTCCTTATTGGTGACCATGAAATTGACGATGTAGTCCCTCGTGTATTCACGGTGCTTTGCGCAGACTGCCAAGAAGCTCTCGTGCATGAAGTACGGGTCAGCGACACAGATATAAGGTATCTGCTCAATCCCGATGATGTAGTTCATGTACAAGTGTTGGGGATATGACTATTTGCGTAAGCCGCCCGTGAGGGGCCGGGTTACGCAAAGAAGGATTCATCAGAAGAAGCCCAAGACCAAGCATGAAGATGGCGGTTCAATAAAGGGTCTAAAAGCCCACAAAGCGACTTAAGGCCCGTAGAGTAGTAAATCGCCGTAATGGCATGACTTGTATAATAATGAATAATTAACTAGTCAGCGAGCCGGACATTGTATATGAGCCGGCCGGGACTCTGTAGGCCGCAGGGCGTATCCCTGTGTATATAAGGGGACGACTACCGGGCGACTTAGGGCAAAACGACTCCTCGAGAACCAGGGCATAGCGTATCTCGCCTCCTCGGTCATCGAAAACCCTAGCAATATCAACCCAACTAGACGTAGGCTTTACCTTCACCGTAAGGACCCGAACTAGTATAACTCTCTCGTGTCCTTTGTCCCGATTAACCCCTTTAAGCTTCCTAGCTGCGATGGCTCCACAACTATGTCCTTGCAAGAGGACATCTGCCGTGACAATTTCACGACAGTTGGCGCCCACCGTGGGGCCAACGCACGGTGGATTTGAGTTCTTGAAGGGCAGCTTCGAAGGGCTCAAGGAATACGCTGTGGGCCGGATGACCAAGAGTCATCGCGGCAAGCTCTACATCGACGACGCAGGCTGGGGCCCCGAGGCCGGCTCAATTGAGTACGGGTACCGGGTCCCCTTCGGCGGAATCCACGTCTTCATCGTAAGATCGGTGAGCCGGGCCCCGAGCCGACATCCGCACCGACCTCGTCGAAACGGCTCAGCGTGCGAGACCCGCCCAGGCTCCGCCGGCTGTGAAGCGTGCCTTCATGGGATGCATCCACGCAGGACTCTCTGAAGGGTCCGCCTGTGATGGTGAGGCGGCCATCTGCTCTGATGACGAGTCGTCCACAGGTGAGACAGCTTTGTTATACCAACTGCAGGATGGCGGGCTTGGCGGCTGTTCCGGCGATAGCAGATTCCGGGATTGTCTTGAGCCGCCAGCTGGGTCGGGATCTTCATGGCCGCACCCAACCCATCCAAGACTCGCAATCGCGTAGCCGTGAATCTTCCGGTCAAAGAGCAGCGGTGGTAGGAGGTCGCAGGTCGTCACGCCAGTGTTAATGGATCTCACCGACAAGTCGACCACTTCGTTAACCGCCGTAGAGTCAGCCCGGCGGATTAAGCTAGTCATGATGCGGAAGTGGCACAGTTAAAGTTGGATATGGCGCAAGCTAAGGAAGACCTGGCAGCAGAAGATGTCAGGATAACCGCAGAGCGGGTGATACGTCTCCAACGTATCTATAATTTTTGATTGCTCCATGCTACTTTATCTACTGTTTTAGGCAGTATTGGGCTTTATTTTCCACTTTTATATTATTTTTTGGACTAACCTATTAACCGGAGGCCCAGCCCAGAATTGCTGTTTTTTTTGCCTATTTCAGTGTTTCGAACAAACGGAATATCAAACGGAGTCCAAACTGAATGAAACCTTTCGAACGTGATCTTCTCACCTAACGTGATCCAGGAGACTTGGACCCTACTCCAAGAAGTGCCGAGGCGGTCACAAGGGTGGGCGCGCCCTTCCCCACAGGCACGCCCCGCCTCGTGGGGCCCCGGGAGGTCCACCGACGTACCCTTGCACCCATATATACCTATGTACCCTAAAACTTCCTAATGTAACCTAGATCGGGAGTTCCGCGCAAGCCTCTGAGGCCACCAAAACCAATCGGGCCCTTGCTTCGCACTTCGTTTGAGGGGGATCCCATCACCGGAGGCCATCTTCATCATCCCGGCGCTCTCCATGACGAGAGGGAGTAGTTCACCCTCGGGGGGTGAGGGTATGTACCAAAGAGCTATCTGTTTGATCTCTCTCTCTCTCGTGTTCTCGACTTCACACGATCTTGATGTATCGTGAGCTTTGCTATTATAGTTGGATCTTATGTTTCTTCTCCCCCTCTTCTCTCTTGTGATGAATTGAGTTTCCCCTTTGAAGTTATCTTATCGGATTGAGTCTTTTATGAGAACACTTGATGTATGTCTTGTCGTGATTATATGTGTGGTGACAATGGGATATCATGTGCCACTTGATGTATGGTTTGGTGACCAACATGAGGGTTCCTCCCATGTACCTATGCATAGGGGTTGGCACACGTTTTCTTGATTCTCCGTTAGAAACTTTGGGGAACACTTTGAAGTACTTTTATGTTGGTTGGATGAATCTGAGATTGTGTGATGCCTATCGTATAATCATGCCCACGGATACTTGAGGTGACAATGGAGTATCTAGGTGACATTCGGGTTTTGGTTGATTTGTGTCTTAAGGTGTTATTCTAGTACTAACTCTTTTATAGATTGATCCGAAGAATAACTTTGAGGTGGTTTCGTACTGCCCTACCATAATCTCTACGTTTGTTCTCCGCTATTAGTGGCTTCGGAGTGACTCTTTGTTGCATGTTGAGGGATAGTTATGTGATCCAATTATGTTATTATTGTTGATAGAACTTGCACTAGTGAAAGTATGAACCCTAGGCCTTGTTTCCTATCATTGCAATACCGTTTACGCTCACTTTTATCCTTAGTTACCTTGCTGTTTTATTATTTCAGATTACAAATACTCTTATCTACTATCTATTTTGCACTTGTATCACCATCTCTTCGCTTAACTAGTGCACCTATACAATTTACCATTGTATTGGGTGTGTTGGGGACACAAGAGACTCTTTTGTTATTTGCTGGTAGGTTGTTTGAGAGAGGCCATCTTCATCCTACACCTCCTACGGTTTGATAAACCTTAGGTCATCCACTTGAGGTAAATTTGCTACTGTCCTACAAACCTGTGCACTTGCAGGCCCAACAACGTCTACAAGAAGAAGGTTGTTAGTAGACATCAGCGGGCGGCTCTGGATGTTCAGGCTCAGCAGATCCAGGCGCACGCTTTCCGGCTTACTCAAGACCAGAACGCGGCTAATGAGGTCATGAGCAGAAGGCATCAGAAGACCCAGTCTGGACTTCCCCCGGTTATGACCCTCGGAACCTTTTTAACACGCCAGGAGCAGGACCCAGTAACCCGCCGTGGCGCATCCCGCAGACAGGCAACCCACCATGGCTCCCTCCGCGCACAGGGCTAGACCATGTTGCGACACCCGGGGACGGGGCACCGATTCAGTCACCGGTGATGGGACCTCCCCGTGTAAACATGGCGCCTCCTCAGCACGTGCCAACCCCTCCAGGTCATTACTCCAACCCATTGTAAAACATGATAGCGGCGGCAACCCGATTGGCGGCTCTCCCAATTGATGGCGACTCTCCGAATGCAGTTGAAACCTGCCGGTCGTGGAACTTCTTCGAGGCGACTTTTAGTACAACAGAGGCGTACTACATACCGAGACAGAGATTCACTCGACCCTCGCCCAAGCCGGGTTCGAAGTTACAGCGAGGCACATGGATTCAGCGGACGTATCAAGCAATGTTAGACGCCGTGACCCGGCCAGTGGCGGTAACCCGCCACGCCATGAGGCCGATAACTTGGTAGAGCAAGAGAGACTACGGCAAGAGGCGTAACGGCGGCCGCATTTGGTGCTGCTCGATTGGCGGCTTATCGTACCACATCCGGTTTACTCCGGCGATTGGCCGAGGCAGGTATAGCCGCCCGGACCAGAGGAGTCCCGTGTCTAGTGCCGGCTCTACGTAACGAGCGGTTGCCCAAAGATTTTAAAGGAACAAGGAAGGTGCCGAATTATACAGCTGACTTACAGCCTGGTTCGTGGATTGAGAGCTATGAGATGGCTATGGAGCTGTTGGAGGTTTCTGACGCAGCAATGGCTAAGTACTTCACCATGATGTTGGATGGAACCGCCTGCACTGGCTGGAAAGGCCCGCCACCTAATTCAATCAGTTCATGGGCGAGAGTTAAAGGCCCGGTTCATCCGTAACTTCAAAGACACGTGCAAGCAACCCATGTCGATCGTGGACTCGATTTAATTGTAAATAGGAAGAGGGTGAGTCTACAACCCATTGGGTACGCCGGGTTAAGGCCATAATTCATTCATCCGATAAGATGGATGCTGCTCTAGGTCTTAATGTTGGAGAAGAATTGCCGCTTTCACGCTTTGAAACAAAAATTGGGGCGGCTCAAGCGTGATTGCAATGACATGGGCACGCTGATGCCGGCTCTGGTAAAGTATGCTGATTCTGATAGTACCAAGGATCCCGAGTCTGATGATGAGAAGGCAAGGAAGGGAAAGAGGAACGGCAACGGCGAGGGCTCTCAGTCCAACCCGGCAAATCAAGGAGGTAACAAACGTAAGGCTGACAGTAGCTTGGATTTTGTAGCTAACACCAATACACAAGGTCATAACCAGCGGCGCAAGGGAAGGCCACCTCCTCGGTCCAGCGGGTCAGGACCCACCCTTGAGCAGTTGTTGAATGAACCCTGTCCGAGACACGGCACTAAGGAGAAGCCGACTACACATTTGTGGAAGGACTGCGCGATTATGAAGGCGTTCAAAAATTCCAACGTGTTTGACGGTAATAATGGCCCAAGTGCTCAAAGCGGTGGCGGCTTTCATGGCCGGCGGCGTGTCAAACTCCAATTTTCAGAATTCTATGGGAACCGTGGTGGATATAACTAACAGTTGGCTGGGCGTATACCAGCAATGAGCAAAGAAGGTGGATACCAGAGCAATCCAAAGCAAATGAATCTGGCAAGTAATATCATGTGTTTACCACTCGAGTTGTAAACGGGACGGAAGATTCATAAGAGGGTAGTGAACGCGGTTGAGCCGGCAATCCCTCGTTATTTGAGGTGGTCTCGAACAGCCTATAGTATGGAGTAGAGAGGATCACCCTCCCGGGTTGACAATCCGGTCACTTAGCCCTGGTCGTGGCCCCTCAAGTGGGTGGATACAAGTTCACCAAGGTGTCTGATGGATGGAGGCAAAGAAGATCGATATCCTTTATTATGAGACCTTCCGTCAAGATGGGGCTGACCGATAAGAGCCTTAAGAAGTCCAACACTGCTTTCCATGGAGTTGTACACGTAAGTCAAATGATCCAAATGGGCAAGATAGAGTTGGAGGTAGCATTTGGGGATGAATATGATTCCAGAGCCAAGAAATTAACATTTGAAGTAGTTTAGATCAAGAGCTCATATCATGCTCTGTTTGGGCGGCGGGCTTATGCCAAGTTCATGACACGGCCGTGTTATGTGTACTTACAGCTCAAGATGTCAGGTTATAAGGGGACCATTACGGTGCACGGGAGCCGCAAGGTGGCTCTGGAATGTGAAGAAGGTGACGCTGCTTATACGAAGTCGGCTCGCGACGACGGAAGAGTTAGAGTTCTACAAGGACAATGTTGACCCGGCAGATATGACATCTTTGAAGAAGCCAACTACAGAGCATGAGCCGGTCATGAAATTTCAGTCGGCGGAGGAGACTAAGCTTGTCGATTTTGTCCCAGGCGATTCATCTAAACAGTTCAGTATCATCATTAATTTGGATCCCAAATAGGAAACCGTGCTCATCGAGTTCATCCCTGAGAATCAGGACATTTTTGCATGGAAGCCATCTGACATGTCGGGTGTACCGAGAGAACTCTTTGAGCACACTCTTAATATTGATCCAAAGTTTAAGCCGGTCAAGCAGTTTCTTCGGCGGTTTAATGAGGAGAGAAGGAAAGCTATCGGTGAGGAAGTGGCCCAGCTCTTGGCGGCTGGGTTTATCATTGAGGTGTTTCATCCAGAGTGGCTGGCTAACCCGGTGCTTGTTCTTAAGAAAACGGCACTTGGCGTATGTGTGTGGATTACACGGACTTAAACAAAGCTTGTCCTTGATCCTTTTGCTCTCCTCGTATTGATCGGATCATCGATGCTACGTGGCGGGTTGTGAGCGCTTGAGTTTTTAGATGCTTCCTCCGATTATCATCGATCAAGATGGCTATTATGACCGTGGAGAAGACGGTGTTCATCACTCCGCTTTGGAGCCTTCGCTATGTTTCAATGCCTTTTGGGCTCAAGAGTGCCCAGCGACTTACCAAATGCGCGCATAATTGTCTTCATGATCGATTGGACGCAATGTTCATGCTTACGAGATGACATAGTGGTTAAGTCCAGAGAGAAAGAGACCTTGATTGATGATCTCAAGGAAACCTTTGATAATCTCCGGGTTTACAGATGATGCTTAACCCGCCAAGTGTGTTTTTGGTGTGCCCGCAGTGCAAAGCTTTTGGCTTCGGTTTCTAATGAGGCATCAAGCTAACCCGGAGAAGATCAAAGCCATCACCTCCCCGCCAAGCCGGGCGTATTAATGATGTCCAGCGTTTGGCGGGTCAGACGCCGCTTTAAGCTGGTTCATAAGCCGGTTAGGGAGAAGGCTATGTCGTCAGTATCGGATGATGAAGAAGACGGACAGCTTTACTTTGGAATGACGCCGCCTAATATCGCTTTGAAGATCTCAAGAGACAGCGGTTAGCTGAGAGCTGTCGGTTCTGCTTTGCTCCCATTGACAAGGAGCCCTTGCTCCTATATGTGGCTGCTAACACATCGTGCCGGTCGATTGTGGCTATTGTGGTGGAACGCAAGGAGGTCGGCAAGGAGCACCCGTTCAGTACCGGTTTACTACATCGGTGAGGTAATCGATTGAGTCCAAGCAGCGATATCCCAGACCGGCGTAAGCTTGTCTATGGGGTGTTTATGGCCAGCCGGAAACTTAAACAATACTTCTTGGGCCATCCCATCACTGTGGTTAGTTCTGCCCCCTTGGGGGATATTATTTAGAACAGAGAGGCCACAGGGCGAGTCACCAAATGGGCCATTGAGCTTGGGCCTCATGGTTTAAAATATGTACCACGCACAGCTATTAAATCTCAAGCACTGGTGGATTTCATCAATGACTAGAAAGAGTTGCAGATGCCTGAGGAAAAGCCGGACAATACCTATTGGACAATTCACTTTGATGGGTCTAGGCAATTGGAAGGCTCGGGGGCTGGAGTTATTTTGGCTTCCCCTTGGGGCGATAAGTTTTGTTATGTACTCCGGTTGATGTTTCCTTGTACTAACAATGCAGCTAAGTATGAAGCCTTGCTCCATGGTCTCCGGATGGCTAAAGAGATGAATTTAAGTCGGGTAAGGTGCTTCGGCAACTCAGATCTGGTGGCTCAGCAAGTATCAGGCAAGTGGGATTCAAAGGATCCTCTCATGGCGGCTTATCGCCGGGAGGTTGATGCAATTGCGGGGCAGTTCAAGGGTTATCAGTGGAACACATTGACCGTGAGAAAGAACGAAATGACTACGCCTTAAGCCGGCCGATCTCAGCGTGTTTCAAGGCCGCCTAATACTTTCTTGGATGTTTTGCATAACCCTTCTGTCAAGTTACCTACAGAGGAAGATTTGGCTGTTCCCGACCCTGAGGCACAGTTGGTGGCGGCTCTTCATATCATCCCAGATTGGACGGTGCCGTATTTGGCTTATATGACACGGGGCGAGTTGCCTGAGGATGAAACCTTGGCTAGACAGATAACCCAAGGTTCAAGTCCATGACGATTGTCAATGGCGAAGTTACATCATTGCTGGCAGTGTCACAGGGCTTTTCAGCGTTGCATCTCCCCTGCAGAAGGTCAAGAATTTCTCCGCGAGATTCATGAAGGAGATTGCGGTCATCACGCCGGGTCAAAATCTCTTGTGGCTAAGTCTTTTCGTCATGGGTTTTATTGGCTGACGGCTCATGCAGACGCAGAGGATCTGGTCAGTAGATGTGACGGTTGTTTGAAGTTCTCAAGACGAGCTCATATCCCGGCTCAAGAGTTGAGGATGATTCCAATTACTTGGCCGTTTGCAGTCTGGGGGCTTGACGTGGTTGGGCCTTTCAAGACATCCAAAGATAAAAAGACTCACCTTTTGGTAGCAGTTGATAAATTTACAAAGTGGATCGAAGCAGAGCCGGTCAGTAAGTGTGATGCAGCCACGGTGGTTCAATTCATGAAGAAGTTGAAATTTTGTTTTGGTTTTCCACACAGCATTATAACTGACAATGGCACTAATCTATCTAAAGGCGCCATGGAAGAGTTCTGTCAACGTGAGCATATGCGGCTTGATGTTTTCAGTGGCTCACCCTCAGTCCAATGGTCAAGCCGAGAGAGCTAATCAAGAAATCCTGAAAGGCATTAAGCCCCAGCTCTTTGTCCCTTTGCAACGGACGCCGGGTTGTTGGGTTGAGGAGTTACCTTCTGTGTTATGGAGCATCAACAGTACTCCTAACAGATCTACGGGTTATACGCCTTTCTTCATGGTCTACGGAGCTGAGGCGGTTCTCCCTAGTGACATCCCTCATGATTCGCCTCGTGTGGCGGCTTACGTCGAGGAAGATAATGAGCAGGCGCGCCAGGATGCTCTTGATCTGTTAGATGAACATCGGGACTTGGCAACAGCTCATTCGGCGATTTATCAACAGGATTTGCGTCGTTATCACAGCCGCCGAGTTAAGTCTAGATCCTTTCAGGAAGGTGATTTAGTGCTCCGGCTTATCCAGGATCAAACTGATGCTCATAAGTTATCCCCACCTTGGGAAGGGCCATTTGTGGTCAGTAATAACTTGAACAACGGGTCATATTACCTTATTGACGTTCGAGAGCACAAAGACTCACGCAAGTCGGAGGAAGAGACCCGGAGGCCGTGGAACATTGCTCATCTCCGCCCTCATTTTACACTTGAGCCATAGGCTCCACTGATGTACATATTTTTCCAATGTATATATTATGATAAATAATAAAGCAGGACCTCTGTCCTTTTTTCCCTTCTCACAAGGTAAATTTGTCATTATTATTATTATCATCCTTTTATCACATGATTGTTCGGGGGCGGGTCATCTTTGGTCCGGCTCAGCCTGTTATGATCCGGCTTACGATTCCATTCGAATCTAGCTATTTAAAATTATGATCATTAGGGGGCTTCCTTTCAAACATAGGTCGTATTCGAACCAAAGAGAACATAGCTGTCGATACCCTTTTGATCCGCATACTGCCAAACCCACTTGGGGGCTTCTTGATCATATCTGAATCAAAGCTTAACCCCTTTGGGTCTGACGTGGATCGTATTCGAATCAGCGTCATTAAACAACTCTTATGGTCACTTGGGGCTTCTGCTTCAAACATAGGTCGATTCGAACCAAAGAGAACATAGCCGTCGATACCCACTTGATTGCCATCGCCAAAGCCATTGGGGGCTATATGATCGTATCCTAATCTGAGCTTAACCCTTTGGAACGGTTCATCGATCGTATTCAATCGGAAGCCTTCGAATTTTGTTTATTATTCATCATACTCTGTATGTATAGTTATTTGACTACCTTGAGATCCTTTTGAAAGCACCTATGGGGTGGTTCTTGTTCCACCGGTTTAATATTGATCAACAAAGTTGTTAGCGCATGGCGAATATCATAGGCGCCAAGTTTCAGGAGTTAAAGCTTATCCTCCTTATTTGGGTCACATTAGCCGGCGAGATCACCAAAAGGATCACAGATATGCTGTTACGATTATGTCTAACAGGTATAATCGCAAGCCAGTTTTTATATATAATTTTTTGGTTCACACTCCGGGTTGTCAATATATTATATGACCCCTTATGCAGAAAAGCCGCCAAAGGACTTGTGTTTGTTCTATATGCAGGGCAATACAAGCAAGTTCTTTAAACATAAAGGAAGCACAAGATCAATATAAGCCGGAAGCATATAACGACGACGGCTTAAGAAAGTGTTGAGCGTCATAAACCTGCGCTGGCAAAAATCAAGTGTTTTCTACCCTATTACAAGACTTTTAGTCCGGATAATGAAGCATTGTTTTTCTACAAGACATAAACATACAACGCTCGATGGTTCACTCCTTTGGTTGGCCCGAAGTTCCCGGGTTATCCTTCTCCGCTCCTCCGCCGGGCTGCCCCGTCTCCGTAAAGTTTGATGAGGCCCACCAATGCCACTCAAAGCTTCAAACTCAGCTTCATCATCTATTAACCCGGCCGGGTCGACTTCTGTGGGCGAAGGTATGCTTACGAGTTGGAGGGATCAGTTGACTTCATAGTAGTGTGGCGTTGGGAGTCTCCGGTTCTTGTTGTCATAACCCGGCTGATACTTGGTAAGGTCAGTATCATTCCCAATAAGAGTAGCCACAGGGCGTATCTCCTTCACACGGGCGGTGAAATCCTTTTCGTCAAACGAGGTGCCATCCTCCTTTAAACTTGGGTATACAAGAGCGATGTCAACCGGGTCTAGTTCTGGCATCCATGCTTTGACACGGCTCAATGCAGCTATGGCTCCGGCTCTTACAGACGCCCGCCTTAGCTCTTGGATCCGTTGAGGTAGCACGGCAAGCCGCTTTAACATGTCAGCCAGGAGATGGGGAACGTCATTTGACAAAGCCACAACGGCCAAAAAGTTGTGACCCGGCGTAGAGTTGCTCTACCAGAGTATAAACCTCCTTTAGCTTGATCAACATGCTCTGATTAAGATTTGAGCTCCTGGGGCCTGCGTTAACAAGCATCAGGTGAGCCGGAGGAAACAATTACAATAGTCATCGAAAGAAAGTTTGTGATTCAATGTTTGCACAAGTAGCCATCAAGATTGCGAGACCATTTGGGATATTTGGCGCTGTGGGATAGCTCGGCTATTGCTTCGCAAGCGACGCCTACCGCTTTCTCGGCCGGGTCACCATGAGTGACCTTTTCATCAGCCCATACTTTTTATCAGCCACAAAGGCTTTCTTCATTTTCTCTTGTTCGACATCGCTGAACTCAAACTTGAATTGGCCTTCGATTTCAACCTCCCGAGCTTTCGTGATTCTTCAGTCGCTAATCTCACTCAAATTAGCTTATGGAGGCCTGCATCAATGTCGGGTTATAATCGTAATTATTATCGAGATGTTATTAAGTCCCAAGCACTTTGCAAGCAAAGATACTTGACACTTGGGGCTAATGTATACTGAAGAACTCTAAATTACTACTCCGGTTCATGAAAGTTAAGTCCCAAGCACTTTGCAAGCAACGATACTTGGCACTTGGGGGCTAATGCGTCTTGCAAGTTCAAAAGTATTATACTACACTGGGTTAAATATCTTCTTCTATAGTCGGCTTTTGAGATAAGCCGGATGTATGTTAGGCAATGATAAGCAGATTATAAGTCTACAGCATATTTTCTTATAAGCTGTAGACTTGGGGTCGCATGAAGTATGAATAAGGAAAAGTAACAAAAGTGATAATTTCAAATTTTTGATGGATTTGTTTCACCATGTCAATCTCCGTGTCATGACTGCCAGTGCACTTGGTTTATGTAGCCGGAGACAATATCTCCAATGCTCGATGAGTGTAATCGTAATGTCCAGCTTTGGCCTTTTCGCGCCCAAAAGTTCCTCTTTGGCAGAGCACTTAGCAAGAATAAAGGCTATCCCTACAATAAATCGAGTCTTGGTGATCTCAACTTCCGGGTCATCTGCCTTGGCCGGGCTAGGAATCTCCGGGTTGACCGAGCCGTCGAGGGCTTGTTCGGGAGGTGGGTCAGAGGTAGGCGCTGGAACGTCATGAGATGGTTCAGACGGCGGCTCGTGGGCAGAGACATCGAGTGGCTGCCCAAGCTCCTGGTTCGCCATGTACCAAGCTTTCTTTGGACGTTTAGTCTTCTTTGCCCTTCATCTTGGGCTTTACTTGTACACTGTGGACAAGTCAGAGGAATTAATACAAGTGTATGAGTAAGGTAAACATAAGGTAAGTAAGTGATCATTACCCTGGTGTGGTTTTGGAAGCCGACATATTTGATTGCCTAGACTCGGCAGAGGAAGGTGAAGTATCCTGATAGCTGGAGTCAGATGAATTGAGAGGTTGACGAATGAAACCCGCCAAAGGAAAAGAGGACATAAGTCGAGATAACCTCAGGCTCAAGGCTTCCGGTGACATCTGTGTAAGCCGGAGGAGAGTTCCACGCCTTGCTTGTCCTGGTTCACGCCTCCCGGCCTCATAAATCTGTCACGCAAAAAAGAAATTGAGGATCTTGGTAAGCTAAAGGATGTGAAAATCTTACTTTTCCGGCCACTCTTCGGATTTTCTCGTCATGCTGCAAAGGCTCGAGTCGGAGGAGATTATAGTTACCTCTCTTCCTCAACGGTTTGGCAGTTTCCGTGTCCTCTGAAAGGAATTAATGTCAATAAGGTGATGATAAAAGAGTCGGGGAGTTAAAAGTTACCTCTTCTTCATCGCTACATCGTGATCATCCAGTTTAAACATATCTAAAGCGCTTGGCTTCTTCTTCCTTGAGGTTCCTGTCGTGGCGGCTTTTCTTTCGGCTCTCTTGGCCGCTCTGGCTTGCTTGGCAGCCTCATGGTCATATTTGACCTTCCAGAAATTGTCATCTGCCTGTAAATATTGACACAGGGTTTTGAGTAAAAAACAAGATATAATGCAATAAAGATAATTGTTGAGGATAATGACTTACTGCAGGGGATGGGTTCTTCTTGCAGAAAGGAAGTAAGGCGAAGGCATTACTAACCACTGAGCCCTCTTTCAGTAAAGATTGAGTCATGGCTTCAACCATATCATCTGGTAAGTCATCAGGACTATGACGCAGTGGGTCATCCTTCTCGCCTGAGTAAGTGCACATTAAGCCGGTGCCGCGGCTTAATGGAATCACCCGCCAAGAAATCCAGACTCGGACTAAGTCGATGACATCTAAGCCGTTCCCCATGAGAGCTTTGATTTTCTTGATAGTGGGAGCAAGTGGTAGACGTTCAATAGCAGTTAGCTTGTCTGGCAAATGGATGATTGGATTCAAGGCGCAGAAAGCACGAAAGCCATGCAATGGGTTCTCATCACCGGAGAAGTGTCTCGGCAAGAGAACCATGTCTGGTTCCAATCCTTTGGGTGGCTTAAGGCGATTCAAAGATAAGGGAAAAGGCAGTCTCTCCGCTGCTGAATTGAGATGCCACCAAGTTCCATACTGGGCCCGTTGGCACGTTCATTTTGCCGGTTTAAATAAAACAATTATCTGAACAAAAGTAAAATGGGCTCTTCTCCAAGGTACACCTCGCAGAAGACTTGGAAGTTGCAAATATTTGACATGGAATTGGGCCCGATGTCTTGAGGTCTGAGGTCAAAAAATTGCAAAACATCCCTGAAGAATTTTGAACCGGGTGGAGCAAATCTCAAATCATATGATCAAGAAAATGATCACATCCCTCCTTGGGTTGAGGTTTCTCCTTCCGATGGGTCAGGAGCACGATAAGACATGACCTCCTTCTTGGGCAGATGGCCGGTCTTCACGAACTCAGACAAAGTGCTTTCCGTAACAATGGACTTGACCCAGTTACAGGTTATAGGATCTTTGGGAGCCTTAGGTGCCATTATGCAAGTGGAAGCCTATGAAAAAATAAGAATTTCCGGTTCAAACTTTAACCCGGAAGAAAATACTTTTAAGTCTATTCAAGATGGCGGCTTAAGATGGGGCCTAATGACAGATGGCTAATTATGCAGTTTTGTTTAAACCGCTACAGGTATCAGAAGCAGTTAAATTATCTTAAGTGGCCGGAAGCAAGCAAGGCTGACAATCAGTGTTGTCTTTTTAAACCGGTTATACAGACTGCCGTGATTAGAACAGATCTAACAGATGCAGTTTTTTGGCTAAGTATGGAACAAACAGTGTTTCGTAAACCGCAGCTTATTGTTTTCGATCAAATGGTCGCCCGAAAAGAAAAAAATTAGACCTAAAATGGTGCAGTAGAAGCTCATACGCTTGAAGGAAGCCCCGAACAAAGGACAAGGGACCTATTTGCATTCAAATGGGTGCTAAAGCAATACCACAAAGCAGCTTCTACACTATTTGACGATCGTAAAAAGACGCCGGAGGTGAATCTATCAAGGGTTTGCAACGGGCGGCTATTTAACACCCATTTAACCCGAGAAGTCAGAATGCGGATCTAAGGCAGGAAAGGAAAGGGACTTACAGATGCGTAATCATGCGGCAGAGGTTCGTCGCGTTTCTCCGGGTCAAGACAAAGTTGATGCAGCGGCGCCTGAGTTGGAGAAGAGGAGGAGCTCGGCGGCGGCGGCGGAACTCGTGCGGTAGCGAAATAGTGAAAGGAGGAAGACGACCGAAGGGGGGAGAATGGAAAGACCTAGGTCGTGCCTATTTATAAGGAGAGGTTGACTGGGAAGGCACGAGAAACGAGGAGGCAAGGTATCATTATACAATGGCTCCGACGCCTCATTTTTTGGGATGGTCAGTAAAGAAAGAGATCTGTTCAAGATATGACAGAGTAAAATAAGCATTTAATGGAAGATGATGTCACGGCGGGTTATCATGGATCCAGAAGATGACGTCACAGCGGGTTATAACCTTTGCACAGACAGAAGACGGAAAGGCTTGTTTCTTAAGATATTTTAAGATTGACATGAACCGGTTCAAATCAATCTAGGGCCTAATGTTGGGGATATGACTATTTGCGTAAGCCGCCCGTGAGGGGCCAGGTTACGCAAAGAAGGATTCATCAAGAAGCTTCCAAGACCAAGCATGAAGATGGCGGTTCAATAAAGGGTCTAAAAGCCCACAGCGACTTAAGGCCCGTAGTAGTAAATCGTCAGAATGGCATGACTTGTATCATAAGGCATAATTAACTAGTCACCGAGCCTGACACTGTTTATGAGCCGGGCCGACTCAGAGGTCCGCAGGGCGTATCCTCGTATATAAGGGGACGACTATCAAGTGACTTAGGGCAAAAAATGACTCCTCGAGAACCGCATAGCGTATCTCACTCCTCGGTCATCGAAACCCTAGCAATATCAACCCAACTAGACGTAGGCTTTACCTTCACCGTAAGGGTCCGAACTAGTATAACTCTCTCGTGTCCCTTGTCCCGATTAACCCCTTTAAGCTTCCTAGCTGCGATGGCTCCACAACTAAGTCCTTGCAAGAGGACATCTGCCATGACAATTCCACAACAACAAGGCATAAAGGCGAACAAACGTAAAATCCAGCTTCTTCAAGTGAAACATGTTGAAGATGTAATCGAATCGAAGGAAGAACTTGTCCGCGGGTAATGAGTCGACGTACAACCTTTTCCGTGGCATGTTAACCACGTAGAGTGGGTATCCTGGATTTTCCGAGGCGATTAGGCTTTTCTCTCTCCATAGCACATCGTCATGAAGTCTCCTTAGAACGGCGTGTATGACATGTACCGATGCCTCAGGTAGGATTGGTTCATCAGGGATATGGTATTTCGCCGCACCGCGGATAGGTATACGGTCTTGAACCCGAGGCTGCGGAGGCGGCTGGATCATAGCAGCAGCTTTATTGCTGCCTTTCCTCGCTCTCTTCCGATGCTTCTTTGGTGGAAGGTCGTCTACAAGACGCTCAGTTCGGAGGCGGCAATTCGTGCACCAACTCATGACGCCAAACCTTGAGTACTCATACCGCTGAGCCATCAATCCTCCGCCATCAATGGCGCCAAGATCGAGATACCGCTGAGTGACATCGCCATCGTTATCCTCATCTATGGCAACGCCATCGGCGACTAATGGAGCTCTTCCTCACCCAAATCCGCTTATCACCCAAAGACGACAAAGCGACGCTAATTGGGTAGGTGGGTGCTGATGTTCATACCTTGCGGAGGCTGCGTGGTCGTGGGTGTGCTCCCGGCCGCCTCCAGGCGCAGCAGACTCTTTGGCCACAACACGACCCACATCTTGCAATCGCCGAGCCGCTGCGGGGTCTTGTCATCATCTCCCCCTAGTACCGAAGGAACCAAATTCTCGTGGCCCGATTTGACACTAGCCACGGAAACCTTGAAGACGTCAGGGGGATCGGCCGGCTGTGGAACAATTGTTCCTTCGGCTTCAGTATCGTCTCCCCACGTCCACCTTCTGGCTGTTGATGTCGTACAATATGGTGCATGGGGCATCGGCCTGCAAAGACATGTCTGCGATGTGAGACATACTAAAGGCAACAGAAACGGGAGATTATACATTTATTGAAGAGGGCCGGTGTTATAGGTACCATGAGGGCGTCGAGCTCAGCCAAAGACGGCAGCATCACGAGCACGTCCGAGACGGAGGATGTGCCGCTATGAGCAAAAGGGAGCTGGTGCAGAGCAGGTGCTGGTGCAACGCTAGTCGAAGCTGCTCCCTCAAGAAGTCGGCAAGGGAAATTCCGGCTGCATCTTTTTCTCGGAGTTCGCGTTCTCCAACCGACAATAGGCCGGAACTAAGACCTGTCAGCCCCTGCTTTACGGCAGCTACCGCTGCTATGCACTGTCTTAGCTGAATTCTTCTCAATCGCAATATCAACCTTCTTGTCAATGCTTTCTTCAGTTAACCTCCGTCTTTCCTTTCTCTCCTCCGTGGTCTCACCGTAGTACTTCTTCCATGTGGCACTGTCTCCGACACTGTGTAGGCATCCGTACGACAGTCGAGTGTCCACCGAGATTTGTTTCAATATGTTCAACGCCCGGTTGAATGGGGTGTCCCACTTGGGCCTCGCCAATGCCTCAGACGGCGAGTCGCTTTCGGCCTTAATCCTGTGTCTCTCTCTCTGCAAAAGGAACAAGGACCGTTTACAAATATTACTAAACGTGGAGTCGAATTTTTTAGAAACTAAAATTACCAGCAGTCTTATGAACTCTGTCGTGACCGGGTCCGTCTCGAAAACCTTCTTGACAGGGTCCCAACGGTACCGGGCCCTGAGGATATCACGCTCCTGCGGGACATTGAAATCCGTGAAGGGGTCTGGGATGCCCAGACTTTCGCGTTCCGCGTCCTCCTTGGCCCATATGGATCTCTTCTCTGTGTAACCACGGCTTTCGAGGTGGTGGCTCCCCATGTTCCTCTTTTGAAGCCCCTTCATGTACTTCTACTTTTCTTTGGCATCTTCGGCATCGCAGGCCGCCTTGAATATTTGAAACTGCTCATCCGTGATTGATAGATTATCCTTTACAATCTCGAAGAAGGGTTCTTTTTTGTCGATGATCCTTGCTTTCACCCTTACTTTCCAGGCGGCCAACGCATCACTATGTCATGGCGCGTTTGTTTATCTTCTTCATTGTCGGGTCTTTCTGTGGATCAGGATATTCGATTTCATCCCGGCCCGGGAACAAGAATATCTGGTGTAGCAGGGTTAGGAGGGAGTACTTTTGGTATCTTCTTTAGTGTCTCATCATTAATGGTGGCGCGCGCCCGTATGATGCAGCCTATTTGATTGCCGTAGCAGGAGCGCGCTTCCACAGGCAGTTTTGGCTCAAAATTGCCGTCGTCCACCTCCGTGACCATTTGTCTAGTAGTGAGGAGCTGGTTTGGGCGTCGACATCTCCTCTTCAGTTTCAGTTCTATGGCTTTGCCAGTCTCGGTGCTGGTCTGGGTCTCAACGCCAGTCTCGGCGCCGGTATCGATGTCGGTCTCAGATGTGACAGGTGGGCCTAGCAACAACAACCGTTGATCGTTGGCAAGGTTCAAATATTCGTCTGCCTCCAAGTAGAAGTCGTCGCAATCACCAGAACCATGTCCTTCATCGTTGCTAGCCATGTTTCCTACAATTAAATCTAGTTAATTAATTCTAGACCTAATAAAATGAATAATGACATAAAAAGGCCTATGTTTTGCAGGAACGTTGATTCCTTCCCTGTGCGGCAAATCCCGGGCACTCGATATGTCCTAGTTTGTAGCACAAGTCATCCTGAAATTCACGGAATATTTCGGCATGACCTTTGCTAAAAAGTGGGCAAATCGAGAACCTGAAATATGCCAGAACGGAAACGAATCAACATTCTGGCAAAACATAGGCCACTCGGCTTCATTCCTGGAAACATCAAAAGGCCACTTGGGCACAATCGAGGAATTTTCATATATCATGACCACTTCAATGAAAAGATATAATCAACAATAATGGAATATGCAAATGAACATCAATGACATATATCATATAACAGCAATCTTGTTTTTTGTTTACATAGCAACAATTACTTTAACCAAGTTTTTGAAAAGAAAAAAAAAATCTGTTATTTGTTTATAGCTAAATGCCATAGCTATTGTTTTTTATTTATAGCTAAATACTTCTGTTTTTTGTCTTAAGATAAAAGTCTAGTAACTCCATTTTCTCTAACCCTTCTGACCTCACCAAAATTTCCACAACAAGACCTTAGTACCTACACCCAATTTCTTCAAAAATATTCAGGTCCATAGTCCAAATAATTCAAACTTCATTTGAATGAAAATTGGAACCGGTTCAGGTGCATAGTCCAAATAATTTTTTATAGCTAACTATTTTTTGTTTATAACCTCTATTAATTTAAAGCTAAATGCTACTATTATTTATATACCCTCTATTAATTTAAAGCTAAATGGAATTACTGTTTAGGCATTTTCATAAAAAAATTCCCTAGCTAATTTCCTAGAACAAATTGCTAATCATTTTTCCTAAATACTAAAAAAATGCCTACTACCCTAAACAAATCTAGGGTTCATATGAACACCTAGGGTTCATATGAACATAAAAACAACAGCAACATATATATGAATTGCCCATCAGAGAGTGTGGAGGGTATGGGAGAGGAAAGGCAGAGCCTTACGGTCGGCGGCGAGGGCAGGCTCGGGCTCGGGTGGCGGAGGTCCCGGCGGGCTGGGCAAGCAGTGAGCTCAAGGCAAAGTGACGCTGAGGTCGATGACTTGCCTCAAGGCGGGCGTGTGAGGTGTCGAGGCTGACCTCAGGCACAAGGCGTGGTCGAAGCAGGCGACAGGCGATCGTCAAGCGATGGAGCATTGGGGGACAGGGGGAGAGAGAGGGGAAAGGACTTAGCTAAATTTTAGCCCGGGCCTGTGGTTAAGTCATAGAGTAGTAGCGCTGCTTTACAAAACGCTATTATAGCTGTTAGCTCTAGCATTTTCCAACAAAACGCGCTACAGCTATGCCTTTCTGTTTTCTTTTTCTTTTTCTTTTGTTTTTCTTTACATTTTCTTTTTTTCATTTCTCCTTTTTCTATTTCTTTCATTTTCATTTACTTTTCTACTTATTTTTCTATTTATTTTGTTTTTCATAGTAGTAGCGCCATAAATGTAAACGCCATCGCTATTAAAGTTTTTAGCAGAAGCGTTCTTTGGGAGGAACCGCTACATTACTATTCCTAGCCTACCGCAAGACAACAAGTGTGGTAATTATAGTAGTAATGATTTTCACGTTAGTCAAGGCCATCACGCAACTATAGTTGTAGCGTGCTTTTGCGGCAAGCGCTTATTATTAAGTAGCGAGAGCGCCTAGTTTTGACCAGCGCCACCGCTATACCTCCTGTATAAGGTTTTCCCTAGTAGTGTCTATCTAGGAGATGCATAGCAATGAGAGGGGGAGAGTGTGTCCATGTACCCTCGTAGACCGAAAGCAGAAGCGTTTGTTAACGCAGTTGATGTAGTCGAACTTCTTCTCCTTCCGACCGATAAAGTACCGAACGTACGGCACCTCCGAGTTCTACACACTTTCAGCTCGATGATGTCCCTCGAACTCTTGATCCAGCAAAGTGTCGAGGGAGAGTTGCGTCAGCACGATGGTGTGGTGACGGTGACAGTGACGGTGATGGTGGTCAACATTTGCTAACTCGCTCATGCGATGTGTGATATGTCTCCAACGTATCTATAATTTTTGATTGTTCCATGATGTTATATTATCATTCTTGGATGTTTTAGAATCATTTTATAGTCATTTAATATCATTTTTTGGTACTAACCTATTGACATAGTGCCCAGCACTGCCATCGCTTTTCTGACATGTTTTTACATCGAGGAAATCAATATCAAACGGAGTCCAAATGCAACGCAACTCCCGGAGGATTTTTTGGCCGTAAGAAAGCCAATGGGCCAAGGAAGCACCGAGGGGCTTCTCGAGGTGAGAGCACCCACCGTATGCGTACAGAGGCCCAGCGCGCCTGGGGTTAGCCCACCGGTGGCCCCAACCGCCCCGCTTCTATAAATACCCAAATATTCCAGAACCCCTAGAGTCGATTTAAATATTGATCCAAATTACCGCAGAGTCCGTAACCACCAAGATCCAATCTAGACACCACAAAGTGTGGGTTCACCACTTCCATTAGTGCCTCTCCTATGATGCATGAGTAGTTCTTTATAGACCTACCGGTCCGTAGTTAGTAGCTATATGGCTACCTCTCTCTTTTCGTAACATCCTAATTTTCAATTTGGATGTTATACATAGATCATCATATGCATATCATGGTTATTCTTGCATTTGGTTGAGATCCTATAAATCTTAAATAACTCAAGGACCCAAGGAGAGAGTTGGAGGTTTCACAAAGATCATATTTGAATTTATTTCATATTTGAAGAAAGGATCATTTTGATTTTATTGTTTTTCTCTCCAATTATTTCCAATATTAAAAATAAATGAGAGAAGATAATATTACTTCTTCAAATTAAGAGAAATATTGGAGAACAGATTTTAAAATCAAATTATGAATTTTCTGGTATTTTATTTCATATTTTATTTGAATTAGAAAATATGCATTTTTAAAATTGCATTTTTAGGCCGTAAAAATGTTCACTTTGTTCTAAATATTTTATTTAGACGGTGAAAATTGTTTTGTTATTTTTAGAATTTTGCTTATATTTTATTAGGAATTTTCTTTCTCGCAAAATTATTTTAAAAAAATCTTCCCGCCTGACCGGGCAAAAGGCCCAAATGAACAAGCCGGGCGCAGCTGGCCAAGGCCTGGCCGCCGCCTCCCTCACAGGCGAGGCAAGGACGCCGAGGGGAGTCCGAAGCGATCCTCCCGCCACGCCCCTTGCCCAAGCCGTCACCGAGGCCTTTAAAGCCACGCCTCCGCCTCCTCCACACCGCCACAGACCTCACTCGAGTAGCAAGCACACTGTGCCTTGGCCGCTTCCTATCACGCTAAACGCCGCTCACGCCATTGCCACAAGTCGCTGTCAGCTCAAGATCGCCGGGCTTATCGCCAAGACTGACGCCACGCCTGGCTTGTCACGACTCCCGCTGCCCCCGCCGCCACCGATTTTAGGTATAAAACCTAGATCGGTTTTTATTTAGGTTTTTTGTCGGTTTTTTATTTTTATTTAACCGGTTCAGTTTATAGATCGGTTAGTTCGGTTTTTTATTTAACGAATGTTCGTTCGCTCGTTTTAACGAACGCTTTTTGCCGGATTAGTTCAGATAGCGAACGTTCATTCGTTAGTCTTTTTCCTTTTTAGTTTATTTTCGGTCAAGCCCTATCTGTGATTATTTTTATTGCGATTTACTCCCTGATCTTTAAACTAGCATAACGTTTTACTCGTTTATCCAAATTAGATGAAACCAGCACCAAAATCTTTGTATCCTTCTGTTCTTTCCAGTTAACCAACTTGAACATGATTTTCATACTATAAAATTTGAATTTAGTCCAGATTACTAAATGATCTTGTTTTGTTCGTATTTTGAGTTTCGTTGCTCCGTTTGAGTTGAATATTTTTGCAAATCGTAGCTAATCACAGGTACCTACTGCTAAGATCTACTTCACATGTTAATATTGTTGTTAGGTTTTGACTCTTGTTAGTTTAAGCCGTTTGCTTGTTTCGTGTATGATTTGGATCTTTCCTCGGTTTTTCTCGTGTTTCGCTTTGAGTGATTGCTTATGTATGCTATTGTTTGTCTGCTACTGATTAGTCAAAAGTAAGCTTGTTACTACTTAATCTCTAGAGTTTGCAGATCGTCAAGAAGGCAAGTTACACTTTGATCATACTCTTTTACACCCAGTTTTTACTATGCATTAGTTCTGCCCTCAAATATTTTGCATTAGTAGGATTGGGAACATGTGGTTTTGGTTTTAGTGCTTGAGGTAGGAACCTAATACCTTTTGATCACCCCGGGAATGTATGTTATGCTTATTATTGCTTAGCCATGCTCGTAGACGGGGATTGGATCGTGATTTACGCATGGAAGTTTGAGAGTTATTTAATCATGGATAACGTTAAGGTGCCAACTTTAATATACCTCTGGGTGGAATGGTTGAGGCACCTGGGGAACCCAGTGTTGTCTGTTTTTGGAAATCCCGGAGTACCCATGTGATTATGCTATGGAATGCCACCCAGGCTCGAAGGGATCGTAAGATTATTCATGCTACAAACTTCCGTGTGCAGCCACAAGCCATTACGGGCTCTGGCATAGTTGAGTAAGTTGCGTGAGCTCTTGAACACGTAGACTAGCAGATGTAGGGTTGTAGGTGGTACTGTCTACCCGGAGTAGAGAGTTAATGCTTCTCAAAGGCTATGTCTCGATCATCTGATCATGGATGCGGTCGAGTCTTGTGGGGAAAAGTGTGCAAACCTCTGCAGAGTGTATAAACTAATGATGGTTAGCCGTCTCCCTGGTTATGGACATCTTGAGTATCTAGTACTTGAATCTATTGATGTGATCTCATCACATTACTTTAAATTAATTTGAATTGGGTTAATGATGATACTTTTATTTGGGATTTGAGTTGGAGTTACCTTCTCAAATAATGGGCAACTTGGGAGTAGTTAAATAAATTTATTCCTTTGTTGTAGGGAAAACCTAGCTTTATGCAAAATCATAAACCTACGGCCTCCACCAGCCAAATATTGCATGTAGATATAGTTCTTGCATTTCATTGCTTTACAGTGTAACTATGCCCGCATATTCCATGTGCTGACCTGCTTGGGCTGCAACGCCTTATGTTGCGCATCACTCGCATTTATGAATAAGGTGCGATAGGTCGTTGTTTTGCACTCAGCTATGCCGTTGGAGTTGATGGACTCATTTACCTTCGAAACTTCCGCAGTTACCTAGTTTAGACGGCCTTCAGCCATGATATATTTTTGTGTAATCATTCTCTTTATGAGGACTCGATGTAATAAGTGTGTGATTGAAACTCTGTTATAATTCCTCGAGTACTGTGTGTGTCAGTATTACCGATCCAGGGATGAAACTGATGCACAGAGACTTGACCATTTGAGGTCTAGTCGCTACAAGATGGTATCAGAGCACACGTTGACTGTAGGACGCAACCACTAGAATGAGCCACATGATTTCTCTTCTCTACTCATTTCTAATTCTCCTCTCTTTCTATTCTATAGACGGCAGATCCCAGGAACAAGTTCACTCAACCGGATGACGACACCCCTTTCGAAAAGCACTTGAAGGAAGTCACTAAGTATCTGAACATCGAATTACCAAGCTTCATGGGAACCTTCTACATCTGCATTCTAAGAGGAGCTACTGAAGATCAAAGTCCGCACTGGAGGACCTTTGCGCCAACAACGGAGCCTATTGATTTCTACCGGATGCACCAAGTCGGAGTATAGGAAGTATATGGCCGACATATCACCTTTTGGACGATATGTGAGGTGTATCACAAGGAGCTGGAGAATACCATTTACCAGATATGTGGCCGCCGAGATGACAAATGGGAGATGATTCGTACCAGGAGGGATGGATCAATTGCTGCTTATATTCAAGAGATGGGAGATCATATTCGTCGATAGGAGAATCAACAAATTATCCACATGAAGAAGATCAAGAAACTGGTGAGGAGAAACAACGAGCTGGAGGAGGAACTCAAGTCTACACGGGATGGATACGAGGAAGACATTGATGTACTACTTGAGAAGAATGAAGACCTGAAGAAGAAGCTAGGAATATTCATGGGAGACCCTACGCCAAAGGACAACAACCACCCAGAAGACTACATCATCATCGACGACACCAACTCTGACCCTGATAGTGATGATGATTATGAAGACGAAGCTGGAGCAGATATCATGGAGTCTTCATCTGATGAAAATTTCTAGACGACCACCATTTTATTTAGTAGTATTTCCCTCCAAGTAGTTAGCAACGATCGCGTTTGTAATCATAGGTTAGACCACTTTGTGTGATCTTGTGTGATATTGATTGAAGTGAAATTGATTGTGTTTGTCTCATGAGTATTATGGGTAGTGAATCTCTCTTAGACCCCATTCTATTATGTTTTCTCACCCCTTCTAACCCATCACATGCCTCCGAGATGTGACAATGGATTTGCCTTCCCACCGGAGCTTACTCAGTTGATCTAGCGGTAGAATGCCTTGATGCAGATACTAGTTCAGAAACAGAACCAAGGCAACAATAACAACAACCCACCACCTTGTGATTGTCAAAACCATGGATCTCGGTAGGCGGTCCCGGATCAGGCATCTTAGGGTCGATGGTACAGTGAAGCAAGGGACACAATGTTTACCCAGGTTCGCCCTCTCGATGGAGGTAAACCCCACTTCCTGCTTTGATTAATATTGAAGATATGAGTAGTACAAGAGTAGATCTACCACTTAGATCGTAGAGGCTAAACCCTAGGAGCTAGCCTATGATGGTATGATTGTAATTGTGATCGGTCTTCTAGGACCAACCTCTCCGGTTTATATAGACACCGGAGAGGGCTAGGGGTTTACACTTGTCGGTTACAAGGAAGGAAATATAATATCCGGATCGCCAAGCTTGTCTTCCACGCTGAAGGAGAGTCCCATCCGGACACGGGCCGGAGTCTTGAGTCTTGTATCTTCATCGCTCAATAGTCCGGACGATGTATACAAATCCGCTGTCCGGATACCCCTAATCCAGGACTCCTCAAGAGCTCCCCTAACCAGGCTTCAATGACGATGAGTCCGGCGCGCTAGCCTTTGTCTTCAAAGATTGCAAGGCGGGTTCCTTCCTCCGAATACTCCAAAGTAGTTATGGAACACTCAGACAAAGGTCCGGATCTGCAAGATGATCTTCACATACCATTGTAGGGAAATATAGCATAAATCCGCTTCACGGGCAATCTTCAGACATCGTGCTCTTTGCATTGTGGCTTGGTCCAACACGAACCGGGCTGCTTTCTGCCCCACCTCAACTTCAAGCGCTATGTAGGCGGTTTTATTGGCACGCCCCGCCAAAGCAGAGATCGTGGTTCCTCTTATTACGGGATCTTTCATCAATATGGGCGCATGCGCGACCCATGACAACCAAGCTGGTATGACTCCGTGTATGTTTGGATAAGCCTCAAGGTGTCACGCTGAGGACTCTTGGTATTCATCCCCTTTATAAAGGGGTCGAGGCCTACGCCTCTTTTCCACCTCCCTTGCACCTTCTCGCACCTCGAGATCCAACACCCGAGACCTAAGCTCCAACACTCCAGGTCCTCCAATATGTCCGGATCCAACCCTAAAGGCCGGTGGATGGCCTCCTCGATCCAAGAGGAGGACATTACGAGGCTTAGGGAGGTTTGATACCTAACCGCCGATATCCAAAGACAGTGCTTCCTGCTCCAGGGCAGGTTATCCCTACACTGGAGCCCAATGAGAGTCCCTCACTTCCTCCGAGGCCTGGGCCTCACCCTCGACCCCTTTGTGAGGGGGCTCATTGAGGGAGTCCCGGACTAGGGGGTGTCCGGATAGCCGGACTATCATCACGGCCGGACTCCAAGACTATGAAGATACAAGATTAAAGACTTCGTCCCGTGTCCGGATGGGACTTTCCTTGGCGTGGAAGGCAAGCTTTGGCGATACGGATATGTAGATCTCCTACCATTGTAACTTCAATTGTAACCCTAACCTATCCGGTGTCTATATAAACCGGAGGGTTTTAGTCCGAGGGACAACAACTACAACATCAGCAATCATACCATAGGCTAGCTTCTAGGGTTTAGCCCCTTGATCTCGTGGTAGATCCACTCTTGTACTACCCATATCATCAATATTAATCAAGCAGAGTAGGGTTTTACCTCCATCGAGAGGGCCCAACTCGGGTAAAACATTGTGTCCTTTGTCTCCGTTACCATCCGCTTAGACGCATTTACGCCGGGACCCCTACCCAGAGATCCGCCGGTTTTGACACCGACATTGGTGCTTTCATTGAGAGTTCCTTCCTGTCGCCACCGATAGGGCCCGATGGCTCCTTCGATCATCAATAACGACGCTGTCCAGTGGTGAGACTTTTCTCCCTGACAGTATCTTCGTGTTCGGGCGGCTTCGCACTACGGGCTAATTCGCTGGCCATCCGGAGCAGATCGAAGCTACGCCCGCCGCCATCAGTCAGATTTGAAGTTTGAACTATAATGGGCCGATATCCGCGGAGACTTGATCTTCGACGGATTCGAGCCGCAGCCAAGCAGCGTTGACCGCCTCGATGGGCATGATCTCGCCTCGCAGCCGAACAATGCCCCGGAGGTCAGATCAGATCCGCCCGACCCTTAATCCGGAGCTGGATTCCCCATCGAGGACGGGTGGTTGGACACCGCCTTGGGGCTACAATCCCCACGGGCGTCGAGCCAAACTCCATCCCTCGTCCTTTGAAGATCATGACTTAGGGTGCTTGACTTCTCCAGACTCAACCCTCCGCTACCGCCTAATTGAATCCGATCGGCGCTGGTCATGGAGTTCACCGCCATGACATCTTTCAAGACTCGCCTTTGGCGACATCCTGAATTCACTAAAGTCTCTCTTTATCCGGAGAGCCCGGCCGGACTACGGACAGAAGGTTGGGATGCGGACGACCAAGAAATTCAACGCCCACCCAAAGCACTCCACTTTGTAGCCATCGCCGATGATTTAACCGACATGCTCGACTATGACTCAAGACATCGACGGTATGGACGACGACGCCGAGACAATCAAGACCCAAATACCTGTAGCACCGGAAGGCCACCTCATATGACATATACATGGTGGACATCCTAAAAGATGGGAACGACGATGGAACAACGGAGGATGACCCTCCAAGAAACAAATGAACTGGGCCGACGTCAACAAGCCGCCTAAATCCCTGGCCACAATAAAAACGGTGATTCCGGCACGGAGATAATAGCACTCCGGACAAAGGTCAAGAGAACCCTCTAGCGTGACTAAGCGCAGGAGGAGGAGAAGCAAGTTCCGCACGACAAAGGCGCGTAAAGAGAGGTCGAGGACGATAATTATGCGCGCCTCCTCCCAAGATGAGGCAAGCCTCATTTAAACTGACGGCGAATTTGTCGTGCTCACGAGGATCCCGGCCGAACCGGAGCGCTTTCAAACGCAGGTTTATAGCCACTGCAAGCAGCCTCAAGAAAAGCAGCAGCAGCTTAGAGCTGATCAAGACCTGTTAGTCGGCTGCAGATGGACCAAGTCCTTGCAGCCAAGAGTATGAACTCGAGCGCCCCTCCAAAAGTTACCCCAAACGCAAGCCGTAGCTTTCGACTAGAGGAGGAAGCACCCAAGTCGCCAGCACGACATGGCAGACTGCCACCCCTGCGGGTGCAGATGACAGAAGCCTCGCCCTCCGGCCGCTTTCACACCCGACGCCGGCCAAAAGTACCAAGGCAAGGGATAATGTGATTGTGAGATATATTGAGGATAAGGCAAAACATACAAGATCACAGACGGATCGCATGGGCGCCAAAGCAACACGGATGATTACCGTCACGGACACAAAGAAACCGCCGGGCCGAACATAGTAGACAAAGTTCATATGAGCTACGCCGTGATATAGCCCAATATAGAGGCGCCAAGACACCCACTATGCTTCACAGATGAAGTAATGGATCATCAAATCCCGTAGGGCTTCAAGCCCGTGAAACATCGAATCATACGATGGTACCACAGATCCGCAGCCCCGGATCGAGGATTATCTCCTCCATATCCACATGGCCCGCGGTGATGATCTACATACCATCAAATACCTCCTCGAAGCTTAAAGGACCAGCTCAAGATTGGCTCAACAGCTTGCCGCCAGAATCAATTGGTTGTTGGGAGGACTCGAAGCCGCATTCCTTGATAACTTCCAGGCACATATGTGCCACCACCAGACGCCACATGACCAGCCAGCACATAATTCAGCAGTTGAAGAATCGGCCCGCATAATTCTCGACTCGGTTCCTAACAAAGAAAAAATCAAATCGCTGACCGTCCTGGATGCAGAGGCCCTTGCAGCCTTCAAACATAACATCCGCGACGAGTGGCTTGCCCGCACTCAGGACAGAAAAGCCAAATCTATGGCAGCCCTCACAACCCTCATGACTCGCTTTTGTGCGAGAGAGATAGCTGGCTAGCTCAAGCAACAACTTGGCCAAACATCCCGATAGTCCGGATACCAAGGACAACAATGGCAGGTCGCGTCAAGAACAAGAACAAGCTACCGCATTAACGGGCGAGCACATCAAGACACGGGTTGGCCAATGCCGGATTCAGAGGCTCTAAACCCGTCATGCCGAAGAAGCCATTCAAAAGAAATACCCAGGGCCCGGCCCAACTTGGACCGAATACTCGATCGCTACGCCAGATACATGGCACCCCGAAAACTCAGCCCAATCACACCAACAGTGGACTGTTGGGTGTTCAAGCAAGGTGTTAAGTGTCGAACTCAATAACAAGGGCTGTATAGCGATGACGAGGAAGAGCCCTACCGGGCCGAGCAATAAAGGACAGAAAGGTTTTCCTACGCAAGTGCGGACGGTGAACATGATATACGCAACCCACATTACCCAAAAAGGGAGCGAAGGCATGCACTAAGGGACGATATGCGATGGAGCCAAATACCGCTCAAAGTTCACCCCATGGTCTTCCCGCCCGATCACCTTCGATCGAAGGGACCACCCCACTAGCATTCACACGGCGTTTCTTCGGCCGCATTGGTTCTTGACCCAATTATCGACGGATTTCACCTCACTAGAGTCCTCGATGGACGGCGGCAAGAAATTAACTCGCTTTATCGTGATATAGTGCGCAAAATGGGCATTGACCCCTCAAGGATTAAAACCTACAAAGATGACCTTTAAAGGCGCCATACATCGGGTGTAGAGGCCAGTTGCTGTGCTCGCCACACTCGGTGGTCTTCGGATCTCCGGATAACTTCCAAGCAAAGAGTTAATCTTCGACACCGCCCCATTCCGCAATGCCGCTATCACGCACCGCTTCTGGACGAACCGCGATTTGCTAAGTTCAATGTCGTGTCGCACTACGCATACCTCAAGCTCAAGATGCCAGCCCTCGAGGAGTAATCACGGTCAATGGAAACACCGAACGCCTTCTCCGGACGGAGGAGCATACGGCGTCTCGCGGGCGGAGGTGCAAAGTAGCCTCACGGCATTCTTGAGTCCGCCACTAAGCCGCCCCGGACATCGCTAAGCGCCGCCCGAGTAACCCGCAACAAGACCACCGGCACGATTCAAGCATCTAGTAGCAATCCGCCCCAACCCCAGCCCTCGCGCCAAATTATGGAACCAAAGTATTACGCTGCATATAATTACGCCTCGGAGATACCATGGGCATATGGGAGGGCAAGACAACGGCACGCCAAGAGTGCGGCTCAACCGCACTGTGGGCCACCGCTTGTGTCATTTCTTTTTTTCTTTTCCTTTTTTCTTCTTTCTTTTTACTTTCAGGACTCCGCCTTGAATGGGCTCCGTCTGCACTTCTGAATCGACGAACTCATGATGCAACAGCCCGGAAGTGGAAGGCCACGCCAAGTGCTCGTGGTCTCTCTTATGAGCATTATACCTGTTTTACATACCATCCTCGCAGCTTACCTCGAGGGGGGACATGTTAGATAGTCCCATCCCTTGCTTACCGCACTATTTGTATCGCTCGCCCATTGCGTAAAGATTTTTGAATAAAACAATACATAGCTCTTGCTTATTATTGCTTTAATTCCTTTATATATATACATATGTTCATTTCACGACATGTTGCAACCGTGACACTTTGGTACGGCCAATGCACCGTGGGCTTAAGTATCCCAAAAATTATGGTGTGATAAAGTCCTAACACTTTCACAAGTGCGGCACCCGAACTTATAGCATTATATGAATTGGCCCGAATCATGTCTTGGGTCAATAGTTGGGTTTGCCTCGCCTCTGTTTTGGTACCTTACATTCCGCTATATCCGCCAAGTGTAGCATCGGAGAACCATCAAGCGATTGTGCCTCAGCTTATTCTCGGGTCGAAAGCACCTCGCTGGAGAAAGCTAAAACTGACCGTCCATGATAAGGCGAGAGCCGGCCGCTGTTCAAGAGGTTTTTTCGGGTCCCTAAAGACTTATGCCGCTTAGAGCGCAGGAACCGGAATTATCCGCCAAGGCGTGGATAGCGCCTCGAACTCGGTCTTCCGAATACTAGGGGCTTCACTAAATTTAAAATTATAGAATTCTATGGCTAAGTGAGAGTCTTCAAGCATTATAAGTCCGGTTGCCTTGTTCATTGTGTTGAGCACCTCCCTAGATGGACCCAAGAATGGGAACAAGAGTGCTCAAGTTTATCCTTAACACCCCAAAGACTCGTGGCATGGGGGTCAAGCCAACGATTTTCCATCTCTCAAATTTGATAAACGGCTGCATGTAAGGTAATATTTTAAATTAATAAGTTGCTTAGCGCATATGAACAAGTTTTCAGCGATGTAATAACAAACGCGAAGTCTATTCAAAAATTACATCCTGGAGCACTCATCCGCTATTCGCAAGCACTCCTTCGTGGAGGCCCTCATAATACATTTCGGCCAACGATGCTCATGGCTCCTTCGTGGTTCACAATATCTGGCAATACAAGCTTCTCCGCGATCCAGCTTGCCTCAAAGTGCACTTTAGCACGGGCAAGGGCCCGACGGACCCCTTCAATGCAGACGGAGCGCTTGATAACTTCAAGCCGGACGGATGTGCATCCACCAAATTACCGCACCAAGTCAAGTAGCTCCTGGCATGGCTCTCCAATGGCCACGTACCGCCTATAAGGCTCCCTCATGGCCTCGTTCGGGCGACTCCAGGAGCTCGACCAGCTGCTTCAAATGGTCGCTTAGGGGCACTGGATGTCCGCCTCAAAGATATTGAGACCGTAACACCTTCTCCGTGGAGCTCCCCTCCGGGCGGGTAGAATGCGGCCGCATCGACGCACCACGGGGCAAATCTGCGAATGCTCCCGGAGGGCTCAATCCGGTAAGTAATAGGTAATTAACTTTTACATTCTTGCTTTGCATAAAGAATGCCTTACCTGCCGCCATCTTCTTTAGTGCTTCAATTTCTTGAGGGCTTTGGCCTCGGCCTTAGCAGCTTTGGCACTTCAAGAGGCGAGGCAAGCTCGGACTCTCGGGTCTTTGAGTCACGCTCCAAACCCTCGTGGTTTGTTCACGAGAACTGGAGCTCTTGCCAAGCACCTCCGCCAGCTACGCCTCCCCTTTCTCCCGGGCCGGTGCGCCCGCACCGCTTTATTTTCAAGCCATCGCCACGCTTCCCTCGTGGTCTCCACTGCTCGTTAAGTGGCTCCCCGCATGTACCCATGTTATTTCGCTATTTTTGCAACCAAAACCTTTTCCATAAGGTATTCCTTTAATAAGGTATTTCTTACCTTCCTTGTCCTCGAGCTGCTTCTTGGCTTGTCCGAGCTCGCTCTGAACGCCGAGGCTCTCGCTTCAATGTATTGACCTCCGCAACAAGTGCGGCAGAGGTTAGCAGCCAGAGCCTACATTCCCATATTGACATACTTATATTAGACTCTCACAGATAGTCTTTTTAGATCCTCATCCGCATTTCTTTCCTAACACCGAACTAAGCATCAAGGGCTACTGCTCATGCGGTAACATTTTTATATGTTTTAAACTCACCTCAAAGCCTCGTTAGAAGGCCGGTATAGGCTTTGGCCACCGCTTGGCGGAATGAACTGTCCCGGATCACCGCACTCATAATAGTGTGGTGCTCTTCGATGGAGGCGCCGCTGAGCGCCCAAGAGTTATCCGGTGCCTCCGGGTTGGACGGAGGGACACCGACTTACTTACCTTCTTATGAAAGGATCCGCTGTCCGGACTGAACTGCTGATGGTTCCGCATGGAGTCCTGGACGAGGGTCGGGCTTACAGCCACTGGGGGTCTTGCCTCGCAGCTTGGAGTCCGGAAGGTCAAGATTGTGGCGCCTCGCGCTACCTCTCCTCTTGACCAAGCTCCTCCTTGGGGCCCCACCCGGTGTCGCCCACGGCGTGAGGCGCAGGAGGCGGCCGGAAGCAGGGCACTCTCCATTTCCGATTTGAGCCCAGGACCCGCCGATGAATTGGCGAAGCTCGCCTTGGGCGGGCTGCATGATTGTTCGACATTAGAGAACACTATACAATCATGGGTATCCTGGACACTTACGATCTCGCCAGGGCTTGGTCCTTGTTGGCCAGTCCTCCTCCTGCCGCCGACATTGGTGGAGAAGTCCGGAGGAAGGGTTCTTCCCTTCTTGATTCCTCCGCCTCTGCTGGGGCGGCCTTCCTTTTCTTCTCCTCCCTCACCGGGAGGAGCTTCTTCTTCTTCCTCCTCGCCTCGGGGAGAAGATTCTGCCTGACCGACAAAGATTTTGGCGCCGGAACTCCTTCGAGTTCCCGTGGCCTCCTTTCTGGTTTTTCTTCTCCGCACCACATGAGGCGCCGGAGCCAACAGCCTCACTAATCGGCCCTCCGTGTCTTCCGATAGAAAGGAGCCGGACAGCTAATCTGTCCGCCATCTTCAGCCAGTCCAAAAAATAGGGAGTTTTCAGATCCCGCATAGAGTCAATCTATGGAAAAAAAAGAGTCCCGTGAAGGGTAAAATAACTTACTCGCCGGCTTGACACCGCAAGTACCGTACTGCCGCGATCTTTTGGTAGCAGAGATGTTGGGGCTTCAGCGCCTTGAACAAGACCTTCCGTGCATCTTCAGCACGTAGTGTCGGAAGAGCCGCTCAAGGTTCTTCGGCCGTACGGATCGAACTCCCACAAATTAAAGGCCCGGCTGCTATGTGGGGAGAATCTGACGGATGAGCATCACCGGATTACGCCGACAAGCTTGAGATTCTTGTCCACCAGGTTTTGGACGATGTCTCGGAGTCCGGATAGTTTCTTCCGAAACCCCCACGCCAGTGCCTGCTTTCTTTTCCATGACGAGAGCCGTGTGGGGAAGCTAGATCTGAATTCGGGGCCGCCTCCCATTCAGTGGTCGCGTGGCTCGGTGATGTAGAACCACCCCGATTGCTGCCACCCCTTTATTGTTCTCCACAAAGCGCCTCGAGCCATAGGACCTTGGCCATCTTGTTAACTCATGGCGCCTCCAAGACTGCTTGGCGGCCGCCCACTACCTTCGGCCGGATGTTGAAGGTCTTCAGCCATGTCAAGTAATGGATGCAGAGGAAGGTTCTCACACGACGATAAACGCCAAAATGTTGAGGATGAAATTTGGGGCCAGGTCGTGGAAGTCCAGTGCCAGAGTAGAACATGAGCCCCTGACAAAAGGGGTGAAGTGGAAAACCTAGTCCGCTGGAGGAAGTGGGGTAGAAACACTACCTCTCATGGGGCCCGGGTTTGAATGAGCTGCCCTGCCGGGCAGCTCAGACGCCGACAAGTTGCCGGGACAAGTATCCCGCCTCCCGCAGTTTGGTGATGTGCCCTTCCTTGACGGGAGGAGGCCATCCACCGCCTCCCGCCTCGACATGGTTGGAGAAGGGTTGAGGTGGGATGTGTGGACTTGGGCGCTGGAGCTCGAAAAGCGGAAATGGATAAGCAAAGGAGGAAGAAGGCGTAGGTGAAAAGGTGGATCCTTATCCCCTTATATGGACTGGACGAAGCTATGCGTCCCCCACCAGCCCGGTAAAAACTCGCTTATTTCCCAAGCTACCGTAATCAATGGCGCAGATGGGTTACCCACGTCCGTATTGATGAGAACTCGAATAAGGGGGCACGATCTATGCTTTGATAAGACGTACAAGGAAACCGCCTCGCTAAACAATAATCGAGGTGGAACAAGTAAAAAAAAACGATTCATGCTAAAGGCCCCGGCGGTGGTATGATGTCACCGCTGAATACGCCGCCAGATCTCAGTGCAAAAGTTATTCTTCTACTTGGGTGTTATGTGGAACTTGTTTTGCAGAGTTTTGACACTATCCTTGTGTTCAAAACCTTCTATGAAGTATTCGGAGGAGGAACCCGCCTTTGCAATGTCGAAGACAATATACGCCACGGACTCTTCGTCATTGAAGCCTGGTTCGTGGGCTACCGAGGGAGTCCCGGACTAGGGGTGTCCGGATAGCCGACTATCGCCACGGCCTGGGACTCCAAGACTATGAAGATACAAGATTAAAGACTTCGCCCCGTGGTCCTGATGGGACTTTCCTTGGCGTGGAAGGCAAGCTTGGCGATACGGATATGTAGATCTCCTACCATTGTAACCGACTGCGGTAACCCTAACCTATCTCGGTGTCTATATAAACCGGAGGGTTTTAGTCCATAGGACAACAACTACAACATCAGCAATCATACCATAGGCTAGCTTCAGTGGTTTAGCCTCCTTGATCTCGTGGTAGATCCACTCTTGTACTACCCATATCATCAATATTAATCAAGCAGTGAGTAGGGTTTTACCTCCATCAAGAGGGCCCGAACCTGGGTAAAAACATTGTGTCCCTTGTCTCCTGTTACCATCCGCCTAGACGCACAGTTCGGGACCCCCTACCCGAGATCCGCCGGTTTTGACACTGACACTCATGTTCTACTATGGGTTGGATTTTCATGATCTGGCTCCGGACGCTATCCTCCATATCCCGTCGTTCATTATTGTGTGTGAGGCTTTTCTCCACGTCACCTCACACTTCGGTTTATGGCTCAAGACCTTCAATGTGAAGCCGAAGATGATCGAGGGGCGACATGCGGAGTGCGGAGGTGCTATAGTAAGCAGGAACGCCGATGCCCCAAGGCCAGAGGGTTCTTTCCTAAGTATCCATGTATGGCAACGGAGGTGGTTTTATGTTACGGCTCCCAGAGGCACAAAGTGGGTAGCCGCTTCGAAGTTCCGCTTCGGGCCTCCGCCGTCTTGGCCATGCTTGGACCGATGTAGGACGGAATTGGGGCCCGCCGCCGATGTACCAGCATCGTAATCGCATTCGAGCTTCGAGAGGGACATAAATCTTGTCAACATAATCCAAGTGATGCTAATCCGACGGATGTTGCTGCAAGGCCGCCTCCGGATGTGGGAGTTCAATCCGGAGGGTCCGCGACTATTAAGCACTTCTTCGCCCGAAGCTCAAGGATGTGTAAATTATTCTTCGACCACAAGTAAAGTGTACGGACACCACGAGGATGCGGGCCTAAGTTACAATCGCCTAGATGCCCAAGTAAGTAACCTTAAAGCCGACACTTCAGATATATTTGTCATAACCATTATTCTCGAAACCTCCGTGGCCGTGGAATGGCTCAACAAGGCGGAGAGAATCAGGTGTCCGCGCCACTTCCTCAAGGCTCGCCTGGTCCAACCGCTGCCAAGATGCTTGGCCGGGTGCTCAAAGCAAATGCCCTCGTGGAAAGGCTAAGGAAAGGGCAAAGAAGCCAAACTTCACACACCACGCATCCAAACCGGGGAATCAAGCACTCCCCGAGGAGGATAGTCAGAATGGAGGCTAAAGCCTCCCCGCTACGGGAGGAAGAGGCCGCCCAAGACTTGGAGACGGAGATGCCCAAGCAAGGAAAGAAGGTATCACTGTGGGACTCTCCCCGCGACGGGCACCTCATCGCATCATGCCCACTCAACGGGCCAGCCCTCCACCGAAGCTGTAAGTTGATCGTTAATTCAAGGTACGTGTTTCTCCCGAGATCCATAACCGTGGACTTCGCCTTTTGCGCCCAAGTTAGCAGCTCTTCTCAACAGTAGTTCATCTTCGGGGATCTTCCTCCGGAGATGATGGAGAGTGAGACCCCGCCCACCTCTCCACCTCATGAAGCCGGGCGACACCGAGGTGTCGCCATGGAGGAGTCCCGATCTCGCCAAATCGGAAGCTGACACGCTACCGCCCCGAGGCCGAAAGCGCTTGGTTTCCCACGGGGCGGCGAGAAGGGTTCGGCATGGGGCCTCGATGTCCGCCGACATATCGACAGTCTTCCGAGCGAAGTCAAGGCTCGAGGAACACTGGCCATTAATGAGCACCTGCTCACGAAGATTTCATCCGCTACAAGCGGTTTGAATGAGGCATTTACGAGCCTGCTCACAGGCTTTGAGGTATGTATTGCAAAATGCACTATTTTTTGGTTGTGAGGCACGCGCTAGGTGTGCTCCATATAGATAGTAGCCCCTAAGACTCTGGTTGCCCGCCATAGGTGGCAAACAGGGGATCATATAGTAATGGTTGCGCTGTACATGTGCGCAGGTGTTTAAGGATCCGACGGCCGACTAGTCTGTTGAAGTTGCCGAACTAAGGAGGCAGATCGGATCTATCGATGTCGCTATCACGCTGGTGAACAAGCGGCTGGATGAGTCACAGGGTATGTGCTCTGCTTCCCTTGTTATGTTGTATAGGAAAATATGAGAGGGGCATAATATTAATCCAATGTGTTTGTATCAGATGGTGCTATGGCCAGGAGGCCCCGAGGGCGGAACTTGCTCAAAGCCAAGGAACAAGCTCGGTAAGGCAAATGCGGCTGCCCTAAAGGCGGTCAAGAATTGAGAGAGTCGAATAGTCTGCCCATCATCGTCAAGCGAGGAAAAGATAGTCAAATGGTCTGGGAGTTGAAAAATGTCGCCGACCGGGTATGTACTCCTTGAAAAGGAGAGGCGCTAGCTCGGCCAGCAGTGACAAGGCACTTAATGCCACTAAGGAGATGCGGACCGAGATCCGGGTATGCGGAGGAGCTCCAACAGTCGACAAAATCGTGGCTCTGGCTCAGACTTATTGCGGACGGTTTTTGGATCCGGCATGCTCCCCTCGATGGACGCCGAGTCCTACAGACGCATATGCGGATTCTGGTAATAGTACCGACGCCAAGTTCTTCGAGGATCAAGGTGATAAGGAAGTGGAGAAGCTTTTCGTCGCAATTCAATGCTCCTCGCCTCGCCGCAGCTTAAATGAGAAGTCGGTTGTTGTATGAGCTTCACAGTTGTCCTGGCTTGCAATGCGGTTCAGAATAGACCATCTTTTGGTCAAGGGGCCTTTGGCCGATAGTTACTTTGGCTTGGTGCAACAATTTCGGGGCGGTGTCTCGATCGACGCTTATGAGGAGGTCGGGCGGTATAGAGGGTACGTAATGGCTCTTCCGCTAAAGCCTATTGGACGGATATGGAGGCCACCACTATAGCGACCTGTGATCCGGGCGAAGCTAATATCCTGCCATTACACTACTTGGCGCAGTCACGTAGAAGGTGCCCGCCTCTATAGAGGCGCAAAGGTTTCAAGAATATCTTGTTTGAGTGATAAATCGAATCATTGTATAAACATTGTTTATTTTGATTATGAGGCTGTATTTGTACTGTTTGCCTGAAAAAATGTTTGTGTCCTCGTATGGGTTGCATATATATATATATATATATATATATATATATATATATATATATATATATATATATATATATATATATATATATATATATATATATATATCGTGTGTGTGTGTGTGTGTGTTTGTGTAATCCAAAGTTAGCGCCGTTGCTTTCACTCACGCATACAATGCGGGGATGTTCACGAAAATATGCTTAATCACACTTGATCCAAAGTCTTGACCATTAAGGAGGTGATCGCATTTAACTAGGCAACCGGACTATATAGCTGTAACACTTTCGCTAGCCATGGGAGTTCAATGTTGGGGCTACTTATGTACTTCTGGTACCTTCAAGGCATCCAAATACGGGCAAGATATGTACATGACCGAAATGGCCCTTCGTTAATGCGAGGAATCCTAAAGATTCCGGTGAGTCTTCGAGGGTTGATCACCTCGCTATATCATGACAATGGGCCGGGCTTTCTACCGAGGTGCTCATCCGAATAACCGTGGCAATAATCGCAAGAGTTCTCCTTTAGCCGCCTTTAGTCGATAATGACGGAAGTAAGGTAAACCCAGAGCCGGTAAACCCAACATTTGACCAAAGACATGATTCGAGTCGATAATATAAGGCCAAAACTCGTGACGCCGTAACACTCCTCAAGGTATTCGGACTTTATAATGTAAGATGGGCCCAAGAATGCCCATTCATTATAAACCCCGTATTTGGTGTGCACGCGGCATTAACTGTCATGGCGAAATGCCAATAACGGCAGTATCCTCTCGTGGGTATGGGAACCCATGGGATGGTTCAATAACAAGAGGCAATAGAAAAGGTTTACACAGGGGCTTAATCTAAAAGAAACTTGTCAACGGGGCCTCGGCCGCACGCTCCGCGCCTTTGTCTCCGCGCAGTAGCCGTATCCTCGAAGGGTATCGCGCGAACGTTGTCTGTGGGAAAAAAGAAACTCAGAGGAGAGTGCAACGTAAGTATGGCGATGGATAGTAAAAGTTTAAGATGTTGGCTCGCCAATAAGGTTGAGCCAAGTGTGGGTCAGACAAATATTTATAGCCCCCGGTGTCCGCTTATGGATTACATGTACGGCCCCTGTTTAGTTTTTATCCGGCTACCGGACTCGTTTAACCGTGTCTCGTGGGTCTTAATGACCAGCCATGTTTTTGTGATATTGGAGGCCGCCATACAACCGCCGCCAGGCTATCGCGGTTCCTCTCGCTGCGGAAGAGCACTGTGATTCCGCTTAATGGTGATGATGCCACATGGACCGGCATCTTGAGTGTAGCTATAGGTGCGGCAATGCATTGAAGCGGCGAAGGCCGTTTCTTCCAAGCAATGCGTGATAGCCGCTTTGAAGGGTGCGGTGAAGAGTAGTTCTTCGCTCGAGTTGCTCGGGAGCCAAAATGTTACTTCCAAAGGGCGACGAGCCTCGCCGTAGGGCTTCACCGTATCACCCCTTCAAAGGTGGTGTTGCTTTGGCTAATTCTCGATGGGTTTATCATCATCCTGCGGATAGTGTCCTCGTGATATTAAGTTGAGACTAGTATCGCCCATGAGGACACGGGTAGAGATGGTATCCGCTTTATTGGGTCAAGGCACCAAGGTCGATCCTCCGCGCCGGTCAATACTAGTTCGCCGCCCATGTGATCGAAGGTGATCGGATAAGACATCTAGTAGTTAGGTGTGGGTACGATGGGTTCTATATCGGTATGCGTTTCTATGCACACGCTCGCGTTTTCTTCTCGTGATGTGTGAGTCGCTGGATCATGTTTATCGTTTTAACCTTCCCAAGGGAATTTCTTCCGCCCCCAAAGTTGTTCGGGTCACAGGTTCATCTCGCCTTTCACTTGGTGTTTCCTTCCCTTGTGTTCGCATTTAATTTGTTGGCCTGTTTTGAAGACCCAAAGACTTTCTCGTGGCTTGTGGTTCGAGGGATTGCTCGTGGTGCCATGAATTTGGCAATACCGCCTAGACTTCCGCATCGGGCGGGTCCTCTTTACCGCTTTTTTAAATGGCTTCTTTTTGTTGATCAGGTCGAGAGCCCCTCGAATCCGGCATGAATTGCTGTGTTGTCCGGCCTTCTTCCTTGTTTTGGCATTTGTTTTTATTACGCCTGGCTTCCCTGCCACATCCCTTATTTCGATGTCAGTCGCCGGTGCCTCGTTTGCCAGCCGCTATCTTCACCCATGCAAAAGCGGGTCATAAGGCTTGTTAAGGCTGCCATTGTCCTTTAGATCCGTAGATGGACATAGCCGCACCGGCTTGCTTACGAGATGCGGGCGCCGTGAGCCGCTTCCGCAGCTGTGCCAGAAGCGATACGCCCGTCTCCCCGGTCGATTATTCTTTGGTGGAACGGCCTCGCCGTCAATTCCGTAATAGCTATATGCTTTTGATAGCTCTTTTTGTATAGCGATCGCCGCCATATCTTTCTTTCAAAGGTTCAGCACTTTATTCCATCTGCGATTGAGCGTTTCCTGGGCGGCTTTGAGCCGTTGCTTCTGCTTCTTTAGACTTCTCGCTATGGCCATAAGCTTTCTGTGGAGGTTGTCTTGTTCCACGCGTTCTTCCGGAATGATGAATGCATCATCGCCCGACCGCAGGTTCTCGCCCCGGGCGGTTTGATGAGCCCCCCTCCGGATCATTGTGATCGGGCATCTGCTCAACTCGTTCCCGGGCGTGACTGCCTGGCCCCGCTTCCATCGCCGGGTCCATGTGGTCGTTATTGCCTTCGGGTTTACCGGTATGTCGATCCTTCTTGTGCTCTTGTCGCTTATTTTTACCGCTGGCTGATTCTGGAGCAGCGCTCATAAGGCCACCGCTTTTGGCTTTTGCCCGGTGTTTTATCTTCCTGGATTATCGCCATTGCCCTCCTTGGGCGATTCACCATGTATATATCGGTGACGAAGTTAGTAGTCCCGCTACCGTAGATTCCGGAAGCTTCATGCATCATCGCCCATACCGCTGGCGTCTTCGGAGTCGGTTCAAGCACGCCGCTTAAATCATCGACCGTGGCAATGAAGTGGGTGATGGTGGCCAACAATTCCTTCGTCAGTCCGCTTCCCACTCAAGCCGTATATAGTTCGCCCGCAGTCTCCTCGACAAAGAGAGAGACTTTAATGAGTTCAAAGCATGTCGCCAAAGCGCTTAGTGCCGGAAGATATCCGGCAGCGGTAAACTCCATCATCGGAGCCCAGCCCGCTCGGGTTCGGCTCAAGAGTGCGCGGTTAGAAACCAACAACCGGATACGAAGTCCGGGGTCCGTGGTCATAGGGATTCCGCTGCAGGTAAGGCTCGCGCTCGCCCACCGCCGATGAGTGTGCGGGTTCAAGGGCGGAGTCCGTCCCCTCCATCCTTAGGGGCGACGAGCCTGCTCCGGACGAAGTTTGGGGTTGCGGTGTGGTGATATTCAACATTGTCCGACAAAGAGAAGTTCAGGCCGGTTTCATCGCGAACATCGTCCGGTGTTCTCGGCATGTGCCCGAACTGGTCAAGATCAAGTCCCCGCGAATATCTCGCCGTGTAGTTCAAGTTTCCAAACCGACCGGTGGCCGGGGTGTAGCCGCCGACCGCTTCCAGATGGCTGCTTAATTGCCTGCAAAGGCGGGCCGCCGAACACGAAGATCTCGTCCGGGAGAAAAGTCTCCCCGGACCGTGGTTGTTGACGATTGAAGGCGCCATCAAGCCTTGCAAAATGACGCATAATGCAGGAACTCTCAATGAAAGCACCAATGTCAAGGTGTCAAACCGGCAGATCTCGGGTAGGGGGTCCCGATCTGTGCCTTAGGCTGATGGTAATAGGGAAGCAAGGGACACAATGTTTACCCAGGTTCGCCCTCTCGATGGAGGTAAAACCCTACTCTCGCTTGATTAATATTGGAAGATATGAGTAGTACAAGAGTAGATCTCACCATAGATCATAGAGGCTAAAACCCCAGGAGCCAGCCTTCATGATGGTATGATTGTAATTGTAATCGGCCTTCTAAGGACCAACCTCTCCGGTTTATATAAACACCGGAGAGGGCTAGGGTTTACATGGAGTCGGTTACAAGGAAGGAAATATAATACCCGGATCGCCAAGCTTGTCTTCCACGCGAAGGAGAGTCCCATCCGGACACGGGCCGGAGTCTTGAGTCTTGTATCTTCACGCTTCAATAGTCCGGACGATGTATACATGTATCCTACGTCCTGGACACTTCTAATCCAGTGACTCCTCAACCACCACCACCCCCTGATCACTTAGCCCGCTTCCTAAGGTTGAATCTACGGTGTTCTCTTTGTAGCACGGAGCCGATTGTTGCAGTATGATTGGCTCCGCAAGATTGGAAGAGAGCTCACCATCGCAGGATGCACTGATGCGTAAAGGGTGCATTTTGCCGCACATCGTACCGGGATGGACCCATGCCAAAGATCTTGGTGGAGAATTTCATGCCCACTTTACTCCCATTGACACTGCTACATGGGATCACCAGCGTGCTTTCCAGACCGCCCATGTTTCAACAGGAGCTATGAGCATGAGGAAACGCGAAGTTTCCACAACTTGTGCCAAGGAGGACGACAAAGCACAAGAGAGGATGAGTTTAGGTTAGCACGTTATGCCCGTGATGACGTACCTACAGATGCCGCTAAGCAGGAGAAATTTTTGGAAGGACTGAATGATGAGCTGAGCATACAGTTGATGGTGGCAACATTCGACAACTACTAGGAGTTGGTAGATATGGCTCTTATGACTGAAGGCAAGTGTTAGAACAGATTGAAAATCACAAGAGGAAGTATAGACAGGGAGGTACATCTTCTGTGAGCTCAAGAAAAAGCTCGCTATTCCCTGCATTTCTGGAGGACATACTCACAACCATGGAGGACATAACCATGGAGGACACACGCATAA